>JASFAX010000022.1:16110707-16745707 GCA_030737875.1 Allium sativum
CCGGGCCCACACACGCATATGAAACCCGATGGGCCTGCGTTGCCACCGCTAACCCCGTTTTGGCCACTTATAGACAAGCCCAGTATGCGTGTCCCGTCCTCGGCTTGGGCCGAGCTACAAAGATACATATGGGATACTGGTTGTAATGGGCCCTCCACAAGCTACCCACCAGAGCTTGTTACTAATCTAGTGTTCCCCACTTAACCCTTTAATCATGTTTAATTACATGTTTCACTTGGTTAAGTATTCTAATCGTATTTTCTATTGCCACCCAAGGCAACCCACTAGATTCCTCATGCCACCCAAGGCACCCACTTAACCCCTCATGTCCCACTACATGCTAATATGGTTAAGTGTTTCTTAATTAATTAAGACCGTGATCCCCATAAAGACCTCCCACATTAGACTGGCTGTTATGACCGCCTGGTTAAGCCGGTAGGGTCCGGGCAGTCTTACGTCATAACAGAGTCTAACCTCGTGTCTTTACTTTAATCACGTATTTAATTTGTGCCTAAGACCTCTCACATTAGACTGGCTGTTATGACCGCCTGGTTAAGCCGGTAGGGTCCGGGCAGTCTTACGTCATAACAGAGCCTAACCTCGTGTCTTAGTCGATTAATTACACCTAATTAATCACTCCCATATTAATTATCCCTAATTAATATCAATTTATTCATAACATGGGTAGACCTAACTCAATAGGTAAATTCCCATGGGGTAGACCTAACTCAATAGGTAAATTCCCACTTATGTTAATTAATTTTTTATGGTATGCTTAATCATACCCATTTCAACATACTTTTAATTAACATATTAATTAACCCCATCGTTCCCCACGTAAATCGTCATTATGACATAACATAATAAAGGGAAGATTTACCACACATAACATGGGTTTAGCATATAACTTTATCATGGGTTAAGAGGATGTCAACTTGCATATATGAGCATGTATTAACCCAACTATATTCAACCAAAACTTGCATATTATCAAACATGTGTCTTACATAACATGTTGCATATGAACTTACATATCATCAAACATGTGATTTGCATAACATGTTGCATATGAACTTACATATCATCATACATGTGATTTGCATAACATGTAGAACTTGCATTTTAGCATATACTTAACTTGCATAAGCACTCACATACTTGCATAAGCATTCATATACTTGCATAAGCTTGCATATCATGTTAAACTTGCATTTCAACATATACATAACTTGCATAAACATTCACATACTTGCATAGGCTTGCATATTATGTTGAACTTGCATTTCAACATATACATAACTTGCATAAACATTCACATACTTGCATAGGCTTGCATATTATGTTAAACTTGCATTTCAACATATACATAACTTGCATAAACATTCACATACTTGCATAAGATGTTTGCATAATGGATCCATATTCACTTAGTGTTTTGCATCATAAACATCATGAAACAACTTGCATAAAAATATCATGATTACATATTATGAAACTTGCATGACATAAGGCATATAACTTGCAAAACACATAATATTCACTACATCAAGCTTGCTTAAATATATGGATCCACAAACATAGCCATACTTTATCACATCTTATCATAATCAATTCAATAATTGATTATTAAGGGGATAGAAGCTCACCAAAACAAGATTAGCAAGTTAAATGAAGCAAATCCCAATGATTAAGTAGAAGAAGATTTAGATTAGCTTGCAAACCCTCTTAGGATTTTTAGTGGAGGCTCTCCAATTTTCTAAGTGGTGGCATAATGGCCTTAGATCTATTTTTGGTAAGGATAAGGGGGGGTATTAGGGTGTATATGTAGATTAGTTAGATGTTTTAGGACCATAGGATATACCCTAGAACCAATCCTAGCCTTTAAAGCATGTCTTGGGGAAGAAGTCAAGTGTAGGAACCATTTAGGGCCCAAAAAAAACAGCCCAAAACTCATCCCGGGCCTCAAAACATGAGCAGTTTTCGTTTTTGATTTTTCGTGAAACTTTGACGGGCCATAACTTGGTCATACGGACTCCGATTTACGAAAACTCGGACTCTATTTCGCGTATTTTTCCGAGACGAACGCAATGGCACAGCCCGTTTCCCCTGATTCAGAATATTAAATTTAATTCTGCTCTGATTTATGTTATAACAAGTTATTTAACATACGGGGTGTTACATTCTCCCCTACTTAAAGGATTTCGTCCCCGAAATCTCTAAGTCAAGAAGAACGTATCCTACCAACCAAACAACCATCTACTCAACCATCAAACACTGGCATCCATTGTCCTTAAAGTTTCTAATGTTGTATGAACATATGCAAAAAGTGTGTGTATATGTTCCCTATCTAATGCAAAATCAGGCGGTCTACTGATTCAGTTGACCTCCTTAATGCAAACCATGATAGTGCCATGCATCCAATATGTAGGCGAAAGAACCCTATCGACACATACTATTTCTACATGCGTGCACAATCATTCACCGAATAAATGCATCATCCATATGATAGCACAACCATCATACATCCATTAATATAGCTACCTACACACATTTATATGCAATATGCAATATGAAGTGATTGAGCCGATCTAGTGCCTAAAGTGTGTGTATATGCATCCACGAGCAACCACTAGCAAACACTTGCATCCACTTGCATCCATCAATCATAACATGTCTCAAACACATGTTTCAACCATAGGTTTACCCTATCTAAAAGGTCAAAGGTGCTAACGAGAGGACATACTAAGGACAAGATAAGTACAAGATAGGCAATAAAGGAGAAGTTAAAGAACATACTCTCGAAAAGAAAAGGGTACAAAGAACGCATCTTCGCTTCCGTCTCCCAAGTAGCATTGCTCTCGTCATCTCCCCATTGCACTTTGACTAGCTGAACCTCTCTGTTTCTCAACTTCTTAATCTCTGACCCAAGGATGCGAGTAGGAGCTCGTCGAATCGTCGCATCACGCTCTACTTCCACTTCTCTAAGCAAGCTCGGCTCTACCACCTCTGCGGTCTCGTGTAGGCACTTCCTCAAATGTGACACATGGAAAACATCATGTATACCACTAAGTCTGTCTGGCAACTCCACCCTATATGCCATCCGTCCAATTCTTTCCTTGACAGGAAACGGTCCTACAAACCTCGGTGCTAACTTCCCAGCGGATCCAAAGCGAACAACATTCCGTAATGGAGACACTTTGACAAAAACCATGTCCCCAACTTCAAACTCAAGATCAGTCCTCCTCTTATCTGCATAAGATTTCTGTCTGTCTTGCGCTGCTTTCATCCTTCTTCGAATCAAATCAACCTTCTCTGAAGTCTCTCTAACCATATCGGGCCCTAGCAAGATCTTATCCGTAGATTCCCACCAACATGTAGGTGATCGACAAGGCCTTCCATAAAGAGCTTCAAAAGGTGCCATGCCAATACTAGACTGGAAGCTGTTGTTATATGCAAATTCCACCAAAGGGAGATGCTCTTCCCATGTACCTCCAAAATCCAAGATACAAAGCCTCAAAAGGTCTTCCAAAACACGGTTCACCCTCTCGGTCTGGCCGTCTGTCTGAGGATGATATGCGGTGCTCAAACACAACTGAGTCCCCACCGCCTCCTGTAAACTCTTCCAAAACTCACTAGTGAGGATAGGATCTCGATCACTCACTATGCTGGAAGGTACCCCATGCAATCGAACTATCTCTCGAACATAGACTGAAGCAAGCCATGGAGCAGTCCTCTTACTCTTTACGGGTATGAAATGGGCGCTCTTAGTAAGTCTATCAACCACGACCCAAATTCCTGTATTGCCCTTCCTCGATCTCGGTAAACCATCAACGAAGTCCATCGAGACACTATCCCACTTCCATATCGGAACTTCCAAAGGATGAAGCAACCCACCTGGCTTCTTTTGCTCTGCTTTTACTTGTTGGCACACCAAGCATCTAGCAACATACTCGGCCACATCTTTCTTCATACCGGCCCAAAAGAAAACTCGCCTCATGTCTTGGTACATCTTATCCCCACCGGGATGTATGGTCATCCTCGAACGATGTGCATCATCAAGTATAGCCTTCCTCAAGTCTTCATCTTGCGGTACACAAAGTCTACCGTCTCTACGCAACCACCCCCTATCATCTAGGGTGTACCTATTCAAATGGATGGACGACTCCCCCCTTATGAGCTTCTCTACCAACTCAACCAACTGTGGGTCGTCTCGCTGTGCCTCGCCAACTCGTCCCAAAAGAGTAGGTCTAACCTCTAAGGATGCTAGCAAACCGGGTACCAAGTCAACAGAAGGTCTGAAGTCAAACATCGAGATAAACTCTAAGCTTCTCCGTTCCACAAACAACGGACTCAAGGACAACCTTTTTCTGCTTAAGGCATCTGCCACCACGTTACCCTTGCCAGGGGTATATGCTATCTCGAAATCATAGGATGCTAAGAACTCCATCCACCTTTGCTGTCTCAAGTTCAAATCCTTCTGAGAAAACAAGTACTTCAAAGATTTGTGATCGGTGAACAACTCAAATCTCTCACCAAGAAGATAATGGCGCCAGATCTTGAGCGCAAAAACGATAGCGGCCAACTCTAGGTCATGGACAGGGTAATTTTTCTCATGCGCCCTCAACTGCCTCCCACCATAGGCTATTACCCTTCCCTCTTGCATCAAGACTCCGCCTAGTCCTGTCCCACAAGCATCAGTATAAACAACGAACGGCTTACTCCCATCTGGCAGCACTAAAACTGGAGCAGTGGTTAAAGCTCTCTTTAACCGTCGGAATGCATCCTCACAATCCACATCCCATGTGAAAACCTGATTCTTCTTTGTCAAGCGAGTTAATGGGGCTGATATCTTCGCGAAGTCCTTGATAAACTTCCTATAGTAGCCAGCCAACCCCAAGAAACTCCTCACCTCGGTAGCATTCTTCGGAGCCTTCCAATCTTGGATAGATACTACCTTTTGCAGGATCCACAGCTATCCCTTCCTTAGAGACCACGTGCCCTAAGAATCGCACTTCCTTCCTCCAAAAGTGACATTTAGAAAACTTAGCCTTCAGGCTATGCGCTCGAAGAGTCTCCAACACTTCCCTAAGATGTAGGGCATGCTCTTCCTCACTCTTGGAGAAGACCAAGATGTCATCCACAAAGACCACCACGAACTTATTAAGATACTCCCTGAACACCCTACTCATCAGATCAACGAAATATGCAGGGGCGTTCGTCAAACCAAATGGCATCACAAGCCACTCATAAAAACCATCCGGAGTCCTGAAGGCAGTCTTCTCTACACTATCCTCAGCCACTCTCAACTGATGAAACCCCGTGGCTAAGTCCAACTGCGAAAACACTGAAGCGCCAACTAACTGATCGAAGAGATCATCAATCCTCGGCAATGGGTGTTTATTCTTCTTTGTGAGCTTGTTGAGTTCTCTATAGTCAACACAAAGTCTGAGGGACCCATCTGCCTTTGTAGCAAAAACTACCGGAGCACCCCACTCCGATATACTTCGTCTTATGAACCCCTTCTCAAGCAACTCCCCTACTTGCTTATTGAGTTCCCTCCTTTCACGAGGAGCCATGTGGCGCACTGGCAAAGATACTGGTTTAGCATTGTCCACAAGATAGATTCGGAAGTCAATCTCCCGCTTCGGAGGTAAGCCCTTCACCTCCTCAAACACATCCGGATATTCCCGGACCACTCTGACAGATTGCAGACTCTCGACCGAAGCATCGAGCGATTCAAGATAACTTAGCATAACAGACTCCATGGGATTACAAGAGATCTCGAGAGTGTTACCCAAGCGGGTCATCAGCCTAACAACTCTCCTTTCACAATCAAGAATGGCACCATTACTGGATAACCAGTCCATGCCCAAAATCAACCCATAGCCCGTGAAGCCCAAAACAAAAGCATCACATCTAAACTCAACGCTAAGTATAGAAATCTTCAAACCCAAACACATCATGGACAAATAAGTGGAGCCTCCAATTGGGTTTGAAACAACCAAGGGATCATCTACTAGACTGGTGTCTAAGTGTAGTGACTCAACTAAAGATGATGAGATAAACGAATGAGATGCGCCAGAGTCAAACAAAGTACGGACAGGATGATCTAACAGATAAACTAGACTTTCAACAGAAATAGTTCTACCTCTTTCCTGAAGTGGTGGAACCGCGAGAGCCTGAACTTGCCCCCTTGCCTGACCCGGTGCCATAAGAGCTTGCACCTGTCCTCCTGAGGTAGATCCCGTCCTCTGCCCCTTCTTAGGACAGTCCTTCACCAGATGCCCTGCTTCGCCACAGTGGAAGCAACCAGTCTTCTTCTTCTTGCGACAATCCTTGCTTAGGTGGCCTGGTGTCCCACAATTGAAGCACTTCTTCTTCTTCCCCTTGCCACCATTGCCTTTCCCATTCTTGTTTTGCTGTTGCTGTTGAGGTCTCTTCTGATCTCCTTTCTTCTCGGGTGCTTTACTAGTATTGGGACCCTTCTCTTCCTCATACATAAGTGCCATGTCAACTAGCTTCTCAAAGGTAGCCCCCATAGGAATGTGAGTCATAGCCAATCCATGCATCGGTTCGTTCAAGCCCCTAACGAACCTCAAAGCTTTCTTCTCCGGGGTATTCACCATATCTATGCCAAACCTTGCCAACTGATTGAACTTGTTGACATACTCCTTCACTGATAAGTTCCCTTGCTTCATGTTCAAGAACCTTTCCATATACAGATTTTCTTCTGCCCTTGAGAGAAACTTTGCCACAAACCTCTGTCTGAAATCCGCCCAAGAATCAACAAGGCGCTCTCCATTAGTGACCTCCCACCAGAACGAGGCCTCTCCCTTCATTAACCAAGCAGCTAACTTAACTTTCTTTGCTTCTTCCATCTCAAAGATGTCTATCAACTCTTCCACCTCCTTAAGCCAATCCCTAGCTTCCACAAAAGTCTCTGATCCTAGAAAAGGTTTCCCTCCCATAGTCTTGAATTCCTTACAAGTCTTAGCAAAAGTAACCACACGAGGAGGATGAGGAGGAAGATCGGGTAAAACTGGTGGTGGAGGAACATTAGCTGGCCCTGCAGCGGCGGCCCTAGCCTCCATCAATCTCCTATACCATGCTGGTATTGCTACACCCTCCGGAAAGTTAAGATCTTCAGCCATGCTGAAACGAAAAAAGGAAAGATTCAAACGGAGAATTCGAAAGATAGAGATATGGCTATCTGGGATTATGCTTTTCTTTCAAAATCTTTACTCTTAAAAGACATGTTTTTGAAAATACTTTCTTCTAAAATATTCTTAGAAAATAGTTTTTCTTAAAAATTTTATCTGTTCTGGTAACCTTAAGCTCTGATACCACGTGTAACACCCCACACCCGCTATAGTCACTCACTAAGGGAATGCCATAGCATCGGTGGAGTATTTTTAGTGAGTATAGAACAGTAAAATTACAACAAGACAGATATAATGTAATACTTGAAAATTTAAAACATCATCTCATAGCAGCGGAAAGTAAAACATGTTTGGTTACATCATAAAACCATAACAAGAGTCAAGTACAAAATATCCATCCTGAATAAAATAAGTACATAATCCCACTACTCATAACAAATAGCCATAACAGAAAAGATAAGATAAGCTGATCTCTACATCTACGGTCCAAGCTCCAAGAGATAGATAAAGCAAACTGATCAAAGCCCACTAGCACTAGGCCCAACCTGAGGACCTGAAGGAAAAAGATAAAAACAACGGGGGTCAGACATAAGCCTGAGTGAACCCTATCTCCTTAATAATACAATTATTAAAGTAATTAGGGTATGATATGAACTCGGTATGGTATCTTTGGGGATAATGACTACACTAAGTTGCCCACGAACACAGGACGAACTAAGATAACCGTAAAGACGCATCTACCCACCCAAGGATAATTACTAACTGCACCACACCAGTCACTCCTACTCAAAGGTTGATCCCACCCAAGGATATCAAAGATAGATATAACCAGTAGTTTCATGTACCCTAGTTGACTACATAGGTGCCGTCTGCCCCAATCTCTACTAGGTGTACCCCACTACCCTAAGCGATCGGCTCCCTAACGTAGGTATCCGTGCTGGGCCCACAGTGGGGTGTATCATTCCCCAAAGTGGCAACCCAAAAGCAACACCGGTGCACGGGTTATACCTACACGATGCAACAACGTCTTACCTCCCAGTCCCGGGCCCACACACGCATATGAAACCCGATGGGCCTGCGTTGCCACCGCTAACCCCGTTTTGGCCACTTATAGACAAGCCCAGTATGCGTGTCCCGTCCTCGGCTTGGGCCGAGCTACAAAGATACATATGGGATACTGGTTGTAATGGACCCTCCACAAGCTACCCACCAGAGCTTGTTATTAATCTAGTGTTCCCCACTTAACCCTTTAATCATGTTTAATTACATGTTTCACTTGGTTAAGTATTCTAATCGTATTTTCTATTGCCACCCAAGGCAACCCACCAGATTCCTCATGCCACCCAAGGCACCCACTTAACCCCTCATGTCCCACTACATGCTAATATGGTTAAGTGTTTCTTAATTAATTAAGACCGTGATCCCCATAAAGACCTCCCATATTAGACTGGCTGTTATGACCGCCTGGTTAAGCCGGTAGGGTCCGGGCAGTCTTACGTCATAACAGAGTCTAACCTCGTGTCTTTACTTTAATCACGTATTTAATTTGTGCCTAAGACCTCTCACATTAGACTGGCTGTTATGACCGCCTGGTTAAGCCGGTAGGGTCCGGACAGTCTTACGTCATAACAGAGCCTAACCTCGTGTCTTAGTCGATTAATTACACCTAATTAATCACCCCCATATTAATTATCCCTAATTAATATCAATTTATTCATAACATGGGTAGACCTAACTCAATAGGTAAATTCCCATGGGGTAGACCTAACTCAATAGGTAAATTCCCACTTATGTTAATTAATTTTTTATGGTATGCTTAATCATACCCATTTCAACATACTTTTAATTAACATATTAATTAACCCCATCGTTCCCCACGTAAATCGTCATTATGACATAACATAATAAAGGGAAGATTTACCACACATAACATGGGTTTAGCATATAACTTTATCATGGGTTAAGAGGATGTCAACTTGCATATATGAGCATGTATTAACCCAACTATATTCAACCCAAACTTGCATATTATCAAACATGTGTCTTACATAACATGTTGCATATGAACTTACATATCATCAAACATGTGATTTGCATAACATGTTGCATATGAACTTACATATCATCATACATGTGATTTGCATAACATGTAGAACTTGCATTTTAGCATATACTTAACTTGCATAAGCACTCACATACTTGCATAAGCATTCATATACTTGCATAAGCTTGCATATCATGTTAAACTTGCATTTCAACATATACATAACTTGCATAAACATTCACATACTTGCGTAGGCTTGCATATTATGTTAAACTTGCATTTCAACATATACATAACTTACATAAACATTCACATACTTGCATAGGCTTGCATATTATGTTAAACTTGCATTTCAACATATACATAACTTGCATAAACATTCACATACATGCATAAGATGTTTGCATAATGGATCCATATTCACTTAGTGTTTTGCATCATAAACATCATGAAACAACTTGCATAAAAATATCATGATTACATATTATGAAACTTGCATGACATAAGGCATATAACTTGCAAAACACATAATATTCACTACATCAAGCTTGCATAAATATATGGATCCACAAACATAGCCATACTTTATCACATCTTATCATAATCAATTCAATAATTGATTATTAAGGGGATAGAAGCTCACCAAAACAAGATTAGCAAGTTAAATGAAGCAAATCCCAATGATTAAGTAGAAGAAGATTTAGATTAGCTTGCAAACCCTCTTAGGATTTTTAGTGGAGGCTCTCCAATTTTCTAAGTGGTGGCATAATGGCCTTAGATCTATTTTTGGTAAGGATAAGGGGGGGTATTAGGGTGTATATATAGATTAGTTAGATGTTTTAGGACCATAGGATATACCCTAGAACCAATCCTAGCCTTTAAAGCATGTCTTGGGGAAGAAGTCAAGTGTAGGAACCATTTAGGGCCCAAAAAAAAACAGCCCAAAACTCATCCCGGGCCTCAAAACATGAGCAGTTTTCGTTTTTGATTTTTCGTGAAACTTTGACGGGCCATAACTTGGTCATACGGACTCCGATTTACGAAAACTCGGACTCTATTTCGCGTATTTTTCCGAGACGAACGCAATGGCACAGCCCGTTTCCCCTGATTCAGAATATTAAATTTAATTCTGCTCTGATTTATGTTATAACAAGTTATTTAACATACGGGGTGTTACAGAAGCTCTTTGCTTGCAAGGAGAATAAAAGTATATTGTTAATCAGAAAGCCGTTTAGGATGCTTTTTGCCTGCTGAGAGAATTGAAGCATACTGTTAAACAGAAACAAATCAAAATGTTAAACAGAGAGAATCGAAGTATACTACATAACATACTTGGAGGACCCAGAAAACTATGTTTGACTACTTGCTACTCACTTCTACTTACAGAAAAAAATCTTAGTGATAGAATATTTGTGTCTAACTACTTGATTATCACTTTTACTTCTTTTTTAAAAAAAAATATGTATGTTTTATCATTTGTGTTCTTCCATAACTGTTGCTTCTCTCCCTGTGGTTCCGGAGACAGCAAGAAAGACTAAGGAACAACCGGGAGAAGTTATTGAAGCAACCTCTGTTGAGAAAGCAGAGGAGGAAAAGGGAGAATATGCTAGTAAATCTCTCATCCCATCTATGACCGATGCACTCAAGAACGGAGACATGATAGATGCTCTGAAAGAGGATGATGGTGGTGATGGGAACGAGGAGGATGACGACATGGCTCTGAACAAGCTGACAGCACGACCTTGGTCGAGATAAAGGCCAAAAAAGATGTGCTTATAAAAGCCATAGCCGAAAAAGAAGAACTAGCTGAATTGATCGTTCCATGGTAGGAAACAATGAAGACGAAGAAATTGAAGGAACAAAACAAAGAACTGGACCCCAACGTCACCCTCGAAGGAAATGAGGGGCCCAACACTTAACCCGAATAATAACGAGAAAGAGGCTGAGCTTAACCCATAGCTGCTACCAGATCCAAACGCCATGGAGGATAATGTCACAAGAATCTTGACCTTGGAAAAGAAGCTCCAAGAAATGCAGGCTCAAGTCAATGTTGTACAGCTGCAGAAGTCCTCGAGTCTCACCAGATGTAACGACCAGGAATTCCGCTCGATCCGAATCAGTCGCTAAACCGACCCAAACCGTTCGAAACGCCTGATTGTTTTGAGAACAAGCCACAACAGAATGCAGACGGAAGAACATTTCATTGTATATTACATCAATTCAATCAGAATACAAGAATATACAGAGTATAAATGAATCAATATTACATAGAAATAAAATATCAGAGATTACATAGCAGCGGAAAAAAATACAATACACAACTAGAAGAGATATACGGATACAAAGCCTTCCGGATATCATTCCAGCTGTAAACCAGGATCCTGTGAATATAAATCTGCAAAACCAAAACTACTAGCTGCCCGTGTCAAAATAAGGGCACCCAGAGTTTAGGTTAAAACAATAAACTCCAGGTCAGTCATGGGACTGGTGTGAGAACTAAAACAGTTATTAATCTTTATTTTTAAAGTTAGGTAAATCAAGGGACCACGCCGTATAACATGGAACGGGTTTCCTCCCAAGAACACCAGTGCATAAAACAACAGCGCAATGCTAAATAAAGAAAAATGAAGCTATTATAAGACCGAGGTCCTATCACACAATGCAACGCAAGCCAGGGGATAGGGTTTTCCCTTATAATAGCCAAAGCATGCTTGATACGTTAAAACATATTATTTTGATAGTACTATAAGTGTATGGTGTATAAAGCAACTTCAAATCACAAATTTCAATCATAGGCGGCATGGGTACCATATATCATGTCGCCAATACTAGGCTCTACAAATGAAACCGCAAATGTCACGTATTTGGAAGTTGGGTTTCCATCTGTGAACCGAGGCAAGGGATCGTCCTCTTCCGATTCGAGACTGTCTAGCCCGAGTCTCAAGGACAGAATGCATCGACCCTTGGAGCGACAGGGCCGGTCCACCGATGTGGATTAGACGAAATCCTGAACACTACGTCTCTCCGCCCTACGGGGCGTAAATGAGCCAACTAAATGACTCCATCGGACCCGGATCGTCTGATCAAACCGAGGCGCCTCCAATTCCAACAACCACATGAGTCAAACTCGTCAGCCAGTTTAAGCACTGATGCCACTCCTAACTAGAAAGAAACGCATGCCCTCCCTGAGGTCCTTCTCCCGTTTTGGTTCACACCGGGGTGTGAGGCTCGAGAATTAACGCTACACAAAGCTATGCGACAAAGGCCGTGCTTTGATCATCAACCACAAGACCCTGCTTTTCAACAGAAGCCTTGATCATTTGCTTCTTAGCATGCCACACAGGCAAACCACTCTATGCAACCGATATCTGTCACACAAAATGAAATCCAATGCCAGACACACAGTCCATTTACAAGTCCGTTCTGGGTCTGAACGAAACCGGAGGCACCTAGTACCTCGCATATCCATCGATCTCTAAGTACGTCTGGACGACCCCTAACTGTTTCCATCTTCTTGGGTGTACAGCCCAATCAAGATCATCAGTAATCTCCCAAACGACATGAAGACCTCCGGTCTTCAACCACCGTCTTCATCTTCGACTTATCGTCGTAACAGTTATTCAGAATGGGATAAACCTGGCCTTTCCGAATAACTCGCGTATATAATAAAAATGTGTTACACAAACACAACATACGCCTCATTTCAATTCATCAGTCACTAACCGTAAATTAACAAGAGAATAATTCCCCAAATATTAACCCCGAAGGCCGAAACCAACATCAGATCAATATCCAGAAAACCATTCTACTTAGCTAACCGACAGTTAGTTTCTAAATTTCACATTCATAGGGAAAGTTTCCCATTAATTTTATCAAAGATAAATTCCTTGAATTTATTCTTTAATCTTCTTTTGAATTTCGATTCAACTAGTCGGGATTAACGGACCTTACCGAAGTAATCATTTGTTTTAATTTCCCAATCCCAACCTATTCATCCCATGAAGTAAAACTTGTTGTACTTCATATCTAACACCACGGTGTTATCGCTAAATGCAATTACCATTTCACGTTTAAATCTAATCAAAGATTTAACTATCGCCTGGAGAAAAACTGGTGACACTCCATTCTCGATCTTTTCAATCTAATTAAAGATTCATTAAAACTCCACGTAGTTTTAATCTTTGACTGGGTTAAAGAATCAGTGTCATTTAAAACACAGTTCACGATAAACCCAAAATCACATCACATTTCAATCAGTCCCTAACCGAAAATTAGCAAGTGAGCAATTCCCTAAATATTAACCCCGAAGGCCGAAACCAACATCAGATCAATATCCCACAAACCATTCAGCTTAACTAATCTCCAGTTAGTTTTCTGATTTTCTTAACTCCTTTGGGTCTAAGAACAGTATTATTGAAGATACCGTTCACGACAACTCAAAATCACATTCCATTAATTATCGGGTTAAAGAACAAGTGTTATTTAAAACACTGTTCACGATAAACCCAAAAATCAATATCAATTCAATTCCAATTAAATATTATTTAATTGGTACACTTCATTAAATCAAAATAAAAAGATTTAATCTTTTCTCAACTGGGTTCAAGAACAGTGTTAATGAAGAACCATTCACGACAAACCCAAATCACATTTGATATTAAATACAAGGCTCTGAATAGAAAATATATCGGCTTATATTCAATATCAAATTCTACGACCAACAAATATCGTATTGGAAATAACGATATATACATATATCTTTCAAATTTACATAACAATATCTGTATAATCACGAAATCCAACATCAAAATAATCCGAAGACAATTTCGATTCAAATCTATTCCAATTCAATTATTGGAATTTCTGGTTATTTTCAAAACCATTTCAAATCCAATTTATTTATTTTAAAAATAAATTATTATTCTAGTTCAAAACCAGTTCATTTCGATAAAAATCTATTTTTATCTTTTCAAATATGGAGTTTTTCATGCCAATTCTTCACAAATCATTTATTATGATTTTACACAAATTATTACTATTTTTAATAATTTTATCAAGGCCAGTACAGTCGATTTCCATCAACGGCCATCGAACTGCACTTACAGCGACCTTTTTCAAATTTGATCTGGACATAATTCCAAATCCAACCGTTTGATTTCTAATTTCTATTATTCGTTAGAAAGCTCTTTTCGATACGAACCCAACGGTTCTGGTTTTAGGAGAATCCGACGGTCGGATCTCCCGCAATATCTATTCGAAGTCAACGGTCGAAATTCACGAACTGCCGCGGCGCGGCGCGTTCTATCCAGGCCATTATATTATATATATAATATATATAATATATACTTCGTCGATTTCAATTCAAAACGTGCTTTATAAATCGTTTTAAAATTCCTTTTCAAAACGGTTTCAAATTCATATTCAATTTCAAATCAAAATTGAATATTCCAATATAAATTCGTTTTAACTTCATTTCAAATCGATTTCAATTCAATTTCAATTCGAATTTCAGTTCAATTCAATTTAATTCGAATTCATTTTATTCAATTTCAATTCGAATTCCTTTATATTCAATTTCAATTCGAATTCATTTATATTCAATTTCAATTCGAATTCATTTCTATTCAATTTCAATTCGAATTCATTTCTATTCAATTTCAATTCGAATTCATTTCTATTCAATTTCAATTCGAATTTCAATTCTTTTCGAAATATCAGATTTTGAAATCACTTTCGAATTAAATCTAGCCAGAACCAAACTTTCCTACAACATGAGCGCTTGTTGGGGAATCCCCTGTAACGGAAGCACTCCCCCAACAATAAGTTACATGGATGACTCCTATAGAGGACTACCTCTTGGAAGGGACATTACCCCTTAGTAAGCAAGATGCAAGAAAGATAAAACACCAAGCTCCTACATTCATAATCATAGACAGTATACTTTATAAAAAGGGACACTCACTTCCTTATCTAAGGTGTGTATGTTTCGAAGTTGGACTCATCCTATTAAAAGAAATTCACGAAGGATGATGCAGGGACCATTCCAATGGGGTTAAACTGGCCAAAAGGGTTATGCAACAGGGTTATTATTGGCTACGGATGGTAAGTCAGGCGGTCGAATACGTTAATAGATGTAACAAATGTCAAAAGTACTCTAAGGTACCACGACTTCCCCTAGTAACCTAACCACTATATCGAGCCCCTGGCCTTTCGACATATGGGGGATAGATTTGATCGGGCCCTTGTAACTCACCAAGGGAAGAGCTGAATATGTCATAGTAGCTATCGACTATTTCACCAAGTGGGTGGAGGAGGAACCCCTTCCGATTATCACATCCAAGAAAGTGTTAAGATTCGTAATAAAGAATATCGTTACCTGCTTCGGGATCCCCCATAAGATCATATCGGATAATGGAACACAATTCGAGAGTGAAGAATTCACCCGATTATGCGAGAAAAATGGAATCGGAAAAAGTTTCTCTTCACTGGCCCATCCGAAAGATAACTGTAACACCCCGCAAATTCTATAACTGTGAAATTCACAAATTAAAGTATAATTAATTTCAGATCAAAGAACTAAGGGAAACGGGATACGCCATTGCGTTCGTCTCGGAAAAATACGCGAAATAGGGTCCGGGTTTTCGAAAAACGGAGTCCGTATGAAGAAGATATGGCCTTCGGAAGTTTGAGAATTAAGTTTAAAATTCAAACATATTAAAATAAGTTTAAATTCGAAAATGGGGCCCAATGGGCCAGAGCAGAAAAACGACAGCCTGACGCACCAAGTCGACTGGGCTGTCGACCTGGTCTAACCAGGTCGACAGGGCTGTCGACAGGGCTGTCGACAGGCATGTCGACCTGGTCCAGACCCAGGTCGAGCCTAGTCTAACCCGGCTGGCCTATTCTCTATGTGGTCGATTTTCTGTGGTCTGCTTTGTCACTAGGGCTAGGTGGCGAGTTTTAATTGGTCTCTCTATCGAATGAATGGCTACGATCAATCCAGGCAACATCAATGGTTCTAATCAGTTCCTAACCTCTATATAAACAACCCTAGACTAAACCCTAATCTATTCATTCAAAAATAAGAACATAGCCGCCATGTTGCTGAGGAACGACTAGGAGTAGCCACCAAATTGGAGAGAGGATTAGGAGGAAAATTCTAAAGCTTAAAGCAACCTAAACAAATCAATTCAACAAAGGAATTTGCGTCTTCAATCCCTAAATTAGAGAATTCATCACACCATTCTAAGTAGAGTATTACTTTGGTATGAATAAACAATTGTGTTGGTTTGTATGCTTGAATTGTGGCAATAAAGTCATTCATATTTGTGCGTTCATATCAATTTGAAATATTATATACGTTTGGATATTCTTGAATTATGTTATTCATTATAAAGAACTACATGCGGTAGTTCTATGCAAGTATACGTTTGGAATATTTCGCAAATTATGTAATCCATGTTGAAGCTACATGTATGTAGTTGATTTAAATTCATGCAAGTTTGGGGTTTTGCTACTATGCCATCATGATGTATATTTTTGTGCATAAATCATTTTGTAAGTAATTAGAACAAGTTTGGTTATTATAATCCATATGAAATTATGTTGAGAATTTGGCATCATGTATTAAGCCATGCTTTTGTACTAGAAAACCTATTTGCAAACTTATGAATATGGCTAGGCTATGAATGATATTTGGCATAATTGATATCCATGATTAAGTCTATCTTGTTTACAAGAATTATATGATGACATATGTGGTACATAGTTAGGATTAGATTCAAAATCCCTTTTTGCAAGTTTACATGACTAAAGTAAGAATCATGATTTCATGTTAGAGATATTTATGCCATGCTTATGTACGACATTATGCCATGCTTATGTTAGAAAAATTTATGCCATGCTTATGTTTGACATTATGCATAAATAAAAGTATAGGTTCATGTTGTAGTTATGACTATGTGTCAATAATGATACCCAATTTAGACTCTTATCTCAACTACAAGTTCACATGCTTTGATTCATGTCACCTATGCTTTATGACCAAAGTATATGTCACTACTATGCAAGTACACCAGTTTCTATTTTGTATTCCCAACGTCATATTGCAAGTTCATACGCTCACCTTCCCCTTTTTGTGTATGTAATCACGCCAAAAGCCTCTCCTTTTCGCATGGCTAAATTGGGCTTTAAAAGGCTAAGCCCAATATATATAAACGGACGTGAAAAACGGGGGAAAATAACGTTGGGTTAAAAATTAATTAATGAATGAAAATATAAAATAGAAGGGCCAAAGTTCAAGTATGGGTTGGGCCCATGATTGGTGTAACCTTTACACCATTAACTTAATAATGGGCCGCAAATATTTACATATAAGAAAATAAAGAAGAAAGACAAAATATGTAAATGTAGAAAATACGATGTGTTTAACCCGAGGTTGGATTGAGTTGTGATGTAAACCTGCCCGGAACCGCCCGGCTGTCCAATAGTCACAACAATACCTATCCAATGTGGGAGGTTAAACATGGAGCCCAATAAGGACCCGAGGTTAGACTGAGTTGTGGCGTAAGACTGCCCGGAACCAACCGGCAACAGGCAGCCACAACAATACCTGTCTAATGTGAGAGGTCAGGGCCTTAATAAGACAATTAAGGCTGAGTCAGGATTGTTAGGATTAAGTGAACTAAAGACTTAATCAAAATGGAACATGCTAAACTAAACGGACTGGTTAGGGTTAGGTTAGAAAACACTTAACCAACTTAGCATGTTGGCTAGAGATAGAAAACCCAGTAACGGGGGACCCTTTTCAGCAGTAACCATAAAAGATGTATCAGGATACCCTGAAACTAGGCAGGGTGGGGCACGATTACTGGGCTGATTGTAAGAGGTCAAATCGGCGGCGGTGGTGTAGCAGTGTAGGTTCTAACGGGGTGCGGGCGTGCACACACTCCGGCACAGAAAAATAAGGCACTGGACACAAGTAGCATACCTGTGCATTCTAAGGTTGTGTCGGGCCGCCACCACGGGACTTGATACACCCCATGGTGGGACCAGCATAGGTAACTACAGACATCGGGGGCCGTAAGACACATGTAACTATGCGAGTAGGAGCCGATCATCATAGAATGGATCACATCACCCTGATTACGGGGTGCCAGTTGGAAACTAGTTTATATGGGTTCAGAGATTAACTTGGGGTACGATAGTATATTCGACCCTAGACAACTTAACCAAGTTTATTGTGCTTGCCCACTTCCTGTTTATACTTATCATACCCAGTTCTTTATTCATAGACAAAATAGTACTAGACTTACTCAGGCTTTATGTCTGACTCTACTTTTCTTTCGTCTTCTTTCTTCCGTTTCCCCCCCCCTGGTCCTCAGGGAGGGAACACAGCAGCTTGATCAGCCTTGACATCCAGCTTGAAGAAGAGAAATGTATTGCTTGGACTTTCCTGTTTTGAACTATGGCTTTGGACAATCCACTATGGGGCTTTTGCAGTTTATCTATGTTTTATTTATGCTTCTTTAAATAATGTACTCAAGACAGATTATGAAAGTGTTATGTTATGTTTTTGGGAAAGGATGTTGTTGTAACACGTATTTGACTTTATGAAATAAAAGTTTGTTGTTCTTCCGCTGTTTACAAATATTTGTTCCTATATCTGTTTTGTATATCTGTGACTTGTACTTATAAACCTCCACCAAAATTAGGGCATTCCCTTTGAGAGTGACCCTAACGGAGGTGGGGTGTTTCACTTGGTATCAGAGCCAGGTTTACCAGATAAGATAAAAAGTTTTGAAAAATTATTTTCAAAAAAAAAAAAAAAGGAAATTTAAAGAAGCATTTTTAAAAGAAAAATATTATTTTATTTTAAAAGGCAAAGTCCACTCCCCAAAGCCATAGGTACTATCTCTTATCCTTCGTTTTGAATCTATCCTTTTTGTTTCAGCATGTCCGAAGATCTTAACTTGCCAGAAGGGGTGCCAATACCCGGTTGGTTTAGACGGTTCTTAGAAGCAAGGGCCACTCAGCCAGGTCCTACCGTTCCTCCTCCCCCAGCTGTAGGAAATCATCCAGCTGCAGCGGCCCCTTTTCCTCCACCTCCTCCTCGGGGAAACACGTTTGCTAAGATATGTAAAGATTTTAAAGCTATGGGAGGAAGGGATTTCCATGGAACTGAGTCCTTCGTAGCAGCTAGAAATTGGCTGAAAGAAACTGAGGACCTATTCATCATCTTTGAGGTAGAAGATAGACAAAAAGTACAGTTGGCAGTGTGGCTATTGAAGGGCGAGGCTTCCTACTGGTGGGAAGTCACTAATGCTGAAAGACCAGTGGAGACATGGGAGGACTTTAGGGCAAGATTTAAGACTAAATTTCTCTCAGATGCAGAAAGGAGCTTGCAGTTGGAAAAATTCTTATTTCTTAAACAAGGGGACAAGACAGTCAGAGAGTATGTGAATCAGTTCGATTAGCTGGCTAGGTTTGGGCTTGACCTAGTCAACACCCCGCACAAGAAGGCTCTCCGTTTCGTCAAAGGGTTAAATGAGCCATTACACAGTTTGGCCATGACCCATATTCCCATGGGAGCCACGTATGAAAGATTGGTGCAAATGGCATTGCTGAATGAAGAGGATAAGGGCAAGAAGAAAGAGGGTTTGCAGCCTAAGAAGACAGACTTTAAGAAAGGCGGGAAAGGCAACAAAGAGAAGAGGAAGTGCAATTTATGTGGCAAATTGGGGCACTTAGTAAAGGACTGCCGGAAAAAGAAGGCCAAGGAGAATGGTGGGTGCTTTTCTTGCGGTGAGACGGGCCATAGGGCTAAGGACTGCCCAAAGAAACGACGACAGGGGCAGAGGGCTGGATCCACCCCAAGGGCACAGGTTCATGTGCTGGAAGCGCCACCTCTGCAACAGCGAGATATAAATACTTCTGTAGAAAGTGTAGTTTATCTTTATGATCACCCCGTTCGCACCTTATTTGATTCTGGCGCATCACACTCCTTTATCTCGTCTGCTTTAGTAGAATCTCTGCACCTAAAAACTAGTATGGTAGAGGACCCCTTAATTGTTTCAAACCCAATTGGGGGCCCAGCTCATTTGTCTATGATCTGTGTGGGATTGAAAATTTCCATTCTAAGTGTAGAATTTCAATGTAGTGCCTTTGTTTTGGGCTTTTCGGGTTATGGTTTGATTTTGGGTATGGATTAGCTATCCAGTAATGGGGCCATCCTTGATTGTGAGAAAAGGGTTGTTAGGCTCCTAACCCAGCTCGGTAATACTTTGGAAATTTCTTGTAATCCCTCGTATGCGGTTATGCTTAGTTATCTTGAATCGCTAGATGCCTCTGTTGAAAATTTGAAATCAGTTAGAGTGGTCCGGGAATATCCGGATGTCTTCGAAGAGGTGAAGGGCTTGCCTCCGAAGCGGGAAATAGACTTCCGCATAAATCTTGTAGATAATGCAAAGCCCGTTGCGTTGCCCGTGAGACACATGGCTCCACGAGAAAGGAAAGAGCTCAGTAAACAGATTAAAGAGCTTCTAGAAAAGGGGTTCATTAGGAGGAGCATTTCAGAATGGGGCGCTCCAGTGGTGTTCGCTACAAAGGCGGATGGTTCACTCCGTCTATGTGTTGACTATAGGGAGCTCAACAAGCTAACGAAAAAGAATAGGCACCCTCTCCCTAGAATTGATGATTTATTTGACCAGCTTGTAGGAGCGTCTGTTTTCTCCCAACTCGATTTAGCAACCGGTTTTACACAGCTAAGGGTGGCTGAAGATAGCATCGATAAAACGGCATTCAGAACCCCAGACGGCTTCTTTGAATGGCTTGTCATGCCTTTCGGCTTGACAAATGCCCCTGCTTATTTCGTGGACCTAATGAGTAGGGTATTTAGAGATTTCCTCAACAAATTCGTAGTGGTCTTCGTAGATGATATCCTTATCTTCTCAAAGAGTGAAGAGGAACATGCTCAACACTTAAGGGCAATCATGGAAACTTTGCGAGTCCATCAACTAAAAGCCATGTTCTCCAAATGCCACTTTTGGAGGGAAGAGGTGAGGTTCCTTGGGCACATAGTATCCAAACAAGGGTTAGCAGTGGACCCTGCTAAGGTAGTGGCGGTACAGGATTGGAAGACACCAAGGAATGCGACAGAGGTCCGAAGCTTCCTAGGACTAGCAGGTTTCTATCGAAAGTTTATAAAGGATTTTGCGAAAATCTCAGCTCCGCTCACGAAATTGACTAAGAAGAATCTAGTGTTCAATTGGGATTTGGATTGCGAGTTTGCTTTCCAACGACTAAAAAGGGCTCTTACAACAGCCCCAGTTTTGACGCTGCCAGATGGGAGCAAGATGTTCACTGTTTATACGGATGCATGTGGGACAGGATTAGGCGTTGTCTTAATGCAAGAAGGAAGGGTAGTAGCTTATGGCGGGAGGCAGTTGAAAGTGCACGAAAAGAACTACCCAACCCACGATCTTGAGTTAGCCGCCATCGTCTTTGCACTCAAGTCTTGGCGACACTATCTCCTAGGTGAGAATTTCGAACTTTACACTGACCATAAATCGTTGAAATATCTTTCCTCGCAGAAGGATCTTAACTTGAGGCAACAAAGATGGATGGAGTTTCTTGCCTCATACGACTTCGAAATCTCCTACACTCCGGGCAAAGGCAACGTAGTGGCAGACGCGTTGAGCCGAAAGAATTTGACCCTAAGCCCGTTGTTTGTTGAAAGACAAAGCCTAGAGTTTATAGCCAGCTTCGACTTTAGGCCTTCCTCCGACTTCGTACCAGGCTTGCTGGCATCTCTCGAAGTGCGCCCAACTTTAGTGGATTCAGTAGGGACAGCACAACGCGAAGACCCTCAACTTGTGGAAATGATTGATAGGCTAATTAGGGGTGAGACTTCAAGTCACCTCCACAGATACTCCATTGACGATAAGGGTTTGCTAAGGCGAGACGGAAGACTATGCGTCCCACAGACATAAGATTTAATAAAGAAGGTTCTCGAGGAAGCACATCACTCCAAGATGACGATACACCCAGGCGGAGATAAAATGTACAAAGACATAAAAAGGACTTTCTTCTGGAACGGCATGAAAAAGGACGTGGCAGAGTTCGTTTCTAAGTGTATGGTGTGCCAACAGGTTAAAGCGGAACAGAAAAAGCCTGGCGGACTACTACATCCTCTAGAGGTCCCACAGTGGAAGTGGGATAGCATCTCAATGGACTTCATCGATGGGCTGCCTAGGTCTAGGAGAGGCAACACTAGCATTTGGGTAATAGTGGATAGGCTTACTAAAAGCGCCCACTTTTTACCTGTCAAAAGTAAAAGGACTGCCTCATCCCTAGCATCACTTTACCTCAAGGAAATCGTTCGACTCCATGGGATACCATCTAGCATTGTTAGTGACCGAGACCCAATCTTCACCAGCGAGTTTTGGCGGAGTCTGCAAGAAGCAGTAGGAACGCAGTTATGCTTGAGCACAGCCTATCATCCCCAAACCGACGGCCAAACAGAGAGAGTGAACAGAGTTTTGGAAGACCTTTTAAGGCTATGCGTCCTTGACTTCGGAGGGACATGGGAAGACCACCTTCCTTTGGTGGAATTTTCCTACAACAACAGCTATCAAGCAACCATCGGAATGGCGCCCTTCGAAGCTTTATATGGAAGACCGTGCCGATCGCCCACTTGTTGGTGGGAGTCCACGGATAAGCTCATACTTGGACCAGATATGATCCGAGAGACTTCAGAGAAAGTAGACTTAATACGAAGAAGGATGAAGACGGCCCAAGACAGACAAAAGTCCTATGCCGACAAGAGGAGGACCGACCTTGAATTCAAAGTTGGAGACAGAGTTTTTCTCAAGGTATCACCGCTAAGGAACGTTGTTCGTTTTGGAACCACAGGAAAACTAGCACCAAGGTTCGTAGGGCCATTCCCTATTATCGAGAAAATTGGGAAAATGGCCTATAGATTAGAGCTACCCGAGAAGTTGGCTGGAGTCCACAACGTTTTTCACGTTTCACATCTCCGAAAATGTCTACATGAGTCTGCTGAAGTGGTAGAGCCAAATATCCTCGAAGAGGCCGAAGTGGAACGCGAAGCAACCATAAGAAGAGTTCCAACCCGCATCTTAGGAACGGAAGTGAAGAAGCTACGCAACCGCGAAGTCAAGCTCGTCAAGGTTCATTGGAGCGACGCCGACGGAGACGCGACTTGGGAAACTGAAGCTAGAATATGTACTGCCTACCCTTTTCTGTTCAAGGGTACATCCTTGATCTTTCTTTTTCCTTGAGTTGCGCTTTATTTATCTTTTTAGGTATAATTCCTCGACCGTATCTTTTAGGTAGAAACCCTTTGGATGGAAACATGTAGTTGAAACATGTTATGGATGATGGTTGCAAGTGGTTGCAAGTGATTGCTAGTGGTTGCTCGTGGTTGCATATACACACACAATCTAGGTTTTAGATCGGCTCAGTCACTTCATATTGCATATGCATATATGTTTGTATTTGTATATGGTTGAATTTTAATGTGTTGTCATATGGATGTTGCATCTGTATTGAATGATTGTGCACTCATGTAGAATCAAGAATAGGAAAATTTGCATACATAATGGATTCATGGCACTTGCATAATTCGCATTAAGGAGGTCAACTGAATCAGTAGACCGCCTGATTTTGCATTAGATAAGTACATGTACACACACACTTCGCATATGATCATGAAGCATTAGAAGTCTTTTAAGGACAATGGATGCTCGTGTTTGATGGATGAGTAGATGGATGATTGGATGTTAGGATATACATTCCTCCTAAATTGAAGATTTCGGGGACGAAATCCTTTTAAGTGGGGGAGAATGTAACACCCCGCGAATTCTATAACTGTGAAATTCACAAATTAAAGTATAATTAATTTCAGATCAAAGAACTAAGGGAAACGGGATACGCCATTGCGTTCGTCTCGGAAAAATACGCGAAATAGGGTCCGGGTTTTCGAAAAACGGAGTCCGTATGAAGAAGATATGGCCTTCGGAATTTTGAGAATTAAGTTTAAAATTCAAACAGATTAAAATAAGTTTAAATTCGAAAATGGGGCCCAATGGGCCAGGGCAGAAAAACGCCCGCCTGACGCACCAAGTCGACTGGGCTGTCGACCTGGTCTAACCAGGTCGACAGGGCTGTCGACAGGCATGTCGACCTGGTCCAGACCCAGGTCGAGCCCAGTCTAACCCGGCTGGCCTATTCTCTATGTGGTCGATTTTCTGTGGTCTGCTTTGTCACTAGGGCTAGGTGGCGAGTTTTAATTGGTCTCTCTATCGAATGAATGGCTACGATCAATCCAGGCAACATCAATGGTTCTAATCAGTTCCTAACCTCTATATAAACAACCCTAGACTAAACCCTAATCTATTCATTCAAAAATAAGAACATAGCCGCCATTTTGTTGAGGAACGACTAGGAGTAGCCACCAAATTGGAGAGAGGATTAGGAGGAAAATTCTAAAGCTTAAAGCAACCTAAACAAATCAATTCAACAGAGGAATTTGCGTCTTCAATCCCTAAATTAGAGAATTCATCACACCATTGTAAGTAGAGTATTACTTTGGTATGAATAAACAATTGTGTTGGTTTGTATGCTTGAATTGTGGCAATAAAGTCATTCATATTTGTGCGTTCTTATCAATTTGAAATATTATATACGTTTGGATATTCTCGAATTATGTTATTCATTATAAAGAACTACATGCGGTAGTTCTATGCAAGTATACGTTAGGAATATTTCGCAAATTATGTAATCCATGTTGAAGCTACATGTATGTAGTTGATTTAAATTCATGCAAGTTTGGGGTTTTGCTACTATGCCATCATGATGTATATTTTTGTGCATAAATCATTTTGTAAGTAATTAGAACAAGTTTGGTTATTATAATCCATATGAAATTATGTTGAGAATTTGGCATCATGTATTAAGCCATGCTTTTGTACTAGAAAACCTATTTGCAAACTTATGAATATGGCTAGGCTATGAATGATATTTGGCATAATTGAAATCCATGATTAAGTCTATCTTGTTTACAAGAATTATATGATGACATATGTGGTACATAGTTAGGATTAGATTCAAAATCCCTTTTTGCAAGTTTACATGACTAAAGTAAGAATCATGATTTCATGTTAGAGATATTTATGCCATGCTTATGTACGACATTATGCCATGCTTATGTTAGAAAAATTTATGCCATGCTTATGTTTGACATTATGCATAAATAAAAGTATAGGTTCATGTTGTAGTTATGACTATGTGTCAATAATGATACCCAATTTAGACTCTTATCTCAACTACAAGTTCACATGCTTTGATTCATGTCACCTATGCTTTATGACCAAAGTATATGTCACTACTATGCAAGTACACCAGTTTCTATTTTGTATTCCCAACGTCATATTGCAAGTTCATACGCTCACCTTCCCCTTTTTGTGTATGTAATCACGCCATAAGCCTCTCCTTTTCGCATGGCTAAATTGGGCTTTAAAAGGCTAAGCCCAATATATATAAACGGACGTGAAAAACGGGGGAAAATAACGTTGGGTTAAAAATTAATTAATGAATGAAAATATAAAATAGAAGGGCCCAAGTTCAAGTATGGGTTGGGCCCATGATTGGTGTAACCTTTACAACATTAACTTAATAATGGGCCGCAAATATTTACATATAAGAAAATAAAGAAGAAAGACAAAATATGTAAATGTAGAAAATGCGATGTGTTTAACCCGAGGTTGGATTGAGTTGTGATGTAAACCTGCCCGGAACCGCCCGGCTGTCCAGTAGTCACAACAATACCTATCCAATGTGGGAGGTTAAACATGGAGCCCAATAAGGACCCGAGGTTAGACTGAGTTGTGGCGTAAGACTGCCCGGAACCAACCGGCAACAGGCAGCCCCAACAATACCTGTCTAATGTGAGAGGTCAGAGCCTTAATAAGACAATTAACGCTGAGTCAGGATTGTTAGGATTAAGTGAACTAAAGACTTAATAAAAATGGAACATGCTAAACTAAACGGACTGGTGGGGGTTAGGTTAGAAAACACTTAACCAACTTAGCATGTTGGCTAGAGATAGAAAACCTAGTAACGGGGGACCCTTTTCAGCAGTAACCCTAAAAGGTGTATCAGGATACCCTGAAACTAGGCAGGTTGGGGCACGATTACTGGGCTGATTGTAAGAGGTCAAATCGGCGGCGGTGGTGTAGCAGTGTTGGTTCTAACGGGGTGCGGGCATGCACACACTCCGGCACAGAAAAATAAGGCACTGGACACCAGTAGCATACCTGTGCATTCTAAGGTTGTGTCGGGCCGCCACCACGGGACTAGATACACCCCATGGTGGGACCAGCATAGGTAACTACAGACATTGGGGGCCGTAAGACACATGTAACTATGCGAGTAGGAGCCGATCATCATAGAATGGATCACATCACCCTGATTACGGGGTGCCAGTTGGAAACTAGTTTATATGGGTTCAGAGATTAACTTGGGGTACGATAGTATATTCGACCCTAGACAACTTAACCAAGTTTATTGTGCTTGCCCACTTCCTGTTTATACTTATCATACCCAGTTCTTTATTCGTAGACAAAATAGTACTAGACTTACTCAGGCTTTATGTCTGACTCTACTTTTCTTTCGTCTTCTTTCTTCCGTTTCCCCCCCCCCCAGGTCCTCAGGGAGGGAACACAGCAGCTTGATCAGCCTTGACATCCAGCTTGAAGAAGAGAAATGTATTGCTTGGACTTTCCTGTTTTGAACTATGGCTTTGGACAATCCACTATGGGGCTTTTGTAGTTTATCTATGTTTTATTTATGCTTCTTTAAATAATGTACTCAAGACAGATTATGAAAGTGTTATGTTATGTTTTTGGGAAAGGATGTTGTTGTAACACGTATTTGACTTTATGAAATAAAAGTTTGTTGTTCTTCCGCTGTTTACAAATATGTGTTCCTATATCTGTCTTGTATATCTGTGACTTGTACTTATAAACCTCCACCAAAATTAGGGCATTCCCTTTGAGAGTGACCCTAACGGAGGTGGGGTGTTTCACTAACGGAGTTGTGGAAGCCGCAAATAAGACCATTAATACAATCTTTAAGAAACGTCTAAATCAGGCCAAAGGAATTTGGGCAGAGGAGCTGCCTCTAGTGCTATAGGCATATAGGATTTCCACCAAAACAGCTACGGGACACACCCCCTTTTCCCTGACATATGGTTGCGAGGCTATGCTTCCAGTTGAGGTCGAAGTTCCGTCGCACCGAAGGATAGCATACACATTTGATCCAAACTAGGAGTTAAGAAAAGAATCATTAGACTTGATACAAGAGCTAAGAGATGAGGCTGCAATCAGAACCGCCGAATACCAAAGAAGGATCACAAAATATTATAATTCGAAGGTCAAAGCTAGCACCTTTACTAAGGGTGAATTGGTACTACAAAAATTAATGGCTAACACCAAAGATCTGGCTAATGGTCCTCTCGGTCCAAATTGGGAAGGACCTCTAATTGTCTATCAAGAAGTCATACCTGGCACATATCGGCTATGTAGGCCCAACGGCGAAATGGTTCCAAGGATATGGAACTCAAAACATTTGAGGCCATATTTTCCAACCATAGAAAAATAGAGGACAAGATCTTTTCCCCTAGAAATCGTCATGCAACTAGGGTCATGGAAACCCTCCCAGTAGCTCGTAAGAAACCCAAAAGGGGTCGAGCTGGAAAAAAAAAGGATTGAATCCCTCGTTATCGCCAAATTAGCCCGGGCGAGGCATCCACCGAATGGGGGTTGATTGTGTTAGTCTTTATCCTTGACCAAACTATAGGGGGCAGGGTTAAAGCATTGAAAGCATAAGTCGTCGTTTCACACCAGAGATGGTCGTGACGGTGCATCTAAAATTTAGCATGCCCTGCCTCTGCTCGAACTGAGCACGTCCTACCTCTACTTATGTTCCGCGTTACCCGAAGAAGGCAGCGCAAACCCCTATCATCGCCTACGATGGTCAAGATAGGGAACCCCTTGGATAGGGTGGTGTATAAGCCTCTATCAGTGCCTACAATGGCTCGTGTAGAGCATCAAAAGAGTAAACCTTAGTTTTATGCCTATGATGGCCCCGTCTAAGTTTCTAAGCTCTTATCATCGCCTACGATGGTCAGGATAAGGCGCCTCCTGGAGGGAGGTTGGGTAAGTCCTTGGGCCCTGCATGTGGATAAGCTAGCCAAGCGCTTCAGATGCACAGGCCCAGAGAGTGGCCAACAAAGCACGTACATCCTCTGTTTTGACAAAAAATGAAACGACCCAAACTTCCCCGTAAAGGAAAGACTGGATTGCTTTGAGAACAATACACATTAGGACACTACTAAAGAACATTTTATTACTGATTACAACAATTACATCTGAGTACAAGAATATAACAGAGTATGAATAAATATTACACAAAAGAAATACAATAATATCAGAGATTTAAATTACAATTTAAATAGCAGCGGAAAATACAAATATACAACTGAAAGGAATACACAGATACAGAGCTTTCTGTATATCGCTTCAGCTGTAAACCAGGATCCTGTAAATATATCTGCAAAGAGCTACTCGACTGGCCGTGTGGAAAATATGGGCACCCGAGTTTTCCAGTGAAACAAACTACAGGTCAGTCATGGGACTTGTATGAGAAATCTTAACTTAAATTATCTAATAATAAGGCTAATCACAGGACCACGCCGCTAACGCAGAACGAGTTTTCCCCATTGGATTGCCAGTGCATAAAATAAAGTAAATCGTTAAACAACGCAATGTTTTTTAGAAAAATGAAACCATTATAAGACTCAAGTCTCATCACACAATGCAACGCAAACCGGAGGATAGAGTTTTAACTTATAATGGTCAAAAGATGCTTGATACGATAAAACAGATTTAATATTAGTGTGTATATCTATGGGTATATATATATATTTTAAAAACATTTCAATCATAATGTATCAATCATAAACGGCATAGTACCCCATCCTACTATGTCGCCATACTAGTTCTACAATCAAAACCGCAAGGTCGTATTGGAAATTGGATTTCAATCATGTGTCGAGGCTAGGGATCGTCCTCTCCGATTCGAGACACTCTAGCAAATGCCTCAAGATCCCCCGCAGTGAACCCATGGATCTTCAGGGCCGGTCCACGCCAATCGGCGGTGGATTGGTTATACCTGAACACACGCTTCCCGGTCCCTTTGGACCTCCATATGACCACTAACGGCCTATAAATCCGAGGCACCTAAAAATACATCTTCCACATAAGTAAAATGTCAGCCAGTTTAAGCACTGACACCACTCCTAGCTAGGAAGAAACGTGTGCACTTCCTGCAATCCTAATCCCGTTTTTTACTCATACCGGGGTGTGAGGCTCGCGAAGTCACGCTATACACAAAGCTATGCCATGAAAGGACATACTTTGATCATCCCACAAGGCCCTACTTTTCAACAAAATCCTTGATCATTTGCATCTTGGCATGCCACATTGACAATTCACGCCATGTGATCAATCACTATTAATATATACCAGGGTGTTAAGTAGAGAATAAATTCTCCACCACCAAACAGACATACATGAATAGAAATCAATTTAGTTCACATGGAACGAAATCCAATGTTAGACACGATCCATTTACAAGTTCGTTCTGGGTTTGAACGAAACCGGAGACACCTGAGAGGTCCTCGCATATCCGAAACAATCAACAATAGTCCGGACGGCTACCACTGAAGCACCTTCAAGGTAGCTACTCCTATCATGGGTCTCAGTAGTAACACATCCATTCGATGTGAAAATCGTCGGTCTTCAATCACCGTTTTCAACTTCGACTCTTCATCACCGTAGTGATTATTCGGAATGGGTTAAACCCGGTCATTCCAAATACTGACGTATTTTTAAAATTAAAAATCAAGTACCATAAAAGCACATTCGACGTCTCATTCCAATTCAGAATATTCTTTTAAATAAAGTATTCACATTATCTTACCGAAGATAAATTCTTTAAATTTATTCATAAATCTTTCTTTCAAAGATTTATTAAAACCCCAATTTGGTTTTAAATATCGAAAGTCATTATTCAACGATTATTTACATTCAAGAAATTAATCTTATCTTTAACTGGGTTGAAGAACTAATGTCATTTAAAACATTGTTCATGGTAAACCCAAAATAATCTTCCATAAAATATGGAATCTTCCCAGAAATCGAATCAATATATAATCGTTATAAATTTCTGTATCCAACCAATAATATAAATGGAATAACGGCGAAACCTCTTAAATTCCATATGTAGTATCAGTCTTCTTTTATAGAAGCTTATCTCGGTTATTATTAATTCGAATTCTATTCAATTCCACTTTAATATATTAAATTGGAAAACTTTACTTTTGGAAAATTTCCATTTAAATCTTAATAAAAGATTTATAAATTCCAAATAACATTTTCGCTGTCAGTTGGGTTAAAGAACACATGTCACTTAAAAACACGGTTCACAATAAACCCAACTCACATTTCATCTTATTCCAATTACTAAATATAATTGAAAACTGTAATAATCTTAATTAAAAGATTTATTCTTTCATACGGGGTTTTAAGAACAGTGTTATTGAAGACACTATTCACGACGAACCCAAAATCCAATTTATTCAATTTAAACATCAATTAGATATTAACAAATTGGAAAAATTCATTTAATCTAAATTTAATGATCTATTCTAGTTAATAACTAGTTAATATCAATGAATATGTTTTTGTAAAACATATTCTTTTCTAAAATGTTTCTTTTTCTAAGATATTTTCTAAAATATTATTTTCTAGAATATTCTTTATTGGAATGTGACTCAATCAACAACCATATATAGCATGTTATCAACAATTATGATAAATAATTATCAAACATCTAATTAATCAACCAGAGTGGATTCTACACTAAATATTGGGACTAATGCAGATCAAATATCATTCCAACACCCGTGTGGGGTTTCATCCAACAATCAAATAATAAATTATTTGTGCACTTGGGCGATGTGTAAAAATTATCGACCCAATCACATAAACAAGTCGGATGACTTGTAAAAGGAAGTGTAGTATTCAGTTTGAATATACTAACCATATATTTAACATATCAAACATTACAACATCATAGACATCTATTTCAATTCTTTTTATTGTGTACAAATGACAATAAAAATCTTAACTTTTATTTAAATACTTTTTGTTGTTAACAAATGACAATAAAATCTTAACTCTTAACTATTGACCAAAAAGTATATTTTTGGTCTTATTCATTTTAATGACAAAAAGTATATTTTTGGTCTTATTCATTTTAATGACAAAATGACAAAAATGTCTCTTTTATTCTAATTCTTTTAAAGTGACAAAAATTGTAATTTTGTCTAATTCCTTTTTAATATACAAAATATGATACTTTTGTCTAATCTTTCAATGTAAACAAAAATGTTATTTTAATATAATCCTTATTAAATGACAAGAATGTGATTTTTGTAAAATCCTTATTAAATGACCAAAAATAAATGTTTTTGTTTCATTCCTTATATATGACAAAATGTGTATTTCTATTTCATACTTTTTTAATGTGACAAAAATGTCCACTACTAATTCATTCTTTTTAATGTATAAAAATATACATTTTTAACTCATTCTTTTTAATGTATAGAAATATACATTTTTAACTTCTTCTTTTTAATGTATAAAAATATACATTTTTAACTTCTTCTTTTTATTGTATAAAAATGTCCATTTTATATGCATAATATATTTTCCAATAAAAACGTTATTTTTATTTTTCTAACAAATTTCTAGTCAAAAAGGTCATTTTTGATCTACATAATATATTTCAAATAAAAATGTTGTTTTTATTTTCATAACAAAAAATGTTATTCTATTTCACTAACCAAGTTTTGACCAAAAATTGTTATTCTAATCGCTAATCAAGTTTTGGCCAAAAAATGTTATTTTAATCACTAATCGAGTTTTGACCAAAAAATGTTATCTTAATCACTAATCGAGTTTTGACCAAAAAATGTTATCTTAATCACTAATCGAGTTTTGACCAAAAAATGTTATTTTTATTACTAATCGAGTTTTGACCCAAAAAAATTGTTATTTTTATTCACCTTAACATTTTATAACTAAAATGTTATTTTATTTTACTTTAACATTTTATAATTAAAATGTTATTTTTGTCTAATGCCACATTTTAAAATAGAAATGTTATTTATTTTGCTAATGTCACATTTTTCAAATAAATGTAATTTCTCTTGTTTTCTAATGCTTTATATTACAACAAAAATGTAATATTTATTGTCCATTCTATTTTGTCACTTTTAAAATAAACATGATATTCTATTTTCTAATATAACACTTCACATAAAAATGTGATTTCTTTTTCTAATTTAACATTTCACATAAAAATGTGATTTCTTTATCTATTATAACGTTTCACATAAAAAATGTGATTTCTAACAAATGTGACATTTTCCATTAACATGACTTTTCAAATAAAATGGTATTTTAATCCACATAACATGTTTTCTAACAAAATAGTATTTTAATTCACATAACCTATTTTCTAACAAAACGGCATTTTAATTCACATATGTAAATTCTAACATAAACGATAATTTTATTCTAATTATCTAATCTAGACAAAAATAACAAATTTGTTTTAACAAATTTGTTTTTGACAAACATGACAAATTATTGTCTCAACAATTTTATTCAACAAAATTTATATTTGTGTTTTGCTCCATTTATCACTACGGTTTGATCTAAATGTTTCTAGCAAATTTTCACATGATAATATGTTTAACCATTTATCACCAAATAACATCACCAAACAAACAGATCCATATATTACATTCAACACAGAACAATCATGAATAATAGCAAACACGAAAATAACCGTAGATTTGTGATAATAAATTCAGAATTATTTTTAAATAATAAATAAAAAAAATAGATTTCTCACATTGGATTTTTATTCTGAATAGTTCAGATTCAAAATTCTGCCAAAATCCGATCTACTCAGAATTCGCCCCAGTCAGTTTAGAATTGCAGATCTCTGTCTTACGATCGCACAGCTTCTGAAATTATTCAATTTCATGTTCGTATCGATGAGTTATGATTGAATTTACATTGTTAACATTTAAATTAAAAAATAAATATAATAAAAAAGCTAGAAAAATTACATCTTCTTCTACAAATTTCTCAGGCCCATGTTTTCAGGCCTCTGTTCGAACCTAGGGTTCAGATCTGCGCACAACCTGGGACGCCGGAACTCAATCAAGACCCGCCACGTGGAGGACCAAGGAGCGGCGCACCTAATGGTGCCTGGCTCGTCGAACTCGAAATCGACCTGGGATGACTGTTCATTGATTAACGACGTCAGTTCACGGGTCTGGTTCGGGCGAAATACAAGCCTATACGGGATCCAACTGTACAGATCGATAGAGGAGGAGAAGCACATCAATATTAGCTTTGGATCTAGTATCAATTCGGCATGGATTAAAAGTAATTGGGAATTTGATTACAGAGTCCATCAACCATTCGAATTGGGCATACGGCGCTTGTAGAATAGGGTTATACTGTAGCGTATTCCAAGGGTATTTATACTGTGTATTTTATAATGTATTTTTTTTACCATTTATTTATTTTAATTCAAGAGAATGTTTGTTCGTTGTTACTAACTCCGAATCGAACCCAACGAATGTCGCCCCTAGCCAATAAGCCCCGTCCTAGACCCAATGGAACATGTTTCGTAACCCGGTTCGGCTGTTACGATATGTTTTTCTTAAATTTAATATATAAATCATTTATTTATTTAATTCGAACGTACATTTTAAATTACCGGGCCACATATGGACCCAGAAAATTACAGAAAAATTATTTCTAAATATGTTTTGACGATACGGTTCTAACAAGACTAATTTCGTTGAATTCTGAGACCGTTTGAAAAAATAGCCTTTCTCAAGTCGATTAAATTTGACTAAAATTGACAAAACACATTTTCTCCTGCCACGCTCACATATTAATTCGAAAATTTTTGAAAAATTAAACTTAAAAATAATTTGACATTCCAGTTCCAACAATTGTGGTTTCGTCGAAAACAGGGGTCGTTTGCAAAATGCCTATTTTTAAGGCCAATATTTCTAATTAGAATATATATATATTCTACAGCGACTTTTCTGAGTTTTAAACTTGGCATATCTTTCTATTTTCAAAGTGAAATTTCAGTTTCTTACATTCGTTAGAAAGACATGATTAAACAGATTTAAATATTTCTTGTTTTGCTCAATTCTGATTTAAAATGAATCCTGTATAGTCAGTCAAAGTTCAAAATCAAATTTTCAAACTACAGCGTTGTTTTAAACTCCTTTTATAATTAAATTAAATTTATTCGTTTTAACTTCGATTTAAATAAATTTTTAGTCGTTATTATTTAAAATAAATTATTTTAAATATTAAAAATACATTAAAATTCCTAAAATAAAATTTTTAAATTGGCCCCAAAATTCTGGGTTGTTACAATCGCCCCCACTTAAAATCTTTTCATCCTCGAAAAGGAACGAAGCTAAAAGTTGTTTAATTTAACCAAGTCAACTTTAAAATTTATTATTTATTTATCGGTTTCAATTAGATAAATTAATAATCAAACATCACAACCAGCAATCGATTAGTTGGTTAACTTTTCAAATATATATATATAACTTTTTTATATAGTCAAAAATCATGTTTTGAGTGCAAATCACAGCAATATATTCTAACTATATTTTGGTTCTCATACCAGTCAATGGAAATATATAGATATACCACCTTCGAAACTCGAACATAAATTCTGATGATGGTGCACCGATCATCAGAATCATCTCCGGGAGACTAGAGTGTGATTCTATATCTATCTAGTATATTAAAACTTTGAATATCCGATAATTACTCGTATATTCGAATTCTCTATATACTCAATTGTCCACATTAAAATATAATAACATTTAAATACGTATTTTAAGATAAAATTTTCAAAACTGAATTTGTTTTTTTTAAAGAAAATAATACTCTTCACACTCGTTCTAGGATACTACTGATCCCATCTCTAACGATTTATTCTCATTGGATATTACTAATCCAATCTCTGATGAATTCTTTCGTTCGGTTCTAATGTGTCTTGTTCTCGAGCTCTGTAAACCAAAGCTTTGATACCAAATGAAACCACCCAAACTTCCCCGTAAAGGAAAGACTAGATTGCTTTGAGAACAATACACATTAGGACACAACTGAAGAACATTTAATTGCTAATTACAACAATTATATCAGAGTACAAGAATATAACATAGTATGAATAAATATTACACAAAAGAAATAAAATAATATCAGAGATTTAAATTACAATTTAAATAGCAGAAAATACAAATATACAACTGAAAGGAATACACAGATACAGAGCTTTCCGATTATCGCTTCAGCTGTAAACCAGGATCCTGTAAATATATCTGCAAAGAGCTATTCGACTGCCCGTGTGGAAAATATGGGCACCCGAGTTTGCCAGTGAAACAAACTGTAGGTCAGTCATGGGACTGTTATGAGAAATCTTAACTTAAATTATCTAATAATAAGGCTAATCACAGGACCACGCCGCTAACGCGGAACGGGTTTTTCCCACTGGATTGTCAGTGCATAAAATAAAGTAAATCGTTAAACAATGCAATGCTTTTTAGAAAAATGAAACCATTATAAGACTCAAGTCCCATCACACAATGCAACGCAAACCGGAGGATAGAGTTTTACCTTATAATGGTCAAAAGATGCTTAATACGATAAAACAGATTTAATACTAGTGTGTATATCTATGGGTATATATATATTTTAAAAACATTTCAATCATAATGTATCAATCATAGACGGCATAGTACACCATCCTACTATGTCGCCATACTAGTTCTACAATCAAAACCGCAAGGTCGTATTGGAAATTGGATTTCCATCATGTGTCGAGGCTAGGGATCGTCCTCTCCGATTCGAGACACTCTAGCAAATGCCTCAAGATCCCCCGCAGTGAACCCATGGATCTTCAGGGCCGGTCCCCGCCAATCGGCGGTGGATTGGTTATACCTGAACACACGCTTCCCGGTCCCTTTGGACCTCCATATGACCACTAACGGCCTATAAATCCGAGGCGCCTAAAAATACATCTTCCACATAAGTAAAATGTCAGCCAGTTTAAGCACTGACACCACTCCTAGCTAGAAAGAAACGTGTGCACTCCCTGCAGTCCTAATCTCGTTTTTGACTCATACCGGGGTGTGAGGCTCGCGAAGTCACGCTATACACAAAGCTATGCCGTAAAAGGCCATACTTTGATCATCCCACAAGGCCCTTCTTTTCAACAAAAGCCTTGATCATTTGCATCTTGGCGTGCCACATTGACAGTTCACGCCATGTGATCAATCACTATTAATATATACCAGGGTGTTAAGTAGAGAATAAATTATCCACCACCAAACAGACATACATTAATAGAAATCAATTTAGTTCACATGGAACGAAATCCAATGTCAGACATGATCCATTTACAAGTTCGTTCTGGGTTTGAACGAAACCGGAGACACCTGAGAGGTCCTCGCATATCCGAAACAATCAACAATAGTCCGGACGGCTACCAATGAAGCCCCTTCAGGGTAGCTACTCCCATCACGGGTCTCAGTAGTAACACATCCATTCGATGTGAAAATCGTCGGTCTTCAATCACGGTCTTCAACTTCGACTCTTAATCGCCGTAGTGATTATTCGGAATGGGTTAAACCTGGTCTTTCCGAATACTCGTGTATTTTTAAAATTATAAATCAAGTACTATAAAAGCACATCCAACGTCTCATTCCAATTCAGAATATTATTTTAAATAAAGTATTCACATTATCTTATCAAAGATAAATTCTTTAAATTTATTCATAAGTCTTTCTTTTAAAGATTTATTAAACCCCAATTTGGTTTTGAATATCGAAAATCATTATTTAACGATTATTTACATTTAAGAAATTAATATTATTTTTAACTGGGTTAAAGAACTAATGTCATTTAAAACATTGTTCATTGTAAACCCAAAATCATCTTCCATAAAATATGGAATCTTCCCAGAAATCAAATAAATATATAATCGTTATAAATTTCTGTATCCAACCAATAATATAAATGGAATAACGGCGAAGCCTCTTAAATTCCATATGTAGTATCGGTCTTCTTTTACAGAAGCTTATCTCGGTTATTATTAATTCGAATTCTATTCAATTCCACTTTAATATATTAAATAGGAAAACTTTACTTTTGGAAAATTTCCATTTAAATCTTAATAAACGATTTATAAATTCCAAATCACATTTTCACTGTCAGTTGGGTAAAAGAACACATGTCACTTAAAAACACGGTTCACAATAAACCCAACTCACATTTCATCTTATTCCAATTGCTAAATATAATTGAAAATTGTAATAATCTTAATTAAAAGATTTATTCTTTCATACGGGGTTTTAAGAAAAGTGTTATTGAAGACACAATTCATGATGAACCCAAAATCCAATTTATTCAATTTAATCATCAGTTAGATATTAACAAATTGGAAAAATTCATTTAATCTGAATTTAGTGATCTATTCTAGTTAATAACTAGTTAATATCGATGAATATGTTTTTCTAAAATATATTCTTTTCTAAAATGTTTCTTTTTCTAAGTTATTTTCTAAAATATTATTTTTCTAGAATATTCTTTATTGGAATGTGACTCAATCAACAACCATATATAGCATGTTATCAACAATTATGATAAATAATTATCAAACATCCAATTAATCAACCAGAGTGGATTCTACACTAAATATTGGGACTAGTGTAGATCAAATATCATCCCAACACCCGTGTGGGGTTTCATCCAACAATCAAATAATAAATTATTTGTGCACTTGGGCGATTTGTAAAAATTATCGACCCAATCACATAAACAAGTCGGATGACTTGTAAATGGAAGTGTAGTATTCAGTTTGAATATACTAACCATATATTTAACATATCAAACATTACAACATCACAGACATCTATTTCAATTCTTTTTATTGTGTTCAAATGACAATAAAAATCTTAACTTTTATTTCAATACTTTTTATTGTTAAAAAATGACATTAAAATCTTAACTCTTAATTATTGACCAAAAAGTATAATTTTGGCCTCATTCATTTTATTGACAAAATGAATATTTTACTTCATCTCTTTTAAAATGACAAAAATGTCTCTTTTATTCTAATTCTTTTAAAGTGACAAAAATTGTAATTTTGTCTAATTCCTTTTTAATATAAAAAATATGATACTTTTGTCTAATCTTTCAATGTAAACAAAAATGTTATTTTAATATAATCCTTATTAAATGACAAGAATGTGATTTTTGTAAAATCCTTATTAAATGACCAAAAATAAATGTTTTTGTTTCATTCCTTATATATGACAAAATGTGTATTTTTACTTCATACTTTTTTAATGTGACAAAAATGTCCATTACTAATTCATTCTTTTTAATGTATAAAAATATACATTATTAACTCATTCTTTTTAATGTATAGAAATTTACATTTTTAACTTCTTCTTTTTATTGTATAAAAATATACATTTTTAACTTCTTCTTTTTATTTTATAAAAATGTCCATTTTATATGCATAATATATTTTCCAATAAAAACGTTGTTTTTATTTTTCTAACAAATTTCTAGTCAAAAAGGTCATTTTTGATCTGCATAATATATTTCAAATAAAAATGTTGTTTTTATTTTCATAACATGTTTCTAATCAAAAATGTTATTCTATTTCAGTAACCAAGTTTTGACCAAAAATTGTTATTCTAATCGCTAATCAAGTTTTGACCAAAAAATGTTATTTTAATCACTAATCGAGTATGTTATTTTTATTCACCTTAACATTTTATAACTAAAATTTTATTTTCTTTTACTTTAACATTTTATAATTAAAATGTTATTTTTATCTAATGCCACATTTTAAAATAGAAATATTATTTCTTTTGGTAATGTCACATTTTTCAAATAAATGTAATTTCTTTTGTTTTCTAATGTTTTACATTAAAACAAAAATGTAATATTTATTGTCTATTCTTTTTTGTCAATTTTAAAATAAACATGATATTCTATTTTCTAATATAACACTTCACATAAAAATGTGATTTCTTTTTCTAATATAACATTTCACATAAAAATGTGATTTCTTTATCTATTATAACATTTCACATAAAAAATGTGATTTCTAACAAGTGTGACATTTTCCATTAACATGACTTTTCAAATAAAATGGTATTTTAATCCACATAACATGTTTTCTAACAAAATAGTATTTTAATTCACATTACCTGTTTTCTAACAAGACGGTATTTTAATTCACATGTGTAAATTCTAACATAAACGATAATTTTATTCTAATTATCTAATCTTGACAAAAATATCAAATTTGTTTTAACAAATTTGTTTTTGACAAACATGACAAATTATTGTCTCAACAATTTTATTCTACAAAATTTATATTTTTGTTTTGCTCCCTTTATCACTACGGTTTGATCTAAATGTTTCTAGCAAATTTTCTCACAACAATATGTTTAACCATTTATCACCAAATAACATCACCAAACAAACAAATCCATATATTACATTCAACACAGAACAATCATGAATAATAGCAAACATGAAAATAACCGTAGATTTGTGATAATAAATTCAGAATTATTTTTAAATAATAAAAAAAATAGATTTCTCACATTGGGTTTTAATTCCGAATAGTTCAGATTCAAAATTCTGCCAAAATCCGATCTGCTCAGAATTCGCCCCAGTTAGTTTAGAATTGCAGATCTCTGTCTTACGATCGCACAGCTTCTGAAATTATTCAATTTCGTGTTCGTATCGATGAGTTATGATTGAATTTACATTGTAAACATTTAAATTCAAATAAAAAATAAATATAATAAAATAGTTAGAAAAATTACATCTTCTTCTACAAATTGCGCAGGCCGATGTTTTTAGGCCTCTGTTCGAACCTAGGGTTCAGATCTGCGCACAACCCGGGACGCCAGAACTCGATCAAGACCCGCCACGTGGAGGACCAAGGAGCGGCGCACCTAATGGTTCTTGGCTCGTCGAACTCGAACTCAACCTGGGATGACGGTTCGCTGATGAACGTCGTCAGTTGTAACAACCCGTAAAATGCGAGCCAGTTTGAAAATTTTATTTTGGCAATTTTAGCGAATTTTGATTATTTAAAAGGAATTATTTTAAAGAATATCGACGAGAAATTTATTTTGAATATAATTCGATCGTATATATTTTACGCGTCGTCGTTAGAATATATAATAATTATATATAATTATAAAAGGAATTGAAAATGGCGCGGTAGTTCGATAATTCGATTTCAAACTTCAATTGAATGTACCGGGTGCAAAACAATCCGGATTTTAGTGAAACCGAAAATAATGGAATCTAATAGTGAATATCTTTCCAACGAATCCGAAAAATCAAAAGTTCGTAGCGGGAATCAAAAGATATGTCCAGTTGAAAATTCTGAATAGTCGCTATGGAATTCAGGCCCTTAAAAATGGACATTTTGCAAATGACCTCGGATTTCGACGAAACCACTTTTGTTGGGTCCGCAGTGTCAAGTTATTGCTAGATTTCAAATTTCGTAATTTTTCGAATCAATATGTGAGCGTGGCAAAGGAAAACGCGTTTGACCAGTTTCAGTTGATTTTAATCGACTGGAAATTGGCCATTTTTCTAACGGTCTCAGAATTCGACGAAACTAGTTTTGTTAGGACCGTATCGTCAATACGAAGCTAGAAAATATTTTTCTGGGATTTTTCGTGTTCGTATGTGCCCCCGGTAATTTGAAATATACGTTTAAAATTCAATAAAGTGATTTAAATGTAAATTCAATGGAAACTGATTGTAACTATCGAATCAGCTTGCGATACATATCCTATTGTGTTCGGAATGGGGGTAGAACGCTGTGGACGACAGGCGGTGGGCCTCGTTTCGAGATCGTATGTGAAAGTTAACTTTTTTTGCAAAATAAAATAATAAAAAAAAAAAAAAAAAATATTTAATTTCCCTTCTTAACCTGGCCCCCCCCTTTTTCAATCATTTTCATTTCCAGGTATAAAAAAAAAAAAAAAAAAAAAAAAAGAATTTCGAACGAAGGGCGGAGCCTCGTCGCCGGCCCTCGACGATCCAGTCACCCTCACCCCCTCGTCGAACTCCAGCACCGCCGCCTCCCCCTGATGTTGTCGCGACCCCCTTCTTCCTCCATTCGAACGCCTAGAACCCGAACCCCCTCGCGTCCCGCTCCTTTTCCCCTCCCCGATGGACCGCCGCCACTTCCTCCAGTGGATGCTCCGACTCCGACGCAGCTCAGCAAGCTCCTCCACCTCGGCCATCTCTCCCCCTTCTTGAAAACGTGAGTTTTCTTGATCTGATTTACTTAATTTTTATTTAGTTTAAAACCAGATTTTTATTTAGTTTAAAACCAGATTTTTATTTAGTTTAAAACCAGATTTTTATTTAGTTTAAAACCAGATTTTTATTTAGTTTAAAACCAGATTTTTATTTAGTTTAAAACCAGATTTTTATTTAGTTTAAAACCAGATTTTTATTTAGTTTAAAACCAGATTTTTATTTAGTTTAAAACCAGTTTTTTTTAATGATTAAAAAAAAAAAAGGGGGGGGGGGAAGAGATTTTTAAAATGATTAAAAACAGACTTTTAAAAATGTTAAAGACGAGATTTTTTAAAAATGATTAAAAACTGATTTTTTTTACATTGTTAAAAAGAAAAGAAACTGAAATTGTCATCGATTCAAAAATACAAGCAATCTTGATTTGAAAATGAAAAGACATCACTTTTGAAAATATAATGGAGAATATAAAAATTCGACTTTTATATATTGAATAGCGATATAAAAATTCGGTTTTTATATATGGAACTTCGAACTGAAAATTCGATTTTTATATATTGAATAGCGAAATAAAAATTCGATTTTTATATATTGAACTTTGAAATAAAAATTCGATTTTTATGTATTGAACTTTGAAATAAAAATTCGATTTTTATATATTGAACTTTGAAATAAAAATTCGATTTTTATATATTGAACTTCGAAATAAAAATTCGATTTTTATATATTGAACTTTGAAATAAAAATTCGATTTTTATATATTGAACTTCGAACTAAAAATTCGATTTTTATATATTGAACTTTGAACTAAAAATTCGATTTTTATATATTGAACTTTGAACTGAAAATTCGATTTTTATATATTGAACTTTGAAATAAAAATTCGATTTTTATATATTGAACTTCGAAATAAAAATTCGATTTTTATATATTGAACTTTGAAATAAAAATTCGATTTTTATATATTGAACTTCGAACTAAAAATTCGATTTTTATATATTGAACTTTGAACTAAAAATTCGATTTTTATATATTGAACTTTGAACTGAAAATTCGATTTTTATATATTGAACTTTGAAATAAAAATTCGATTTTTATATATTGAACTTCGAAATAAAAATTCGATTTTTATATATTGAACTTTGAAATAAAAATTCGATTTTTATATATTGAACTTCGAACTAAAAATTCGATTTTTATATATTGAACTTTGAACTGAAAATTCGATTTTTATATATTGAACTTTGAAATAAAAATTCGATTTTTATATATTGAATAGCGAAGTAAAAATTCGATTTTTACATATGTAGTGGCTACAGGCGACGAAGCTGAAGAAGATGCGAAAACAATGAAGATTTCTATCAATGAAGTGCTGTGGAGCTAGGATAGCTATATGTGAGAATTCCTCACCTTTCAATTTATTTTTCTAGTTATATATATACTAGGATGCAGACGGTGCTTAGTAGCACCCGACACCCGTCCACAGACCATGGACTTGTTTGTTTGACTGTTTGGTGATTGATTGTGATATTGGTTTGAATGTGGTTTGTGGTGTGAAAAATCGAATCGATAAATTGGTTAGGATTAGACGTGCGCCGTTATAAGGCGAAGGAGTAAGGCTAGGTTAGACCCTTACTCCAAAGTTTGTGGTTTGCATAACGAATTGATTTGATTGATGTGTGAATGGCGTGGGCCTTCACTAGACCGGGGATAAGGCTAGGCCTTGTCCCGTTTCTAGTATCGTGCCGTTATGCCGCCGAAATTTTCTAAAATAAGTTAGAAAAATAAAAATAGCATTTTATTTAACGAATGAACTGAATATAAATTCATATGTTAAAATAAAATGTGTTATCGTTAAAAATATAATTTTTAACGTGAATGTGAATAAATAAATATTCATTTACAAACCAGACGGTTTGTTTATGTACACCTATTTGAATGACGTTGATTGGGTCGATAAATTTTACACATCGCCTAACTGCACAAATAAAATATGTGTTTGATTGTTTGAAACCCCACACGGGTGTTAGGATGAAATTTGAAGTTCACTCATCCTGATTTATTAAATATGTCGATCGATTGATTGACAAGCTGCTATAAGCGTTAAATGTCTATATTTGATGCTTATACAGTGTAGTGCACTTTGGTTGATGGTTGATTATTCATCGTTGTTGATATATACATGTGTTGTAGAAAATCCATATAATTAACATTATATGGTAATTGATTGGGCCTCATTCCAGTTTCGAGAAAAAAGAAATATTTGAAATAGAAATATTTGAAATAGAAATATTTGAAATAGAAATATTTGAAATAGAAATATTTGAAATAGAATATTTGAAAATAGAAATATGTGAAGCCGTGAGGATTAGATTGACGCCATTTTGACGTGAACGATATTTATATCGATTTTATTCATTTTAAAATGAATATTGAAACGTGATTTCGAAATCGAATATTTTGAAATGAATTGAATTGAAAACGATTTCGAAATGAATTGAATTGAAAACGATTTCGAAATGAATTGAATTGAAAACGATTTCGAAATGAATTGAATTGAAAACGATTTCGAAATGAATTGAATTGAAAACGATTTCGAAATGAATTGAATTGAAAACGATTTCGAAATGAATTGAATTGAAAACGATTTCGAAATGAATTGAATTGAAAACGATTTCGAAATGAATTGAATTGAAAACGAATTCGAATTGAATTGAAAGCGAATTGAAATGAATTCAAATTGAATTGAAATTTGAATTGAATAGAAATGAATTTTGAAACGAATTTATAAAGAAGAATTCAATTTTGATTTGAATTGAAAAGGAAGTTGAAATTGCTTTTGAAACGAATTTAAAACCATTTATATAATTCGTTTTAAATAGTAATCGACGAAATATATATTATATATATAATATAATGGCCTGAATAGAACGCGCCGCGCTGCGGCAGTTCGCGAATTTCGACCATTTGTTTCAAACGGACATTACGGGAGATCCGACCGTCGGATTCTCCTAAAACCGGAACCGTTGGGTTCGTATCGAAAAGAGCTTTCTAATGAATGTTAGAAATTTGAAATCTAACGGTTGGATTTGGAGATACGTCCAAATCAAATTCGAAAAAGGTCGCTGTAAGTGCAGTTCGATGGCCGTTAATGGAAATCGACCGTACGGGCCTTGATAAAATTATTAAAAATAGTAATAATTTGTGTAAAATCATAAGAAATGATTTGTGAAAGTTTGGGATGAAAAACTCCATATTTGAAAAGATAAAAATAGATTTTTATCGAAATGAACTAGTTTTGAACTAGAATTATAATTCTATTTATTTTTAAATAAATAAATTGAATTTGAAATGGTTTTGAAAATAACCAAAATTTCCAATGATTGCATTGGAGTGGATTTGAATCGAAATTGTCTTCGGAATATTTCGATGTTGGAATTCGTGATATTACAGGTGTTGTTATGGAAATTTGAAAGATATATATGTATATCGTTATTTCCAATACGACATTTGTTAATCGTAGAATTTGATATTGAATATAGGCCGATATAGTTTCTATTCAGAGCCTTGTATTGAATATCGAATGTGATTTGGGTTTGTCGTGAATGGTGTCTTCACTAACACTGTTCTTGAACCCAGTTGAGAAAAGATTAAATCTTTTTATTTAGATTTAATGAAGTGTACCAATTAAATGATATTTAATTGGAATTGAATTGATATTGATTTTTGGGTTTATCGTGAACAGTGTTTTAAATAACACTTGTTCTTTAACCCGATAATTAATGGGATGTGACTTTGGGTTTATCGTGAACCGTGTTTTAAATGACACTGATTCTTTAACCCAGTCACAGATTAAAACTAAGTGGAGTTTTAATGAATCTTTAATTAGATTGAAAAGATCGAGAATGGAGTATCACCAGTTTTGCTCCAGGCGATAGTTAAATCTTTAATTAGATTTGAATGTGAAATTTAGAAACTAACTGGCGGTTAGCCAAGCAGAATGGTTTTCTGGATATTGATCTGATGTTGGTTTCGGCCTTCGGGGTTAATATTTGGGGAATTATTCTCTTGATTAATTTACGGTTAGTGACTAATGAATTGGAATGAGGCGTATGTTGTGTTTGTGTAACACTTTTATAATATATACGCGAGTTATTCGGAAAGACCGGGTTTATCCCATTCTGAATAACTGATACGACGATAAGTCGAAGATGAAGACGATGGTCGAAGACCGGAAGTCTTCACGTCGTTTGGGTGATAACTGATGATCTTGATTGGGCTGTACACCCAAGAAGATGGAAACAGTTAGTGATCGTCCAGACGTACTTGGAGATCGATGGATATGCGGGGTACTAGGTGCCTCCGGTTTCGTTCAGACCCAGAACGGACTTGTAAATGGACTGTGTGTCTGACATCGGATTTCATTCTGTGTGACTGATATCGGTTGCATAGGATGGTTTGCCTGTGTGGCATGCTAAGATGCAAATGATCAAGGCTTCTGTTGAAAAGCAAAGTCTTGTGGTGATGATCAAAGCACGGCCTTTGTGGCGTAGCTTTGTGTAACGTTTACCTCGCGTGTTTCACACCAGGTATGAACCAAAAACGGGAGACGGACCTCAGGGAGGACTTGCGTTTCTTTCTAGCTAGAAGTGGCGTCAGTGGTTTTACACGCCCTGACGAGTTTGACTTATGTGGTTGTTGCTGTTGCGAGGCGCCTCGGTTATATCGGTTTCGGCCGAATGCATTCTGGTCGGCTGACGGACCAGACTTACACCCCATAGGGTGGGGAGACGTATTGTTCAGGCATAATAATCCACTCCGTGTGGACCGGCCCTGACGATCCAAGGCTTGCCTGCGCGCTTGCCTGAGACATGGGCTAGATTGTCTCGAATCGGTTGAGGACTATCTTTTGCCTCGGTTCATAGATGGAAACCCAATTTCCAAATACGAGACTTTGCGGTTTTGATTGTATATCCTATATATGGCGACATAGTGGGATGGGGCGCTCATGCCGCCTATGATTGATACTTATGATTTGAAGTGTTTTATATACTATGCACTTATAATAGTATCAAATGATTTGTTTTAAACGTATCAAGCATTCTTTGGCTGTTATAAGGGAAAACCCTATCCTCGACTGCGTTGCATTGTGTGATGGGACCTGGGTCTTATAACAGCTTCATTTTTCTTTATTTAGCATTGCGCTGTTGGTTTTATGCACTGGTATTCTTGGGAGGAAACCCGTTCCGTGTTATACGGCGTGGTCCCTTGATTTACCTAATGATTTGAAATAAAGATTAATAACTGTTTTAGTTCTCACACCAGTCACATGACTGACCTGGAGTTTATTGTTTTAACCTAAACTCTGGGTGCCCCTATTTTCGACACGGGCAGCTAGTAGTTTTGGTTTTGCAGATTTATATTCACAGGATCCTGGTTTACAGCTGGAACGATATCCGGAAAGCTTTGTATCCGTATATCTCATTCTAGTTGTGTATTGTATTATTTTCCGCTGCTATGTATTTAAATGTAATTTAAATCTCTGATATTTCTGTGTAATATTCATTTATACTCTGTATATTCTTGTAATCTGATGCATTGTTGTAATATACAATGAAATGTTCTTCTGTATGCGTTCTGTTTTGTCGTGTTCTCAAACGATAGGGCGTTTCGAACGGTCTGGGTCGGTTTAGCGACTGGTTCGGACCGAGCGAAGTACCTTGCCGTCACATTTGGTATCAGAGCTTTGGTTTACAAAGCTCAGAGAACAAGGCACATTAGAACCATACGAAAGAATTCATCAGATATTGGATTAGCAATATCCAATGGAATGACTCGTTAGAGATAGGATCAGTAGTATCCTAGAACGGGTGTGAAGAGTATATTTTTCAAATGAAAACATTTTGTTTTGAAAATTTAAATCAACTATTCGTATTTGATTATTTGTTTATATTGATTTTGGGCAATTCAGTATATAAAGAATTTGCATATACGCCTTGCAAACGTATATTCAAAGTTTTAATATACTGGATAGATATGGAATCACATTCTAGTCGCCCGGAGATGGTACTGATGATTGTCATGACATCATCCGTATTTATATTCGTGTTTCGAATGTGTGATTTTCTATATATTTCCATTAGGCTGGTGTGAGAACCCAAAACTTATATAGTTAGAATTCATTGTTGTGATTTGGCATCAAAACATGATTTTTTGTATATGTATCAAAATTATGAATTTGAAACTCTAATTCACTAATTGATTGATGTTTGTATTGTTTGATAATTTTGAATCATTATGCCTAATTGAATCAAATATTGAATTGTATTGAAATTTGGTCGCATTTGCTTGCATATACATATACTTACATTGAACAGGTCATAGCAAGGAGGCTAGAGACAGAGAATAAAATTTGTTTGCCCGACAAATAGGTACATGTTTATTACATAATTTACTGTTTTGTTTGGGTGATGATGATTTTATGAGCCTATTGGCTAGCCGCTTGGCTTTTTCTTTTTCTTTTTGAGATCTGAAGGACCGGGAACGCTATTTGCAATTTCCCGATGCTCCCATTGCAGGGGAGGTTATGGCGAAATTTTTCGAAAATTTAGGGTGTTAGCCAAATTTTTGAAATTTTGAAAATTCTCAGAAACTGAAAAGTTGGAGAATGGAAGCCAAATCGAATGTAGGGCTGAATAATCAAACCACTTTCGACTTTGTTCCTTTTCGGGGACGAAAAGTTTTAAGTGGGGGAGATTGTAACAACCCGTAAAATGCGAGCCAGTTTGAAAATTTTATTTTGGCAATTTTAGCGAATTTTGATTATTTAAAAGGAATTATTTTAAAGAATATCGACGAGAAATTTATTTTGAATATAATTCGATCGTATATATTTTACGCGTCGTCGTTAGAATATATAATAATTATATATAATTATAAAAGGAATTGAAAATGGCGCGGTAGTTCGATAATTCGATTTCAAACTTCAATTGAATGTACCGGGTGCAAAACAATCCGGATTTTAGTGAAACCGAAAATAATGGAATCTAATAGTGAATATCTTTCCAACGAATCCGAAAAATCAAAAGTTCGTAGCGGGAATCAAAAGATATGTCCAGTTGAAAATTCTGAATAGTCGCTATGGAATTCAGGCCCTTAAAAATGGACATTTTGCAAATGACCTCGGATTTCGACGAAACCACTTTTGTTGGGTCCGCAGTGTCAAGTTATTGCTAGATTTCAAATTTCGTAATTTTTCGAATCAATATGTGAGCGTGGCAAAGGAAAACGCGTTTGACCAGTTTCAGTTGATTTTAATCGACTGGAAATTGGCCATTTTTCTAACGGTCTCAGAATTCGACGAAACTAGTTTTGTTAGGACCGTATCGTCAATACGAAGCTAGAAAATATTTTTCTGGGATTTTTCGTGTTCGTATGTGCCCCCGGTAATTTGAAATATACGTTTAAAATTCAATAAAGTGATTTAAATGTAAATTCAATGGAAACTGATTGTAACTATCGAATCAGCTTGCGATACATATCCTATTGTGTTCGGAATGGGGGTAGAACGCTGTGGACGACAGGCGGTGGGCCTCGTTTCGAGATCGTATGTGAAAGTTAACTTTTTTTGCAAAATAAAATAATAAAAAAAAAAAAAAAAAATATTTAATTTCCCTTCTTAACCTGGCCCCCCCCTTTTTCAATCATTTTCATTTCCAGGTATAAAAAAAAAAAAAAAAAAAAAAAAAGAATTTCGAACGAAGGGCGGAGCCTCGTCGCCGGCCCTCGACGATCCAGTCACCCTCACCCCCTCGTCGAACTCCAGCACCGCCGCCTCCCCCTGATGTTGTCGCGACCCCCTTCTTCCTCCATTCGAACGCCTAGAACCCGAACCCCCTCGCGTCCCGCTCCTTTTCCCCTCCCCGATGGACCGCCGCCACTTCCTCCAGTGGATGCTCCGACTCCGACGCAGCTCAGCAAGCTCCTCCACCTCGGCCATCTCTCCCCCTTCTTGAAAACGTGAGTTTTCTTGATCTGATTTACTTAATTTTTATTTAGTTTAAAACCAGATTTTTATTTAGTTTAAAACCAGATTTTTATTTAGTTTAAAACCAGATTTTTATTTAGTTTAAAACCAGATTTTTATTTAGTTTAAAACCAGATTTTTATTTAGTTTAAAACCAGATTTTTATTTAGTTTAAAACCAGATTTTTATTTAGTTTAAAACCAGATTTTTATTTAGTTTAAAACCAGTTTTTTTTAATGATTAAAAAAAAAAAAGGGGGGGGGGAAGAGATTTTTAAAATGATTAAAAACAGACTTTTAAAAATGTTAAAGACGAGATTTTTTAAAAATGATTAAAAACTGATTTTTTTTACATTGTTAAAAAGAAAAGAAACTGAAATTGTCATCGATTCAAAAATACAAGCAATCTTGATTTGAAAATGAAAAGACATCACTTTTGAAAATATAATGGAGAATATAAAAATTCGACTTTTATATATTGAATAGCGATATAAAAATTCGGTTTTTATATATGGAACTTCGAACTGAAAATTCGATTTTTATATATTGAATAGCGAAATAAAAATTCGATTTTTATATATTGAACTTTGAAATAAAAATTCGATTTTTATGTATTGAACTTTGAAATAAAAATTCGATTTTTATATATTGAACTTTGAAATAAAAATTCGATTTTTATATATTGAACTTCGAAATAAAAATTCGATTTTTATATATTGAACTTTGAAATAAAAATTCGATTTTTATATATTGAACTTCGAACTAAAAATTCGATTTTTATATATTGAACTTTGAACTAAAAATTCGATTTTTATATATTGAACTTTGAACTGAAAATTCGATTTTTATATATTGAACTTTGAAATAAAAATTCGATTTTTATATATTGAACTTCGAAATAAAAATTCGATTTTTATATATTGAACTTTGAAATAAAAATTCGATTTTTATATATTGAACTTCGAACTAAAAATTCGATTTTTATATATTGAACTTTGAACTAAAAATTCGATTTTTATATATTGAACTTTGAACTGAAAATTCGATTTTTATATATTGAACTTTGAAATAAAAATTCGATTTTTATATATTGAACTTCGAAATAAAAATTCGATTTTTATATATTGAACTTTGAAATAAAAATTCGATTTTTATATATTGAACTTCGAACTAAAAATTCGATTTTTATATATTGAACTTTGAACTGAAAATTCGATTTTTATATATTGAACTTTGAAATAAAAATTCGATTTTTATATATTGAATAGCGAAGTAAAAATTCGATTTTTACATATGTAGTGGCTACAGGCGACGAAGCTGAAGAAGATGCGAAAACAATGAAGATTTCTATCAATGAAGTGCTGTGGAGCTAGGATAGCTATATGTGAGAATTCCTCACCTTTCAATTTATTTTTCTAGTTATATATATACTAGGATGCAGACGGTGCTTAGTAGCACCCGACACCCGTCCACAGACCATGGACTTGTTTGTTTGACTGTTTGGTGATTGATTGTGATATTGGTTTGAATGTGGTTTGTGGTGTGAAAAATCGAATCGATAAATTGGTTAGGATTAGACGTGCGCCGTTATAAGGCGAAGGAGTAAGGCTAGGTTAGACCCTTACTCCAAAGTTTGTGGTTTGCATAACGAATTGATTTGATTGATGTGTGAATGGCGTGGGCCTTCACTAGACCGGGGATAAGGCTAGGCCTTGTCCCGTTTCTAGTATCGTGCCGTTATGCCGCCGAAATTTTCTAAAATAAGTTAGAAAAATAAAAATAGCATTTTATTTAACGAATGAACTGAATATAAATTCATATGTTAAAATAAAATGTGTTATCGTTAAAAATATAATTTTTAACGTGAATGTGAATAAATAAATATTCATTTACAAACCAGACGGTTTGTTTATGTACACCTATTTGAATGACGTTGATTGGGTCGATAAATTTTACACATCGCCTAACTGCACAAATAAAATATGTGTTTGATTGTTTGAAACCCCACACGGGTGTTAGGATGAAATTTGAAGTTCACTCATCCTGATTTATTAAATATGTCGATCGATTGATTGACAAGCTGCTATAAGCGTTAAATGTCTATATTTGATGCTTATACAGTGTAGTGCACTTTGGTTGATGGTTGATTATTCATCGTTGTTGATATATACATGTGTTGTAGAAAATCCATATAATTAACATTATATGGTAATTGATTGGGCCTCATTCCAGTTTCGAGAAAAAAGAAATATTTGAAATAGAAATATTTGAAATAGAAATATTTGAAATAGAAATATTTGAAATAGAAATATTTGAAATAGAATATTTGAAAATAGAAATATGTGAAGCCGTGAGGATTAGATTGACGCCATTTTGACGTGAACGATATTTATATCGATTTTATTCATTTTAAAATGAATATTGAAACGTGATTTCGAAATCGAATATTTTGAAATGAATTGAATTGAAAACGATTTCGAAATGAATTGAATTGAAAACGATTTCGAAATGAATTGAATTGAAAACGATTTCGAAATGAATTGAATTGAAAACGATTTCGAAATGAATTGAATTGAAAACGATTTCGAAATGAATTGAATTGAAAACGATTTCGAAATGAATTGAATTGAAAACGATTTCGAAATGAATTGAATTGAAAACGATTTCGAAATGAATTGAATTGAAAACGAATTCGAATTGAATTGAAAGCGAATTGAAATGAATTCAAATTGAATTGAAATTTGAATTGAATAGAAATGAATTTTGAAACGAATTTATAAAGAAGAATTCAATTTTGATTTGAATTGAAAAGGAAGTTGAAATTGCTTTTGAAACGAATTTAAAACCATTTATATAATTCGTTTTAAATAGTAATCGACGAAATATATATTATATATATAATATAATGGCCTGAATAGAACGCGCCGCGCTGCGGCAGTTCGCGAATTTCGACCATTTGTTTCAAACGGACATTACGGGAGATCCGACCGTCGGATTCTCCTAAAACCGGAACCGTTGGGTTCGTATCGAAAAGAGCTTTCTAATGAATGTTAGAAATTTGAAATCTAACGGTTGGATTTGGAGATACGTCCAAATCAAATTCGAAAAAGGTCGCTGTAAGTGCAGTTCGATGGCCGTTAATGGAAATCGACCGTACGGGCCTTGATAAAATTATTAAAAATAGTAATAATTTGTGTAAAATCATAAGAAATGATTTGTGAAAGTTTGGGATGAAAAACTCCATATTTGAAAAGATAAAAATAGATTTTTATCGAAATGAACTAGTTTTGAACTAGAATTATAATTCTATTTATTTTTAAATAAATAAATTGAATTTGAAATGGTTTTGAAAATAACCAAAATTTCCAATGATTGCATTGGAGTGGATTTGAATCGAAATTGTCTTCGGAATATTTCGATGTTGGAATTCGTGATATTACAGGTGTTGTTATGGAAATTTGAAAGATATATATGTATATCGTTATTTCCAATACGACATTTGTTAATCGTAGAATTTGATATTGAATATAGGCCGATATAGTTTCTATTCAGAGCCTTGTATTGAATATCGAATGTGATTTGGGTTTGTCGTGAATGGTGTCTTCACTAACACTGTTCTTGAACCCAGTTGAGAAAAGATTAAATCTTTTTATTTAGATTTAATGAAGTGTACCAATTAAATGATATTTAATTGGAATTGAATTGATATTGATTTTTGGGTTTATCGTGAACAGTGTTTTAAATAACACTTGTTCTTTAACCCGATAATTAATGGGATGTGACTTTGGGTTTATCGTGAACCGTGTTTTAAATGACACTGATTCTTTAACCCAGTCACAGATTAAAACTAAGTGGAGTTTTAATGAATCTTTAATTAGATTGAAAAGATCGAGAATGGAGTATCACCAGTTTTGCTCCAGGCGATAGTTAAATCTTTAATTAGATTTGAATGTGAAATTTAGAAACTAACTGGCGGTTAGCCAAGCAGAATGGTTTTCTGGATATTGATCTGATGTTGGTTTCGGCCTTCGGGGTTAATATTTGGGGAATTATTCTCTTGATTAATTTACGGTTAGTGACTAATGAATTGGAATGAGGCGTATGTTGTGTTTGTGTAACACTTTTATAATATATACGCGAGTTATTCGGAAAGACCGGGTTTATCCCATTCTGAATAACTGATACGACGATAAGTCGAAGATGAAGACGATGGTCGAAGACCGGAAGTCTTCACGTCGTTTGGGTGATAACTGATGATCTTGATTGGGCTGTACACCCAAGAAGATGGAAACAGTTAGTGATCGTCCAGACGTACTTGGAGATCGATGGATATGCGGGGTACTAGGTGCCTCCGGTTTCGTTCAGACCCAGAACGGACTTGTAAATGGACTGTGTGTCTGACATCGGATTTCATTCTGTGTGACTGATATCGGTTGCATAGGATGGTTTGCCTGTGTGGCATGCTAAGATGCAAATGATCAAGGCTTCTGTTGAAAAGCAAAGTCTTGTGGTGATGATCAAAGCACGGCCTTTGTGGCGTAGCTTTGTGTAACGTTTACCTCGCGTGTTTCACACCAGGTATGAACCAAAAACGGGAGACGGACCTCAGGGAGGACTTGCGTTTCTTTCTAGCTAGAAGTGGCGTCAGTGGTTTTACACGCCCTGACGAGTTTGACTTATGTGGTTGTTGCTGTTGCGAGGCGCCTCGGTTATATCGGTTTCGGCCGAATGCATTCTGGTCGGCTGACGGACCAGACTTACACCCCATAGGGTGGGGAGACGTATTGTTCAGGCATAATAATCCACTCCGTGTGGACCGGCCCTGACGATCCAAGGCTTGCCTGCGCGCTTGCCTGAGACATGGGCTAGATTGTCTCGAATCGGTTGAGGACTATCTTTTGCCTCGGTTCATAGATGGAAACCCAATTTCCAAATACGAGACTTTGCGGTTTTGATTGTATATCCTATATATGGCGACATAGTGGGATGGGGCGCTCATGCCGCCTATGATTGATACTTATGATTTGAAGTGTTTTATATACTATGCACTTATAATAGTATCAAATGATTTGTTTTAAACGTATCAAGCATTCTTTGGCTGTTATAAGGGAAAACCCTATCCTCGACTGCGTTGCATTGTGTGATGGGACCTGGGTCTTATAACAGCTTCATTTTTCTTTATTTAGCATTGCGCTGTTGGTTTTATGCACTGGTATTCTTGGGAGGAAACCCGTTCCGTGTTATACGGCGTGGTCCCTTGATTTACCTAATGATTTGAAATAAAGATTAATAACTGTTTTAGTTCTCACACCAGTCACATGACTGACCTGGAGTTTATTGTTTTAACCTAAACTCTGGGTGCCCCTATTTTCGACACGGGCAGCTAGTAGTTTTGGTTTTGCAGATTTATATTCACAGGATCCTGGTTTACAGCTGGAACGATATCCGGAAAGCTTTGTATCCGTATATCTCATTCTAGTTGTGTATTGTATTATTTTCCGCTGCTATGTATTTAAATGTAATTTAAATCTCTGATATTTCTGTGTAATATTCATTTATACTCTGTATATTCTTGTAATCTGATGCATTGTTGTAATATACAATGAAATGTTCTTCTGTATGCGTTCTGTTTTGTCGTGTTCTCAAACGATAGGGCGTTTCGAACGGTCTGGGTCGGTTTAGCGACTGGTTCGGACCGAGCGAAGTACCTTGCCGTCACATCAGTTCACGGGTCTGGTTCGGGCGAAATACAAGCCTATACGGGATCCAACTGTACAGATCGATAGAGGAGGAGAAGCACTTCAATATTAGCTTTGGATCTAGTATCAATTCGGCATGGATTAAAAGTAATTGGGGATTTGATCTCGGAGTCCATCAGCCATTCGAATTGGGCATACGGCGCTTGTAGAATAGGGTTATACTGTAGCGTATTCCAAGGGTATTTATACTGTGTATTTTATAATGTATTTTTTTTACCATTTATTTATTTTAATTCAAGAGAATGTCTGTTCGTTGTAACTAACTCCGAATCGAACCCAACGAATGTCGCCCCTAGCCAATAAGCCCCGTCCCGGACCCAATGGAACATGTTTCGTAACCCACTTCGGCTGTTACGATATGTTTTTCTTAAATTTAATATATAAATCATTTATTTATTTAATTCGAACGTACATTTTAAATTACCGGGGCCACATACGGACTCAGAAAATTACAGAAAAATTATTTCTAAATATGTTTTGACGATACGGTTCTAACAAGACTAATTTCATTGAATTCTGAGACCGTTTAAAAAAATAGCCTTTCTCAGGTCGATTAAATTTGACTAAAACTGACAAAACACATTTTCTCCTGCCACACTCACATATTAATTCGAAAAATTTTGAAAAATTAAACTTATCAATAATTTGACATTCCAGTTCCAACAATTGTGGTTTCGTCGAAAACAGGGGTCGTTTGCAAAATGCCTATTTTTAAGGCCAATATTTCTAATTAGAATATATATATATTCTACAGCGACTTTTCTGAGTTTTAAACTTGGCATATCTTTCTATTTTCAAAGTGAAATTTCAGTTTCTTACATTCGTTAGAAAGACATGATTAAACAGATTTAAATATTTCTTGTTTTGCTCAATTCTGATTTAAAATGAATCCTGTATAGTCAGTCAAAGTTCAAAATCAAATTTTCAAACTACAGCGTTGTTTTAAACTCCTTTTATAATTAAATTAAATTTATTCGTTTTAACTTCGATTTAAATAAATTTTTAGTCGTTATTATTTAAAATAAATTATTTTAAATATTAAAAATACATTAAAATTCCTAAAATAAAAATTTTAAATTGGCCCCAAAATTCTGGTTTGTTACAAAAAAAGCCCAAGGGGAGGCTCAAGAAGCACGTACAACCTCTGATTCCTGAATCAAATCCGAAGGGGATACTCGCTCTATTAATACTGGAGGAGGTTCCGATTCTCTATACTAATACCTGAATCTGGATCGATTCGGTGCTCTATTAATACCGGAGGAGGTTCTTGTTCTCTATACTAATACCCGAATCTGGGTCGATTCGACGCTCTATTAATACCGGAGGAGGTTCCGGTTCTTTATACTAATGCCTAAATCTAGGTCGATTCGGTGCTCTATTAATACCGGAAAAGGTTCTGGTTCTCTATACTAATACTCGAATCTGGGTGGATTCGGCTCTTCAATAATCCCGGAAAGGTTTCAGGTCCTTAAATCTAAAAATACATGAATCTTGGTGGATTCGGCTCTTCAGTAATGCTAAAAGGGTTTTTGGTCCCTAAATCTAAAAATACCCGAATTTGGTTGGATTCGGCTCTTCAGTAATGCCGGAAGGGTTTCCGGTCCCCAATCTAAAAACACCCGAATCTGGGTGGATCCGGCTCCTTATTAACAGCGGGAAGGTTCCCTGCCTTCAAACTTTAAGTTCTCGAATCTGGATGGATTCAGATCTTTAATCTTGATTCGTCCTAGCCTGGATAGTGTTCGGCTTAACGTCATTGTCGGAAAAGGTTCTCGATCTTTCATCAAAGCCTGAATCTAGGTTACGTCATTCCTCCAAAAGGCTTCGAAAATATGTCTCTTTGACAAGACCTGTGGCATAATTTAGCATGGGGAAATAATTGGCAAGCAAATAGGCGAAGGCCAGGTGAAAGAAGCTTGACTTGGAAAGTCGAAGACACCCCTGCACTAGGGGGGGAAATGTTACTACCAAAATGATCTTGGCACAAGACGATAGGTGAAGGGATGTCAAATGAATATAAGGAAAGAATGAGGAACTCGAGAGTAACTCAGGCAGATACCCCCTCTGGAGAAAAGGGACCCGAAACCTACCAAGTATCGGCAAGGGTGAATCCGACGGGATCTATCCGCCAAGAATCAACCGATGGATACCAACACATTGAAAGAGGAAGAGTATCGGATTGGAGCATAAAGATGGTTTGAAATCAAACATCGAAGAACGACTCCATGGATATAGAAAGGGGTTACTTTCGTAAGTAACAGGAGTATCACCGAAAGCTACCCTCCAGAGAGCAAAACTGGAAGGCTAAACCAAGACTCAAGTAAGGATACGGGCTGCTCATACGAATCCACTTAGTACCTGAACCATTAACGATTCTAAATCGGCAGACATTTGCGCACGGCATGAAGGCGGGCCCCTCCGAGTACTCACGAGGAGGACCCAATTCACCCTTCCACCTAGGAGAGACCCCATTTCACTCGGAGCCATCACTTCCACCTAGGAGACATTTGCGATCTGTCGCGGCAACAAGCCCCTTCCAGCTAGGAGAGACCCCAATTCACCCGGAGCCATCACTTCAAGGAACTGTAACCGACACCACGAGGAGGACCGATAGGCTGATGCCCGAAACCACGAAATAAGCGGCCGATAGGAATCATTCAGGCCAACCAACCTATTGATGGAAAGACCCCGGATTATCTATAAATAGGACCCCAGATACTCCATAATGGGGGACGAATTTTTTATTTCTCAATTTAGCTCGTTCTTTCTCAAGGAGAGCAAATCATCAATTCCTGTAATCTATCTGCAATATATAAATGGAGAATTCCGGGTCCTATATGTCATGCGATTTGATAATCTTTTAGTACCATAATGATGAAACAGAGAGTTAACACTAACCTTTCTGATGAGGAGATCAATCAAGGTGCTCCAGTACCGGAGGAAGGGAACTTGATAGAAATATGAATTCCCCTTCTCCTCACCTTGCGGAGCCACCATAATTGATCCATATTGTTATGATGAGCCTAACGCTTCTCAAACATTGATGTGACAAAATCGTATATGAATTCCTAGCTCGACCTGCGTTGTAATTCAGACTCCTCCCCCAGGAAAATCTAGTACAACGGAGCCATCGAAGTTAGCGAATATTGCAGTGCTTTCATCCATGAACTCAAGGGAGGCATTAGCCTGTTTTTTTCTTATTGTAATACACAGTGCAGTTGTCATGGCCCAGAAACCTACCCATCCCAGATTCAGGATCATTTCCTGAGAATTTTGAGTCATGACCATGAAAAATTTCATGAATACACACATTACATGTAATTCGGATGTTGACGGAAAATATCGTTAAAAACAAATGATTGGTAAACATTGTTCCACCTGGTTCAAAAAATAACTATACCTTCACTTGCAATCATATTTATTTATATAGTTCTCAAATAACAAAAAATATCTAATAGATAGCGCTACTACAACCCTTGTTATTCATGTTTTCATAAGTAAAAATGTGAAATATATATTGCTTCATAAAAATATAGAAACAATTCTAGATATAAAATTTTAAGAGATAAAAATAAATTTATTGACTAATTTGAAAATATGCAGAAGTATTTTCTTTTAAGGTCTGAGTCAACATGGAAAATATATAATACTACAAATATGTTACACTGACCTTATTGTGATTGAACAGACCTTGACCTTGAATGAAGCCTCAAGTATCTTAATTGTGTGAAGGCAACTGAGGTTAAGGAACTATTTAAAAATCTATATAAAATACCATCGACGACGGGTGTCATCTTAATAGCTCATTACTTCTGCCTCCACCCTACAAAATAAAAAACCAGAGATATATAACATCAATCACAAGAAGTTACTGATTACTGCCATCAGATAATATAGTAACAAAAAATATAGTGATTATTGTCATCAACACTGCTATCCTCTTTTCAAAGCAGACTATTTCACATTAGACTTTTTTTCAGGCTTTAAGGCTCCATCCCATAGTTTCTTAAATTCCTCCAAAATAATCTATTTGCTTATTTCAACGAACATTCAGTAGGTTCAATTTCTTGGATACAAAGGGTATGATTAAACATCACATATGATGGTTGTGTTATGTATGAATTAAAATGGTTATAAAATGTACTTAAATATGACTGCGTCGATGAGTGTAGATGCTAATTTGCTTGAATGAGATTGAAAAAGGTTATTAAAGAACACAAACAAATGTAACGTCATTAGATGTTTAATCATTGAGAACTGCTTGAGAATGGTGAATTGCATTGCACTTTGACATTGGTTATGGACAAGAGCTTATATTAATTTATAATGGCAATGGATAACAGATTATATATTCAACCTGTAGCTTTAATGTAGTCTAGAAAACCCCCCAAAAAATGTAGCAAAAAGACAAAACAAAGCATTATTATTGTTCAACGTGGAAGGTTTCTAAATATATAAATTAAATATTTACATACACCATAAGGAAAATAAAGAAATCAACAAAGAATTAAAAGAAACCCAAAGTAAAAGCAGTGAAAGATGAGCGCAGGTAACAAAGAAGTCTAGGCCCAAAAAAATTCATTTTTACACCATAGATACAGATCGAACAAAAGAATCTAACTAAAGAGCCCTCAGTAAAACTATGGACATGTAAACAAAAATTGTAATTTTGTATACTTACAATAGTCATTATCACTACTGATCATTGAAAAGGCAATACATAATTGGAAAGAGATTTGAGTATTATTCAAGGGGCTATGAGATCGTCTATAATGTTGTTCATTTTCCAAATAAATTGAGGGCATTAACGATTGGCATTCGACTTTGGCAGTCGCTAAAGGAGTAAAAAATATATTCCAAGATATCAAAGGGTATAAATTCCATCACTTACCATATAAGTCAAATTTGAAAAATTTGAATGCAGTGTGGAAACAAAAACTGTAAGCAAACTATAGGAATAAGAAAAATTATAATACATTTCGAGTAAGCACACTATATATGAGGAATAAGTTAAATCAGTGTGAAGGATTTAGATGAATTATTCAAAATTACAAAAAAGAATCCATGACATTTTCATTAGAAAATCAAGACATTCATACAATGTATAAAAAAAATATTTGTGAACTTTCCGTAATGCTACTAAAATGAAAATTATATTTGAAATTATACATCTAAACTAAGATGAAATATAATAGGCAACATGTATGATCTCTTTAAGCATGTAAGCATATATATTTGTTTGTGGAAAAGTTTATCAATAGGTAATATGCACAGTTAAATTGAGTTGTCATGCATAAAACGGATCATAACATCCCACTTGGTTAGTAATATACAATAATATAGGAAAATACGAAATCGCACAAAATCACGGTGATTGCAGTCAGGCTAATCCAAAAATCATGAAAAGTAATTTATGACCCCTTATATTCTAACATAGCAAAAAATAGTTTATGGACATTCATTCATACACTCATATTAAGCTGAACGGTTGTTAAATTCGCGTATTTCAGATGCGTATACACATTGATTTCCTTAGAAGAATGCATGAAAGCACGGTATAACGACGGAATATATAGGTTAAGGAGCTGCAGCAATTTTACACAAAAAAATACTTTTTACCAAGAAGGTAAAAGAGAAAAATATTTATGATATAGTTGACTTTAATATTTGTTGTGAAAACTGAGAAAACATTTATATTCCAGTGCCAACATGTTAAACTATAAGGACAACGTTTGTTAGATTTTCGCAGTGCGTATAAATGTCAGATGGTTGTAAACTACAAAAAAAAATAAAAATTCAAAACTCAGTTTTTAATGAACAAAAGAAGTCAAAACAACATGTAAATCATGTGGTAATTTTAAATCTACGTAATTTAAAAATTATGAAATTCAATCATAACACATATATTAAAATATTCAAAAGTAATTTTATTATTGCAAAATTTTAAATCCGTGAAATCAAAGAGTATAAATTATGTCACTTAATATATAAGTCAAATTTGTGAAAATTTGAATATATTGTGAAAACAAAAACTGCAAAAAAAATTAGTAATAAGGCAAAATACAATATATTGGGAGCAAAAAACACAGTATACGAGGAATAAGATAAATCCACGAAAAGCTTTTAGATAAGTTATTTAAAATTCAGCATGGAATATATAGAAAATAATCCACGATTATTTCTATTAAAAAATCAAGACATCATCAAAAATTCAGTTGTTCAAATTAAATTTGAAAGTAAACGTCTAAAAAAGGATGAAATACAACTGACAACATGTATGATCTCGTTAAGCATGTAAGAAAAACAAGCATTTTTTCTTTGTTGAAAAGTTTATCAATAGGTAATATAAACACACTTAAATTATTTGGTCATGCAAAAAAGGGATCATAACATCCCACTTGGTTAGCAATATTCAATTATATAGGAAAACATGAAGTTCAATTGGCATTCAATTGCACAAAATAGCGGTGAATGTAGTCATGCTAATGCAAAAAATATGAAAGATTATCTATGATTGATCTTTCTATTCGTTTACTTGAGGAAAGGTAAAAATAATTTCAATTTTACTTGAATAAGCCAACTTGCCACATCCATATATTTCTTAGGGTAAGAGTTAACATCCAAATATAAGTATAAAAAACAACTGCAGTAAACTAAAGAACCGTTGCATAAGAGCATAGGTAAAAGTTATTTGCAATCCTCGCAAGATATAGAATAGGTGTTAGAAAGATATACATGCTCATTTAGAAAGTTGTCTGCCCAAAAAAATGATTATTATAACATTTAGATAGCAACCAGATGACACACTCAATCACGATTTTGTAAACGATTTCAAATTTCTAGCACTACCAATAGACATAGCAGCCAACAAAAGCATTTTACTGGATAAATCCATGTGGAGAGCAACATATGTAGATGAAAGACAAAAATAATACCTTCTTCGAGCCACCTTTAGAAGCTTCAATCTTTTAGAACCAAACAACAAAATCCAGGGCAGCTTTAATGCAACTTGAGTGGCACTGATAAGGTGATAGAGGATTGGAGAATCTACGATTAGAGTATCGACGATCTACAAACATAAAAGTGTGGATAGTAGGCGGACCTTTATTGCAGTGTTATACACCTTTTCACCATTAAAATTCTAGATCTACTTTTATAAATCAGACCAAAAAAACCCTAAAATGGAAAGTCATTTGAAATAGTTATGCATTAACCTTTTGAATTATCTTTCTCTTGGTCGTTAGAAATCAATTTATCCTCTAAGTCTAGCATCCATGAATATGTATACAGATGACACAAAACAAAGGTTAATGAAAATAATGAAATGTGTGAGTGCTTTTAGATAGTGTAAAAATAGAAGAGAGTAGAATCAAAACAAAGAGACGTCTGAACTGAATAATTTAAAAAGCATTTCCTTCATAAGTTACCTGTAATATGTATAGGTAGAAAAAAATAGGTGGAAACTATTTCAAACTATTATAATAAATCAACATAAGTAACATTCGTTAGAGGGGGGAGGGGGAAGGATATGGAAACTGAAGAAGGCATAAATGAAAATAGAATAAAGCAAACATGAAACCAAAAGACATGATCGAGGGAAAACAGTTACGTGGAACAAAGCGTCGATTAAAGTAAAGCCCAGTTGTAGTAAAGGTATCATGGCACAAATGCAGGCAAACAATAATAAGTTAAAATCAGTAAGACAAAGGAAAGATGAGAATGAACTATAGCAATCGTCAAGGACACCCAACTGAAACAATACTAAGATGCGAGAGAGACAAAAGAAACATGGGCTAAGCAACAAAAGGCGAAGAAGAATGGTATCGTGTAATATATGAAAATATTTAACAGATTCGTAATGATTACTTAATTCTTAGTTTACATATGCATGTGAATTATTTCTATGTATATAACAAAATATTTTAATAAGTAATTTCAGAAAACGTAATATGTAAATGATATATTGTTAGTTAAAGTTGCAGTCAGAGTATCAAGCAACCATTGAAATGTAATTTTCTAGTATCGTAATTATATATCATTTATGGACAGTAAGTAATAAAATATCAATTATGCACAACAAGTAATTATATATCAATTATGGACAGTAAGTAATTAAATATCAATTATGGATAGTAAGTAAACAAATATCACTTAAATAATGATTAATTAGCACAATAGCCTATTGTATCTACTGTAACGTGTATAAAATAATGTTTCTATATTCCAAATTCTAAATAATCATGTACTTTAAAATGCTTATATGAGTATTTGTAAATTCACTAAATGTAATAACCTGGAAAATCCGAGCCAATTAAATTTTTTTATTTTGGCAATTTTAATGAATTTGTAATATTTAAAATGAATTATTTTAAATAATAACGACGAAAAATTTATATTGAATGGAATTCGAACGTATATATTTATATAGATCGACGTTAGAATATAATATTTTTTTTAAATTATAAAAGGAATTGAAAATGACGCGGAAGTTCGATAATTCGATTTCAAACTTCAAATGAATGTGCAGGATTCAAAATAAACCGGATTTTAGCAAAACCAAAAATATTAGTATCTATTTGAGAATATCTTTCCAATGAATCCAAAAAATCAAAATTTCATAGCGAGAATCAAAAGTTATGCCCAGTTGAAAATTCAGAATAGTCGCTATTGAATTCTGGCCCTTAAAAATGGAAATTTTGCAAACAACCTCGGTTTTCGATGAAACCACTTTTGTTGGATCCATGATGTCAAGTTATTGCTAGGTTCCAAAATTCACAATTTTCTGAATCAATATGTGAGCGTGGCGAAGGAAAACGCGTTTGACCACTTTTAGTTGATTTTAATCGACTGGAAAATGGACATTTTTCAAACATTCTCGGAATTTGATGAAATTAGTTTTGTTAGGACCGTATCGTCAATACGAAGCTAAAAAATATTTTTTTTTGGAATTTTTCGAGTTAGTATGTGACCCCAGTAAATTGAAATGCGCGTTCAAATTCAATATATAGAGTTATATTTTGATTTTGACGAAAACTGATCGAAACGACCGAATCAGCCTATGATACATATCCCATTGTGTTCGGAATGGGGGTAGTTAGCTGTGGACGACAGGCGGTGGGCCTCGTTTAGAGGTCGAATAAAAAAGTCAATTATATAATAGCGTGTAAAGATTAGACGGTTCAGTAGTTCAAAAGCAAAGCACGGCGGAGTGGAACCCTCTGTAAGAACTTCTCACCTTTAATTTTATTTTCTAGTTAAAATATATACTAAGATGCAGACGGTGTTTAGTAGCACCCGACACCCGTCGTCCACAGACCATGGACGACTTGTTTGTTTGATTGATTTTGTTGTGAAGATTGAATGTGTGTGTGAAATGAAATAAAATATTTATATAGTTAAAAATATTTTATAGTTAAAAATAGAATTTTTAATGTATATATAAAATGAAATGAAATAGATGATTATAAACAAATTGAACGATTTGTTTATATACACACATTTGACTGATATTGATTGGGATGATAAATTTTACACATCGCCCAACTGCACAAATAAAAACTGTGTTTGATTGTTTGAAACCCCACACGGGTATTGGGATGATATATGACTTACACTAATCCCAATAATTAGTTGTATGTCGATCGATTGATTGACAGACTGCTATAAGCGTTAAATATTTATATTTGATGCTTATACAGTGTAGAACGCACTTTGGATGATGGTTGATTATTTATCGTCATTGTTGTATATTTGAATTGGATGAAATCCATATAATCAACATTATATGGTAATTGACTATGTCTGATTTCAGTTCAAAATTATCGAATAATTTAAAATAATATTCAGTGAATATTGAAATGTGAAGCCGTGTTAAGTAGTTGAACGCCATTTTAACACGAACGGGTTATATATCGATAGATATCAATCGCATGGCATGAATTGCCTGTGTGGCATGCTGAGTTGCATGGATCAAGGCTTTTGTTGAAAAGCAGAGTCTTGTGGTTGATGATCAAAGCATGGATTTAATACAGCGTAGCTTTGTGTATAATGTGAATTCGCGAGCCTCACACCTCGGTATGAGTCAAAAACGGGATAAGGACAGCAGGGAGAGCACGATGTTTCCTTCTAGCTATGGGTGGTGTCAGTGCTTAAACTGGTTGACATTTATATTATTTTTACCTATGTGTTTGTTGGTATGAGGCGCCTCGATTTTTGGTCTGTTAGGTCCGGGAAACGTGTGTTCAGGAATAATTAATCCTCAAACGTAAGAGAGGACCGGCCCTAAAGCATCCAAGTGTTATCCAGAGAGAGTAGCCTTAAGACATTTGCTAGAGTGTCTCGAAGCAGAGAGGAGCTTGCCCCTTGCCTCGACTCATGATGGAATCCAATTTCCAATACGTGATATTTCGGTTTTATTTGTAGAGCCTAGTATGGCGACATAGTGTGATGGGGCGCTAATGCTGTCTATGATCGATACTTATGATTGAAATTGTTTTGAAACACCTATGCACTAGTAATAATATCAAATGATTTCGTTTTATACGTACCAAGCATGTTTGGCTATTATAAGGGAAAACCCTATCCTCCAGCTTGCGTTGCATTGTGTGATGGGAACTGGGTCTTATAATAGCTTCATTTTTCCAAAAAGCATTGCGTTATTTATTCTATGCACTGGTATTCTTGGGAGGAAACCCGTTCTGTGTTATACGGCATGGTCCCTTGAATTACTCTCTTTTGAAGTAAAGTTTAATTAACTGTTTTAGTTCTCACACGAGTCACATGACTGACCTAGAGTTTACTGTTTTAACCTAAACTCTGGGTGCCCCCATTTTCGACACGGACAGCTAGTAGTTTTGGTTTTGCAGATTTATATTCACAGGATCCTGATTTACAGCTGGAACGATGCTCGGAAAGCTCTGTATCCGTGTATTACTTTCAGTTGTGTTTTGTATTGTTTTTCCGCTGCTATGTAATTTATTTTAATCTCTGATATTCATCGAATGTATTTTGTTTATTCATACTCTGTATATTCTTGTATTTTGATGGAATTGTTGTAATTAACAATGAAATGTTCTTCTGTTTGTGTTTTGATTCGTCTTGTACTCACGGTAATTCGTCCTTTCTCTTCTCTTCGGAGAATGGGGAAGTTCGGGTCGCTACACTAAACAAAAGTGCAATCACAACTATGGTTTTCTGCCTTAATTAAGAAAACATCCATCAACATTCAAAGATGATTAATTGTTCCTAATAGCCACCTGAATTGCTTTTTTGTACTAATTAGAAGATGATCAAGGAATGGATTCAAGCATGTTGTTACCCAAAATAATAGGACAACCCAAACCGTTTTTTCTTTTAAAACTGAATTAGTATACTTTAATATTTTAATCAATTGAATATTCTTGATTAATCTGTCATGATGCCAGATTGTTAAGGACTCAATTGAAATATTATGTGTTATATATAATACTCATGATGCCGGACTCGACTGAATACTCTATCCATGCATAATAGAGACCACTATAACCCTAAATAACAAATACTAGTGATCTTAGAATGATACATCTTTTGCTAAATTATCCATAGGACTAAAGATATGAAATGAATAAGAATTACTAAATATATGAAAGATGTTAAGTATAACAACCAATTACAACAACATAGAAGGGAATCGTGTAAATAGACCATCGATAGAAATTTAGGGTTTGAAATTTTACCCGATACCATACCTATGATGAGCAATCGACGATGCTTGAATAGTTATATACACTGTAGCTGCAAAGGGAAAGGAAAAGCACGATTAGGAGTAACTATATCTAAATATCAATTATGGATAGTAAGTAACTAAATATCAATTATGGATAGTAAATAAATATCACTTAAATAATGATTAATTAGCACAATAGCCTACTGTATTTAATATACGTGTACAAAATAGTGTTTCTGTATTCAGAATTCTAAATAATCATATACTTTAAAATGCTTATATGAGTATTTGTAAATTCACTAAACAAAAGTGCAATCACAACTAAGGTTTTATGCCTTAATTAAGCACAAATATCCATCATCTTTCAAAGATGATTAATTGTTCCTAAGAGCCACATGAATTGCTTTTTTGTACTAATTAGAAGATGATCAAGGAGTAGATTCAGGCACGTTGTTACCCAAAATAATAGGAAAACCCAAATTGTTTCTTCTTTTAAAACTGAATCAGTATACTTTAATATTTTAATCAATTGAATATTCTTGATTTATCCTCCATGATACCAAATTGTTAAGGACTCAATTGAATTATTATTTGTTATATATAATATGTACTCATGATGCCGGACTCGGTTGAATACTCTGTCCATGCATAATAGAGACCAATATAACCCTAAATAACAAATACCAGTGATCTTAGAATGATACATCTTTTGCTAAATTATTCGTTGGACTAAAAATATGAAATGGATAAGAATTACTAAATATATGAAAGATGTTAAGTTCAACAACCAATTCCAACAACACAGAAGGGAATCGTGTAAATAGAACATTGATAGAAATTTAGGGTTTGAAATTTTACCCGATACCATACCTATGATGAGAAATCATCGATGCTTGAATATTGTTACGCACTGTAGCTGCAAAGGGAAAGGAAAAGCGCGATTAGGAGTAACTGTCGCGAAGCAGGCAGTGGTGATTAATTGGACTTCGATCCAATTTAAATTGGGGAGAGTGTTATAGGAGATGAACACGAAGTTCCAAATCTAAAGGGGATCGGACATGCTGGAGGATCGAATGATCAAAGCAAGTTGGATAGATATTAAGGCCGTTTGAATATCGCATAGTAGGAAAAAATGGAGGATGAGAAGAGGGAAAGGGGAACGCCGATTAAAATTGGCCTAACACAAAAAAGGGGAAAAAAGATGGTTGGGTTCTGGATTGACGTGGCATGGTTCAGAGCACTCCATTTCTAACTCATTAATTATAATATATATATATATATATATATATATATAGTATAGATGTTCCCAATTAAGATACATCGAGATAAGATATCGATATATCCATTGAGACTGGAGTACTTAATGCTCTCTAAATATTAGGCTTTGCATTATTCATGATTGTTTTTTTGGGCAAAGCCGACCGGTTTTCAAGGTGACCGCAAACACCTTTTATTATAACCGATAATAAAATTCATGAAGTATAGGGGATTGGGGTTAACAATCAGCTTAGGTTTTTAGGGTGGTCCTTCCACCGCTTACATATAAAAGAGATACAGGAGCTAAGCAAATATACCTAGACTACTTAGCGCTGTCAGAGAAACTAGTCCCCAACAACATCACCTGATGATACTTCCAGCATGGCCTCAACAAAATGGGTAGCTCGATCAGTCACAAAAAGGAGAGATCTCTGAATATAGTAGACTTCTGCCCCCACCTGAGTCCTGGAGTATTTGCTCGTTGTTTTTACCATCCTCACCGTTCTTCGCTAATATAATCCCTCCACTTTTCGCTTGGTACATTAACTTCATTGTCACATCAGCCTTATCAACATGAATGTAGAATGAACCTACACTCAACTTGTGATTCATACCTGTGTTACTATGCGTCAAAATCCTTTCTACTTTGTTCCAATCAAAAGTTTATCCAGCAGTTGGCACATTATCAGTCTTATTGGCACCATCCAAACTACTAGCAGTAGGAATAACAACAGGCGTAACTTTGGGGACCCAAATCATAGGAGGGTCATGAGGTAGAGGAACTTTCTCAGTCTGGATACTGTTACTTGAGGCAGTACATTTCTCTTTTATATGACCAAAGGATTTGCACTGACTGCATATATCATGTGTCCATTTGTAAGTCACGTCAACAAAATAAATATGTTCTTCATTGCAAACCTTCAATTTCTTTGGAAGAGGCTTATCTAGAGTCACTTCAATCAATGCTCTCGCTAAAACAAGGTTTATCCTTGCTACCATGTTAGAGTCAAAGCATTTTAACTTGCCAATGTGACACGCAAGCCAATTGAGCCCAATACGAGGTTGCAGAGCTAAAGTGACATTGTTGAGTTGATCCCACACTGGGATAGATAAGACTTGGTCACGTGCTCTATCCACAAAAGCATACCAAGGCGTGACTATAAACAACTTCCCTCTAATTATGGTTGGAGCTGCATCTAATACCCTATGCTTTTCTGCGATAGATGAGAATTTCATATAGAACATTCCATTAACATGAGTGATCCATAGTTTCCCGTGTAGCCGCTAGGCTCCATGGCACGCTTCTCACATACCAAATTTTGGAAATGTTGAATCTAAAAAGAAACCAATAACATGATCTTTCCAAAAGTTTTTAGCTACTTTAAGTATTTCAGATGGTGGTGCTTTGCCGGAGACAGGATCAGGGATGGAGAAGTGTATAGATTCATAAGCTCCGGCAATGTTAGGTAGTGTTTCAAAAAGTGATTTCCAGTTAGACATTGTGGACTTAGCATTCTTCCGATTATCTTGTGTGTAAGCCTATGCCACATTCACATAAGTAGGAACTTCATCGCATTCATCAATCTCATGACTCCCATGCACTAGCACAGTTGGCACAGCATTGCATTCAACATCACCTTAAACATTTATGTTCACAACGATGACATTAACATTCACAACAATCTCCACTAAAACCACAGATTCACTATCACGTTCTCCCAAAACCATTTGACGAAGTGATGTACCTTGAGAAGTCAGCCAAGAAGAGTTAGCTGTAGCGATCATTGAGGAGATTGTGGTTGCTTCAGATATTAGTGGAGGCTCAACTGTCAAGTTGAGAGCCATAGGTATTTCACGAAGAAGCGATTCCAATGCTTCAGTAGAAGCTAGGCCAGACGGTGGTAATGAAGACTCCGAAGAATCAGATTCGATCGAAGCTAAATCTTCTTCAAGGTCAGCTGCAAATTTCTTTTAATGGCGACAAATCTGGCGCTGGATTTATCAGATCGAGACCCAAAGTTGATTTGTGTTTTCTCGTTCCTGCTTTTGACCATCGATTGGAAGGCGTAGGGGAAGAAACAGTGGAGAGGAAGTGAGAGGATTAGACGCAGAGGAAGGGGAGACAAAATAGATCTGCCGCCATTATTTAATTTGCGATGACTTAAACATGCATTATTCGTGATTGTTGGGTGCACGTAGACGTTACATAATAAAAATAACTAAATAGCTACAAAATGACTCAATCAATAATTTTCTATTGGTTAGTATAGCGAAGGTCAAAGTTGATGTGACTAATCTACAAAGTTCTCTTAACTTGGTAATATCATGGATCTTTAACTTAAAGATCCGCTTCGATAATAGCGAAATCATCTCATATTATCTTTCGAGTGACTACAGCTAGATCGAGTAGAAGTTTTGAATGTTAAGCACTTTTTATCTCTTATGCACCTATAGATAAGGATCTCTAAACTTATACATCCATGACTCTTTTGACCTCCATTTATCCTCTTATATCTAAAAAACACATTTACAAACTAGCCCCTTATCTCAAATAATTTTAAATTAAATCGAATACTATTCGACAATAAAACATCGTCTGAGTTTATACTTTGCTTGATGCTTGTTGGTAGGTTGACAGTGGATGCTTGAAAGCAAGTTGTCGTCTGGTTTGAGAATTTATCGTCTTGGTGTTGCGTTTGCTGAAATAATCTGGTAAGTAGCATGGAGGGGTTGTTGGAGAGACTCTGGTGTTGGTCATATTTGGATTTCAGTCTCTACAGTCTATGAATTCTAGTAGCTAGGTCAACCTATGACTATTTTAGTTGATAGCCGTAAGTAAGCAATCAAGTTTCCTCCCTGTGTGGAGAATTAAAGTTTTTTTATTAGAACAGGACTACTAACAGCCTGTTATACCAAATTGTTCGTTCACTAGGACTGCTTGCAGCTTGATAGTGTAAGTGCAATGTGTATTATATTGTTTCAGCTTATAACTATTTTCTGTAACCCGTCTCACCCTACGTGATGATAGATAACAATTTAGGATGTAGTTAGGGCTAAAGATGTCTGTAGCTATGGGCAATAGCCTATCTCCTGTTATATTTTGTACTCATTATGTGTTATAATGAAAAAATGTTATGGACCACTTTAAAATCCGGCTGACATTGCCAAAAATAGAAGGTCGTTGTTAGATCAAAATTTGGATCTAACACCCAAATTGTTCTGAATAGTAGAGAATTATATCGGGTAAAAGAGGAAAAAACAGAGAACACACAAAGTTTATAGTGGTTCGGCGTTAACGAGCCTACGTCCAATTTATATGTTATTGATTATACTTGGAATGATAGTACAACCAATGATTTCGCTCAAACTCACTCTTACAATTATGATTTCTCTCGGTAATGTCGAAGTAAAACTGATAAGAAATAGTGGTATGACAGCAATGGTGAATTCAATCCTCTAGAATGCCAAAAGATCCTGAAAAAGCCAGTCTCCGGGCTATTTATAGCTGATTCTATTAGGCGGATTGCGGTCACACGTGGCGTAGATCTCGAGAATATCGGATCGGATCGAGCAATGAGGAAGAATTGGTCAATATGACAGTTGTGGACAAGTGTCGCCAGATCCATGCATTTCAGATCGCTGAAGACCAGTTCGTGGTTGAACAAGTCAGGGGCTTCTCTGCGCATCGGGGGATCGGATCGGAGCGAGGTGGTGACGTAGGTGCGGATCGAGTCGTGATGAGGTGGACGGATTGCTAATGCGATGGGGGCGATCCGACCTTTTGTGAACTAGAGGAACGAAGTTTCATACTTTCTTCTTGTGTGTGAACCTTGGTGGCTTGATCAAAAAGCTAGCCAACATTTTGCCCCCTCGAAGCATGTTTTATCGTGGATGGAACGTGCTTCGAAACTGCAGGGACATCTTTTCATAAGGAGATGCAAGTCAGCGGTTACGTCTGTTTGAAATGTCATATCATTTCCGGAAAGTTGTGTCCCTTTGATCACTATAAATATCGGATAAATCTTCAATCATTTCCCTGTTTACTGGACAATTCTTTTCTGGGATTTTTTGGAGACTTCTTCGTCGAGTTCACCAGGTAAATTTCTTGAATGTTCTGTAATCATTTCTGATTTTCCATCTCGTCACATTAGTTGATGGTTCGGATCGCTCAAGATCATCACGATCCGCGGAGCGAGCTGCCCGCTCGATCTTTGGTGAACTTCTGGGCCTGCTCACGAAGTGCGATGGGCTTCGCTATGCAGAATGAGGGGCTTGGATTCGTGGCCCGCTAGATCCATCCAGGGACCGTATGAGAGAAAAAGGGGAAGATTAAAGGCCATGAAACTGCCTATATAAGCCCGAACCCTTCTTCTCCTTTCTCTTCTTCTTCTTCTTCTTTCATTCGGCCGCCGCTAGTTCCCTTAAACTAAACCCTTGTTTTCGATCTCCAAGGAAAACCCACTTGTTTTACCCGTTTTTAAGAAAGGTAATTACACTTAAAAAGGTTTTCATATGATTTTTTTCGTTTGTCTTGAATTTTCACTGGTTTGAGGGAAGAATTGAAGGAACTTCGTGGAAATTGTGGCTTTTGGAGGCGCGGTGGTTGATGGGTTTGGGAGTTTGAGCTCGGAAATGGAAAGGAGAGAAGAGAAGGCCGAAGAGAGAGCGGGTCGGGTCGTGAGTGAGGAAGAAAGAGGAGGAAGGTGAAGGAGAATGGCGAGGCAGCGGATCGTGACAATGGCAAGGGAGCGGATCGTGGAGGGAGTAACTGGAAGCAGTCGGGGTTGGAGAGCGGATCGGGTCGTGGCGATCATAGCGACCCGATCCGGTTCCCAGTCAGCCACGATGCACTTTCACACCTCTATCGCGAGTTCATACCTTCTTCACGATCCGTAGTCATATCACGGTCCGGTATTCATTTGCGATCCAATGATGCGCCACGATCCGTTTACTGAATGATCCTGGAAAGGGGGGCGACCCGACCCATGCGCCATGATCGAAGGAAGTGGGGCGATCCGACCCATGCACTTCATACGAACCGTGTTTAGTCGAGGATCCAATACACGTTGTAAACTTTAAACAATGCATTATTATCACAAGAATCTGGACAGTTAGGTTAGAGCCTTCAATACGAACTTTCTGGACTGAATGAATGCATAACTTCTCAGAGAATAATGACCAATGTGTTGACGGTCTCATCGACCTTTACGCTTTCTTTAATCCTTGCACAGGCACACACTTGCACTTGCACACACGGGGGAAAGGGGTAGCTATGTTCTAACTTGTTATGCTTGCCAACACAGCTATGTCGGGTAGACAATCTTCTAAAGAGTCTGACGTAGAGATGGATCCAAAGATATCGGAACTGTCTAACCCTGAGCTCCCTTAAACTAATCCAGAGGGTCCAAAATCTAGATCGGAATATGAAGCAGAAACGAAAACCGATTCGTCAGAGAGCACTTCAACTGAGGAGTCTGATGTGGACGAACGAGCTCCTGATGAGATTCTGATGCTGAGGATATCGATAAATTTACTGATTGTAAACCATCCAAACTAGATGACGCAAAACTCCAGAAAATATGCTTAAGACATGGGACACCCTGGGGGGACGTTAGAACACCGGGAAAATATGATCTTCCCCACCTTGCCCCACCTGGATATATGGCCATTAGCAGATTAATGTGTAGCGTCGGCGCTATTCCTCCATTTCCACCAATTGTCATAGAAGTTTTGAAATGGTTACGCATCGCCCCAATGCAGCTTCACCCCAATACTTACGCGGCCCTGTATACTCTCTATGTTGCGTATGTGGAGATCTTGCGCACAGAGCTCACTTTTAAGGACTTAAAGTTCTATTTCCTTTTCAAACATCGTTCCTCGGCAACTCCAAATTTCTCCTTCTTCGAATCAGTGGCCAATAGGAAGGTCTTATCGGACAGTCACAACAATATTGGAGATCCCAAAGCCGACTGGTTCTATATAAGATTGCAAGCCGGGTGCTCGAGGAGGTGGCTTAAATCAAGTAGGTTCCGAGCTTTCGAACACGTGGATTCATTACATAATCGAATCACTAACACGTTTCCTTTTCTTTTTCCTCAGATCATAAATTTCCAAAGACGGAGGGCAAGACATAGCAGGACCGACTATCTCGCCTTCTTAAAATTAAATCGGACTTCTTGAGAATTAAGAAATGTATCACTAATGAGAACCTTCATAAGCATCGTCTACTGGATATTAGGTTCGGACTTGGAGAAGGTGGTAAGCATTATAAGTACGTGCCCCCAACTGGAGATGAGGGAACCTCCCATGCCACTAAGATAATTGAACTTCTCAAGAATCCTTCACCGCTTAATGATGAAGAGGATGAAAATCTGAATGAACATAAGGGAGATGAGATCCGTGCTGACGAATCTAAAGAAATTCCGGTTTCCAGAGATCATTCTCCTTCAGGAGCTTTACCGCCGGTCGATCCCGTTGTTCATGATGATCTCATGGAAGAGCATATAATAGAGGAACTGAACAAGATTCCTCTTCCAGACGTCATTTACTCTCACGAAGACTTTGATGGGGGATCCTTCTTTCCTTCCTACAAGGAAGTGAATGCCCCCGCTAGGGGAAAAGAAACCACACAGACTAGCCTAGCTCCGGGCCCTGGTCTGTTAGGGGGTTATATGGGATGCACAGATCACATGCACCATTGACCACAGCACTTTCTACACTATCGTTGTTCGTATTCCTAACATATGTTTGTTTCATTTGCAGGAAGGATGACTCATAGACACTCTTATTCTTATCGCTCCCTTCGTGCGGGCACCCTAAGTCTCCGCTCAGATCCTGATCACGCCCGCAGAAGCAGCCGAGGGGGAGACAGCCACCGGCACCGGGATTCTTACAAGCCTGGTTCTTCACCGTCCAGATCCCCGCCGAAACAAACTTCTTGAAAGATCCCTAGTCATCAAGTGCCGCCTGCAGGGGGAAAACAACTCCCCAAAGATTTAACTCCTCCGAAAAGCACGCCATCTCACAGCAGACCATCAAAAAAACATCGCGAGTCTAACGATAAAAACAAGGATGCAAGCAAGGATTCTGGGAAGGAACAAACTGACATCGTCCCTACCAGTCAACCAGATTTGAGTGCCCCCGGGCCACATGACTATATCCATGGTCCTGAGACTCAAGCTAGGCTGGAGAGACTACGGGCACAATTCCCCGATATTTTCTTTGAGAGGATGATGTTCGTTCCAGCTCCGGAACCCGTCCCTGAGAATTGGGACACTGAGGTCATTGGACGCGTTCGCCATGTAGCCAAGCAATATGAAGTAATGAAGAAACACACTGTCAATCTTTCAGATGCTGTCCGGAAATTAGAAACGGAAGCGCATAGGTCCAAAGTAAGAATAGAAAATAGTGACAGGGCCAGGATAAAAATACAAAAGGACTTGGAGGATGCACAATCTCTGCTTGCCTTGGCTTAAAGGGATGCTGAAAGGTACAAAACAGAGCTGGAGGAGGCCAGGCAATGCTTTCATAATGAGCTTGACTCTAATAGCAAAAGAGCGTGTGTCCTTGAAGAAGGAGGTGGAAGAACTTAAGGTAGCCAACACCGAATTGAAAGCAGCACAAGATCATTTTGAGGCTGAAAAGGCTGCTTGGGAGAAAGAGAAGGCAAGCTTGAAAGACAGTTTAGATCAGGCTGAAATATAGAAAGCGCTTAATATAGATCAACTCAATAATGAAGAAAAACGTGCGATTCTTGCTGAAAGCAACGTGGAAGGCGCTATTTAAATAGCTACTGCCTCTAACGAAAAGCTCCTTGAGAAAGAGAAGGACATAGAAGGATTTGAAGAAATGTTATTCGACTTCTTTGGCTAGGTCCTCAAGACCCGTAAGATCTCATGGATCCCAGACTACCATGTCGCTCTGGCCAACATATGGGATGCAATAGTACAGGGCGAGAAACGGCGATTAGGAGTTGATGCGATCAATGAAAGTGAGCTGATGCGAACTATTCTCAAAGATAATGAGCCCGAGGATTTAGAGAAAAGGAGACGCCTGCTCCAAGAACAAATGGATAAAGAGAAAGCTCTGGCCAAGGGCAAAAATAAAATTGAAGAAGGTTCGAGCTCAGCTGCAAAACCCAAAGCTTCCGAAGTTGAGGAATACAATCCCGATGATCCATTGATTCCTTTGGGTCCGACTCCCCCAGTCGCCGGAGCTTCTGCTGCCAGCTTGGATAGAGGATCAGCGGAAGGTATCTCTATATTTTCTCCACGATTTGTCAAAGCAATCGTCACTTGTCATCGTTTTACCGAACTATCAACTGAGCAGACCGCATTCTCTCCTGAAATAACATTTGTTTCTCGTGATACAGGTGGCGGGCCAATCGATAAGCATGCTGAGAAGGAGACAGAGGCGGAGAAGAGTGACATCCCGCCAAGTGCTAGCGCTGATGTTCCAAAGCAGCCTGAAGATGCAACAACAGAGAAGGTCATTCTTGCACCAAGCGCTGATTTTCCCAAAGATGCTGAGCCCATCGATGCTTTGAAAGATATGGACGGGCATCATGAAGATGTTGAGGAGGACGTCATCACTACCAAAGAAATCCAAGGCAATGACGACGAAACCTTGGCTGAGAGGAAGGTTAGGCAAGATAAACAGCTAGTCTTGAAGAAAGAGGAGCGAAAGCCTTTGGACGCCCCTCCTATCTCGGAGTTTGATCCCAAAACCGGGATGGTTCTGAAACTCCAGCCCAAATCAATCACGAAACAGCTTCATTTCGAGAATCCTGATGATTTCCCAGCTTCTCTTATTGATAAAAGGAAGAAAAGGAAACAAAGTGACCAATCTGTCGCTGACAAGGCGGAGCTAGAGCGGCAAAAGGAGGAGAAAAAACCCAAGCCGTCTTCCAAGCGTAAATAGGATGTAGCTGTTTATCCGTATTTTGTTTTTAGGCTTTCCACTGGCCATGAATTGTACTTGTGAGAATGGCCCTTACTTTTGTTTAGGATGCTTTTGATCTTGTAGGCCTTGCAGTTTATGAATGACGGTTTATTTCTCTTGCATCGTCGTGTACCTGCATTCAATAAACTTTTAACACTTAGTCACAAGTCACTTGACTTTAACCAAGTTAAAATCACGCGACAAATCATTCATGTTGTAGAAAAAATTTAAAAATTTCTGTACTACATCACGTATACATATATATGCCCAATCAATCGTTAATGTAATGCCTAACCAGGATTTATTATAGATTGATTAGAGCTACATGCACTTTGCCCCATGTTTCTGAACATGGGGTACTTGGATTCCTTTGTTGGGAAACAAGTCTTAGCGGTACCAAATCTCTGGCACCTTTACATTCTCCCGATCCATCTGCAAGTTAGAGTCTGGGCTCATATCATGATCTTCTTATCGATCCTTCAGCGGAGCAGAAACTTCGGGGGCGCTGAGTCTCCAGCACCCTTCTCAGCGCTTAATCATAAACGCTTTTATACTCTCCTGGCAGTCGCCAAGGTTAGAGTTCGAACTCAACTGTTCAATCGCTCCCGGATCCTTCAGCGGTGTTAGAGCCCTTTTTCAGCGCTCAATCATGGACGCTTTTATACTCTCCTGGCGGTCGCCAAGGTTAGAGTTCGAACTCAGTTGTTCAATCGCTCCCAGATCCATCGGCGGGGTAAGAGCTCTTTCTCAGTGCTCAATCATGGACGCTTTTATACTCTCCTGGCGGTCGCCAAGGTTAGAGTTCAAACTCAGCTGTTCAATCGCTCACCGATCCATCGGCGGGGTAAGAGCTCTTTCTCAGTGCTCAATCATGGACGCTTTTATACTCTCCTGGTGGTCGCCAAGGGTAAAGTTCGAACTCAGCTGTTCAATCGCTCCCCGATCAATTGGCGGGGTAAGAGCTCTTTCTCAGCGCTCAATCATGGACGCTTTTATAATCTCTTGGCGGTCCCCAAGGTTAGAGTTCGAGCAAGGCGTTCCTTATCCTGGTACATCGCCTTGCCATACGGATGTTATTTTCGCATCCTTTTCACTCCCTCTTGGCCCTGGAGAGTTAGAGTGCAATTGATGGTGTGATTCACTATATTGCACTTTCAGCATTCTTGCTGCGGATTGCTTTCTATTTTGATGGAAGGCACCCAGCACTACACGTTTCTGTGATCACTGTATTGTTTTATAGCAAAATTTATAAAGATAGAAGAGCAGATAAATAATAGTGCAAATAAAGGTAAACGATACATAATTTTTTTATAGTGGTTCGGTCAAGTCGTGACCTACGTCCACTTTATAATCCTTTGTTTAAAATATTGGACTATTCTAGGCAAGTCGTGCCTTTACATGGTCCTATGAAACAAAAGGATAAATCTGATGATTCTACATAAAATAAGGCCGCAGATGCTGGGCGTTCCATACTTTGGGGATTTCTTCTCCATCTATGGTTGCTAGCTTGAAGGTTCCATTATCAAGCCTTCGTAGGATGGAGTATGGTCCTTCCCATTTCGCACCCATGTAAATTGGGGGTGGAAAGACACGCTTCAGAACCAAATCTCCGGGTTCGAAGGTTCGGGCTCGAAATCTTTTGTTGTAGTATCTAGCGACCTGTTGTTTGTGTCTCAAGGCACGCAGGTCTGCTTCATCCCTCTTCTCTTCAATTGTATCTAGGGATTCAAGGAGCAACTCGTTATTAGTCATCGGATCGTAGTAAGTGACTCGGTGAGATTGTACTTTGAGCTCTACCGGGATGACTGCCTCTGCTCCAAAAGCAAGAGAAAAGGGAGTATGGCCTGTCGCCGATTTATACGTTGTCCTGTAGCCCCATAATGCCAAGGGCAATTCATCGGCCCACATGGCTCTGGCCCGCTTCGATCTTCTCTTGATAATGGACTTAATAACTTTATTTGCTGCTTTGACCTGTCCATTTGACTGCGGATGTGCCACAGAAGTGTACCGTTTCTCGATGTGGTACTTCTGGCAGAAGTCTCTGAACTCATTGCTATCAAACTGGGTTCCATTGTCGGTTATGATGATCTTCGGAATGCCAAACCGGCAAATAATGTTCCTAACAACGATGTTAATCACTCGCTTGGTTGTGATTGTAGTCAACGGCTCAGCCTCGACCCATTTGGTGAAATAGTCCACAGCTACAATAGCGAACTTCGCTCCGCCCTTAGCTATAGGGAGGCTTCCGATGATGTTAATTCCCCACATAGCGAAAGGTCATGGACTCGTCATCGTCTTTAACTGGCAAGGAGGTACCCGGGGAATCTTTGAAAATCTTTGGCATGCATCACGACGACGCGCATATTTTGCCCCATCTTTGTTTATAGTAGGCCAGAAATATCCATATCGCAACACCTTTTTCGCCAATGTTTGTCCTCCAGTATGGTCGCCACATTCACCCTCATGTACCTCTTGTAGTACACGCTTGATGTCGTCATGGGCTATACACCGGAAAAGAGGCATCGAAAATCCTTGTCTGTACAGGACTCCGCTTTGCAGAACGTATCGGGAAGCTTTACGAATTATTTTTCGCCTCTCGCTTTTCTTGATCGGAAGCGTTCCACTCATCAAGATATTCTTTAGAGGGGTTATCCATGACTCCGTTTCCGGCTCAGTCTCTAGTACCGGATCAACTTCCATCTGATCTACGCTAGGGAACTGGAGTACTTCAACTGGGGCTAGCCCGGCTTCTTCAGGATCATCGGAACTAGCCGTCTTTGCTAACCTATCCGCATGTTGGTTCTCTGACCGTGGAATATGAGATATACTGTAGCGATCAAAGCTAGTCAGGAATTCCTTCACTTTCTCCAAATACGAAATCAATCTTGGGCTCTTAGCTCGGAACTTTCCAGTGACCTGATTTACAACCAACTTGGAATCACAAAATATGTCCAGCTTCGCGATTTCTAATTCCTTTGCGATCTTCAGCCCGGCTATCAGGGCTTCGTATTCGGAGTCATTGTTAGTGGCGTGAAATTCCAACCGGATAGCATAGGATATCAGTCGCTTCTCAGGAGTTTCAAGCACCACACCGGCGCCGGATCGTTTATCATTCCTAGCACCATTAGTATACAACTTCCAGGCACCGGGATCGAGAAGTAGCTTTGGTTGGTCAGTCTCTTCGTTTATTACGTCATCCTCCGGGACTGTAAATTTTGCTATGAAGTCTGCCAGCACCAGCCCCCGTATCGATCGTCGAGGCTGAAAATTTAGATCAAACTGAGTCAATTCAATGTTCCATTTGAGCAGTCTTCCAGAAGCTTCCGGTTTCTGTAGAATCTGCTTGAGTGGGTGATCAGTGTACATGGTGATAGGATGAGCTTGGAAATAATTTCGAAGCTTTCTAGATGCAAACAATAAACTGTACGCCTGCTTTTCTATCCTTGGAAAATTGCGCTCAGCTGCCGCCAATTTTTTGCTCATGTAGTATACTGGCCTTTGAACCCTGTCTTCTTCTCTCACTAACGCTGAGCTGAACGCATGGGACGACACTGCTAAGTACACGAATAAATCCTCGTGATCCACTGGTTTAGATAGTATCGGAGGCCTCTACAGATGATCCAACAGGTTCTGAAATGCTTCTATGCAATCGGGAGTCCATTTAAAATTGCGTTTTCCTCGCTTTATCAATTCAAAATATGGAATGCATTTGTCTGTCGCTCTAGAGATGAATCTGCTCAGTGCTGCTACTTTCCCTGCAAGGCTTTGCACATCTTTGATTTGTCTAGGCTCCTTAATTCCTCAGATTGCTGCGATCTGGTCTGGATTAATCTCAATCCCGTGCGAGCTAACAATGAATCCCAAGAATTTCCCGGAGGCAACCCCAAATGAGCATTTTGTTGGGTTGAGTTTCATTCCACACTTTCGAAGAATACCAAACATTTCTGCCAAGTCTGTAGTGTGATTGGACGATTGTCTGGACTTAACCAACATATCGTCAACATATACCACCATTGTTTTCCCAATCTGGTTATAGAACATTCTGTTCACTAACCGTCGATATGTAGCGCAAGCGTTCTTCAAACCAAAAGGCAATACCACGTAGCAGTATAACCCCAAATCCGTAATGAAGCTAGTGTGTTATTGATCAGGAATATGCATAGGGATCTGGTTATACCCTGAATAAGCGTCCATGAAAGAGAGAAGTTCATGACCCGCCGTTGAGTCTACCAACTGATCAATTCTGGGTAACGGGAAACTATCTTTCGGGCAAGCTTTATTCAAATCTGAAAAATCAATACACGTACGCCATTTCCCATTTGCCTTTTTTACCAAAACTGGATTCGAAATCCAATCTGGGTAGGTTGAGTCTCTGATGAATCCGTTGCTTCTTAACTTTTCAACTTCTTCTTTCAAGGACGCGGACCTCTCTTGGGCCAGCATTCGCCTTTTTTGTTTTACAGGGGGATGCTTTGGGTTAATGCTTAACGAATGACTCATGATTGATGGGGATATCCCACACATGTCTGCGTGAGTCCAAGCGAAAATATCCAGGTTATTTTTCCGGAAATTCGTCAGTTCTCTAGCTCGAACCGAATCCAACTGGGATCCAATCTTCAGGACCTTATCTGGGTCACTATCGTCGAACGGTACATCCACAGTTGTTTCGTTGGGAGCCGCCATTCTGCCCCCAGGCTCTTCGTCCTCTCTGGGATCTATATCCTCGGGCAGTTCTCTGGGTGACTCACCCATAGTTATTCTCTTTAATTGCTATGACATCTCTTCCCTTGTGGGGGAAGAAGCGTCTTTAGGCTCTGTATATTTTCCTTTACGAAGTAGCTTTAGCTCTGCAATGTAACACGCTCGTGCGGCGAACTGATCTCCCCTGACTATGCCAACACCAGGTTCGGTGGGAAACTTCAACAACAGGCACCGGGGGCTATACAAGCTCTAAATTTTGCGAGGGCCGGCCGGCCCAGGAAGGCGTTATAAGGTGATTCAATACTCAAAACCATGAGGGGAAGAATTCTCAATCTCTGGCGTTCTCCTTCCCCAAGTGTTACCGACAGCTCTACATATCCCATTGGAGCAGTTGAAGCTCTTTTAAATCCACGGATCCATCCTTCACACGGCTTTAAATCTTTCAATTCAAGGTTCATTTGATCGAACGTCTTTTTGAATAGGATGTTGACTGAACTCCCATTATCCACCAAAACTTTATGGACAATGGCCGGACCAATAGGAACTGTGATTACAAATGGATCTTCGGTCGGAGTATGGACTCCAATACTCTCTCGATCGCGGAAAATGACGTCATCTGACATCATTTTTTGCTGTTTTACCGGGGCATTGTCCTCAGGATTAATGCACTCTCCTACCTCAAGATGATGCTTTGCTGCGTTTACGTACTGATCCATCGCCTTGAAACTATGCCCGCCTAGGTGAAACCCTCCGATTATGGTATTGATAACAAGATTACTTCCTTTTGCTGGGAAGTACGTCTGGCAGTAGGTTGATTCTGGTTTTGGTTCGGGGTTTGAGTAGCTTGCCCCTGTCTCTAGGAGTCACCCTATACTCATCCAACTTCTCTTCCTGGAGCAGCCTCTCAACTACGTCTCTCAGATGATGGCAGTCATTTGTAGAGTGGCCGTAGGTCGGATGGAAAAGACAAAACTTCCCCGTCTCACGTTCTTTCTCCATCGAGTCTCTAGGAGGAGGCCTTTTATGCTGAAGAACGTTGTACGAGTCTGCGAAGATATTCTCCAAGGTATCATATATTGGCGTATAGTTTTCGAACGACCTGGGATGGGTCCTTCTCTAGGTGTCGTTCCCCCGGTTTCTCTTTCGATTACTGCCATTATTGTTATTACCATTGTCTCCTGACTGGCGGCCGCCGCCCTGGTTTCGGTTTCCCACATTGACTTCAACCTTCCCCGAGCTATCTACGGTTTGCTTGATGGCCACATTACTTTGGATCTCCTCCTTATTTGCCATTTTCATCTTCCGGTTAGCATATACTTCTTCCTGACGTAAGCGTACGTTAGCTTTTTCGTAGAACAATTCCCTAGTATGAGGTTGCTTGCTGACTACGTATCTCCCAAATTCAGTGTCTTTATCTACCCCATCGATCAGGGCTGCCACTACAGTTGGCTCATGGGGATCCTTGACTTCAGTGGCGGCTAGGTTGAATCGATCCAAATACACCCTCAAACTCTCGCCTGGTTGTTGTTTAACAAGGAACAGATCAATCACACTCTTTTTCCTCTGTGCGTAAATGCAGAACTGTTCAACGAACTTTTCACTCAACTCCCTGAAACTGGAAATTGATCTTGCTGGTAAGCGAGTGAACCATAATAACGCTACATCTTCCAGGAATATAGGGAATGCTTTGCACTTTATAGCGTCAGAGGCTGTGGCGGCGGCCATTGACCAGGAATATCTCATTAGATGTTGGATTGGATCAGATCTACCCGCTTATCGGTTCATCTGAGGCATGTTGAAGCGCCTCGGGAAGGTTACGTCTAGAATGTCATTGGTAAAAGGGGTGTGACTACGGTCAATCCCACAATCTTCATTCCTCTGTCCACGGCTATTTGCCAGGATTTGATGGACCATAGCTACAACATTTGCACTGGTCATCGGAGGCTCCGGATCAGCGCTTCTTGCTCGGTGGAATTCTCCGGTCTCTCTTCTAGGAACACCACTAAATCTGGAGCTCGGATTGGGCTTCGTTGCCCCTTGCTACCATGAGTAATTGTACAGCGCGGGGGCTGAGGTGGTCTATTCTCGACAGGATTGTCCACAACTCAAGCTCTAGGAGTTACAGTACGATTACTCAAATTACGGTTTGAAGGTCCCACACCAAGTGTTTCTTCTTCTTGTGATGGCAGGGTTCCGAATCGGAGTTGCTCTATATTTTCAGCTCTCTCGTACGGTCGCCGCGAAGGTCTTGGAGATTCCTATGACGAGGAAGAATATTCTGGGGTAAGCAGACGAACTGGGGGTGTTCTTTGCCTTGCGAGATCATCGAGCCTTTTATCCATAGCAGTCAAGTTCTGACGCAGCACAGAGCTTTCCTGCCTTTGAGAAGCTAATTCGTCAAACAACCTATCCCACATTTCAGAGAAGCGAGAGAGATCTCTTTCAGTAACCGGAGTAGAGGAGTCATATTGATCATCAACATTTTCTCTTATGCGCAGAGAACTTGAGCCAGGCCGAACAGAGGTACCGGGACGGGAAGAGTGAGCCATAACCTCCTTTCCAGGTCGAGTTGTAGTCTGGTCATCACTTGGGATCGTGGTGGACCTGTGCCTGTGGCTCGTAGCGCCTCTCTTGGATCGGATCGCGGTAGCACTACGAGGAGGGTTCGCAGCGTTGTCTCGGGATCGGGTGACGACTCCTTCTGCAGTTTAGATCGTGTCGCCCTCGACATGTAGGATCGTGGCGCCTCCTTCTGGTTGGCTCGTGGCGCCACGATCGGATCGCATCGCGTCCATATCTCCGCGATCCGCGAGGCCTTCCTCGACCTGCTCATGTACACTTTCTTCGACTGCTTCATTCACCTGTGAAGTTCGCACTTCCTTAGACTTCTTTCCAGCCATGATATCTGATGCCGCTGGAATCTTCAAAAATCTGAACAGCGAAGTTTCGGGATTGTTTTCTTCGGACTTGAATATCCAAACAACGGAACAACAATCCAATATGTCCAGAATTCAATTCTCAGTGAAAGCACCAAAATGTTAGATCAAAATTTGGATCTAACACCCAAATTCTTCTGAATAGTAGAGAATTATATCAGGTAAAAGAGGAAAAAACAGAGAACACACAAAGTTTATAGTGGTTCGGCGTTAACGAGCCTACGTCCACTTTATATGTTATTGATTATACCTTTATATGTTATTGATTATACTTGGAACGATAGTACAACCAATGATTTCGCTCAAACTCACTCTTACAATTATGATTTCTCTCGGTAATGTCGAAGTAAAACTGATAAGAAATAGTCGTATGACAGCAATGGTGAATTCAATCCTCCAGAATGCCAAAAGATCCCGAAAAATGCCAGTCTACGGGTTATTTATAGCTGATTCTGTCAGGCGGATCGCGGTCACACGTAGCATAGATCCCAAGAATATCGGATCGGATCGAGCAATGAGGAAGAATTGGTCAATATGACAAGTGTCGCGAGATCCGTGCACTTCGGATCGTTGAAGACCAGTTCGTGGTTGAACAAGTCAGGGGCTTCTCTGCGCACCGGGGGATCGGATTGGAGCGAGGTGGTGGCATAGGTGTGGATCGAGTCGTGATGAGGTAGACGGATCGCTAATGCGATGGGGGCGATCCGATGGGGGCGATCCGACCTTTCGTGAACTAGAGGAACGAAGTTTCATACTTTCTTCTTGTGTGTGAACCTTGGTGGCTTGGTCAAAAAGCTAGCCAACAGTCGTCAATTCTAGAATAGCAATTAACGATTTGGAAGATGCGTAAAGGAGAGAATTCATTTCTTCTTCAAGGATTCAAAAGCATCCACAACTAGTAAATTTTCTACTTATATTTTGGAAGTCAAATAATATTTTAGGAACTACTAAATTACGTTTTGATATATGTATATACATATTACTGTAATATGTTTCATTTGGTGAGTTTTTGTTGGAAAGATGTAGTTTCCAAAAATTGGTTTGGTTATGTCCATGATTTGATTGTTATATTTTATAATTTATGTATAAGAAAATAGTTTGCCATACGAAATCAAAGTCTTTTCATCAATAATTAATTTATAGATATAATATACTAATTCATGTATATGTTAGTATATATTTCTCTCACATTATTGCACATGTGATGATGTTGTAATGACCCGAATCCTTATGGGTTAATTTTGAATATTTAGTATTTAAAATAAATATTTAGTTGATAAAATAAATGAATTTTTATATTTATGTTATCAATTTAAATATCGATTTCAATTTGATATCGTATATATTAAATTATCAAAATAAGAAATCAGCGATTAATTCAATTCAAAGTCAAAACTGAATTTGAAACAGTTCAGATAATTAATTCAAACTCCTGTTTGAATTAGAAGAATAATATTAGTTTATTATCAAAAAATAAATTGTTTCGAAATTAATTTATATGGTTTAAATTAATAACTTCTACAGATGATCGAATTGGACTTCGTGACCTATCCCAATGTGTCCAAAATATGGGTATTACCCTAAAATCGTCAGTTGTTGGGTTCGGAGAGGAGTTCAGAATCAGGGTCTATTTAAATTTAAGGATACTAATTTTTAACGTATTAAAATATCATAAAGTAAATTTCTCTATTGTGGACATAAGAAAAACATCAAGGAAAAAATTAAAAGGGGCTTGCTGTTCATTTTTAAACCGCAACCTTCTCCTATAACTCAAGCAAAATCGCAAGTTCAATTCAGAAAACCAAATAAAAATGGCCGTGTGTATTGCATTTAAAACAATCATTAGCCAACCCTTTTCAATTTTAAAACCATGAATTCTTTTCTCCTTCTCAGATCTGAATCCAAAACCCATCCAGTTATTAAAAAAAAGGGTAAAGCAAAATCGAATTCGAATTCAAACAAATAATGGGAGGGCGAGTTATATAAGGCGCGAGACTTAAGGTGGATGCAGATGGTAGCCCTGTTCGATTTTTGTGTTGGGGGGGGAGTTTGAAATCGCAAGGCTAGGTGGGTGTCGAGGTCGTGATGGCCAGGGCGTGTATTCAACGTCGCTGGAGGAGACAGGACAACCTGCGATGGTGAGAGGAGGGCCTCCGATCAACTCAGGAAAACATGGGGACTGGATTTTTGTTGAAACCGTTATAGAAAAATCTCGCGTTTTCCTGAAGCTGCAGTGAAAGCATCACGACGTGAATTGAAGGAGGCCAGCAAGTGGCTCTTTACAGGGGATGATACCGAGTTCAAAAATGGAAATAAAGTCCGGCCAAAATAATAGTGGATGTTGGTCTGTACAGTGAGGGTTGAGGTTGTTCGACAGTAGGTGCTTGGAATTTCAATTAGTGAGGTTTGGAACTGTGGCGAGCTTTGTCTATTGTTGATCTAACAAGGGTGATGCTGGGTTATTCGACAATGTAGTGATGAGATCATTGCGGTTTGATGTTCAGAGATTTATTAAGGGAATTTGTCGAGTGATTTGCAAGATGGCGAGGTATGTGTTTTATAAAACTTTATAATACATAGATTAATTTACTAAATTAGTTTAGTTATTAATTTAAATAAATACATAGTTAATTGATAAATTAAATAAATCTTAGGGGAAAAGATAGATTTATTGGAGACGAGTTGAGTAGATTCGTAGCCGGGCGATATGGGATTTAAATGGATAGTCAACAAAGGAAAAAATAATGTGAGTAAATCTCACTCTGTTTTATTTAGAATTATTTTTATCAGTTGAAAATAATTGTTTTGTTGATTGTTGGATGCTTTAAATATTTATTTATTGCTGTTAAAAATATATTAGTTATCTAGGATTGGTTGACTATTATATATATATTTGGTTGATGATTGGTTGGATTCCCGTAGTCTCATTAGCGGATGCCTGCAATTTCATAGCAGATGATTACCTTATACGCCCCACGCTATGATTAGTGGATGACCTTCTATACCGCGATAACCTGCCTTGAAGCAGGATGGGTATTACTATGTTGACTAACGTCTGTGGATGCAGGAAAACAGGTTGGAGGAATCCAATAAGATTCCTCAAAAATATATTATTTGTTTGTTGTTTGTTTGATTTCATATATATTCATATATGATGTGTTAAAAATCAAATGAATGAAAATTGGTTGATTTGATTGTCTAAAATATCACGAGGGCTTGGAATATTGATTTATAAAATACCCTAAAAGGGTATTTGAGATTTTAAAAAGGGAATTCTATTTTTATAAATAGAATTTGAATTTTAAATAAAACTATAAAAAATATTAACTTGTTTGAAGATATATAAAACAAGTAATTAAATTTATAAACTTTGTTTATAAATGAAAACGTGGGTTTTGAATCAAATTTATAAACTTTGTTTATAAAGGAAAATATGGGATTTGAACCGAATTTATAAACTCTGTTTATAAAGGAAATTATGGGATTTGAATTGAATTTATAAACTTTGTTTATAAATGAAAAGGTGGATTTTGAATCGAATTTATAAACTCTGTTTATAAATGAAAATATGGGATTTGAATTGAATTTATAAACTTTGTTTATAAATATATAAATGTGGGATTTTAAGTGAAGTTATAAACGTTGTTTAAATAAGACATAGAATTCAAATAGGATTTATAATACGGAATTTGAATATAGAAATTCAAATGGATTTTAACTATAGAATTTGAATATAGAATTCAAATCGGATTTATATTATAGGATTTGAATAATAGAAGATAATAGATTTGGATAAATAGAAGAGGAATAGACTGAGAAGTTAATTAACAGATTTAATTAACAAATTGAGTTAAAACGATTGGTATAGTTAAATAGATTGGGCAGGTATAGATACAGGAGACAGGTTTGGAATAAAGTATAGAAGTGAAATAAATAGAATGCTCGATAAAAAGGTATGTATTTAATTCATACATGAGATTTTATGCACTGTATCGGCTAGCCGCTTGGCTTTTCTTTTTCTTTTTGGATTGGTGAGGGCCATGGGAGGCTATTTAAAATATCCCGAAGCTCCCGGTACAAAGGAGGTTATGGCGAATTTTTCCGGGAATTTAAGGAGTTAGAATATTTTTAAGAAGTTTTGATAAATAGAAATCTATATAACAATATATATAGAATTCGATAGGGAAACGAACTTAGAAGTAGAATAGTAAAATCAAAAAGAAAGTATAAGAATAAAATCTAGTAAGAATAGAAAGATAAAGTGTATACGTGTTTAAAAGGGAAGAATTAGTTGTATGGTATTGATTATTAGAGTAAGTAGCCATATCTGTTTTGATGTTATAAATGTTATTCAGTCAAGGTCTGAGAGGTAGTTATACCCCAACTTGATTGATTTCATTATTAACAAATAAACAGTAAGATTCCAGGCTCGAAGATCAATGTCGAATAAGAGTTAGTTGAATATAGTATTTCAGTTGCCGTAACGATGTTTTACACAACATCTGTTTTAACCCAAATAAGTGTAATTTTGGAAATAGAATAATAGAATATTTCCTAAGTATAGAAATAAACGAGATCGGAAAAGAGATAAGTAATTGGAATATTTCGCAATTATGAATAGCATATATTTTCTAAAGTTTAGAAAATAAAGGACGGCGATATTCAGAAATGTTTTCCAAATAGAAAAAAAGGCCAATATGGTTATTGAAAATATTTGGTTAACAAATATTGATAAAGAAATAGAGAAGTGATTTAATTAATGGAATATTAATTAAGGGCTCAATTATTTGTTTGATAATTGGATGAACACTTGCTTTCTTCGATAGTTAAATCATCGACTATCGAAACACTTGTTTTTATTCGATAGTTAAATCACAGACTATCGAAGTTTTTGACCCTCGTTGTCAATATGGAGAGACCGGTTGGATTATTATCCAAAGAACCATTCTGTATTGGTAGTAGCGTTGCGAATCAGATTATATAAAGATAATCGAAGACGGAGTAGAGTGCAAGGACTTTTTCTATTAATAGAAATTGTGCCTTCGGTTCATTCTGTTCCTGGTGACTTGTATGGATGAATGTCTGACAGAGTATTTCCAGAAAGGTCATGTACATTGATTTCTTCACCCATACCAAGAGTGGAAGCGGAGAAGGAAACTTCTTTAGCTAACACATAATGTATTGTTGTAGACATCAATTAGTGATTTTCGATGGATCTGACGATGTGACATTCGAAGTGAATCTGGTGTGATGATAAAGCGTAGCTTTAAGCCTCATCAACCCGGTAAATGACAAAAATCGCGCAGGCAACATGGCTATGTAGGTCGCACCTATTAGGGTGTATAATCGCCTGATCTAGAGTTTTATTTACTTCTAAAAATCTATTGTCGATGCTGTCCCATTCGGGAAACGGTTGGTGATATACATTCGATACACTCAAGCCAAATGAGTGGTCGGTCATGTGTGGCGGAGTTACAAGATGTTTTTGTTGAACTCGGTGTATTCTCCTCTAGAGATATACCAGCGGAAGGTGGTTCCATACCTTGTCATAGTTGGAAATCAAATACCCAATACGTGCTTGCGGTTTATGATTGTATATTATATATGTGGAACGTGAGATGCAAACGTTCCACTAAATTGTATTTACTTGATTTAGACATTATCATAATATCAAAGGAGTTTTGATATAAAGCTATCGTTCCTTTCAAAGGGATTTTGAAAGTTAAATCAAGTATTTGGATTCTCATAAGGGAAAAACCCGTTTCGTGTTATACGGTGTGGTCTTATGAGATATCAATTAGTTTCTGAAATTGTTTTAAACTGTTTACTGATACCAGTCCCATGACTGACCTGAAGTTTATTTGTTTTGTTCTACCTAAACTCTTGGGTGCCTAAATTTGTATGGGCAGTCAAGTAGTTCAGGATTTTACAGATCTATCTAAAGGAGCTTGGAGCAGGAGGCTTCAGCGTTAGTTATATAGAGTTTTGTTCCGCTGTGTTGTAAGTGTTGTATTCTGATAAGTGTATGTTATACAGTTGAAATTTTGTATTTCAAAAGTTATGGTATAATATATTTTGTTCCGCTGCAATGTGAGATTCTGTGTTGTTATTTCTGTTCTTCTTCTACCTCTTTCTTCTAAAAAAATGTTTCGTATTTTCGTAATATTTGGGTTGGACGTATGATGTATATAGTCAACTCTGATGTTTTGGATTTGCGGGTCATTACAGTTGGTATCAGAGCTTAGGTTGAGAAAATACCTAGGCTTGTTGGAATGTGCTCATTAGAGATAGGGTCAGTAGTACCCTAGAATGAGTTGAGTGTATATATATACGAGAGAGCGTATTTGTTATTTGATATAAAAACTATTTTATGTTGTGTTAACTAGTTTGTTGAGTGAATTATGAATTCTGATCGAATCGTAGGACGCCACGATGTCGATAGGAGTTTATAAACACTTGAATAAAATATTGGGCACGATATTGTTTTTAAATAGTTGAGTTGATTCTTAGGATTATAATCAAATTAGATTATAAAACGGAAATAGTTATATATATAACCAATGGAATTTGCATATGAAATCAAATATACAAATGTGATAAATTGAAATTGAATTCCAACCAGAATTAAGAATTTAAAATCCAGGGAAGTTGGAAAATATTTTCCGAATTTTATTAAAATAATATGGCTTTATTTTGGAAGGATTTTTGAATAAAAACCATTTGAATGGATTTTGAATATGATAAAGCACTGAACTCACTTCAGTGGCTGGGAAATAATTCTGATGATGGTCGCAACATCATCAGTGTTCATTTTCGAGTTTCTAAGTGATGAATTGCTGCCTTAGAAAAGTTTTGATGGAAATTTATTTGAAAGAAACAAGTTGTTTGAAAATTCAAATGTTTTGAATTTGAGATAGATATAAATATATGTATATATTTATATTACTTCAAAGGAATTTTGAAATGGGAATTGGAATATAGATTTCAAAATTGAAGTAAAATAAAGAATTTGAATATATGTAATTCAAATAGAAGTAAAATAAAGGAATTTGAATATATATATAATTCAAATAGAAGTGAAATAGAAATTGAATTCAAAGGAATTCAAATGAGTTTGAATAAAGAAATTCAAATTGAATTTGAATATTGTAAATATATAGGATTTGAATATTAAAAGTGAAATAGATCGGGAATATTATGTGAAATGGATTGGATATATATTAAAAATATATCAGAATGGAGTTGAATTAATTATAAAGAAAGTTAAAAAGTTTATATTTACAAATATAATTAAAACGAGCTCACCGTAGCGCGGCAGTTCGTAAATTGGCGATTCGAACTTCAATTTAGTATACAGAACTCAATTGAAGTCGGAATTCTTTGAAACAAGAATCATCGGGACCGGTTGAACAATAGTTTTCTAATGAAAGAGAAAATTTTGGATTTCGTCGTATAGATTTTGAGTTATGTCAAAATCAAATTTTTAGAAAAGCTGCGCCAGAACCATTATAAAACCATAACGGTTTAATTAAATAAATAAAAGGATCTTTAGTAAATAAAATCCAAATTGGCATTAGAAAAATCCAGACTGGAGATATAAATAAATATGAACTCCAGTAAAGTAAGTGAAATGATTTTTAAGACAAAAATCATATTTTAAATGGTTAAATAGAATTAACTAAATTGGAGAATAATTAGTTAAAGGAAATTTGTATCGAAATTGGGTTTTGGATAAGTGAAAGAGATTGAGAATTTATATCCGAAATCGAATATATAACACGAGTTAAAAAAATAATTAGATTAGTTTATAATTAAGTTGACATATATTTGAACAAGTTATATTCAAATAAAAAGGGTTAAATAGGAAAAATAGTTAATTAGCAACTAGTTAATGGGAATTTGAATGATTGAAATTAAATTTAACTTAGGTAAGTTAAATAAATCGAAATGAATAAATTCAGTAAAATCAATGTAAATGAAATATGAATTGGGTGTGAATATAGGAAAAACCAAAATAGTTATAAAGAAAATATATTTGTAAAACAAATATAAAGGAAATATATTTGTAACACAAATACAAAGGAAGTTATGTGCAAACAAATAGAAGGAGAAATATTTGTAAAAACATTTACAAATAGAATTTAAAGGGAATATTTGTAAAACATTTACAAATATATTAAATGGAAATATTTATTTATAGAAAATAAATAGAGTGTTATAAATGAGATATTTATTTGTTAAATAAATAGAATTTAATCAAAGAAATATTTAGAAGATGAATAGAAAATGGAAATCTGTTTTTAACAGACAAATAGGAAAGATTAATTTATAAATAACAGGTTATAAATTAAATTAAATATTTATCATTCGATAAATGGAATATATAAGCTTGGACTTATATAGAGAAGAGATATTGGTTTTTAACACTGATACTTTTAAATAGATGGGGTACACAATACTTGTATAAGTGAAGTAACGTTAAAAAGAGAACATTTATAAAGTGAAGAACTGTTACTAAAAGTAAATCTTTATAAATGAATAAACGTTATCCAATAGGAGTTATTCGAATAGGAGAAGTCGATTAGAGTTAGAAATAATAGATTAGAGTTGGAAAAATCGATTAGAGTAAGAATTAACCAGTTAGAGTTAATCAGTTAGGGTTAATCCGTAGAGTTAAATTGAATGTTAGTTATTCAATTAAAGTTGATCGAATACAGTTATTAGGATCGAGTTAGTCAAACATAGTTACTCAGGACAAGTTGCTATTTCATACAACTGCTAGCGTAATTCGCAGGGCTGCTGAAAGCCTAGGGCGGTCGGATGTTTCCTGAGGGAATCAGGCATAACCATTGTGATCGCTGCGATCTAGAGTCCAACGAATGGAGTTAAATCGAATATAGTTTATTCGAGGTAAGGTTTTCGAATCTAGTTATTCGAAAGAGAGATTTTCGAATATAGTTATTCGAAGGGAGGAGTTATCGAATAGGGATTTATTTGAAAGAGAGTTACGTAAGGAAGTTTGAAATGTTGAGTATCAACATAAATAAGTTTGGAAAAGATAAATGGGTTTGTAGCACTTTTTTCTACCTTAGCAATTTCGAGGACGAAATTATTTTAAGTGGGGAGGATTGTAATGACCCGGATCCTTATTGGTTAATTTTGAATATTTAGTATTTAAAATAAATATTTAGTTGATAATATAAATGAATTTTTATATTTATGTTATCAATTTAAATATCGATTTCGATTTGATATCGTATATATTAAATTATCAAAATAAGAAATTAGCGAATAATTCAATTCAAAATCAAAATTGAATTAGAAACAGTTCAGATAATTAATTGAAACTCCTGTTTGAATTAGAAGAATAATATTAGTTTATTATCGAAAAATAAATTGTTTCGAAATTAATTTATATGGTTTAAATTAATATCTTCTACAGATGATCGAATTGGACTTCGTGACCTATCCCAGTGTGTCCGAAATATGGGTATTACCCTATAATCATCAGTTGTTGGGTTCGGAGAGGAGTTGAGAATCAGGGTCTGTTTAAATTTAAGGATACTGATTTTTAACGTATTAAAATATCATAAAGTAAATTTCTATATTGTGAACATAAGAAAAACATCAAGGCAAAAATTAAAAGGGGCTTGCTGTTCATTTTTAAACTGCAACCTTCTCCTATAACTCAAGCAAAATCGCAAGTTCAATTCATAAAACCAAATAAAAATGGCCGTGTGTCTTGCATTTAAAACAATCATTAGCCAACCCTTTCCAATTTTAAAACCGTGAATTCTTTTCTCCTTCTCAGATCTGAATCCAAAACCCATCCATTTATTAAAAAAAAAAAGGTAAACCAAAATCGAATTCGAATTCAAACAAATAATGGGAGGGCGAGTTATATAAGGCGCGAGACTTAAGGTGGATGCAGATGGCAGCCCTGTTCGATTTTTGTTTTAGGGGGGAGTTTGAAATCGCAAGGTTAGCTGGGTGTCGAGGTCGTAATGGCCAGGGCATGTATTCAATGTCGCTGGAGGAGGCAGGACAACCTGCGATGGTGAGATGAGGGCCTCCGATCAACTCAGGAGAACATGGAGACCGGATTTATGTGGAAACCGTTATAGAAAAATCTCGCGTTTTACTGAAGCTGCAGTGAAAGCATCATGGCGTGAATTGAAGGAGACCAGCAAGTGGCTCTTGACTGGGGATGATACCGAGTCCAATAATGGAAATAAAGTCCGGTCAAAATAATAGTGGATGTTGGTCTGTACAGTAAGGGTTGAGGTTGTTCGACAGTAGGTGCTTGGAATTTCAATCAGTGAGGTTTGGAACTATGGGGAGCTTTGTTTATTGATGATCTAACAAGGGTGATGCTGGGTTATTCGACAATGTAGTGATGAGATCATTGCGGTTTGATGTTCAGAGATTTATTTAGGGAATTTGTCGGGTGATTTGCAAGATCGCGAGGTATGTGCTTTATAAAACTTTATAATACATAGATTTATTTACTAAATTAGTTTAGTTGTTAATTTAAATAAATCCATAGTTAATTGATAAATTAAATAAATCTTAGGGGAAAAGATAGATTTATTGGAGACGAGTTGAGTAGATTCATAGCCGGGCGATATGGGATTTAAATGGATAGTCAACAAAGGAAAAAATCATGTAAGTAAATCTCACTCTGTTTTATCTAGAATTATTTTTATTTGTTGAAAATAATTGTTTTTTTGATTGTTGGATGCTTTAAATATTTATTTATTGTTGTTAAAAATATATTAGTTATCTAGGATTGGTTGACTATTATATATATATATATATATATATATATATATATTGGGTTGATGATGGGTTGGATTCCCGCAGTCTCATTAGCGGATGCCCGCAGTTTCATAGCGGATGATTACCCTATACGCCCCACGCTATGATTAGTGGATGACCTTCTATACCGCGATATCCTGTCTTGAAGTAGGATGGGTATTTCTATGTTGACTAACGTCTGTGGATGCAGGAAAACAGGTTTGAGGAATCCAACAGGATTCCTCAAAAATAAATTATCTGTTTGTTGTTTGTTTGATTTCACATATATTCATATATGATGTGTTAAAAATCAAATGATTGAAAATTGGTTGATTTGATTGTTTAGAATATCACTGGGGCTTGGAATATTGATTTATAAAATACCCTGAAAGGGTATTTGAGATTTTAAAAAGGGAATTCTATTTTTATAAATAGAATTTTAATTTTACATAAAACTATAGAAAATATAAACTTGTTTGAAGATATATAAAACAAGTAATTAAATTTATAAACTTTGTTTATAAATGAAAAGGTGGGTTTTGAATCGAATTTATAAACTCTGTTTATAAAGGAAAATATGGGATTTGAATCAAATTTATAAACTATGTTTATAAATGAAAATATGGGATTTGAATTGAATTTATAAACTTTGTTTATAAATGAAAAGGTGGGTTTTGAATCGAATTTATAAACTCTGTTTATAAATGAAAATATGGGATTTGAATTGAATTTATAAACTTATTTTATAAATATATAAATGTGGGATTTTAAGTGAAGTTATAAATGTTGTTTAAATAAGACATAGAATTCAAATGGGATTTATAATACGGAATTTGAATATAGAAATTCAAATGGAGTTTAACTATAGAATTTGAATATAGAATTCAAATTGGATTTATATTATAGGATTTGAATAATAGAAGATAATAGATTTGGATAAATAGAAGTGGAATAGACTGAGAAGTTAATTAACATTCAGTTAAAACGATTGGTATAGTTAAAATAGATTGGGCAGGTATAGATACAGGAGACATGTTTGGAATAAAGTATAGAAGTGAAATAAATAGAATGCTCAACAAAAAGGTACGTATTTAATTCATATATGAGATTTTATGTGCCGTATCGGCTAGCCACTTGGCTTTTCTTTTTCTTTTTGGATTGGTGAGGGCCATGGGAGGATATTTGAAATATCCCGAAGCTCCCGATACAAAGGAGGTTATGGCGAATTTTTCCGGGAATTTAAGGAGTTAGAATATTAATAAGAAGTTTTGGTAACTAGAAATCTATATAACAATATATATGGAAGTTGATAGGGAAATGAACTTAGAAGTAGAATAGTAAAATCAAAAAGAAAGTATAAGAATAAAATCTAGTAAGAATAGAAAGAGAAAGTGTATACGTGTTTAAAAGGGAAGAATTAGTTGTATGGTATTGATTATTCGAGTAAGTAGTCATATCTGTTTAGACGTTATAAATGTTATTCAGTTAAGGTCTGAGAGGTAGTTATACCCCAACTTGATTGATTTCATTATTAACAAATAAATAGTAAGATTCCAGGCTCGATGATCAATGTCGAATAAGAGTTAGTTGAATATAGTATTTGAGTTGTCGTAACGATGTTTTACACAACATCTGTTTTAACCCAAATAAGTGTAAGTTTGGAAATAGAATAATAGAATATTTCCTAAGTATAGAAATAAACGAGATCGGAAAAGAGATAAGTAATTGGAATATTTCCCAATTATGAATAGCATATATTTTCTAAAGTTTATAAAATAAAGGAAGGTGATATTCAGAAATGTTTTCCAAATAGCGAAAAAGGCCAATATGGTTATTGAAAATATTTGGTTAACAAATATTGATAAAGAAATAGAGAAGTGATTTAATTAATGGAATATTAATTAAGGGCTCAGTGATTTGTTTGATAATTGGATGAACACTTGCTTTCTTCGATAGTTAAATCATCGACTATCGAAACACTTGTTTTTAGTCGATAGTTAAATGATAGACTATCCAAGTTTTTGACCCTCGTTGTCAATATGGAGAGACCGGTTGGATTATTATCCAAAGAACCACTCTGTATTAGCAGTAGCGTTGCGAATCAGATTATATAAAGATAACCAAAGACGGAGTAGAGTGCAAGGACTTTTTCTATTAATAGAAATTGTGCCTTCGGTTCATTCTGTTCCTGGGTGACTTGTATGGATGAATGTCTGACAGAGTATTTCCAGAAAGGTCACGTACATTTATTTCTTCAACCGTACCAAGAGTGGAAGAGGAGAAGGAAACTTCTTTAGCTAACACGTAATTGTATTGTTGTAGACATCAATTAGTGATTTTCGATGGATCTGACGATGTGACATTCGAAGTGAATCTGGTGTGATGATAAAGCGTAGCTTCAAGCCTCATCAATCTGGTAAATGACAGAAATCGGGCTCGCAACATGGCTATGTAGGTCGCACATATTAGGGTGTATAATCGCCTGATCTAGAGTTTCATTTTCTTCTAAAAATCTATTGTCTATGTTCTCCCATTCGGGAAACGGTTGCTGATCCCAACCGTTGGTGATATACATTCGATACACTCAAGCCAAATGAGTGGTCCGTCATGTGTGGTTGAGTTACAAGATGTTCTTGTTGAACTCGGTGTATTCTCCTCTAGAGATATACCAGCGTAAGGTGGTTGCATACCTTGTCACAGTTGGAAATCAAATACCCAATATGAGCTTGCGGTTTATGATTGTATATTATATATGTGTAAAGTGAGATGCAAACGTTCCACTAGATTGTATTTACTTGATTTGGACATTATCATAATATCAAAGGAGTTTTGATATAAAGCTATCGTTCCTTTCAAAGGGATTTTTAAAGTTAAATCAAGTGTTTGGATTCTCATAAGGGAAAAACCCGTTCCGTGTTATACGTCATGGTCTTATGAGATATCATTTAGTTTCTGAAATTGTTTTAAACTGTTTACTCATACCAGTCCCATGACTGACCCGGAGTTTATTTGTTTTGTTCTACCTAAACTCTTGGGTGCCTAAATTTGTACGGGCAGTCAAGTAGTTCAGGATGTTACAGATCTATCTACAGGAGGTTGGAGCAGGAGGCTTCAACATTAGTTATATCGAGTTTTGTTCCACTGTGTTGTAAGTGTTGTATTCTGATAAGTGTATGTTATACAGTTGAAATTTTGTATTTCAAAAGTTATGGTATAATATATTTTGTTCCGCTGCGATGTGAGATTCTATGTTGTTATTTCTGTTCTTCTTCTACCTCTTTCTTCTAAAAAAAATGTTTCGTATTTTCGTAATATTTGGGTTGGACGTATGATGTATATAGTCAACTCTGATGTTATGGATTTGCGGGTCATTACAGATGTACATATATAATGTGTATATACAATTTTAATTTTTTCTTACACTTATTTATATGCAATATAAATTGTAAAATTCGAAATCATTCTTCCTACATATTTTAAATTAACATTTATTATTTTTTGAATTGTCTATTACATCGAAAAATTCATAAAATTTAAATCTCAATATTTATTAAGATTATTACATCATTAAAGTAAGAAAAGAAAAAAATTAGATATTTTTATCAACATTTAGTATATCTAATAATTAATATTATAATTTCATAACGCTTGACCAATTATTAAAATAATAGTTTAATTCAAAAATTCACTAAATTATCTTACTAGTATTTTGTGATCCTTATGTTTCAAAAAATCTAAATTTGAATTTTAACAGATAACCATTTTATGCTAAATTACTATGGCCAAAACCATGTATTTGAATTGTATAAAAATTAATAAAAACATAATTTAATTGAAAATTTCACCAAATTTTTTTGTAACCATTATTTTTTATCTTTGAATTTCAAATAAATAAAAATTGATTAATTTAACAAATAATTATTTTATATTGAATTATTAAAGTTGAAAGCCTATAATATATATTCAAACAATTACTTAAAAATTATAGAATTTATTTCTCCAAAGTAATTTTCATTTAGGTCTAGTTATGTTCAAAAAATTATTGCTTGACTTTATAAATAAATAAATATACACACAACACCCTTGATTATATGAAACACCCCGCCTCCATTAGGGTCACTCACAAGGGGAATGCCCTAATTTTGGTGGAGGTTTTTAAGTATAAGTCACAGATAAACACAAGACAGATATAAAACACATATATTTTAAACAGCGGAAACAACAGACTTTTATTTCATAAGATACGTGTTCATACAAAACATTTCCATAATTGTTTCAAAGTACTTCCAAGAAAAAGAAACATTACATCCTCAATACTGTCTTGATTAATAAAGAAGCATAAAACATAATTAAAGTAACAAAATCCCCATAGTGATATCCAAAGACATGATCCAAGCAAAAGAGATCCAAACCATACATCTATGGTCTTGAAGCTTGCAAAGAGTCTGACTAAGCTGGGTTGTTTCCTCCTTGTGGACCTGGGGGGGGGGGACGAAAGAAAAAAAGACGAAAAGAAAATAGGGTCAGACATAAAGCCTGAGTAAATCTAGTGACTCTTCAGTATGTGAATAAGAAAAAGGGGCATGATAGATATAAACTGAAAACAGTAAAGTATCATAAACTAAGGGAGTGTAGTCTAGAATCGAATTTACTATCGCACCCACACTATATCTCTGCATCTACTAGAATTTATTCTAACTGGCACCCCATGCTGAGGGTAAAGTGATCCTTTTTGATTTTCTAAAGATCGGCTCCTACACGCACATGTGTCTTACGGCTCCCCCAAGAAGTGTAGATACCTATGCTGGTCCCACCATGGGGTGTATCAAGACCCATGGTGGCGGCCCCGACACAATTTCTAGCTGGCATAGGTGATACTACCGGTGCCCCTAGTGCCCTGTTTGTCTGCTCCAGAGTGTGTGCACGCCCGCACCCCATTAGAACCCACACTGTGCACCAAACATTGTCATTATTGACCGCTTACAATCAGCCCAGTAATCGTGCCCCACCCTGCCTAGTTTAAGGGCACCATGGTACCTAATTTGGGTTATTGCTAAAACGGGTCGCTCGTTACTAGAGTTTTCTAGTCAAACATGTTAAGTGGTTAAGTGTCTATATTTACCTAAGCTCATCCATCAATTCTTGTAAACATGTTGAATTTGGTTAAGTGTTCTCAGTTGACTTAACCCTACCATCTGTCCTTAGCCTCTTAAAGCACCTACCACTCACATTAGATAGTTATTGCTACGGTTACTGGATGTGCCGGTTGGTTCCGGGAAGGTTTACACCGTAGCTCAGTCTAACCTCGGGTCCTTATTGGGCTAAATGCTAAACCACCCACATTGGATAGGTATTGTTGTGACTACTAGAAAGCCGGGCGGGTCCGGGCAGATTTACGTCACAACTCAATCCAACCTTGGATTAAGCATATCGTATTTTCTAAGTTTACATATGTAATCATTTCTCAATTTTATATGTAAATGTCATGTCCTTTATTCTTGGGTATAATAATTCATACCACTTAAATGTCACAGTCGTTGGCATATGCCAAACATGCCAACATATACATTTTCATGTTTTACACCAAACGCTATTACCCCCGTTTGTACGTTCGCAACGTTATAACAAATGCTGGGCTCGACACAATTCAGCCCAACTTTATAAACATGTGAAAAGGGGAAATCAAGAACATATAATAATTTACAATACGAAAGGGGTGTGTGGCACATGTACTTGCAATTTAGCGATTCAACTAACATAAGCAATAGGTCGAGTGAACTTGCAATTTGGATAGGCATATAACTAAAGAGGTGTCATATGAAATGGCATAGTTTTGGTTTATACAAACTTGGGTTTAAACATGTTTAACTTGGCATAATGTCAATCACAAAACTAGCATGTTGTATATTCACCAAAATGTCCAATTTTAACATCTAAACATATACCCTATTTCAACATGAACTTGCATAGTCTATGCATCCCAAACTATACTTGACATAGGTCCAAATTATACTTGCAATGAACATAAGATGAACACATAAGCTTTTAGGTTACATAGGCATAAAGGTCTCAATCTAGAACATGTTATATAAATCTAAATTTTAGACTTAAAGGATGTATATAGTCCATACTATCAATGTAAACATAAAGGAATCAAATTCTAGTTCTTGCCACAAACTTGTAATTGCTATGTTTTTCATATACAAATGTCCAATAGCCTTGCATCAAATCAACTTATGCCACAAATATCAATACACAAATCATGACAGAATCATTACAATACACAGAATTCACATCGTTATAAGAATACAATTCAATTTTCATTTACATCGAATCACGTCCCAGTTTCTATTCATATTCTGAAAGATCACTATACTTACAACGTGTGATGAATTCTTGTTTTCTGATTTCTGTTATTATGATTTGGAGATGCTCTCCTTTGGGTAGCAAAGTTGTGTTGAATGATTTGATTAAGCTTTTAGTTTTCTTCTTAAATTGATTCGTCTCTAAGCTCCTCTCCGTTGATGGCTACGATCAATTCCTTCCTAGCAGCATGACGACTCCTTTCTTATTTTTTTGTGTGAATTTCAGTTTAGACTTAGGGTGCATTTATAGAGTTTTAAATTGTTTTGAGCCGTCAGATGAAGACAGGAGAAATCCAGGCCATACAAAGTCCAAAGAGCCAATCTAGAGGTGACATGTCAGCCCTAATGACACACTGAGCCACAAAAATTCGAGCCAGAGCCAGACCCAACCAGCCAGGTCGACCAGGTAAGTCCACTGGCAGGTCGACACCCAGGTCGACACCATGGTCGACCTGGGGTGACCAGGTAGACACCATGGTCGACCGTGTGATCGACCTGGTCACTGGGCGGGAATTTTCCCGCCCAGCCCAGTTAGAGTCCGTTTTCGAATTTCGAATTTTGGACTGAGCTGTTTTGAATTTTAAATTTGATTCTGAAACTTCCGAAGGTCATAACTCCTTCATACGGAGTCCGATTCACGCAAACTCGGACTCTATCTCAAGTAGAACATCGAGACGAACGCAACGGTGTAACCTGTTTCCCTTAATTCTTTCATTAGAATTAATTATACTTTAATTTATAGAATTTACGGGGTGTTACATTATCCCCCTCTTAAAAGGATTTCGTCCCCGAAATCTTCAAGTTAGGAAGAATGTATATCCTATCATCCAATCGTCCATCTACTCAACCAACAAACACAGGTGTCCATTATCCTTAAAGATTTCTAATGCTCCATGATTGTATGCATGGTGTGTGTACATGTCCTTATCTAATGCAGAAATCAGGCAGTCTACTGATTCAGTTGACCTCCTTAATGTGAATCATGTAAGTGTTATGAATCCATTATGTATGCAATTTTTTTCCTACTCATAATTCTACATGAGTGCTCAACTACTCATACAAATGCGACAACCATATGGCAACGTATCAAGTTTCAACTATGTACAAATGAGAATACATATATGCATATGCAAATATGAAGTGACTGAGCCGATCTAAGACCTAGGGTGTGTGTGTATATGCATCCACGAGCAACCACTAGCAATCACTTGCAACCATTTGCAGCCATCATCCATAACATGTTTTCAAATACATGTTTGCATCCATTTGTTTTCTACCTAAGGATTTAGGAAAAGGAACGAGGAGATATACCTAAAAAGATAGATAAAGCATAACTTAAGGAAAAAGAGAGATCAAAGATGTACCCTCAAAAAGAAAAGGGTAGGCAGCGCGTATTCTGTCCTCAGTTTCCCAAGTCGCATCTTCCTCGGCGTCGCTCCACTGACCTTTGACAAGCTTGACTTCGCGATTGCATAGCGTTTTCGCTTCAGTTCCTAAGATGCGAGTTGGAAATCTCCTTATTGTTGCTTCACGTTCCACTTCGGCTTCTTCTAGAATGCTAGGCTTCACCACTTCCACAGACTCATGTACACACTTCCGAAGGTGAGAAACATGAAAGACATTGTGAACTCCGGCCAGTCTCTCGGGTAGCTCTAATCTATAGGCCATCTTCCCAATCTTCTCGATGATAGGAAACGGCCCTACAAATCTGGGTGTTAGCTTCCCAGTGGATCCAAAGCGAACGACGTTCCTTAAAGGAGATACCTTAAGGAAAACCCTATCCCCAACCTCGAAATCAAGGTCGGTCCTTCTCTTATCTGCGTAAGATTTTTGTCTATCCTGGGCTGTCTTCATCCTTCTCCGTATCAAGTCTACTTTCTCTGAAGTCTCTCGAATCATTTCTGGCCCAAGTATATGTTTATCTATAGACTCCCACCAACAAGTTGGTGATTTGCACGGTCTTCCATACAATGCTTCGAAGGGTGCCATACCAATGGTGGCTTGGTAGCTGTTGTTGTAGGCGAATTCTACCAAAGGAAGATGATCCTCCCATGTCCCTCCAAAGTCAAGAACGCAAAGTCTCAAAAGATCCTCTAAAACTCTGTTCACCCTTTCCGTCTGGCCATCGGTTAGGGGGTGATAGGTCGTGCTCAAATATAACTGTGTGCCCACAGCTTCTTGCAGACTCTGCCAAAACTCGCTCGTGAAGATAGGGTCTCGGTCACTAACAATGCTGGAAGGTATCCCATGGAGTCGAACTATCTCCTTGAGTTAAAGAGATGCTAGAGATGAGGCAGTCCTTCTACTCTTGATAGGTAAAAAGTGGGCGCTTTTAGTAAGCCTATCCACTATTACCCAAATGCTAGTATTGCCTCTACTTGACCTAGGCAGTCCATCAATGAAGTCCATTGAAATGCTATCCCATTTCCACTCTGGGACCTCTAGGGGGTGAAGCAGTCCTCCAGGCCTTTTCTGTTCCGCCTTAAACTGTTGGCATATTATACATTTAGAAACAAAATCTGCCATGTCATTCTTCATGCCGCTCCAAAAGAAAACTCTCTTTATGTCCTTGTACATTTTATCTCCGCCTGGGTGTATTGTCATCTTGGAATGATGTGCCTCCTCAAGAACCTTCTTTACCAACTCACAGTGGGACGCATAGTCTTCCATCGCGTCTCAGCCAGCCTTTATCATCGATAGAGTACCTATTGAGGTGACTAGATGTCTCACCTCTAATAAGTTTATCAACCATATCAACAAGCTGAGGGTCTTCACGTTGTGCAGCCCCTATTGAGTCCAGGAGAGTCGGGCCTACTTCGAGAGATGCTAGCAAACCCGGTACAAAATCGGAGGAGGGCCTAAAGTTAAAACTAGCTATATACTCCAAGCTTTGCATTTATACATAGAGCGGGCTTAGGGTCAGTTTCTTTCGGCTCAACGCATCTGCCACTACGTTGCCTTTGCCGGGAGTATAGGAAATTTCAGAATCATACGAGGCAAGAAACTCCATCCACCTTTGCTGCCTCAAGTTAAGATCCTTCTGCGAGAAGAGATATTTCAATGATTTATGGTCAGCGTATAATTCAAACTTCTCATCTAGGAGATAATGGCGCCAAGACTTAAGTGCAAAGGTGATGGCGGCCAACTCAAGATCGTGGGTTGGGTAGTTTTTTTTCATGAACTTTCAGTTGTCTTCCCTCATAAGCTACTACTCTTCCTTCTTGCATTAGAACGGCGCCTAGTCCCGTTCCACATGCATCTGTGTATACTCTGAACAATTTGCTTCCGTCAGGCACAGTTAGAACTGGGGCTGTTGTAAGAGCCCTTTTTAGGCATTGGAAAGCAACGTCGCAGTCCAAATCCCAAGCAAATGCTAGATTCTTTCTTGTTAGCCTTGTGAGTGGGGCTGAGATGTGAAGACCCGCAACTTCCCCGTAAAGGAAAGCGTCGGATAGTTCGAGAACAAGCCACAACAGAACGCATACAGAAGGACATTTCATTGTATATCACAACAATGCATCAGATTACAAGAATATACAGAGTATGAATGAATATTACACAGAAATATCAGAGATTTAAATTACATTTAAATACATAGCAGCGGAAAATAATACAATACACAACTAGAATGAGATATACGGATACAAAGCTTTCCGGATATCGTTCCAGCTGTAAACCAAAATCCTGTGAATATAAATCTGCAAAACCAAAACTACTAGCTGCCCGTGTCGAAATAAGGGCACCCAGAGTTTAGGTTAAAACAATAAACTCCAGGTCAGTCATGTGACTGGTGTGAGAACTAAAACAGTTGTTAATCTTTGTTTTTAAAGTTAGGTAAATCAAGGGACCACGCCGTATAACACGGAACGGGTTTCCTCCCAAGAATACCAGTGCATAAAACCAACAGCGCAATGCTAAATAAAGAAAGATGAAGCTGTTATAAGACCCAGGTCCTATCACACAATGCAACGCAAGCCGGGGGATAGGGTTTTCCCTTATAACAGCCAAAGAATGCTTGATACGTTTAAAACAAATCATTTGATACTATTATAAGTGCATAGTGTATAAAACACTTCAAATCATAAGTATCAATCATAGGCGGCATGAGCGCCCCATCCCACTATGTCACCATATATAGGTTTACAAATAAAACCGCAAATGTCACGTATTTGGAAATTGGATTTCCGTCTATGAACCGAGGCAAAAGATAGTCCTCAACCGATTCGTGACTCTCTAGCCCGAGCCACAGGTCAGAGCTCGAGTGACCTTGGAGCGACAGGGCCGGTCCACCGATGTGGATTAAAATGCCTGAACACTACGTTTCCCCACCCTATGGGGTGTAAGTCTGGTCCGTCAGCCGACCAGAATGCATCGGCCGAAACCGATATAACCGAGGCGCCTCGCAACAGCAACAACCACATAAGTCAAACTCGTCAGGGCGTGTAAAACCACTGACGCCACTTCTAACTAGAAAGAAACGCAAGTCCTCCCTGAGGTCCGTCTCCCGTTTTTGGTTCATACCTGGTGTGAAACACGCGAGGTAAACGTTACACAAAGCTACGCCACAAAGGCCGTGCTTTGATCATCACCACAAGACTTTGCTTTTCAACAGAAGCCTTGATCATTTGCATCTTAGCATGCCACACAGGCAAACCATCCTATGCAACCGATATCAGTCACACAGAATGAAATCCGATGTCAGACACACAGTCCATTTACAAGTCCGTTCTGGGTCTGAACGAAACCGGAGGCACCTAGTACCTCGCATATCCATCGATCTCCAAGTACGTCTGGACGATCACTAACTGTTTCCATCTTCTTGGGTGTACAGCCCAATCAAGATCATCAGTTATCACCCAAACGACGTGAAGACCTCCGGTCTTCGACCATCGTCTTCATCTTCGACTTATCGTCGTATCAGTTATTCAGAATGGGATAAACCCGGTCTTTCCGAATAACTCGCGTATATTTTAAATAAGTGTTACACAAACACAACATACGCCTCATTCCAATTCATTAGTCACTAACCGTAAATTAATCAAGAGAATAATTCCCCAAATATTAACCCCGAAGGCCGAAACCAACATCAGATCAATATCCAGAAAACCATTCTGCTTGGCTAACCGACAGTTAGTTTCTAAATTTCACGTTCAAATCTAATTAAAGATTTAACTATCGCCTGGAGCAAAACTGGTGATACTCCATTCTCGATCTTTTCAATCTAATTAAAGATTCATTAAAACTCCACTTAGTTTTAATCTTTTGACTGGGTTAAAGAATCAGTGTCATTTAAAAACACGGTTCACGATAAACCCAAAATCACATTCATTAATCGTCGGGTTAAAGAACGAGTGTTATTTAAAAACACTGTCCACGATAAACCCAAAAATCAATATCGATTCAATTCCAATTAAATGTTATTTAATTGGTACACTTCATTAAATCTAAATAAAAAGATTTAATCATTTCTCAACTGGGTTCAAGAACAGTGTTAGTGAAGACACCATTCACGACGAACCCAAATCACATTCATTAATTATCGGGTTAAAGAACGAGTGTTATTTAAAACACTGTTCACGATAAACCCAAAAATCAATATCAATTCAATTCCAATTAAATGTTATTTAATTGGTACACTTCATTAAATCTAAATCAAAAGATTAAATCTTTTTATTTAGATTTAATGAAGTGTACCAATTAAATAACATTTAATTGGAATTGAATTGATATTGATTTTTGGGTTTATCGTGAACAGTGTTTTAAATAACACTCGTTCTTTAACCCGATAATTAATGAATGTGATTTGGGTTCGTCTTCGATACAGTTCAATATTCGATTTAAATTATGCATAATGGTTCAAAATTAGCAAACAATTAACCAAACAACACAAACATCAATCAATTAGTGAATTTAAAGTTTCAAATTCATAATTTTGATACATAGACAAAAATCAGATTTTTGATGCTAAATCACAACAATAAGCCCTATCTAATTTTGGTTCTCACACCAGCCTATATGGAAATATATAGATAACCCACTCTCGCCAGTCGAACACAACACAGATGACGATGCCTCATCATCAGAATCATCCCCGGGCAACTAGAATGTGATTCTATATCTACCCAATATATTAAAACTTCGAATACAAGCCGCTAAGCGTGTATGCAAAATCTTTATATACTCGATTGCCCAAATTCAATTTAAATAGACTATTCAAATACGAATACTTAAGATTTGAATTTCCAAAACAAAGTGGGTTTTCACTTTTATTTTCAAAAACAACACTCTTTCGACTCGTTCTAGGACACTACTGATCCCATCTCTAACGAGTCATCCTCATTGGATATTACTAATCCAATATCTGATGAATTCTTTCATATGTTTCTAATGTGTCTTGTTCTCTGAGCTTTGTAAACCAAAGCTCTGATACCACGTGTAAAGACCCGCAACTCCCCCGTAAAGGAAAGCGTCGGATAGTTCGAGAACAAGCCACAACAGAACGCATACAAAGAACATTTCATTGTATATTACAACAATGCATCAGATTACAAGAATATACAGAGTTTAAAAGAATATTACACAGAATTATCAGAGATTTAAATTACATTTAAATACAACGCAGCGGAAAATAATACAATAAACAACTAGAAGAAGATATACGGATACAAAGCTTTCCGGATATCGTTCCAGCTGTAAACCAGGATCCTGTGAATATAAATCTGCAAAACCAAACTACTAGCTGCCCGTGTCGAAAATAGGGGCACCCAGAGTTTAGGTTAAAACAATAAACTCCAGGTCAGTCATGTGACTGGTGTGAGAACTAAAACAGTTATTAATCTTTATTTTAAAGTTAGGTAAATCAAGGGACCACGCCGTATAACACGGAACGGGTTTCCTCCCAAGAATACCAGTGCATAAAACAAACAGCGCAATGCTAAATAAAGAAAAATGAAGCTGTTATAAGACCCAGGTCCCATCACACAATGCAACGCAGTCGAGGATAGGGTTTTCCCTTATAACAGCCAAAGAATGCTTGATACGTTTAAAACAAATCATTTGATACTATAATAAGTGCATAGTGTATAAAACAACTTCAAATCATAAGTATCAATCATAGGCGGCATAAGCGCCCCATCCCACTATGTCGCCATATATAGGATATACAATCAAAACCGCAAAGTCTCGTATTTGGAAATTGGATTTCCATCTATGAACCGAGGCAAAAGATAGTCCTCAACCGATTCGAGACTGCCTAGCCCCAGCCTCAGGATCAGAGCTCGAGTGACCCTAGGAGCGACAGGGCCGGTCCACCGATGTGGATTAAAATGCCTGAACACTACGTTTCCCCGCCCTTTGGGGCGTAAATGAGCCACTAAATGACTCCATCGGTTCGAGAACGACCGATCAATCCGAGGCGCCTCGCAACAGCAACAACCACATAAGTCAAACTCGTCAGGGCGTGTAAAACCACTGACGCCACTTCTAACTAGGAAGAAACGCAGGCCCTCCCTGAGGTCCTTTCTCCCGTTTTTGGTTCATACCGGGTGTGAAACTCGCGAAGTAAACGTTACACAAAGCTACGCCACAAAGGCCGTGCTTTGATCATCACCACAAGACTTTGCTTTTCAACAGAAGCCTTGATCATTTGCATCTTAGCATGCCACACAGGCAAACCACTCTATGCAACCGATATCAGTCACACAGAATGAAATCCAATGTCAGACACACAGTCCATTTACAAGTCCGTTCTGGGGCTGAACGAAACCGGAGGCACCTAGTACCCCGCATATCCATCGATCTCCAAGTACGTCTGGACGATCACCAACTGTTTCCATCTTCTTGGGTGTACAGCCCAATCAAGATCATCAGTTATCACCCAAACGACGTGAAGACCTCCGGTCTTCGACCATCGTCTTCATCTTCGACTTATCGTCGTATCAGTTACTCAGAATGGGATAAACCCGGTCTTTCCGAATAACTCGCGTATATTTTAAATAAGTGTTACACAAACACAACATACGCCTCATTCCAATTCATTAGTCACTAACCGTAAATTAATCAAGAGAATAATTCCCCAAATATTAACCCCGAAGGCCGAAACCAACATCAGATCAATATCCAGAAAACCATTCTGCTTGGCTAACCGCCAGTTAGTTTCTAAATTTCACATTCAAATCTAATTAAAGATTTAACTATCGCCTGGAGCAAAACTGGTGATACTCCATTCTCGATCTTTTCAATCTAATTAAAGATTCATTAAAACTCTACTTAGTTTTAATCTGTGACTGGGTTAAAGAATCAGTGTCATTTAAAACACGGTTCACGATAAACCCAAAGTCACATCCCATTAATTATCGGGTTAAAGAACAAGTGTTATTTAAAACACTGTTCACGATAAACCCAAAAATCAATATCCATTCAATTCCAATTAAATATTATTTAATTGGTACACTTCATTAAATCTAAATCAAAAGATTTAATCTTTTCTCAGCTGGGTTCAAGAACAGTGTTAGTGAAGACACCATTCACGACAAACCCATATCACATTCATTAATTATCGGGTTAAAGAACAAGTGTTATTTAAAACACTGTTCACGATAAACCCAAAAATCAATACCCATTTCAATTCCAATTAAATATCATTTAACTGGTACACTTCATTAAATCTAAATAAAAAGATTTAATCTTTTCTCAACTGGGTTTAAGAACAGTGTTAGTGAAGACACCATTCACGACAAACCCAAATCACATTCGATATTCAATACAAGGCTCTGAATAGAAAATATATCGGCTTATATTCAATATCGAATTCTACGACTAACAAATGTCGTATTGGAAATAACGATACAAATATATCTTTCAAATTTCCATAACAACACCTGTAATATCACGAATTCCAACATCGAAATATTCCGAAGACAATTTCGATTCAACTCCACTCCAATGCAATCATTGGAAATTTTGGTTATTTTCAAAACCATTTCAAATTCAATTTATTTATTTAAAAATAAATAGAATTATAATTCTAGTTCAAATCTAGTTCATTTCGATAAAAATCTATTTTTATCTTTTCAAATATGGAGTTTTTCATCCCAAACTTTCACAAATCACTTCTTATGATTTTACACAAATTATTACTATTTTTAATAATTTTATCAAGGCCCGTACAGTCGATTTCCATTAACGGCCATCGAACTGCACTTACAGCGACCTTTTTCGAATTTGATTTGGACGTAATTCCAAATCCAACCGTTAGATTTCAAATTTCTAATATTCGTTAGAAAGCTCTTTTCGATACGAACCCAACGGTTCCGGTTTTAGGAGAATCCGACGGTCGGATCTCCCGCAATGTCCGTTTGAAATAAATGGTCGAAATTCACGAACTGCCGCGGCGCGGCGCGTTCTATTCAGGCCATTATATTATATATATAATATATATAATATATACTTCGCCGATTTTTATTTAAAACGAATTATATAAACAGTTTTAAATTCATTTCAAAATTTATTTCGACTTCCATTTCAATTCAAAGCAAAATTGAATTCTTCTTTATAAATTCGTTTCAAAATTCATTTCTGTTCAATTCAAATTTCAATTCAATTTGAATTCATATTCAATTCAATTCATTTCGAAATCGTTTTCAATTCAATTCATTTCGAATTCGTTTTCAATTCAATTTATTTCGAAATCGTTTTCAATTCAATTCATTTCGAATTCGTTTTCAATTCAATTCATTTCGAATTCGTTTTCAATTCAATTCATTTCGAAATCGTTTTCAATTCAATTCATTTCGAAATCGTTTTCAATTCAATTCATTTCGAAATCGTTTTCAATTCAATTCATTTCGAAATCGTTTTCAATTCAATTCATTTCGAAATCGTTTTCAATTCAATTCATTTCGAAATCGTTTTCAATTCAATTCATTTCGAAATCGTTTTCAATTCAATTCATTTCGAATTCGTTTTCAATTGATATAAATATCGTTCACGTCAAAATGGCGTCAATCTAATCAACACGGCTTCATATATTCCTTTATTTTCAAATATTCTATTTCAAATATTTCTTTTTCAAATATTTCTTTTTCAAAACTGGAATGAGGCCCAATCAATTACCATATAATGTTAATTATATGGATTTTCTACAACACATGCATATATCAACAACGATGAATAATCAACCATCATCCAAAGTGCATTCTACACTGTATAAGCATCAAATATAAATATTCAACGCTTATAACAGTCTGTCAATCAATCGATCGACACACAACTAAACAATCGGGATTAGTGTACGTCAAATATCATCCCAACACCCGTGTAGGGTTTCAAACAATCAAACACAGATTTTATTTGTGCAGTTGGGCGATGTGTAAAATTTATCGACCCAATCAATGTCCTTCAAATAAGTGTACATAAACAAACCATCTGGTTTGCAAATGAATATTTTATTTATTCACATTCACGTTAAAATTTATATTTTTAACGACAAAACATTTTATTTCAACATATGAATTTCTCTTCGGTTCATTCTTTAAAAAAAATGATATTTTTATTTTTCTAACATATTTTAGAAAATTTCGGCAGCATAACGGCACGATACTAGAAACGGGACGAGGCCTAGCCTTATCCCCGGTCTAGTGAAGGCCCACGCCATTCACTCATCAATCAAATCAATTTCATTTTGCAAACCACAAAATTTGGAGTAAGGGTCTAACCTAGCCTTACTCCTTCGCCTTATAACGGCGCACGTCTAATCCTAACCAATTTATCGATTCGATTTTTCACACCACAAACCACATTCAAACCAATATCACAATCAATCACCAAACAATCAAACAAACAAGTCCATGGTCTGTGGACGATTGTGTCGGGTGCTACTAAGCACCGTCTGCATCCTAGTATATATATATAACTAGAAATAAAATAGAAAGGTGAGAAATTCTCACTTATAGCTATCCAGCTCCACGGCTCTTCCTTTGCAGAAGTCTTCGTCGTTTCGCCTTTTTGTCACCTTCGTTGCTGCTTTCACTACATACGTAAAAATCACATTTTTACTTCGCTATTCAATATATAAAAATCGAATTTTTAGTTCGCTATTTAATATATAAAAATCGAATTTTTAGTTCAAAGTTCAATATATAAAAATCGAATTTTTATTTCAAAAAGTTCAAATCCTTTCCTTTTTAAAATCTAAACCTTTCACTTTTAAAGTTTAAATCTTTTCACCTTTAAAGTTTAAAATAACTTTTTCAAATCAAAGTTTTTAAAATTCCTAAAATCAGTTTTATTCTTTTATTTTAAAATCAGTTTTAACCTTTTATTTTCAGCTTTATACTTTATAAAAATTTCAGTTTTACTTTAAATAAAATTTCAGTTTTACTTTAAATAAAATTTCAGTTTTTAACTTCCTAAAAATTCAGTTTTTTAAAATCAACAAAATTTTACAGTTTAAATGAAAATAAGTAAATAAAAAAAAAACCAAAACTTACAGGGGCTCGTCGAGTGGTCGGGGGGGCTTCATCGAGGCTTGCAGATCGGAGGGGGGGCTCGACTTCATCGGCGGCGCTAGGGTTCGGGGGGGGCGCTCGCTGTCCTCGCGTGGAGGAGGGAGGAGGAAAGAGTCGCGAGGGGGAGGAGGCCGAAGAGGGGACAGGGGCTTCAACTGAGTGGCGGGCGATTGGAGGAGGAGGCCGACGCGGGGGTGGCGGCTCCGACGAGGGAAAGGGGCGATTTCGATTTCGTTTCCCTTTTTTTTTTTTTTTTTCTTTTTTAGTTTTCTGTAAAAGGAAATCGGGGGGGGGGCCTGGGTAGTAAAGGGGGAGATAATATTCTTTTTTTTTTTTTTTTATTTAATTAATAAATTTTATCCTAAAGAGTTGACTTTCACATTCGACCTCGAAACGAGGCCCACCGCCTGTCGTCCATAGCGTTTTACCCCCATTCCGAACACAATGGGATATATATCGCAAGCTGATTTGATTGTTACAATCAGTTTCCGTTAAATTTACATTTAAATCATTATATTGAATTTTAAACGTACATTTCAAGTTACCGGGGTCACATACTAACCCTAAAAATTCCCGAAAAATATTTTCTAGCTTCGTATTGACGATACGGTCCTAACAAAACTAGTTTCGTCGAATTCTGAGACCGTTAGAAAAATGGCCAATTTCCAGTCGATTAAAATCAACTGAAATGGTCAAAACACGTTTTCCTTTGCCACGCTCACATATTGATTCGAAAAATTATGAAATTTGAAACCTAGCAATAACTCGACATCACGGACCCAACAAAAGTGGTTTCGTCGAAATCCGAGGTCATTTGCAAAATGTCCATTTTTAAGGGCCTGAATTCCATAGCGACTATTCAGAATTTTCAACTGGACATATCTCATCATTTATAAAGTGAAATCTCAGTTTCTCAACTTCGTTGGAAAGATATCATCAATTAGATCCTAATGTTTTTGGTTTCACAAAAATCCGGATTGTTTTGCACCCGGTACATTCAATTGAAGTTTGAAATCGAATTTTCGAACTACCGCGCCATTTTCAATTCCTTTTATAATTATATATAATTATTTATATTCTAACGACGACGTATATAATATATACGTTCGAATTATATTCAAAATAAATTTCTCGTCAATATTATTTAAAATAATTCATTTTAAATAATCAAAATTCGCTAAAATTGCCAAAATAAAAATTTTAAACTGGCCCAGATTTTACGGGTTGTTACAATCTCCCCCACTTAAAACTTTTCGTCCCCGAAAAGGAACAAAGTCGAAAGTGGTTTGATTAATCAACTCTACGCTCGATCTGGCTTCCATTCTCCAACTCTTTAGTTTCTGAGAATTTTCAAAACTTCAAAATTTTGGCTAACACCCTAAATTTTTGAAAAATTTCGCCATAACCTCCCCTGCACCGGGAGCATCGGGGAATTTCAAATAGCTTCCCCGGTCCTTCAGATCTCAAAAAGAAAAAGAAAAAGCCAAGCGGCTAGCCAATAGGCTCACAAAATCATCATCACCCAAACAACGCAGGAAATTATGTAGTAAACATGTACCTATTTGTCGGGCAAACAAATTTTATTCTCGGCTCTAGCCTCCTTGCTATGACCTGTTCAATGTAAGTACATATATGCAAGCAAATGCGACCAATTTTCGATACAGTTCAATATTCGATTTAAATTATGCATAATGGTTCAAAATTAGCAAACAATTAACCAAACAACACAAACATCAATCAATTAGTGAATTTAAAGTTTCAAATTCATAATTTTGATACATAGACAAAAATCAGATTTTTGATGCTAAATCACAACAATAAGCCCTATCTAATTTTGGTTCTCACACCAGCCTATATGGAAATATATAGATAACCCACTCTCGCCAGTCGAACACAACACAGATGACGATGCCTCATCATCAGAATCATCCCCGGGCAACTAGAATGTGATTCTATATCTACCCAATATATTAAAACTTCGAATACAAGCCGCTAAGCGTGTATGCAAAATCTTTATATACTCGATTGCCCAAATTCAATTTAAATAGACTATTCAAATACGAATACTTAAGATTTGAATTTCCAAAACAAAGTGGGTTTTCACTTTTATTTTCAAAAACAACACTCTTTCGACTCGTTCTAGGACACTACTGATCCCATCTCTAACGAGTCATCCTCATTGGATATTACTAATCCAATATCTGATGAATTCTTTCATATGTTTCTAATGTGTCTTGTTCTCTGAGCTTTGTAAACCAAAGCTCTGATACCACGTGTAAAGACCCGCAACTCCCCCGTAAAGGAAAGCGTCGGATAGTTCGAGAACAAGCCACAACAGAACGCATACAAAGAACATTTCATTGTATATTACAACAATGCATCAGATTACAAGAATATACAGAGTTTAAAAGAATATTACACAGAATTATCAGAGATTTAAATTACATTTAAATACAACGCAGCGGAAAATAATACAATAAACAACTAGAAGAAGATATACGGATACAAAGCTTTCCGGATATCGTTCCAGCTGTAAACCAGGATCCTGTGAATATAAATCTGCAAAACCAAACTACTAGCTGCCCGTGTCGAAAATAGGGGCACCCAGAGTTTAGGTTAAAACAATAAACTCCAGGTCAGTCATGTGACTGGTGTGAGAACTAAAACAGTTATTAATCTTTATTTTAAAGTTAGGTAAATCAAGGGACCACGCCGTATAACACGGAACGGGTTTCCTCCCAAGAATACCAGTGCATAAAACAAACAGCGCAATGCTAAATAAAGAAAAATGAAGCTGTTATAAGACCCAGGTCCCATCACACAATGCAACGCAGTCGAGGATAGGGTTTTCCCTTATAACAGCCAAAGAATGCTTGATACGTTTAAAACAAATCATTTGATACTATAATAAGTGCATAGTGTATAAAACAACTTCAAATCATAAGTATCAATCATAGGCGGCATAAGCGCCCCATCCCACTATGTCGCCATATATAGGATATACAATCAAAACCGCAAAGTCTCGTATTTGGAAATTGGATTTCCATCTATGAACCGAGGCAAAAGATAGTCCTCAACCGATTCGAGACTGCCTAGCCCCAGCCTCAGGATCAGAGCTCGAGTGACCCTAGGAGCGACAGGGCCGGTCCACCGATGTGGATTAAAATGCCTGAACACTACGTTTCCCCGCCCTTTGGGGCGTAAATGAGCCACTAAATGACTCCATCGGTTCGAGAACGACCGATCAATCCGAGGCGCCTCGCAACAGCAACAACCACATAAGTCAAACTCGTCAGGGCGTGTAAAACCACTGACGCCACTTCTAACTAGGAAGAAACGCAGGCCCTCCCTGAGGTCCTTTCTCCCGTTTTTGGTTCATACCGGGTGTGAAACTCGCGAAGTAAACGTTACACAAAGCTACGCCACAAAGGCCGTGCTTTGATCATCACCACAAGACTTTGCTTTTCAACAGAAGCCTTGATCATTTGCATCTTAGCATGCCACACAGGCAAACCACTCTATGCAACCGATATCAGTCACACAGAATGAAATCCAATGTCAGACACACAGTCCATTTACAAGTCCGTTCTGGGGCTGAACGAAACCGGAGGCACCTAGTACCCCGCATATCCATCGATCTCCAAGTACGTCTGGACGATCACCAACTGTTTCCATCTTCTTGGGTGTACAGCCCAATCAAGATCATCAGTTATCACCCAAACGACGTGAAGACCTCCGGTCTTCGACCATCGTCTTCATCTTCGACTTATCGTCGTATCAGTTACTCAGAATGGGATAAACCCGGTCTTTCCGAATAACTCGCGTATATTTTAAATAAGTGTTACACAAACACAACATACGCCTCATTCCAATTCATTAGTCACTAACCGTAAATTAATCAAGAGAATAATTCCCCAAATATTAACCCCGAAGGCCGAAACCAACATCAGATCAATATCCAGAAAACCATTCTGCTTGGCTAACCGCCAGTTAGTTTCTAAATTTCACATTCAAATCTAATTAAAGATTTAACTATCGCCTGGAGCAAAACTGGTGATACTCCATTCTCGATCTTTTCAATCTAATTAAAGATTCATTAAAACTCTACTTAGTTTTAATCTGTGACTGGGTTAAAGAATCAGTGTCATTTAAAACACGGTTCACGATAAACCCAAAGTCACATCCCATTAATTATCGGGTTAAAGAACAAGTGTTATTTAAAACACTGTTCACGATAAACCCAAAAATCAATATCCATTCAATTCCAATTAAATATTATTTAATTGGTACACTTCATTAAATCTAAATCAAAAGATTTAATCTTTTCTCAGCTGGGTTCAAGAACAGTGTTAGTGAAGACACCATTCACGACAAACCCATATCACATTCATTAATTATCGGGTTAAAGAACAAGTGTTATTTAAAACACTGTTCACGATAAACCCAAAAATCAATACCCATTTCAATTCCAATTAAATATCATTTAACTGGTACACTTCATTAAATCTAAATAAAAAGATTTAATCTTTTCTCAACTGGGTTTAAGAACAGTGTTAGTGAAGACACCATTCACGACAAACCCAAATCACATTCGATATTCAATACAAGGCTCTGAATAGAAAATATATCGGCTTATATTCAATATCGAATTCTACGACTAACAAATGTCGTATTGGAAATAACGATACAAATATATCTTTCAAATTTCCATAACAACACCTGTAATATCACGAATTCCAACATCGAAATATTCCGAAGACAATTTCGATTCAACTCCACTCCAATGCAATCATTGGAAATTTTGGTTATTTTCAAAACCATTTCAAATTCAATTTATTTATTTAAAAATAAATAGAATTATAATTCTAGTTCAAATCTAGTTCATTTCGATAAAAATCTATTTTTATCTTTTCAAATATGGAGTTTTTCATCCCAAACTTTCACAAATCACTTCTTATGATTTTACACAAATTATTACTATTTTTAATAATTTTATCAAGGCCCGTACAGTCGATTTCCATTAACGGCCATCGAACTGCACTTACAGCGACCTTTTTCGAATTTGATTTGGACGTAATTCCAAATCCAACCGTTAGATTTCAAATTTCTAATATTCGTTAGAAAGCTCTTTTCGATACGAACCCAACGGTTCCGGTTTTAGGAGAATCCGACGGTCGGATCTCCCGCAATGTCCGTTTGAAATAAATGGTCGAAATTCACGAACTGCCGCGGCGCGGCGCGTTCTATTCAGGCCATTATATTATATATATAATATATATAATATATACTTCGCCGATTTTTATTTAAAACGAATTATATAAACAGTTTTAAATTCATTTCAAAATTTATTTCGACTTCCATTTCAATTCAAAGCAAAATTGAATTCTTCTTTATAAATTCGTTTCAAAATTCATTTCTGTTCAATTCAAATTTCAATTCAATTTGAATTCATATTCAATTCAATTCATTTCGAAATCGTTTTCAATTCAATTCATTTCGAATTCGTTTTCAATTCAATTTATTTCGAAATCGTTTTCAATTCAATTCATTTCGAATTCGTTTTCAATTCAATTCATTTCGAATTCGTTTTCAATTCAATTCATTTCGAAATCGTTTTCAATTCAATTCATTTCGAAATCGTTTTCAATTCAATTCATTTCGAAATCGTTTTCAATTCAATTCATTTCGAAATCGTTTTCAATTCAATTCATTTCGAAATCGTTTTCAATTCAATTCATTTCGAAATCGTTTTCAATTCAATTCATTTCGAAATCGTTTTCAATTCAATTCATTTCGAAATCGTTTTCAATTCAATTCATTTCGAATTCGTTTTCAATTGATATAAATATCGTTCACGTCAAAATGGCGTCAATCTAATCAACACGGCTTCATATATTCCTTTATTTTCAAATATTCTATTTCAAATATTTCTTTTTCAAATATTTCTTTTTCAAAACTGGAATGAGGCCCAATCAATTACCATATAATGTTAATTATATGGATTTTCTACAACACATGCATATATCAACAACGATGAATAATCAACCATCATCCAAAGTGCATTCTACACTGTATAAGCATCAAATATAAATATTCAACGCTTATAACAGTCTGTCAATCAATCGATCGACACACAACTAAACAATCGGGATTAGTGTACGTCAAATATCATCCCAACACCCGTGTAGGGTTTCAAACAATCAAACACAGATTTTATTTGTGCAGTTGGGCGATGTGTAAAATTTATCGACCCAATCAATGTCCTTCAAATAAGTGTACATAAACAAACCATCTGGTTTGCAAATGAATATTTTATTTATTCACATTCACGTTAAAATTTATATTTTTAACGACAAAACATTTTATTTCAACATATGAATTTCTCTTCGGTTCATTCTTTAAAAAAAATGATATTTTTATTTTTCTAACATATTTTAGAAAATTTCGGCGGCATAACGGCACGATACTAGAAACGGGACAAGGCCTAGCCTTATCCCCGGTCTAGTGAAGGCCCACGCCATTCACACATCAATCAAATCAATTCGTTATGCAAACCACAAACTTTGGAGTAAGGGTCTAACCTAGCCTTACTCCTTCGCCTTATAACGGCGCACGTCTAATCCTAACCAATTTATCGATTCGATTTTTCACACCACAAACCACATTCAAACCAATATCGCAATCAATCACCAAACAATCAAACAAACAAGTCCATGGTCTGTGGACGATTGTGTCGGGTGCTACTAAGCACCGTCTGCATCCTAGTATATATATATAACTAGAAATAAAATAGAAAGGTGAGAAATTCTCACTTATAGCTATCCAGCTCCACGGCTCTTCCTTTGCAGAAGTCTTCGTCGTTTCGCCTTTTTGTCACCTTCGTTGCTGCTTTCACTACATACGTAAAAATCACATTTTTACTTCGCTATTCAATATATAAAAATCGAATTTTTAGTTCGCTATTTAATATATAAAAATCGAATTTTTAGTTCAAAGTTCAATATATAAAAATCGAATTTTTATTTCAAAAAGTTCAAATCCTTTCCTTTTTAAAATCTAAACCTTTCACTTTTAAAGTTTAAATCTTTTCACCTTTAAAGTTTAAAATAACTTTTTCAAATCAAAGTTTTTAAAATTCCTAAAATCAGTTTTATTCTTTTATTTTAAAATCAGTTTTAACCTTTTATTTTCAGCTTTATACTTTATAAAAATTTCAGTTTTACTTTAAATAAAATTTCAGTTTTACTTTAAATAAAATTTCAGTTTTTAACTTCCTAAAAATTCAGTTTTTTAAAATCAACAAAATTTTACAGTTTAAATGAAAATAAGTAAATAAAAAAAAAACCAAAACTTACAGGGGCTCGTCGAGTGGTCGGGGGGGCTTCATCGAGGCTTGCAGATCGGAGGGGGGGCTCGACTTCATCGGCGGCGCTAGGGTTCGGGGGGGGCGCTCGCTGTCCTCGCGTGGAGGAGGGAGGAGGAAAGAGTCGCGAGGGGGAGGAGGCCGAAGAGGGGACAGGGGCTTCAACTGAGTGGCGGGCGATTGGAGGAGGAGGCCGACGCGGGGGTGGCGGCTCCGACGAGGGAAAGGGGCGATTTCGATTTCGTTTCCCTTTTTTTTTTTTTTTTTCTTTTTTAGTTTTCTGTAAAAGGAAATCGGGGGGGGGGCCTGGGTAGTAAAGGGGGAGATAATATTCTTTTTTTTTTTTTTTTATTTAATTAATAAATTTTATCCTAAAGAGTTGACTTTCACATTCGACCTCGAAACGAGGCCCACCGCCTGTCGTCCATAGCGTTTTACCCCCATTCCGAACACAATGGGATATATATCGCAAGCTGATTTGATTGTTACAATCAGTTTCCGTTAAATTTACATTTAAATCATTATATTGAATTTTAAACGTACATTTCAAGTTACCGGGGTCACATACTAACCCTAAAAATTCCCGAAAAATATTTTCTAGCTTCGTATTGACGATACGGTCCTAACAAAACTAGTTTCGTCGAATTCTGAGACCGTTAGAAAAATGGCCAATTTCCAGTCGATTAAAATCAACTGAAATGGTCAAAACACGTTTTCCTTTGCCACGCTCACATATTGATTCGAAAAATTATGAAATTTGAAACCTAGCAATAACTCGACATCACGGACCCAACAAAAGTGGTTTCGTCGAAATCCGAGGTCATTTGCAAAATGTCCATTTTTAAGGGCCTGAATTCCATAGCGACTATTCAGAATTTTCAACTGGACATATCTCATCATTTATAAAGTGAAATCTCAGTTTCTCAACTTCGTTGGAAAGATATCATCAATTAGATCCTAATGTTTTTGGTTTCACAAAAATCCGGATTGTTTTGCACCCGGTACATTCAATTGAAGTTTGAAATCGAATTTTCGAACTACCGCGCCATTTTCAATTCCTTTTATAATTATATATAATTATTTATATTCTAACGACGACGTATATAATATATACGTTCGAATTATATTCAAAATAAATTTCTCGTCAATATTATTTAAAATAATTCATTTTAAATAATCAAAATTCGCTAAAATTGCCAAAATAAAAATTTTAAACTGGCCCAGATTTTACGGGTTGTTACATGAGACTTTCGTGAAATCCTTAATGAATTTTCGGTAGAAACCGGCTAGCCCAAGAAAGCTTCGGACTTCGGTTGCATTTCTTGGTGTCTTCCAATCTTGCACTGCCACTACTTTCGCGGGGTCCACAACCAACGCTTCTTTGGACACTATATGCCCAAGAAATATTACTTCTTTCCTCCAAAAGTGGCACTTGGAGAATTTTGCTTTTAACTAATAAACTCGAAGAGTTTCCATGATTTCTTTCAGATGCTGAGCATGTTCTTCCTTATTCTTTGAGAAGATCAAGATATCATCTACGAAGACCACAACGAATTTATTGAGGAATTATCTGAATACCCTGCTCATTAGGTCTACAAAATTAGCAGGTGCGTTTGTCAAGTCGAAAGGCATGACAAGCCAATCGAAGAAACCGTCCGGGGTTCTGAACGTCGTTTTATCAATGCTATCTTTAGCTACTCTTAGCTGATGGAACCTAGTTGCCAGATTCAAATTGGGAGAAAACCGATGCACCTACAAGCTGATCAAACAAATTGTCAATTCGGGGAAGAGGGTGCCTATTTTTCTTGGTCAATTTATTTAACTCCCTATAGTCGACACAAAGGCGAAGCGAACCGTCTGCTTTGGTTGCGAACACCACTGGAGCACCCCATTCCGAAATGCTCCGTCTAATGAACCCCTTTTCGAGAAGTTCTTTAACCTACTTACTAAGCTCCTTTCTCTCCTTTGGAGCCATGTGTTTGACAGGTAAAGCTACAGGCTTTGCGTTATTCACAAGATATATGCAGAAGTCTATTTCCCGCCTCGGAGGCAAGCCTCTCACCTCCTGAAAGACATCCGGATATTCCCGGACTACTCTAACTGATTGTAAATTCTCATCAAAAGCATCAAGCGACTCTAGATAACTGAGCATAACAGCATTCAAGGGATTACACGAAATTTCTAGAGTGTTACCAAGCCGAGTCAAGAGCCTAATTACTCTTTTCTCACAATCAAGAATGGCACCGTTACTGGATAACCAGTCCATGCCTAAGATTAAACCATATCCCGAGAAGCCAAAAACAAAGGTATTACAACTAAACTCCACACTGAGAATGGAGATTTTCAAACCTAAACAAACCATTGACAAGTAAGCGGAGCCCCCAATTGGATTTGAAACTACTAAGGGATCCTCTACCATACTAGTGTCTAGATGCAGAGATTCTACTAAAGCAGATGAAATAAAGGATTGTGATGCGCCCGAATCAAAAAGTGTGCGTACTGGATGATCATAAAGACAGACTACACTTTCTACAGAAATATTACTAACTCGTTCCTGTGGAGGTGCCACTAGTGCATGAACCTGACCCCCTGAAGTGGATCCAGCTTTCTGTCCCTGCCCTTTCTTCTTTGGGCAGTCCTTAGCTTGGTGCCCCATCTCCCCGCAATGGAAGCAACCACCCATCTTTGCCTTTTTCTTTTGGCAGTCTTTCTCTATATGTCCAACAATGCCACAGAAATTGCACTTTGTTCTCTCACGGGTCTTTTTGTTCTTCCCTCCTTTCTTGAAGTCTGTTTTCTTAGGCTGTAACCCTCTTTCTTGCCGTTGTCTTCCTCGTGTAGCAACGCCATGTCCACCAAGCTTTCATAAGCCGCTCCCGTGGATACATGGGTCATCGCCAGGCTGTGTAGAGGCTCATTCAAACCTTTGACGAAGCGAAGCGCCTTCTTGTGTTGGGTGTTTACTAAGTCCTCCCCAAATCTGGCCAATTGATTAAATTGATTGACGTACTCCCTGATCGTCACGCTCCCCTGTTTCAGAGTTAGGAACTTCTCCATTTGCAGGCTTCTTTCATCTTGAGAGAGGAATTTCATCTCAAATCTTGTCCTGAAATCTTCCCATGTTTCTATTGCCCTCTGAGAATTGGTGATCTCCCACCAATAGGAGGCTTCATCTTTAAGTAACCACACTGCTAGCTGTATCTTTTGCCTGTCATCAACTTCGAAGATGATAAATAGATCCTCGGTCTCCTTTAGCCAGTTTCTTGCTCCTACAAAGGATTCTGTCCCATGAAAGTCTTTTCCACCCATAGCCTTGAAGTCTCTACATGTTTTTGCGAAGGCATTTCCACGAGGAGGAGCAGCATGAGGAGGAGCAACCGCTGCCACTGGGGGAGGAATGTCCGCCGGGCCCGCTCCATTGGCCCTAGCTTCTAAGTACCTCCTAAACCAGCTGGGTATTGGTACTCCTTCAGGAAGGTTAAGGTCTCCAGACATGCTGGAATAAAAAGGAAAGATTCAAAACGAAGGATAGAGAGAGATAGTGTACATGGCTTCGGGGGATTATGCCTTTCTAAAATATAACACTTTTTCTATAAAAAAAATGCTTCTTTAAATTTTCTTTTGAAAACAATTTCAAAAAAAATCTTTTATCTTATCTGGTAAACCTATGCTCTGATACCAAGTGAAACACCCCGCCTCCGTTAGGGTCACTCACAAGGAGAATGCCCTAATTTTGGTGGAGGTTTTTAAGTATAAGTCACAGATAAACACAAGACAGATATAAAACACATATATTTTAAACAGCGGAAACAACAGACTTTTATTTCACAAGATACGTGTTCATACAAAACATTTCCATAATTGTTTCAAAGTACTTCCAAGAAAAAGAAACATTACATCCACAATACTGGCTTGATTAATAAAGAAGCGTAAAACGTAATTAATGTAACAAAATCCGCATAGTGATATCCAAAGCCATGATCCAAGCAAAAGAGATCCAAACCATACATCTGCGGTCTTGAAGCTTGCAAAGAGTCTGACTAAGCTGGGTTGTTTCCTCCCAGTGGACCTGGGGGAGGGGGGGGTAACGGAAGAAAAGAAGACGAAAAGAAAATAGGGTCAGACATAAAGCCTGAGAAAATCTAGTGACTCTTCAGTATGTGAATAAGAAAAAGGGGCATGATAGATATAAACTGAAAACAGTAAAGTATCATAGGCTAAGGGAGTGTAGTCTAGATTCGAATATACTTTCGGACCCACACTATATCTCTGCATCTACTAGGATCTATTCTAACTGGCACCCCATGCTGAGGGTGAAGTGATCCTTTTTGATTTTCTAAAGATCGGGTCCTACACGCACATGTGTCTTACGGCCCCCCTAAGAAGTGTAGATACCAATGCTGGTCCCACCATGGGGTGTATCAAGACCCGTGGTGGCGGCCCCGACACAATTTCTACCTGGCATAGGTGATACTACTGGTGCCCCCAATGCCCTGTTTGTCTGCTCCGGAGTGTGTGCACGCCCGCACCCCATTAGAACCCACACTGTGCACCAAACATTGCCGTTATTGACCGCTTACAATTAGCTCAGTAATCGTGCCCCACCCTGCCTAGTTTCAGGGTACTATGATACCTAATTTAGGTTACTGCTGAAACGGGTCCCTCGTTACTAGGGTTTTCTAGTCAAACATGTTAAGTGGTTAAGTGTCTATATTTACCTAACCTCATCCATCAATTCTTGTTAACATGTTGAATTTGGTTAAGTGTTTTCATTTGACTTAACCCTACCATCTGTCCTTAGCCTCTTAAAGCATCGACCACTCACATTAGACAGTTATTGCTACGGTTACTGGATGTGCCGGTTGGTTCTGGGTAGGTTTACACCGTGGCTCAGTCTAACCTCGGGTCCTTATTGGGCTAAATGCTTAACCATCCACATTGGATAGGTATTGTTGTGACTACTGGACAGCCGGGCGGGTCCGGGCAGATTTACGTCACAACTTAATCCATCCTCGGATTAAGCATATCGTATTTTCTAAGTTTACATATGTAATCATTTCTCAATTTTATATGTAAATGTCATGTCCTTTATTCTTGGGTATAATAATTCATACCACTTAAATGTCACAGTCGTTGGCATGTGCCAAACATGCCAACATATACATTTTCATGTTTTACACCCAATGCTGTTACGCCTGTTTGTACGTTCGCAACGTTATAATAAATGTTGGGCTCGACACAATTCAGCCCAACTTTATAAACATGTGAAAAGGGGAAATCAATAACATATAATACTTTACAACACAAAAGGGGTGTGTGGCGCATGAACTTGCAATTTAGCGATTCAACTAACATAAGCAATAAGTCGAGTGAACTTGCAATTTGGATAGGCGTATAACTAAAGAGGTGTCATATGAAATGGCATAGTTTTGTTTTATACAAACTTGGGTTTAAACATGTTCAACTTGGTATACTGTCAATCACAAAACTAGCATGTTGTATATTCACCAAAATGTCCAATTTTAACATCTAAACATATAACCTATTTCAACATGAACTTGCATAGTCTATGCATCCCAAACTATACTTGACATAGGTCCAAATTATACTTGCAATGAACATAAGATGAACACATAAGCTTTTAGGTTACATAGGCATAAAGGTATCAATCTAGAACATGTTACATAAGTCTAAATTTTAGACTTAAAGGATGTATATAGTCCATACTATCGATGTAAACATAAAGGAATCAAATTCTAGTTCTTGCCACAAACTTGCAATTGCTATGTTTTTCATATACAAATGTCCAATAGCCTTGCATCAAATCAACTTATGCCACAAATATCAATACACAAATCATGACAGAATCATTACAATACACAGAATTCACATCGTTATAACAATACAATTCTATTTTCATTTACATCGAATCACGTCCCAGTTTCTATTCATATTCTGAAAGATCACTATACTTACAACGTGTGATGAATTCTTGTTTTCTGATTTCTGTTATTCTGATTTGGAGATGCTCTTCTTTGGGTAGCAAAGTTACGTTGAATGATTTGATTAAGCTTTTAGTTTTCTTCTTAAATTGATTCGTCTCTAAGCTCCTCTCCCTTGACGGCTACGCTCAATTGCTTCCCAGCAGCATGACGACTCCTTTCTTATTTTTTTGTGTAAATTTCAGTTGAGATTTATGGTGTATTTATAGAGTTTTAAATTGTATTGAGCCGTCAGATGAAGACAGGAGGAATCCAGACCATACAAAGTCCAAAGAGCCAATCAAGAGGTGACATGTCAGCCCAAATGACACACCGAGCCACAAAAATTCGAGCCAGAGCCAGACCCAGCCAGCCAGGTCGACCAGGCAGGTCGACTGGTAGGTCAACACCCAGGTCGACACCATGGTCGACCTGGGGTGACCAAGTCGACACCATGGTCGACCCTATGGTCGACCTGGTTACTGGGCGGGAATTTCCCGCCCAGCCCAGTTTGAGTCCGTTTTCGAATTTCGAATTTTCGACTGAGCTATTTTGAATTTTAAATTTGATTCTAAAACTTCCGAAGGTCATAACTCGTTCATACGGAGTCCGAATGACGCAAACTCGGACCCTATCTCAAGCAGAATTTCGAGACGAACGCAACGGCGTAACCTGTTTCCCTTAGTTCTTTCATTAGAATTAATTATACTTTAATTTATAGAATTTACGGGGTGTTACATTATATGTATAATTAGAATATATATATATTATGTGTACATATAAATATTCAGTTATTTATTCGTATTTCCATATTCACATTTATACATATAAATAAAATTTGTGAACTTCAAAATTATAATATATGTGCCTATATTCATGAACATATTTATACATCACAGAATAAATACAAAATTAGCCTATATTAGTTTCTTGATATAACAATACCGTGCGAAGGTCAGAAATCTAATAGAAAAGACTTCTGGCCAGCTCTCGATGTTTCTCTAGCTCAAATAGAAAATATCCCTGAAGTCACAGAGGATATTCCGGACATCCCAGAGTTAAAAAGGGAGGTGTTAGACGAGTGTCACAAGTCCAAGCTGAGTATACATCCCGGTGTCGATGTGACGACCCCATTTCCCGTACAGACGGAGACAAGGGTAATCTTTGGAATATAACACAGAAACAGATAACAGCAGAATAGAATTAAATAAATACACCAGATAATGAACAATAATACACTGGATAAACAATAATCATCAGAGTTACACAGTATACAGGATCTTACTTAGTACAAATACAGTTCAGCTATACATAAATGTTTACAGCGGAAAACAAACATAATATGTACAATAGGAGCTGAACAACATAAAAAGAGATAAATGATAGAATCCATCTTCAGCTCCAGCTATCCAGAAAGAACCGGCTAAACCTGAATACAAGGCTACCCGTGTAGAAAAAGGGGCACCCGAGTTTGAAAGTGAAACAAACTACGAGTCAGTCATGGGACTGGTATGAGAAATCTACTCAACACATTCAAAATATGGCTAATCACAGGACCACGCCACTTTCGTGGAATGGGTTTACTCCATTGGATTGCCAGTGCTTTTAAAAACAAATCTTTCTTTTAAACATCGTAATGCTTTTTGTAAAAATGAAGCCATTATAAGACTCAGTTCCCATCACACTATGCAATGCAAACCGGAGGATAGAGTTTTACCTTATAATGGCCAAAATATGGTTGATACGAATAAAACAAAAGTATTTGATATTATTACTAGTGTTTACATGTTTCAAAAGCAATTTCAAATCATAACTATCAATCATAGATGAAATTAATGCCCCATACCACTATGTCGCCATATATAGGTGTACAATTAAAACCGCACAATGTCGTATTTGGAAATTGGATTTCCGTCATGAACCAAGGCAAAAGATAGAACTTACCGACTTCGAGACGCTCTAGCCCGCCCCTCAGGATCAGAGCTCAGGTGACCCTTGGATCGTCAGGGCCGGCCCACCGATGTGGATTAAAATTCCTGAACATCCGTTTCCCCGCCCTATGCGGCGTAAGTGAGCCAACGAATGACTCCATCGGACCCGGATCGTCCGATCAAACCGAGGCGCCTCGCAACAGCAACAACCACATAAGTCAAACTCGTCAGAGCATGTAAAACTATTGACGCCACTTCTAACTAGAAAGAAACGCATGTCCTCCCTGAGGTCCTTCCTCCCGTTTCTTGTTCATACCGAGTGCGAGGTTTGCGAATTCACGTTATACACAAAGCTACGCCACACAGGCGGTGCTTTGATCATCACCACAAGACTTTGCTTTTCAACAGAAGCCCTGATCACTGCATCTTAGCATGCCACACAGGCAATTCACACCGTGCAAGTGATGGCTATCAATCACACAGAATAAATTCCAATGTCAGAGACACAATGTCCATTTGCAAGTCCGTTCTGGGTCTGAACGAAACCGAGGGCACCATATACCTCGCAAACCCATCGATCACCACGTACGTCTGGACGATCACCACTCATTATCCAAATTTCGGGATGCCTCCCAATCAGGACCTCGGTTACCATCCAAACGAGGTGAAGATCTCCGGTCATCGACCATCGTCTTCATCTTCGATTTCTTATCGTCGATTTAGTTATTCAGAATGGGATAAACCCGGTCTTTCTGAGCAACTCACGTATATAATAAACAAGTGCAACACTAACATACACACGCATCATTTCAATTTATTAGTCACTAACCGTCAATGAGTAAGAGAACGATTTCCCAAATATTAACCCCGAAGGCCGAAACCAACATCAGATCAACACCCAGGAAACCATTCGACTTAGCCAACCTTCAGTTAATTTCTAAATCACATCCATATCATTTAGAATATTTTATAATGATTTATTGATGTTTTTATTTATTTTAAAATAGCCAATTTATTCAAAACGACCCTTCGGGCCATAACGCGGTCGTGGCGCTGTTTTTCTTCGGATTTGATTTACAAATATCTGAAATATAACCGTTGGATCTGCACAAAATTTACATCATTAGAAAGATCTGTTCAAAACGAATCCAACGGTTCCAGTTTCGGGAAATTCCGACGGTCGGATCTCCCTGTAAAATCGTTTGAAGTTTCGATTTTAAAATACGAACTGCAACGTCGTTATTCGATTAAATATAATTATATTTATATATATATATAAATATAATCAATTCTGGCGTTGTTTTTCTTCAGATTTGAATTAAACATTCCAGACAATCCAACCGTTGGATTTTTACAAAGTTGGTGCCGTTGGAAATATATTTCCAAAGCGAACCCAACGGTTGCGATTTCGGGAAAATCCGATGGTCGGATCCCCCGTACTAATTGTTTGAAATCACGGTTTCAAAATACGAACTGCGGCATCGTTATTCGATATATTTTAATTCTTTATATATATATATATATATATATATATATATATATATATATATCGAGTCTTCGATTTCAAAACCATTTCCTTTTCATACATTCGATAAAAATGATATTTTTATCCAACTGACTTCTATTTCAACACTTCACTAATTTTAACCATTCATGTATATAATAAAAATGTGATTTTTAATGTAAAACAATTTATTTCAAGACACGAGTATTTTATATAGCTCATATTGATGATAAAAATAGGATTTTTATTATAAAACAATTTATTTCAAAACAAGATTATTTTATACATTTCATATTGATGTTAAAAATGGGATTTTTATTATAAAACAATTTATTCCAAAATATGAATACCATTCAACACATGAATTTCAATTCAACGAATGAATATCGATTCAACACATGAAGGTTTTCTATAGTTTATATAAATCGATAAAAAGGTGATTTTTATATTTAAAACACGAATACCATTCAACACATGAATTTCAATTCAACGAATGAATATCGATTCAACACATGATGGTTTTCTATAGTTTGTATATATAGATAAAAATGTGATTTTTATATTTAAAACACGAATACCATTCAACACATGAATTTCAATTCAACGAATGAATATCGATTCAACACATGAAGGTTTTCTATAGTTTATATAAATCGATAAAAATGTGATTTTTATATTTAAAACACGTATACCATTCAACACATGAATTTCAATTCAACGAATGAATATCGATTCAACACATGAAGCTTTTCTATTTAACGAATAAATATAGTTTCAAGAAATGAAAATAATTCAAACACATGAATATTATTCAAAATTTCAGCAGCATAACGGCAGGGTAGTTAAAACCGGGGCCGTCCATAGTACGGCTCCTCGCACTACCTTAAAGCCTCGCAGCTTTTGACAATAGGGAATCATGCATCTAGTTCGCACGCAGGCGGCATGTATATTTATTTCATTTCCACAAACTAATCCTATGTGGTTTCAACCAAATATTTCATCCACAAACGAGTATTTTTCAACCACAATCAATCAATATCAACCACAAACAATTCCAATCAACCATTCGGAATTAAAGCAATTTTGAAATCTAGCAATAACTTCTCATCCCGGATCCAATCAACCACAATCATGACCGTGTGGACGTCTTCTACATTCTAGAAATTCTGAGAAGGAATGTATTGAAAGCTAAATTTTCCAAATGTATATACTGGCAAGATGAAGTGAAGTTTCTGGGCCACGTCATATCAAAAGAAGGAATTGCTATAGATCCAAGTAAAATCACGGCTATTCAAAATTGGAAAAAGCCCAGTACTCCTACAGAAGTCCGCAGTTTTCTCGGATTGGCTAGTTATTACCGGAAGTTCGTTAAAAACTTTTTGAAGATATCTGGTCATTTAACGAAGCTTACAAAGAAGCACTCTAAATTCAAATGGACTCCAGAAAGTGAAGAGGCTTTTGAAGAGCTAAAGTTAAGATTATCGATAGCTCCAGTGTTAACCATCATCGATGGCAATCAGGATTTGAAGGTCTGGACTGATGCTTCAAGAGAAGGCCTTGGCGCAGTGTTAATGCAAAGAGGTCAAGTGATTGCTTATCCTAGCCGCCAGCTGAAGCCACATGAAAAGAACTACGTAACTCATGATCTTGAGTTATTGGCTAATGTGTTTTTTCTTTGAAAATCTGGAGACACTATCTTCTGGGTGAGAGATTTGAACTATTTATAGATCACCAGTCATTAAAGTATCTGTTCACTCAGAAAGACTTGAATCTGAGGCAGCAACGTTGGCTGGAGTTTCTTGCAGCATATGACTTTGAGATTATATACACTCCAGGGAAAGCCAATGTCGTGGCCGATGCGTTAAGCCGAAAGAATGTCATGATCGCCAGCTTTATTATTACGACTTCCTTGATTGACAAAATATCTGTTCTTAAGAAGGAGGATAACTTTATTAAGGATATGATCAAAAGGATTCAGAAAGGCGAACCCTCGTGTTTTCAGATAGACAATGATGGAATCCTGAGATTGAAAGAAAGGATTTGTGTTCCTGGCATCCCCGAGCTAAAAAGGGAAGTGTTAGATGAGTGTCACAAGTCCAAGCTGAGTATCCATCCTAGTGTGGCCCAAAATGTACAACGATCTCAAGCGAACATTCTGTTGGAAGGCTATGAAAAGGGACGTTTCGATATACGTTAGCCAATGCCCTACTTGCCAGTTGGTCAAGAGCGACCAACAGAAGCTGGCTGGATTGTTACAACCGCTAGACGTTCCAGGCTGGAAGTGGCAACATATTTCCATGGACTTCATAGATGGTTTGACGACCCCAAACCCCGTGCTGACGGCGGCAAGGGTAATCCTTGGAATACACACATAAACAGAAAATAGCAGAACAAAAATAAATAAATACACCAGATAATGAACAATAATACACCGGATAAACGTAAACATCAGAGTTACATAGTATACAGGATCATACTTAGTACAAATACAGTTCAGCTATACATAAATGTCTACATCGGAAAACAAACATAATATGTACAATAGGAGCTGAACAGCATAAAATAGATAAATGATAGAATCCATCTTCAGCTCCAGCTATCCAGAAAAGCCTGCTAAACCTGAACACAAGGCTGCCCATGTAGAAAAAGGGGCACCCGAGTTTGAAAGTGAAACAAACTACGAGTCAGTCATGGGACTGGTATGAGAAATCTACTCAACGCATTTAATATATGGAAAATCACAGGACCACGCCACTTTCGTGGAACGGGTTTACTCCATTGAATTGCCAGTGCTTTAAAACAAATCATTCTTTTAAACATTGCAATTCTTTTTATAAAAATGAAGCCATTATAATACTCAGTTCCCATCACACAATGCAACGCAAACCGGAGGATAGAGTTTTACCTTATAATGGCCAAAATATGATTGATACGAATAAAACAAAAGCATTTGATATTATTACTAGTGTTTATTTGTTTCAAAAACAATTTCAATCATAACTATCAATCATAGACGGCATGAGTACCATATATCATGTCGCCATATATATATACAATCAAAACCGCACAGTCACGTATTTGGAAATTGGATTTCCATCATGAACCAAGGCAAAAGATAGTCCTTACCGAATTCGAGACTGCCTAGCCTGTGTCTAAGGCAAGTACTTAGTCAAGCCTTTGGATAGTCAGGGCCGGTCCACCGATGTGGATTAAAATTCCTGAACAATGCGTTTCCCCGCCCTATGGGGCGTCAATGAGCCAACGAATGACTCCATCGTACCCGGATCGTCCGATCTAACCGAGACGCTTCGCAACAACAACAACCACATAAGTCAAACTCGTCAGGGCGTGTAAAACCACTGACGCCACTTCTAACTAGAAGGAAACGCATGCCCTCCCTGATGTCCTCTCCCGTTTCTGGTTCATACCAGGGTGTGAAGTGTTGAAATAGAAGACAATTGGATAAAAATATCATTTTTATCCAATGTATGAAAAGAATATAGTTTTGAAATCGACGAATCGATATATATATATATATATAAATGGAATTGAAATATTTTGAATAACGACGCTGCAGTTCGTATTTTGAAACCGTGATTTCAAACGATTATACCGGGAGATCCGACCATCGGATTTTCCTAAAATTGCAACCGTTTGGTTCGCTTTGGAAATATCTCTCCAACGGCACCAACTTTGTAAAAATTCCAACGGTTGGATTGTTTGGAATGTTTAATTCAAATCTGAAGAAAAACAGCGCCAGAATCGATTATATATATATATATATCATTATATTTAATCGAATAACGACGCTGTAGTTCGTATTTTGAAATCGAAACTTCAAACGATGGTACCGGGAGATCCGACCGTCGGAATTTCCCGAAACTGGAACCGTTAGATTCGTTTTGAATAGATCTTTCTAATGATGTAAATTTTGTGAAGACGGTGGTCGAAGACCGGAGATCTTCACTTCGTTTGGATGGTAACCGAGGTCCTGATTGGGAGGCATCCCGAAATATGGATAATGAGTGGTGATCGTCCAGACGTACGTGGTGATCGATGGGTTTGCGAGGTATTTAGTGCCTCAGGTTTCGTTCCGACCCAGAACGGACTTGCAAATGGAATGTTTGTCTGACATTGGAATTCATTCTGTGTGATTGATAGCCATTAGTTACATGGCATGAATTGCCTGTGTGGCATGCTAAGATGCAGTGATCAGGGCTTCTGTTGAAAAGCAAAGTCTTGTGGTTAATGATCAAAGCACCGCCTGTGTGGCGTAGCTTTGTGTATAACGTAAAATTGCAAGCCTCACACCCCGGTATGAACCAGAAATGGGAGAGGACCTCAGGGAGGACATGCGTTTCTTCCTAGCTAGAAGTGGCGCCAGTGGTTTTACATGCCTTGACGAGTTTGACTTATGTGGTTGTTGCTGTTGCGAGGCGCCTCGGTTAGATCGAATGATCCGGGTCTGATGGAGTCATTCGTTGGCTCACTTACGCCCTAAAGGGCGGGGAAACGCATTGTTCAGGAATTTTAATCCACATCGGTGGACCGGCCCTGACGATCCAAGGGTCACTCGTGCTCTGATACCAAATGAGATATTTTTATTTATTTATATATTTTTAATTTTCCAAAATACCCCTTGTCCCTTACTAACTCCAATCCAACCCCAACGACTGTCGTCCCTAGCGTTTTACCCCCATTCCAAACACAATGCGATATGTTTTGAAGGTCCATTCGACTGTTTCAGTCGGTTTCCATTCAAATTAAAATATATAACATTCAATATTCGATTTGAACGTACATTTCAATTTGCCAGGGCCACAAACTGATTCGAAAAATTCCAGAAAAATAAATCTAGCTATGTTTTGACGATACGGTCCTAACAAAACTAGTTTCGTCGAATTCTGAGACCGTTTGCAAAAATGCCCATTTCTGATCGATCCAATTTAACTGTAATTGACCAAAACACGTTTTCCTTTGCCATGCTCACATACTAGCTTCAAAATTTATGAAATTTGAAACCTTGCAATAATTTAACATCTCGGATCCAACAAAAGTGGTTTCGTCGAATTCCGAGGTCGTATGCAAAATGGCCATTTTCACGGGCTATATAAATTCCATAGCGACCTTTCTGAAAATTCATTTGGCCATAACTTTTGCTTTCTGCTATGAAACTTTGATTTTTCAGATTCGTTAGAAGGTATTCACTAACAGATTTGAATATTTTTGGTTTCACTCAAATCCGTTTTGTTTTGATCCCGGTATAGTCCGACAAAGTTTGAATTCAAATTTTGAAACTACAGCGCCATTTCAGGCCTTGTTTATAATTAGAATTAATTATATTCCTTTTCAATTGTCGATTCAAATTCAGTTCTCATTGCTATCATTTAAAATATTTATTTTAAATATTTAAAATCCATTATTTTAGCCAATTCAAAAAATTTAAATTGGTTCAGATTTTCCGGGTCGTTACAAATGTAAATCCCAATATCTGTATATATGTATATCATATATTTATGGGTTATCATATTAGATACACAAGTACACACACTGTATATAATACATGTGTATATAAACTGAATTAATCAAATTAAATAAAATTATGTATTTTATCTAAACCAAAATTTAGAAATGCACTAAATGAATTAGACTCCATATGCCTAATAAAGACCAATATGGTGTGCATATAATTAAGGAAGGAAAAACTCGTACTTACAATTGTTCAAGCACAACCCAAACTCCGACCATCTGCCGTTAAGGAGAATCAATCACACTACTATCGTCATGACTAAATTCGTGCCAAGAGTCAGCCATCCACATTAATCAAATTCAATGTTAATTTCAATTAGATGAAGATATGATCGAACTTGAAACCTTTATGGCAGCAACCTGGTAGCAGCTGATCTGAAATGATGATAATAAATTAAAGTCAATGATGGTAAAAATGCTTAGAAGCACGAGCATACGAAAGGTTGGAGAGTGCAGGATAAGAAGAGTCAACACGGAGAAACCAGTCATGTGAGAAATGAAAATCTAAGAAAAAATTCTAAGTTTAAAGCCATTTGTAAGCACCCGGTGAAAGGAGAATCTTCTCAGTTCTAGAAGGAACCTCTAAGTACCAAAAGGTTTTTCTTTGGTCCAAAAATTTATAGAAAAGATAAAGGAACTATTTAAGGCATGAAGTAATTTTCCAAGCTAAGGCTTTTATAACAACCCCCACCTCCATTCACAAAGGTATTATTACTAATTTAATCCCCATATAGGTGGGGTTTTGTTCCTCAAAATGCCTCGATGGTATTAAAAGGTTGTGCTTTGTTATTTGAGTTTTCACTTCATACCCTAATTCCATGTTGTAAGTGTAATGTCCCTTATATTTGCAATATGATAACTAATTTATTTAATTATTTATATAGTAATTTAGAGAATTAAATGGCCGTTTAATTAAATAATATTGAATATTAAATTAATATAAATAATAAAATAGTATATTTAATTTTGAAATAATCAGAATTAAGTGGAATTGACAATATTGTGTGAACTGGACAATTAAAAATATATAATTTAGTTTGTAATTGAATTATAGTAATGAATATATTATTTAAATGAAGTTTGAATGTATAAATTATGTTATAAATATAATCGAGCTCGAAATGGCGCGACAGTTCGTAATTTGGCGATTCGAACTTTAAACGAATATACAGAAGCCGTTTTAAGCCAGATTTCTGTGAAATAAGAAACGTTCTGAGATGGTGAAGTATAATTTTCCAATGGAGGAGAAAAATAGAGATTTCTCTTTAGAGATTGTAAGATATGACCAAATCAACTTTTCAAATAGTCGCTATGAAATCGCTATGAGCCATAACGATGTATTTAATTATAATTAAATATTGGTATCGAATTTGGACAAATCCTCCTAGTCATAGTTATAATTCAATTTTTAGAATTTTAATGTAATTTTTAATTTATTAAATATGCAACTTTTTATTTGGAATATTTTGCAACCTATATCAATATTTTGGGGTTTCACAATATGAGTTAACATACCGATATTTTTATATTTTTGGAATCGTGGTGAAATACTCGATATGACTATATTTTTATTTTTGTCTGTAGCAGTTTGTATACGAAGAGAATTTTATATAACAAGTAACCTACCTTTTTAACGTAATATATTTTAAAATATCTTAACGCTTTCATTTCTTTCTCGGATCAAAATGCAAGCCACAATTCTTCTTCTCAACCACTAGTTTCCCTTGGTCCTCAAAACATATTCATGGCATTCAATAATCCAAAAGAGAAATCAACATTAAATGATATAAATAACCACTTTCAAACGATATAACAATTCATACCAGACTGCTTTCCAAATCAAAACTAACGGTAGAAATGAAAACTCATAGCTTATCTACCACCTACCTTACTTAAGCAGTAAGGTTCGTATTCATATAAATTCCACAACAAGTACCCATCTTCTTCCGTTTACTTCAGCAAGAAACCAAAGCATTCAAACGGAAACCCAGCTATGTTTTTTTTAATTCCTCTTTCATTTTTAGAAAATCCCACAATCATCCTAAAATCTCCAAACCCGTATATTTATAATCCTTGAACACCAAGCTTCATTTCGATGTATAAATCAATGTGTGTGATGCTATTTCGAAATGCTTGGAATTATTACAGTAAACCTGGGGCTCCTAAAATCTCAAAAATGGACGAAAAATTAGTGGTTTGGAGATTAGTTTTGGGTTTAGTTGATCGAAAAGAGTTGGCGTGCAAAACCTAGAAGGTATCGATGACGATAAAGTTCGACGCTCCATTGTGGACATTGAAGAAATGCCAGGAACGCATTTCTTTTCAAGAAGCCGTGGTCATCAATTTGGGTATGCGTTGGAAGAGAATTCAGAGATTTGATTTTTGGTAATGTTTGTTGATTTTCGGTGAAGGAATGAAGTCGTGGGATGCTTGAAGTAATCAACAATGTCAACAAGGAAGGAGGGAGTTACGGGTTTACTGGGAGGAAGAGGAAGAGCACTGTTAATGGGTCTAGAGGATTTATTGGGCCAGATTGGAGAATAGGAGGGTAGTGGGTCGGTTTCTAAAAGGTGTGAGGCCCAGTTATTCATAGATTTAGTTTAATTTTAAAATAAATAGTGTATTAACTTGTAACATCCATAATTTATCCGTACATTATCAGTTTTTCGAACGGTCAGATCCGTTGGGATCGTATGGACAGCGGCTACGCAATGGAACCGACTAGGAGTCAATTAGAGCTCGTTACAATTTATAGAGAAATAAATTGTCGGAATCAAATCAAGCGATGGTTATCGTTATTAACGATGATTGTCCAATGTGAGTAAAACTCGCCAACCCTATCAGTTCACATTTTTATAACGTATATTTAGAAATGATAAATGATGATTGATTGTTGTGTGATGACTGTTTAGTTGAACTGCTAAGTGATTGGTTGAAATTATATATCTGTTTATATATATATATATATATAAATTGATTCTGCTTATTTTACTTTTCTGTTTTTCATATATTGTGATATATGATGTAATAGATAATCTGTGTTGATTACGTGTGTCGAATGATATCGATCATTGTTATTTGGATATTTTAAATACCGTAAGAAATACTGGGATGTAGAAAAGAGGATTTTCAAAGTGTATTTTGAAAATGAATAATTTATTAAAAATGAATGGATTTTATATATAAAAGGAAAAGGATTTTATAAAAGAAAATAATTATAAAATCAAAGGATAATTATAAATGGGAAATAATTGTAAACCATTTACAAATGGAATAGAAAAGGAAATATTTGTAAAACATTTACAAATGGAATTGAAAAGGAAATAATTGTAAACCATTTACAAATGGAATAGAAAAGAAAATATTTGTAAACCATTTACAAATGGAATTGAAAAGGAAATATTTGTAAAACATTTACAAATAGATTATAAATAGAAATATTTATTTAGAAAATAAATAGAACTATAAAGGAAATATTTATTTTGAAAATAAGTAGATTACAAAAGGAAACACTTGAAAAATGAATAGAATTGTATAAAAAGAGAATTTTACACTTGGAAGGTTTAGACCCGTGCCTCGCAAACGGGTATAACAGAATATGAATTCAAAGTGAACATTTAAGAGAAATATGTTTTAACAGATAAAGTAAGAAGATTAATTTATAAATAAGGTTTAATAAATTAAATAAAATATTTATCATTGGATAAATATAATATATAAGTCAGGACTTATATAGAGAAGTAAGAATCGATTTCAACATCGATATTTGAATTAAATATGGACGAAGAGTAAATTGGATAGGGTTAATCAGTTAGAGTAAACCAGTTAGGGTTAACCAGTTAGAGTTAACCAGTTAGAGTTAACCAGTTAGAGTTAATCAGTTAGAGTTAACCAGTTAGAGTTAACCAGTCAGAGTTAACCAGTTAGAGTTAATCAGTTAGAGTTAACCATTTAGAGTTACTCAGTTAGAGTTAATCGACTAGAGATAAATCGAAATAGACTTATTCAAATAGAGTTAATCGAACAAGTGTTAGTTGAATATTAGTTATTCGAAATAAGTTATCGAATATTAGTTATTCGAAAGGAGTTATCGAATATTTGTTATTCGGAAGGAATTATCGAATATTAGTTATTCGAAAGGAGTTATCGAATATTAGTTATTCGGAAGGAGTTAACGAATATTAGTTATTCGAATGGGGTTAATCGAATAGAGTTAAAGGAGTTAATCGAATATAGTTTATTCGAATAGAGTTAAAGGATTTAATCGAATATAGTTTATTCGAATGAAGTAAATTGATAGGAGTTAATTGATTATGGTAAATCAATAGAGTTAATCCAATAGAGTTAATCCAATAGAGTTAATTCAATAAAGGTAATCAAAGAGAGTTAATAGAATAAGTTAATCGAATAGAGTTAGCCGAATAGTATTAGTAGAATTGAGTTAATCGAATATGGATATTTGAAGAGAGATTATCGAATATAGTTTACTCGAAGGAAAGAGTTATTGAATAGAGATTTATTCGAAAGAGAGTTATGCAAGGAAGTTTGCTAAAGGTTTAAAAAGGTGAACCTTGTCTGTTTCGAAGTTAGAAATGTTTTTCAGTTAAAGTCTGAGAGGTAGTTATACCCCAACTTGATTGACTCCATTTTTAACTAAGGGATGGTTAAGGTTCGACAGTGAAAATTGGTTAAGTGAATTTAGTTAACGAGTATAATGGTGAGTTGGCATAGCGATGTTTGATTTAAACATCTGTTTAAATCCAATGTAGGAGTTTTGGAAAAGTTTTCCAAATAAGAATCATAAATGTTTTCTAATATAGAAAACAAGAAATGGAAATTTTTTCAAATGTTAATATCGTATATTTTCTAAATTTAGAAAATAAGAATTTATGTATATTTACGGAAACAAAAAATGGAGAAGGAGTAAAATTAATGATAAATTATTTTAAGAAATAAATGGTGATTGATGATTGATCGATAGAATTTCCATCTGGAAATAATATCTTGTTTGCACACATGATTTCCTTTGATAGTTAAATCACCGACTATCGAAGTTTTTGACCATTTTTCCATCGTCAATATGAAGAGACCAGGATCAGATTCCTGACCTGAAAACCACTCTGTATGGACGTTAGCGTTGCGATCAAATATGATGAAGATGATTAAAAATGGAGTTATGCAAGGGTTGTCCTATTTATAGAATAGTGCCCTCGATTTGTCAAGTCCCAGGACGACCTGTATGGAAGAATGTCTGACAGACTATATTTAATGGATCGCGTAAGTTGGTCTCTTCAAACGTATTTACGTTTGGTGGCGGAGGAATTTGTTTCTCTTAGCTATATACCGATGGTATTTTTGCAGAAATCAATTTGTGATTTGGCGGGTATGACGATGTGACACTCAAAGTGAAAAATTGTGTGATCTGTCAAAGATATGCGTGGCCTCTAGCCTCACAACCGGGAAATGACAAAAATCGGGCAGGCAGCATGGCTAAGTGGTTGGCTGCCAATTAGGGTGTATTATCACCTATCTACAGAAATTCATTTCATTCTATAATCTATTGTCGATGCTGTCCCATTTGGGAAATGGTTGCTGATCCCAACCGTTGGTGATGTACATTCGATACACTCAAGCGAAATGAGTGGTTGGTCATGTGTGGCCGGGTTGCAAGATGTTCTTGTCGAACCCAGTGTATTCCTCTCTAGAGGTACACTATCGGAAGGTGGTTCCATACCTTGTCATGGTTGGATATCCATTACCTAATAAGTGCTCGCGGTTTTGATTGTATACTATATATGTGGAACATGAGATAAAAGCGTTCTGCAAGATGATTATTATATTATGGTTAATAAACACTATTATAATATCAAAAATAGTGTTGATATAAAAGATCATTGTTTCTTTCAAAATGATTTGAAAGTTAAATCAAATTGATTTGGATTCTCATAAGGGAAAAACCCATTTCGTTATACGGCGTGGTCTATTGTAACAACACGGAAAATCTGAGCCAATTTTAAATTTTTATTTTGGCAATTTTAATGAATTTTGAATATTTAAAATGAATTATTTTAAATAATAACGACAAAAAATTTATTTTTAATAGAATTAGAACATATATATTTATTTGAGTCATCGTTAGAATATAAATATTTTATTTTAAATATAAAAGGAAATGGAAAGGGCGCGGTAGCTTGAAAATTCAATTTCAAATTTCAAATGAATATACAGGATTCAAAATAAACCGGATTTTAGCGAAACCAAAAATAACAGAATCTAAATGAGAATACCTTTCCAACGAATCCAAAAATTTGAAATTTCATAGCGGGGATAAAAAGTTATGCCCAGTTGAAAATTCAGAATAATCGCTATGGAATTCTGTCCCTTAAAAATGGAAATTTTGCAAACGACCTCGGTTTTTGACGAAACCACTTCTGTTGGATCCGGGATGTCAAATTATTGCTAGGTTTCGAAATTCATAATTTTTCCAATCAATATGTGAGCGTGGCCAAGTAAAACGTGTTTTAACAGTTTCAGTCAATTTCGATCGACCTGAAAACGGATGTTTTTCAAACTATCTCAGAATTTGATGAAATTAGTTTTGTTAGGACCGTATCGTCAACACGAAGCTAGAAAATATTTTTCGGGAATTTTTAGAGTCCGTATGTGGGCCCGGTAAATTAAAATGTGCATTCAAATTCAATATATAGATTTATATTTTGATTTTGAAGGAAATAGATCGAAACAGTTGAATCGACTTACGAAACATATACCATTGTGTTCGGAATGGGGGTAGTTAGCTAGGGACAACAGTCGGTGGGTTCGATTTTCAGTTCGAAATAAAAAGTTGCTTTATGGAATAAATTAAATAAAATAATATATAATCCCCTCACCCACCTTTATCTCTCCCCGTTCATTCTTGTTTCAGTTAAAAAAAAGGAAATCGCGACTTCGTTCAGAGCCTCCGTCGACGAAGACCGTCACGCCACCGTTGAAGCCGACGCGCCTCCTCTCTCTGATGATCCTTCCCGGTCGCCTCCCCCTCTCTTCAATAACCCCCAAATCGAGCTAACCCTAAACCGTCACCTGTTCACCGCACCACCAGCCAAGGAGGGAGCCACCGCCGACCTGATGAGGCACCCCCGCCACCTACAACGCCACCTCGACCATCAGCTCCCGTCCCATCGCCCTCCTCCAGACCACGAAACCCCCAAATCAGCGCACCAACTTCCCAAAGCCCAAACCCTAGGCCACCACTACCTAGAACCGCCTGCTCCGGCCATCCCCACCCCAACGCTGACTGTCAAAGCTCCTGCGCCGCCCCTAGTACCCCTCCTCCGACCAGTGGAAGCTCCCATTCACCGTAAGTCTTTATTTTATTTTTATTTATTCGTATAAGTAAAAAAATAGATTTTTATTATAGATTGATGTGAATAAGGTCTAGATTTTTATAAAACAAAGATTAGATTTTTATTTGATAAAAGATATGATTTTTATTTAGTTAAAATATACGATTAAATATGATCTTTATTATATGTATAGCATAATAAAAATATGGTTTTTATTATATGTTAGCAATAAGGAAAATATGATTTTTATAAAGAGATCTAATCTATAATTTTTTTTTATCTATATAGTAGCGGTGTAAAAATAGGATTTTATCCATATAGTGTTAAAATAAAATATGATTTTTATAGTGTGAGGAGCGTCATAAAGAGATGATTTTTATATACATATAAAGATGGGATTTTTTATTCATATAGTAGCGTTATAAAAATATAATCTTTATATATGAAGTAGCATTGTTAAAAATATAATTTTTAACATATACCGCGTGAAACAGATCTCGTTGGAAATGCGGCGAAAATTTTCTATATATGAAGTGTCGAGGCGTTTGGTTTAGCTCTCGGTGAGAACTTCTCACTTTAAATTCTATTTTCTAGTTAAATATATACTAGGATGCAGACGGTGCTTTGTAGCACCCGACGCCCGTCGTCCACAGACCATGGACGACTTGTTTGGTTTAGTTGATTTGGTTGAATTTGGTTTGGTATGTGAAATGGAATTGATTAGATTGGTATGTGTATGGCGCAGGCCATTATTAGACCGGGGATGAGGCTATGCCTTATCCCGTTTCTAGTATCGCACCGATATGCCGTCGAAATTTTCTAAAGTAAGTTAGAGAAAATAAAAATATCATTTTATTGAATAAATGAACTGAATGGAAATATATTCATATGTTGAAATAAATTATTTACTGTTAAAAATATAAATTTAAGGTGAATGTGAATAAATAATTATTCATTTACAAATCGGACGATTTGTTTATGTACACCCATTTAAAGGATATTGATTGGGATGATAAATTTTACACATCGCCCAATTGCACAAATAAAAATCTATGTTTGTTGATTTGAAACCCCACACGGGTGTTGGGATGATATTTAGCTTACACTAATCCCAATTATTTAGTTGTATGACGATCGATTGGTTGACAGACTGTGTAAGCGTTAATTATTTATATTTAATGCTTATGCAGTTTTGTGGTGCACTCTGGATGATGGTTGATTATTTATCGTTGCTATTATATACATGTGTTGTATGGAATCCATATAATTAACATTATATGGTAATTGATTGGGCCTCATTCCAATTGGGAAAATAAAGAATATTAAAAAATATAGATTCATGTGTAGAATAGAATAAATATTCACGTGTTGAATAAACAAAAATAGTCATGTGTTGACAATACTCATGTGTTGAGAATATTCATGTGTTGAAAATATTCATTTGTTGAGTAGAATAACGAAGTTATTGAAATATACAAAGCCGTGTTGATTAGAGATGCGCCATTTCGACGGGAACGATATTTTGTATCGGTCATATTCGTTTTTATAATGAATATTGAAAAGAAAGTGATTTCAAAATATAACGTTTTGAAAATATTATCATTTATATATTAATGATATGAAATATTCAATTTTGATTTAAAATTGAATATGAAGTTGAAATTGTTTTGAAAACGAATTTAATATGATTTATAAAATACGTTTTGAAATGAAATCGATGAAATATATATAATATATATATTATATATATTAAATGGTCTGAATAGAACGCGCCGCGCCGCGGCAATTCGCGAATTTCGACCATTGACTTCGAATAGACGTTACGGGAGATCCGACCGTCGGATTCACCTAAAACCGGAACCGTTGGGTTCGTATTGAAAAGAACTTTCCAACGGATATTAGAGATTTGAAATCTAACAGTTGGATTGGAGATACGTCCAAATCAAATTTAGAAAAGGTCGCTGTAAGGGCAGTTCGGCGGCTGTTATTGGAAATCAACTGTACGGGCCATGATAAAATTATTAAAAATATCAATAATTTGTGTAAAATCATAATAAATTATTTAGAAAGAATTGGGGTGAAAAATCCCATATTTAAAAGGGATAAAAATATATTTTTATCGAAATGAACTAGTTATGAACTAGAATTATAATCCAATATTTTTGAATAAATAAATTGGATTTGAAGTGGTTTTAAAAATAATCAGAATTTCCAATATACGAATTGGAATCGATTTGAATCGAAATTATCTTCGGAATATTTCAATGTTGGATTTCGTGATTATAAAGATATGGTTGTGGAAATTTGAAAGATATATTTATATCGTTATTTCCAATATGATATTTGTTGGTTTCAGAATTTGATATTGAATATAAGCCGATATATTTTCTATTCAGAGCCTTGTATTTAATATCAAATGGGATTTTGGGTTTGTCGTGAACCATGTTTTTAAATGACAATGGTTCTTTAACCCAGTTAAGATAAGATTAACTTCTTAGCTTTGACTAACCATTAATATTGATTTGTGGGAAGATTAAAACTAAGTGGAGTTTTAATGAATCTTTAATTAGATTGAAATGATCGAGAATGGAGTATCACTAGTTTTGCTCCAAGCGATAGTTAAATCTTTAATTAGATTTGAATGTGAAATGGTAATTAATATTTACCGATAACACCATGGTGTTAGATATGGAGTATTACCAGTTTTGCTCCATGGGATGAATAGGTTGGGATTGAGAAATAAAATAAATAATTACTTCAATGTGGTTCGCTAATCCCGACTAGTTTGGAAAACCATAATATGGTTTGAAATGATATCCAAAGGAAGATTAAAGAATAAATTTAAAAGAATTTATCTTTGATAAAATTAATGGGAACCTTTCCATAAGAAGGTGAATATTCGAATAAAAGAATATTCTAAATTGGAATGAGGCGTATGTTGCGTTAGTGTAACACTTGTTTATTATATACGCGGGTTATTAGGAAAGGCCGGGTTTATACCCATTCTGAATAACCAATTCGACAATAAGTCGACGATGAAGACGGTGGTTGAAGACCAGAGGTTTTCACATCGTTTGGATGATTATTGATGATCTTGACTCGGCTGTACACCCAAGAGGAGGGAATCAGTTGATGATCGTCCAGACTTACTTGGAGATCGATGGATATGCGAGGAATAAGATTCCTCCGGTTTCGTTCAGACCCAGAACAAACTTGTAAATGGACTGTGTGTCTGACATTGGATTTTATTCTGTGAGATTGATTTCTATTAAATATATATCTATTTGGCGGCGGGGAATTTATTATCTTGCTTAACGTCCTTCTCTGAGACGTACGAGCTCAGAGGTTATATATTGATGGATATCAATCGCATGGCATGAATTTCCTGTGTGGCATGCCTAAGTGGCAAATGATCAAGGCTTCTGTTGAAAAGCAAAGTCTTGGAGTTGATGATCAAAGCACGGCCGGTGTGGCATAGCTTTGTGTATAGCGTTAATTCGCGAGCCTCACGCCTCGGTATGAGTCAAAAACGGGATAATGACAGCAGGGAGAGCACGACGTTTCTTTCTTGCTATGGGTGGTGTCAGTGACCAACCAGCCCTGACATTTACATTGTTTTTCACCTATGTGGTTGTTGGAATGTGAGGCGCCTCGGATATAGGTCTAAAAGGACCGGGAAATGTTCGTTCAAGAATTGCCAATCCTCAAAAGTAAGAGAGGACCGGCCCTGAAGATCCAGGATCGTTGTGTGTGGTCCTAAGACATTTGCTAGAGTGTCTCGAACGGAGAGGAGCTTGCCTCTTGCCTCGACTCATGACGGAAATTCAATTTCCAATACGTGACTTTGCTGTTTTAATTGTAGAACTAGTATGGTGACATAGTAGATGGTAGCTATGCAGCCTATGATTGATATTATGATTGAAATTGTTTTGATACTATAAATTTATTGTAATATCAAAATAATCTGTTTTTAAATGTATCAAGCATTATTTGGCTATTATAAGGTAAAACCCTATCCTCCGGCTTGCGTTGCATTGTGTGATGGGACCTGGGTCTTATAATAGCTTCATTTTTCTTTATTTAGCATTGCGCTGTTTGTTTTATGCACTGGTATTCTTGGGAGGAAACCCGTTCCGTCTTATACGGCATGGTCCCTTGATTTACCTAACTTTAAAAATAAAGATTAATAACTGTTTTAGTTCTCACACCAGTCACATGACTGACCTGGAGTTTATTGTTTTAACCTAAACTCTGGGTGCCCTTATTTTCCGCACGGGCAGCAAGTGGTTGGGTTTTGCAGATTTATATTCACAAGATCCTGGTTTGTAGCTGCAACGACACTCAAAAAGCTCTGTATCTGTGTATTACTTTCAGTTGTGTATTGTATTATTTTTCCGCTGCTATGTATGTAATTTAAATCTCTGATATTTTTCTATTGTATAATATTTATTCATACTCTGTATATTCTTGTATTCTGATGGAATTGTTGTAATACACATTGAAATGTTCTTCTGTTTGCGTTCTGATTCGTCTTGTCATCACTTTAGTTCGTCCTTTCTCTTCTCTTCGGAGATTGGGGAAGTTTGGGTCATTTCAGTTGGTATCGGAGCTCTGGTTTACAGAGCTCGAGAACAAGGCACATTAGAACCACACGAAAGAATTCATCAGAGATTGGATTAGCAATATCCAATAAGAATTACTCGTTAGAGATAGGATCAGTAGTATCCTAGAATGAGTGTGAAGAGTATATTTTTTAAATGAAAATGAAAACAAAATTTGTTTTGAAAATTAAATTCATTTGTTCGTATTTGAATATTTTATTTGTATTGATCTTGGACAATCGAGTATATAAAGATTTTGCATATACACGTCATGAACGTATATTCGAAGTTTTAATATGCTAGATAGATATCGAATCACAATCTAGTCACCCGAGGATGATTCTACTGATGACTATATAGCATCAGTAATTTGTGTTCGATTTTCGAAAGTGGGATTTCTATATATTTCCATTAGACTGGTGTGAGAACCAAAACTAGATAGGATATATTGTTGAGATTTGCATCAAAAACATGATTTTCTGTATATATATATCAAAAATTATGAACTTGAAACGTTAATTCACTAATAGATTGCTGGTTATGTTGTTTGATTTTTGATTTCATTTATTAAAATTTTGAACCATTTAGCCTAATGGAACCAAATATAGAACTGTATTAAAAATTGTTTGGATATGCATGCATGTACATATATATGTGTGAACAGGTCAATGCAAGGAGGCTAGAGTAGAGGAATAAAATTGTTAGCCCGACAAATAGGTACATGTTTATTGTATTTCTTGGATTTTTGATGATTTTATAAGCCGATTGGCTAGCAGCTTGGTTATTTATTTTTCTTTTTGGATTGGTGATGGCCATGGGAGGCTATTTGGAATATCCCGAAGCTCCCGGTGCAGGGGAGGTTATGGCGACTTTTTTTGAAAATTTAGGGTGTTAGCCAAATTTTTGAAAAATTTGAAAAGTTCTTAGAAACTAAAAAGTTGAAGAACTTAATCCGTAAAGAAAATAATGGAAGTTGAGTTGATTAGTTAAACAACTTTCAGCTTTGTTCCTTTTCGAGGACGAACAGAATTTAAGTGGGGGAGATTGTAACATTCCGGAAAATTTGAGCCAATTTAAAATTTTTATTTTGGCAATTTTAATGAATTTTGAATATTTAAAATGAATTATTTTAAATAATAACAACGAGAAATTTATTTTGAATAGAATTAGAATGTATATATTTATTTGAATCGTCGTTAGAATATAAATATTTTATTTTAAATATAAAAGGAAATGGAAAGGGCGCTGTAGTTTGAAAATTCGATTTCAAATTTCAAATGAATGTACAGGATTCAAAATAAACCGGATTTTAGCAAAACCAAAAATATCAGAATCTAAATGAGAATATCTTACCAATGAATCCGAAAAATTGAAATTTCATAGCGGGGATAAAAAGTTATGCCCAGTTGAAAATTCAGAATAGTCGCTATGGAATTCTGGCCCTTAAAAATGGAAATTTTGTAAACGACCTCAGTTTTTGACAGAACCACTTTTGTTGGATCCGGGATGTCAAATTATTGCTATGTTTCAAAATTCATAATTTTTCGAATCAATATGTGAGCGTTGCGAAGTAAAACGTGTTTTAATAGTTTTAGTCAATTTCGATCGACCTGAAAATGGCCATTTTTCAAACGGTCCCATAATTTGACGAAATTAGTTTCGTTAGGACTGTATCATCAATACGAAGCTAGAAAATATTTTTTAGGAATTTTTAGAGTCCGTATGTGGCCCCGGTAAATTGAAACGTGCGTTCAAATTCAATATATAGATTTATATTTTGATTTTGACGGAAATAGATCGAAACGGTCGAATCGGCTTATGAAACATATCCCATTGTGTTTGGAATGGAGGTAGTTAGCTAGGGATGACAGTTGGTGGGTTCGATTTTTGAGGGTTCAGATCTATCCTAGGGTTTATCCTACGGCCTAAACTACTCCTAATCTCTACAAAAAGACCCCTAAGCCTACCCTAAACCCTCACAAATCACTCATGCCACGAAGTGCTGCCCAAATGCCGAGTGATCATGGCCTCCATCTCCAACTCCAAGAGACTATGCATGCAAATCGGATCTTAATCGAAAGGTGCAAGCTTGCTACACCAAATCGAGGCTCGATCAACGTTGCTACGGCGATTTCATGACGGTTCTTCGACAAAGGAGACACCTTTCTTCGTCAAGATGATGCATGATACTTTTCCTAAGCCTCGCTATGTAAGTTCTAGCTACTTGTAGATTCTAACGGTGGTTCTAATGTGACATGGGGTAAAATGCGATGAAACATAAGTATGCTAGCTTATGTGAACCTAAATTTGCCCCTTTCCTATGATCTATGACCTTGGGCTAAGTTGTAGAGACTTAATCATGCCATTCATGTTATGTTTAACCTAGTATATCTTGCAAGTTTGAATCTTTATCTATGAAATGTTAGCATGAGCCTTTGGGAACCACTTGACTTGTGAAACATGGGCAAAGACTTGACTTTGGGGGCTTATGCATGTTTGTGGCCAAATTACCTTAGAATGCTATGCATTTTTGTGGCCAAAATTCACTTATGACACTATGCATGATTATGGCCAAATTCCCTTATGACACTATGCATGCTTATGGCCAAATCCCCTTATGATACTATGCATGTTTGTGGCAAATATGTTGGCATAATACCCTACTATGTGACTCGCTTCCACTTCGGTTGGAAATACGTTTGGGTAGCTTTGGGAAAAACATGGGTATGACATGGAAAACTTGACATGGGGTTTATATGAGAACATGACATTCACGATACATTTAAATATGGTCATGACATGTGGGAAAACATGGGACTTGAAACTAGACACGGGGGTTGTAAGTGTAATATAACACTAGACCAAACATGAAAGTGGCCAACTCGAGGTTGGGTTGAGTTTGTGGCATAAATCTACCCGGACCCGCCCGGCTTAACTAGTGGCTACAAACAATAAGATCGAATGTGAGAAGTTGGTCATGTCGCGCTTAAAACCCGAGGTTAGACTAGGTTGTGGTGTAAAACTACCCGGACCCGCCCGGCTTAACTAGTAACCACAACAAGGTCTAATGTGAGAGGTTGAGAGTGCATTAATTAAATTAATGCCACATGATAAGGTTAAGTAAATTTGACTATTGACACTTAACCGATATGACACGAATGGGTAGGTTAAGTGGGACCGGGCTTGATTTCTTAATGACACTTAACCATACAAGACAATTAGGGGATGGGGTTAAGTAATTCACGCTAAACTAATCCGACTTGGTAATTAGATGGGGTTAAGTAATTTAGACTTAATGATTCTAAACACGGTAATTAGATGGGGTTAAGTAACCTACACTTAACTAAGCTAAACACGGTACTTCGATGGGGTTAAATTAAACACTTAACCAATCTAAACTTGCTAATTCAATGAGGTTAAGTAGCCAATACTTAACCAACTTAACAAGATAATTTAATGGGGTTAAGTAACTTATACTTAACCAATTATACATGATGTTTTGATGGGGTTAAGTAACCTATAATTAACCAATCTAATATGCGGACCTGATAGGGTTAAGTCATAAGACCTTTTAAATATACTTAACCATTATAATACGATTAGTGGATGGGATTAAGTTAACCTATACTTAACCAATCCGACTCGATAATCCGATGAGGTTAAGATAATCTGTGCTTAACCAATCTAACACGATAACCTGACAGGGTTAAGATAAACAAATACTTAACCAAATTGACTTGATGATTGAATAGGGTTAAGTCAAGAGCTTCTTGGTATACTTAACCAACTTATAGGGCTAGGTCCTGGACTTGAATACTTAGCCAACATTGACATGATTCATAGGCGGGCTAAGCCATGAACTTGAATAACAACACTTAACCCAATAAGCAAAACCCTAGTTAGAGGAACTAGGTAGAAAATCGTAGTTAATCAAGGGTAACGGGGAAATGAAGCTAAGTGGTAAACCTTAGTTAAGTATAACTAAGTAATAATTCTTAGCCAAGGACATGGGACTAGTTCATGAATAGATGAGTAACCCGGTACGGTAGGTCATCGCTTAAAACACGAGGAGGAGCAAGTTATCTGATATAGATAAAGGCTCCAACGAATTCGGTGATGAAGCGGTAGCTTCGGGGACGTGAGGGTACTCTTGGTATCCCTCTGTGAGGTGGCAGATGGTCCATGAAACCCGGCCTCACAGAGGTTAAGGTCTGCGGTAGATGAGCCAAGAGTATGCCTTGGTTGCTATGCGAGCGACCTAAAGACTGGGATGGATTAGCGTGGAGTCGACGATACTTGATTTTGCCCTGGATAGCACGTCGCCGACTACCTACCATCTTTAGTCAATCGTGTACGAACGGAAAGGCAGAGAACTCCCAACAGACCATGTTCTTGCTATCAAGTCATGGGTGAGGTTGGCCCATAGGAAAGTGGGGCTATAGTGGGGCCGGGATGTAGTTCTCATACATGATTTTTCTTGGATTGCCTTTCAGTAGTTGAGGGAGGGGTCACGTGGGACCATAGCCACGGGTACAAAAACAGACCTTGATATCTGCATCAGCAGACGACTCAAAGCTCCCGACCGAGTTCCGTATTTCTTGATTTGCCCTGGCACGGAACTCGGATGGCACATTGAGGAACATGTGCGTCTAGACATGGAAAAAGATTCACGATACATACGCGGGATAAAGGGCGCGGTTGACGGGTGGCATAATCCATAGTGGTCCTAGGGGGCTTGAACCCAAACCGAGACACAGAAACTTTCATTAGGTAGCATAATCCCTAGTGGTCCTAGGTGGCGTAAATCCTAAGTGAACACGCGATAGTTCATGGTAAGAAAACATAACCAGATCAAGTTTAGCAGTCCAAAACAACTTCAAGGATAAAATGGCACTACGTTGAGGTGGTATAGATTTACATGGGAAAGCCCGTACGGCCTAAGGCAAGGGACTAAACGTATACATGGAAAGAAACATACAAGTTGGGAAAACCTACATATGTTATATATATTAGGTTGACATGGACCACTACATGACATTGGGCAAGGGACATCCATAGTTAACACATGATGCGGGTTGGGATACTAGTACGAGAGGTGCAGAGCAAATATACATGATAAATACCTTGGGATGTTATACATGATAAATACCGTGGGATGTTATACATGATAGATACCTTGGGATAATATACTTGATAGAAACCTGACGCCGTGATACCTTGATTTATCTTGACACCGTAGTTTATCATGATACGTTAGTTTATCTTGCTATAGTAGTTCATCCAGTTATCTTGGTTTAGCTTATCTATCTTGTAGTCATCCTTATGTTTACTTTCAGTTTATGCATGTCATGTTACCTTTACCTGTTTTTATACTGGAAGTAGATAGGACTTACCAGTCGTTATGACTGACCCCGTTTTGTTTCGCCTCTTTGTCTTCCGTTTCCTCCCCCCTCCCAGGTTTTCAGGGAGGAAACACTGTTATCTAGTTCGGAATTCTTCTTCTTGAAGGTCATCACGCATGGCTTGGACTTTTCTTGGCAATGGCTACGTTACTGTTTTACTTGGGGAATAATTTATGAAATGGTTTTATGCTTCTTTACTATTGCAAGACAGGTTTGATGTATTTTGATGTAAAAGGCTTTAGACCTTATTTTTATAAGGTAATGAAATTTGTTTTACTTCCGCTGTTTTGTATATGTTCTGTCTTGTAATATTTCTGTGCATGTTTACCTCGATAATGCTTCACCAAACCTAGTGCATTCCCTTTTTGAGTGACCCTAGTGGAGGTGGGGTGTTACAGAAATGGAATTGATTAGATTTGTATGTGTATGGCGCAGGCCATTATTAGACTGGGGATAAGGCTAGGCCTTATCACGTTTCTAGTATCGCGTCGTAATGCCGCCAAAATTTTCCAAAATAAGTTAGAAAAATTAAAAATATCATTTTATTGAATAAATGAACTGAATGGAAATATATTCATGTGTTGAAATAAATTATTTATTGTTGAAAATATAAATTTAACGTGAATGTGAATAAATAAATATTCATTTACAAATCGAATGATTTGTTTATGTACACCCATTTGAAGGATATTGATTGGGATGATAAATTTTACACATCGCCCAATTGCACAAATAAAAATCTGTGTTTGTTGATTTGAAACCCCACATGGGTGTTGGGATGATATTTGGCATACACTAATTCCAATTATGTAGTTGTATGTCGATCAATTGGTTGACAGACTGTGTAAGCGATAATTATTTATATTTAATGCTTATGTAGTTGTGTGGTGCACTCTGGATGATGGTTGATTATTTATCGTTGCTATTATATACAAGTGTTGTATGGAATCCATATAATTAACATTATATGGTAATTGATTGGGCCTCATTCCAATTGGGAAAATAAATAATATTATAAAATATAGATTCATGTGTTGAACAGAATAAATATTCATGTGTTGAATGAACAAAAATAGTCATGTGTTGACAATACTCATGTGTTGAGAATATTCATGTGTTGAAAATATTCATTTGTTGAATAGAATAACGAAGTTATTGAAATATATAAAGCCGTGTTGATTAGAGATGCACCATTTCGGCGCGAACAATATTTATATCGATTATATTTGTTTTTATAATGAATATAGAAAAGGAAGTGATTTAAATAATATAACGTTTTGAAAATATTATCATTTATATATTAATGATATGAAATATTCAATTTTGATTTGAAATTGAATGTGAAGTTGAAATTGTTTTGAAAACGAATTTAAAACGATTTATAAAATACATTTTGAATTGAAATCGACGAAATATATATATAATATATATTAAATATATTAAATGGCCTGAATAGAATGCGTCGCGCCAAGGCAGTTCGCGAATTTCGACCGTTGACTTCGAATAGACATTACGGGAGATCCGACCATCGGATCCCCCTAAAACTGGAACCGTTGGGTTCGTATCGAAAAGAGCTTTCCAACGAATATTAGAGATTTGAAATCTAACTCTTGGATTTGGAGATACATCCAAATAAAATTTAGAAAAGGTCGATGTAAGTGCAGTTAGGTGGCCGTTGTTGGAAATCGACTGTACGGGCCTTGATAAAATTATTAAAAATATAAATAATTTGTGTAAAATCATAATAAATGATTTAGAAAGAATTGTGTTGAAAAATCCCATATTTTAAAGGGATAAAAATATATTTTTATGGAAATGAACTAGTTATGAACTTGAATTATAATCCAATATTTTTGAATAAACAAATTGGATTTGAAGTGGTTTTAAAAATAATCAGAATTTCCAATATACGAATTGGAATGGATTTGAATCGAAATTATCTTCGGAATATTTCGATGTTGGATTTTGTGATTATACATATATGGTTGTGGAAATTTGAAAGATATATTTATATCGTTATTTCCAATACGATATTTGTTGGTTTCAGAATTTGATATTGAATATAAGCCGATATAGTTTCTATTCAGAGCCTTGTATTTAATATCAAATGGGATTTTTGGTTTGTTGTGAACCGTGTTTTTAAATGACATTGGTTCTTTAACCCAGTTAAGATAAGATTAACTTCTTAGCTTTGAATAACCATTAATATTGATTTGTGGGAAGATTAAATCTAAGTGGAGTTTTAATGAATCTTTAATTAGATTGAAATGATCGAGAATGGAGTATCACCAGTTTTGCTCCAAGCGATAGTTAAATCTTTAATTAGATTTGAACATGAAATGGTAATTAATATTTATCGATAACACCGTTGTGTTAGATATGGAGTATTACCAGTTTTGCTCCATGGGATGAATAGGTCGGGATTGGGAAATAAAATAAATAATTACTTCGGTGTGGTTCGCTAATCCCAACTAGTTTGGAAAACCATAATATGGTTTGAAATGATATCCAAAGGAAGATTAAAGAATAAATTTAAAAGAATTTATCTTTGAAAAAATTAATGGAAACCTTTCCCTAAGAAGGTGAATATTTGGATAAAAGAATATTCTGAATTGGAATGAGGCATATGTTGTGTTTGTGTAACACTTGTGTATTATATACGCGGGTTATTTGGAAAGGCCGGGTTTATACCCATTCTAAATAACTGATTCGATGATAAGTCGACGATGAAGACGGTGGTTGAAGACCAGGGGTCTTCACATCGTTTGGATGATTATTGATGATCTTGATTGGGCTGTACACCCAAGAGGAGGGAATTAGTTGATGATCGTCCAGATGTACTTGGAGATCGATGGATATGCGAGGAATAAGGTTCCTCCGGCTTCTTTCAGACCCAGAACGAACTTGTAAATGGGCTGTGTGTCTGACATTGGATTTTATTCTTTGTGATTGATTTCTACTAAATATATATCTGTTTGGCGGCGGAGAATTTATTCTCTTGCTTAACGCCCTTCTCTAAGATGTACGAGCTTAGAGGTTATATATTGATGGATATCTATCGCATGGCATGAATTGTCTGTATGGCATTCCTAAGTGGCAAATGATCAAGGCATCTGCTGAAAAGCAAAGTCTTATGGTTGATGATCAAAGCACGACCTGTTTGGCATAGCTTTGTGCATAGCGTTAATTCTCGAGGCTCACACCTCGGTATGAGTCAAAAACGGGATAGTGACTACAGGGAGAGCACGACGTTTTTTTCTAGCTATGGGTGGTGTCAGTGACCTACCAGCCCTTATTGAGTCGAGTGTATAAGGGTTAGTAATTCCCTAGATTGAGTTGAGTGTATATATACGAGTGAACATATTTGTTATTCAATATAAAATGATTTCATATTGTGGAGCTTTGTTGGTTGAGTTGTGTATGGGTTCTGGTCGATCAGTTTGATCCACTGTATCGGTAGGGATTTATAAACACTTGAATACGATGGGTCGACACGATATGTTTTGAAAAGAGGTTAAATGAGAATAAGTTTACCCAAAGTATATTTTGATATAGAGAAAATATATACATTGAAATTATAATATGTTGGATATATTGGTTGTTATTATAATCGAGTAAGATTATAAATTAAACGGTTATGAAAATAACTAATCAAAATTTCGTATAAGTGTTACGAAATGAATTAAATCTGAATTTAAATCAGAATCGAAATTAAAACCCTAGAGATTTGAGTGATGTATACGGATTTGGATTAAATATATGAGAATTTTAAAATCCTGGGAGATTTTAAATTGTTTAAAGCATTGCAAATGCTATTTTAAATTGATTTCAAAATGGAAGTGTTTAGAAATGATTTTGAAAGGGATATAGTATTGAACTCACTTCGATAGCTGGGAAATAACCCTGATGATGAATCGCGACATCATTAGTGTTCATTTTCGAGTTTCTAAGTAACGGATTACTACCAAGGATTTTGTTTTGAATTTTTTGAGAAAACAAGTTGTTTTGATTCCGAAAGGGAATATTTGATTTTTTTTGAAAAGCAAGGTCGTTTAGAACTCCCAGGAAGAGATTGTTTGAATTAAAAACAAATTTAAATAGAAATTTGTGGAAGTAAATAGGAATTTAAGTCAGTTGAGTGGAATTGAATGGGATATATAAATGGAACTTGCCTTGGTTAAGTATGGTGAATTGACAAGTTAAAATCTTGGAATTAAGAATGGAGTCGAGGTTGATAATTGGTTTTGGTATAAAATGATTGGAGTTTGATTAGGATGACATCGATATATGCAGAATTAATAACTGATGGAAAGGATATAATGATATGCCTGACAAAAAGGTACAAGTTTATATTTCACATGGTATGAGATTTATGAGCCGAATTGGCCAGCCGCTTGGCTGTTTGATTTTCTTTTGGGTTAGAGAAGGCCCAGAGAGGCGAGTTGGAGCTTGAGCTATTGACTAGTACAGAGGAGGTGCTGGCGTAATTTTTCGAAAAGTTAAGGTGTTAGAAATTTTTTAGGATTTTTGAAATTTCTTGTTGATAAGAATTAATTAATAATTTAATTGAAATTAAATTGGTTCACTGAAATTGGAGTTAAAGAAGTAAATAAATAATTGTTACCCAGTTAATAGGGTTAGTTTTCAACCTTAGCAATTTCGAGGACGAAATTATTTTAAGGGGGAAAGAATGTAATGTCCTGTATATTTGCAGTATAATAATTAATTAATTTAATTATTTATATAGTGATTTAGAGAATTAAATGGCCGTTTAATTAAATAATATTAAATATTTAATTAATATAAATAAAAGAATAATATATTTAATTCTGAGATAATCAGAGTTAAGTTGAATTGACAATATTGTGTGAATTGCACAATTCAAAATATATAATTCAGTTTGGAATTGAATTATAGTAACGAATATATTATTTAAACGAAGTTTGAATGTATAAATTATACTATATATATAATCGAGCTCGAAATGGCGCGGTAGTTCGTAATTTGGCGATTCGAACTTTAAACGAATATGCAGAAGCCGTTTTAAGCCGGATTTCTGTGAAACAAGAATCGTTCTGAGCTGGTGAAGTATATTTTTCTAATGGAGGAGAAAAATGGAGATTTCACTTTATAGATTGTAAGACATGACCAAATCAACTTTTCAAATAGTCGCTATGAAATCGCTATGAGCCATAACGATTTATTTAATTATAATTAAATATTGGTATCGAATTTGGACAAATCCTCCTAGACGTAGTTATAATTCAATTTTTAGAATTTTACTGTAATTTTTAATTTATTAAATATGCAACTTTTTATTTGGAGTATTTTGCACCCTATATCAATATTTGGGGTTTCACAATATGAGTTAACCTACCAATATTTTTAAATTTTTGGAATCATGGTGAAATACTCGACATGACTATATTTTTATTTTTGTCTGTAGCAGTTTGTATACGAAGAGAATTTTATATAACAAGTAACTAACCTTTTTAACTTAATATATTTTAAAATATCTTAACCCTTTCATTTCTTTCTCCGATAAAAATGCAAGCCACAATTCTTCATCTCAACCGCTAGTTTCCCTCGGTCCACAGAACTAATTTGTGGCATTCAATAATCCACAAGAGATATCAACATTAAATGATATAAATAACCCCCTTCAAATGATATAACAATTCATAACATACTGCTTTCCAAATCAAAACTGACGATATAAATGAAAACTCATAGCTTATCTACCACCTACCTTACTTAAGCAGTAAGGTTCGTATTCATATAAATTCCACAACAAGTACCCATCTTCTTCCGTTTATTTCAGGAAGAAACCAAAGCCTTCAAATGGAAACCTAGCGATGTTCTTTTTTTAATTCTTCTTTCATTTTTAGAAAATCCCACAATCATCCTAAAATTTCAAAACCCGTATATTTATAATCCTTGAACACCAAGCTTCATTTTGATATATAAATCAATGTGTGCGATGCTATTTCGAAATGCTTGGAATTATTAAAGTAAACCTAGGGCTCCTAAAATCTCGAAAATGGAAGAGAAATGAGTGGTTTGGAGATTAGTTTTGGGTTTAGGTGATCGAAAAGAGTTAGCGTGCGAAACCTGGAAAGTATCGGTGACGATAAAGTTTGACGCTCCACTGTGGACATTGAAGAAATGCCAGGAACGCATTTCAACTCAGGAAGCCGTGGTCATCAATTTGGGTAAGCATTGGAAGAGAATTCAAAGTTTTGTTTTTTGGTAATGTTTGTTGATTTTCTGTGAAGGAATGAAGTCGTGGGATGCTTGAAGTAATTGGCAATGTCAACAAGGAAGGAGGGAGTTACGGGTTTATTGGAAGGAAGAGGAAGAGCACTGTTAACGAGTCTTAAGGATTTATTGGGCCAGATTGGAGAATAGGAGGGTTATGGGCCGGTTTCTAAAAGGGGTGAGTCCCGGTTATTCATGGATATAGTTTAATTTTAAAATAAATAGTGTATTAACTTGTAACATCCATAATTTATCCGTACATTATCAGTTTTTGGGAAGGTCAGATCCGTTGGGATCGTATGGACGGCGGCTACACAATGGAACTGACTAGGTGTCAATTGGAGCTCGTTACAATTTATAGCGAAATAAATTATTGGAATCAAATCAAGCGATGGTTATCGTTATTTACGATGATTGTCCAATGTGAGTAAAACTGTAATAACTCGGAAATCCGAGCCAATTTAAAAAATTTATTTTGGCAATTTTCATGAATTTTGGATATTTAAAATGAATTATTTTAAATAATAATGACGAGAAAATTTATTTTGAATAATAATGGCGCGGTAGTTCGATAATTCGATTTCAAACTTCAAATAAATGTACAAGATTCAAAATAAACCGGATTTTAGCGAAACCAAAAATAATATAATCTAACTGAGAATATCTTTCCAACGAATCTGAAAAATCAAAATTTCATAACGGGAATCAAAAGTTATGGTCAAATGAATTTTCAGAATAGTTGCTATGGAATTCTGGCCCTTAAAAATAGGATTTTTCCAAACGACCTCGGATTTCGACAAAACCACTTTTGTTGGATCCGGGATGTCAAGTTATTGCTAGGTTTCAATTTTCATAATTTTTCGAATCAATATGTGAGCGTGGCAAAGGAAAACGCGTTGGACCAGTTTCAGTTGATTTTAATCGACTGGAAAATGGCCATTTTTCAAACGGTTTCAGAGTTGGACGAAACTAGTTTTGTTTGGACCGTATCGTCAATACGAAGCTAGAAAATATTTTTCTAGAATTTTTCGAGTTAGTGTGTGACCCCGGTAAATTGAAATGCACGTTCAAATTCAATATATAGATTTATATGTTGATTTTGACGAAAATTGATCGAATTAGCCTACGAAACATATCCCATTGTGTTCGGAATGGGGGTATTATGCTGGGGACGATAGTCGCTGGGTCCAATTTCGAGTTCAAAAGAAAAGTGAACTTTTATGGATTTAATTAAATATTAAAATAAATATATTTATTATTACTAAACCCCCCTTACCCCCTTTTCTCTCCACTCATCTCATTCAAAAGAAAAAGATAATAAATAAATAATAAAACCCGCGTTGACCATGCCCTAGCCCCATCGATCCGCTGCCACCGCCGTTCAGGCCCACGCCGCCACCGCCTCTCGGTGGCGCTCCCCTCCCCCTCGTTTCCTCCTCTCTCCCACCTGCATTGAAGACCCCCCCAAAACCTATAAACCCGATACCCAAACCTGCCTCCCTCTTTGGCTCCATCGCACTGCGCCGTCGCGCCAGGAAGCGGCATCGCCAACCTTTGGCAAGACCCCCACCCCTCCTTTCTTCCCCACAGCCCTCGCGATAAACCCCCTGCTGATCCCGACGTGCTGACGAACCCCCTTCCCCTTTTGGCGACGTTGATGAACACCCCCTTTTTAAAACAAGGTAAATTTTATTTTATTTATTTCAGTTTCTTTTAATTATTTATTTAATATAAAACTGAAAAATAAAATGAGGATTTTTATTACGGAAGATAATTTTCTTTATATAGTAATGATAAAGATTTGATATTTTCAAAGTAAAAAGCTTTGATCTTCATATTAAAAAAGTTTTGTTTTTATAAATAAAAGTTTTGATTTCTTTTTTTTTAACTAGAAAGATAAAAAATTTATTAGTAAAATGTTTAGATTTATGATTAGGAAAAAGTATAGGGCTTTTATTTATAATTATTGAGAATAGAAATATGATTTTATTCATGTAGCATTATAGAAAAATATACGATTTCCTTTTTATCAGAAAAGGATAGATTTTTAATAATATAAAGATCAAAATTTTGATGATGAAAGATATGATTTTTTATATAATGGAGAAAACAAAAATATGATTTTTATTTATATAGTGTTATAAAAATTTGATTTTTACTTATATGAAAACTTGATCTTTATATATTTTAATAGCAAAAAATAGGGAGATTTGAAGTAAAAATATAGTAAGGATTAAAATATGATTTTTATTAATTGAAATAAATTGATAAGAATATAATTTTTATCATGAACAGCGTGAAACATTGTGTGATGGAACTGGTGGAAAGCAAACGCAATGCTGAAATGCGCAGAAATAAAGCACAGCGGAGTGGAACCCTCTGTGAGAACTTCTCACCTTTAATTTAATTTTCTAGTTATAATATATACTAGGATGCAGACGGTGTTTAGTAGCACACGACACCCGTTATCCACAGACCATGGACGGCTTTCTTGTTTGTTTGATTTTGATGTGTAGTTGATTGTGTGAAATGAAATAAAAAATTTATATAGTTAAAAATATTTTATAGTTAAAAATATAATTTTTAACGTGTAATTGAAATAAATATTTATAAATAAATCGAACTATTTGTTTATATACACACATTTGACTGGTATTGATTGGGACGATAAATTTTACACATCGCCCAACTGCACAAATAAAATCTGTGTTTGATTGTTTGAAACCCCACATGGGTATTGGGATGATATATGAAATACACTAATCCCAATAATTAGCTATATGTTGATTGATTGATTGACAGACTGTTATAAGCGTTGAATATTCATATTTGATGCTTGTACAGTGTAGAATGCACTTTGGATGATGGTTGATTATTTGTCATCGTTGATATATACATGTGTTTTATGGAAATCCATAGAAATAAAATCTATGGTAATTGATTGGGCCTCATTCCAGTTTTGAAATAGATTATTTGAAAATAGAAATATATGAAGCTGTGTTGATCAGATTTGCGCCATTTTGACGTGAACGATATTTATATCGATTTTATTCATTTTCCAATGAATATTGAAAATAATTTGAAATTCGAAGCAAATTGAAATGAATTGAAGTTCGAATTAAATTGAAATGAATTGAAATTCGAATTAAATTGAAATAGAATTGAAATCGTTTTGAAATGAATTTAAAACGAATTGAAATTGAATTGAAATCGATTTGAATTGAAATCGATTTGAAATGAATTTAAATGATTTCTAAAATACATTTTAAAAGGAAATCGACGAAATATATATTATATATATTATATATATATATATAATATAATGGCCTAAATAGAACGCACCGCGCTGCGGCAGTTCGTGAATTTCGACCATTGACTTCGAACGGACATTACGGGAGATCCAACCGTCGGATTTGGAATTAGAAATCTAATGAATACAAGAAATTAGAAATCTAACGGTTGGATTTGGAATATGTCCAAATCAAATTTGGAAAAGGTTGCTGTAAGTTCAGTTCGACGGCCGTTGATGGAAATCGACTGTACGGGCCTTGATAAAATTATTAAAATTATTAATAATTAATGTAAAATCATAAGAAATGATTTGGAAAGAATTGGGATGAAAAAACTTCATATTTGAAGAGATAAAAATAGATTTTTATCGAAATGAACTAGTTTTGAACTAGAATTATAATCCCTTTATTTTTAAAATAAATAAATTGAATTTGAAAGGGTTTTAAAAATAACCAGGATTTCCAATGTATAGATTGGAAATGGATTTGAATTGAAATTGTCTTCGGAATATTTCGATGTGGGATTTTGTGATTATACATATATTGTTATGGAAGTTTGAAAGATATATTTATATCGTTATTTCCAATACGATATTTATTGGTCGTAGAATTTGATATTGAATATAAGCCAGTATATTTTCTATTCAGAGCCTTGTATTTAATATCAATTGAGATTTGGGTTTGTCGTGAATGGTGTCTTCAATAGCACTGTTCTTAAACCCAGTTGAGAAAAAGATTAACTCTTTTTATTTAGATTTAATGGAGTGTACCAATTAAATAATATTTAATTGGAATTGAATTGAAATGTGATTTTGGGTTTATCGTGAACCGTGTTCTAAATGACATTAGTTCTTTAACCCAGTTAAAGATTAAAACTAAGTGGAGTTTTAATGAATCTTTAAATATATTGAAAAGTGAATTTGATAATAAAAATTATCAAATTCAAGGAATAATTGAGAATGGAGTACCACCAGTTTTACTCCAGACGATAGTTAAATCTTTAATTAGATTTAAACATGAAATGGTAATTGAATTTACCGACAACACTGTGGTGTTAGATATGGAGTATGACCAGTTTTACTTCAAGGGATGAATAGGTTGGGATTGGGAAATAAAATAAATGATTACTTTGGTGTGGTTCGCTAATCCCGACTAGTTTGAATTGATATTCAAAAGAAGATTAAAGAATAAATTTAAAGAATTTATCTTTGATAAAATTAATGGGAACCTTTCCCGAAGAATAAGAATATTTGAATAAAAGAATATTCTGAATTGGAATGAGGCGTATGTTGTGGTTGTGTAACAATTGTTTATTATATACGCGAGTCACTCAGAAAGACCGGGTTTATCCCATTCTGAATAATTGATATGACGATAAGTCGAAGATGAAGACGGTGGTCGAAGACCAGAGGTCTTCACATCGTTTGGATAATTACTGATGATCCTGATTGGGCTGTACACCCAAGAGGAGGGAAATAGTTGGCGGTCGTCCAGACGTAAGTGGAGATCGATGGATATGCGAGGTACATGGTGCCTCCTGTTTCGTTCAGACCCAAGGCGAACTTGTATGGACAGTGTGTCTGACATCGGATTTCATTCTGTGTGATTGATATCAGTTGCATAGTGTGAATTGCCTATGTGGCATGCTGAGATGCAAATGATCAAGGCTTCTGTTGAAAAGCAGAATCTTGTGGTTGATGATCAAAGCACGGCCTTTGTGGCGTAGCTTTGTGTAGCGTTAATTCGCGAGCCTTACACCCCGGTATGAACCAAAAACAGGACGAGGACTTCAGGGAGGACATGCGTTTTCTTCTAGCTAGGTGGTGTCAGTGCTTAAACAGGCTGACATTTATATACTTTTCACCTGTGTGGTTGTTGCTGTTGCGAGGCGCCTCGGATTAGGAATCAGTGGGCTCATTGACGCCCCAAAGGGCGGGGAAACGCAGTGTTCAGGCATTTTAATCCACATCGGTGGGCCAACCCTGTCGCTCCAAGGCTTGTCTGCGCGCTTGCCTGAGACACGGGCTAGAGCGTCTCGAATTCGGTTAAGGACCATTTTTGCCTTGGTTCATAGATGGAAATTCAACTTCCAATACATGACTTTGCGGGTTTGATTATAGAACCTAGTATGGCGGCATGATATATGGTACCCATGCCATCTATGATTGATACTTATGATTGAAATTGTTTTAAACACTACACACTTATTATAGTATCAAATGATTTTTTTAAAAGTATCAAGCATTCTTTGGCTATTATAAGGTAAAACCCTATCCTCCGGCTTGCGTTGCATTATGTGATGGGACCTGCGTCTTATAATAGCTTCATTGTTCTTTATTTAGCATTGCGCTGTTGTATTATGCACTGGTATTCTTGGGAGGAAACCCGTTCCGTGTTATACGACGTGGTCCCTTGATTTACCTAACTTTAAAATAAAGATTAATAACTGTTTTAGTTCTTACACCGGTCACATGACTGACTTGGAGTTTATTGTTTTAACCTAAACTCTGGGTGCCCTTATTTTGACACGGGCAGCTAGTAGTTTTGGTTTTGCAGATTTATATTCACAGGATCCTGGTTTACAGCTGGAACGATATCCGGAAAGCTTTGTATCCGTATATCTCCTTCAGTTGTGTTTTGTATTATTTTCCGCTGCTATGTAATTTATTGTAATCTCTGATATTTTATAATGTGTAATGTTTATTCATTTATACTTTGTATATTCTTGTATCTGATGGAGTTGTTGTGATATACAATGAAATGTTCTTCTATTTGCGTTCTAATTTGTAATGTTCTCGAAGCAATCAGAGGCTTCGAACGGTCTTGGTCAGTTCAGCGACCGATTCGTATCGATCGAAATTCCCGATCGTTACAAAAACTCACCAACTCTATCAGTTCACATTTTTATAACGTATATTTAGAACTGATAAATGATGAATGATTGCTGTGTGTTGACTGTTTGGTTGAACTGCTAAGTGATTGGTTGAAATTATAGATTTTGTTATATATATATAAAAATAAATAAATAAATTGATTCTGTTTAGCAGAATATTTCATAGTCAAATGAAATTGATGTTAATTGTATTGTTTAACATCCGTGGATGCAGGGAAACAGGTCGGAGGAATCCAATTGGATTCCTCAACATTTATTTTACTATTTTTCATATATTGTAATATATGATGTGATAGATAATCTGTGTTGATTACGTGTGTTGAATGATATCGATCATTGTTATTTGGATATTTTAAATACCATAAGAAATATTGGGATGTAGAAAAGAGGATTTTCAATGTTTATTTTGATAATGAATTATTTATATAAAATCAATGGATTTTATATATAAAAGGAAAAGGATTTTCTAAAAGAAAATAATTATCAAATCAAAGGATAATTATAAGTTGTAAACCATATACAAATGGAATAGAAAAGGAAATATTTGTAAAACATTTACAAATGGAATAGAAATGGAAATATTTGTAAACCATTTACAAATGGAATTGAAAAGGAAATAATTGTAAATCATTTACAAATGCAATAGAAAAGGAAATATTTGTAAACCATTTACAAATGGAATTGAAAAGGAAATATTTGTAAAACATTTACAAATAGATTATAAATAGAAATATTTATTTAGAAAATAAATAGAATTGTAAAGGAAATATTTATTTTGAAAATAAATAGATTATAAAAGGAAACAATTGAAAAATGAATAGAATTGTATAAAAAGAGAATTTTACACTAGGATGGCTTAGACCCGTGCCTCGCACATGGGTATAACAGAATACGAATTCAAAGTGAACATTTAAGAGAAATCTATTTTAACAGATAAAGTAAGAAGATTAATTCATAAATAAGGTTTTATAAATTAAATAAAATGTTTATCATTGGATAAATAGAATATATAAGTCAGGGCTTATATAGAGAAGTAAGAATCGATTTTAACATCGATATTTGAACTAAATACGGACGAAGAGTAAATTGGATAAGGTTAATCAGTTAGAGTTGACAAGTTAGGGTTAATCAGTTAGAGTTAACCAGTTAGAGTTAATCAGTTAGAGTTAACCAGTTAGAGTTAATCAGTTAGAGTTAACCAGTTAGAATTAACCAGTTAGAGTTAACCAATTAGAGTTAATCAGTTAGAGTTAATCGATTAGAGTTAAATCGAACTAGAGTTATTCAAATAGAGTTAATCGACCAAAAGTTAGTCGAATATTAGTTATTCGAAATAAGTTATCGAATATTAGTTATTCGAAAGGAGTTATCGAATATAGTTATTCGGAAGGAATTATCGAATATTAGTTATTCGAAAGGAGTTATTGAATATTAGTTATTCGGAAGGAGTTATCGAATATTAGTTATTCGAAAGGAGTTAATCGAATATAGTTTATTCGAATAGAGTTAAAGGAGTTAATCGAATATAGTTTATTCGAATAGAGTTAAAGGAGTTAATCGAATATAGGTTATTCGAAAGGAGTAAGTTGATAGGAGTTAATTGATTAGGGTAAATCAATAGAATTAATCCAATAAAGTTAATCCAACAGATTTAATCCAGTAGAGTTAATCCAATAGAGTTAATCCAATCGAGTTAATCAAAGAGAGTTAATATAATAGAGTTAATCGAATAGAGTTAACCAAATAGTACTAATAGAATAGAGTTAATCGAATACGGCTATTCGAATAGAGACTATCGCACATAGTTTATTCGAAGGAAAGAGTTATCGAATAGAAATTTATTCGAAAGAGAGTTGTGACGAAAAGGAATTTCGCTCGGTCTGAATCAGTCGCTAAACCGACCCAGACCGTTTGAAATGCCCTATCGTTTTGAGAACACGACAAAATAGAATGCAGACGGAAGAACATTTCATTGTATATTACAACAATACATCAGATGTCAAGAATATATAGAGTATAAATGAATATTACATTCGATAAATATCAGAGATTACAATAAATTACATAGCAGCGAAAAAATATACAAAGCACAACTAGAAATAGATATACGGATACAAAGCTTTTCGGATATCGTTCCAGCTGTAAACCAGGATCCTTTGAATATAAATCTGCAAAACCAAAACTACTAGCTGCCCGTGTCAAAATAAGGGCACCCAGAGTTTAGGTTAAAACAATAAACTCCAGGTCAGTCATGTGACTGGTGTGCGAACTAAAACAGTTATTAATCTTTATTGTTAAAGTTAGGCAAATCAAGGGACCACGCCGTATAACACGGAACGGGTTTCCTCCCAAGAATACCAGTGCATAAAACAAACAGCGCAATGCTAAATAAAGAAAAATGAAGCTGTTATAAGACCCAGGTCCTATCACACAATGCAACGCAAGCCGGGGGATAGGGTTTTCCCTTATAACAGCCAAAGAATGCTTGATACGTTTGAAACAAATCATTTGATACTATTATAAGTGCATATGTATAAAACAACTTCAAATCATAAGTATCAATCATAGGCGGCATGGGTACAATATATCATTTCGCCATACTAGTTCTACAATTAAAACCGCAAATGTCACGTATTTGGAAAAAGGATTTCCGTCTATGAACCGAGGCAAAAGATAGTCCTCAACCGATTCGAGACAATCTAGCCTACCATGTCTCAGGATCAGAGCTCGAGTGACCCTTGGATCGTCAGGGCCGGTCCACCGATGTGGATTAAAATGCCTGAACACTACGTTTCCCCGCCCTTTGGGGCGCAAACGAGCCAACGAATGATTGCATCAGATCCGGATCGTCCGATCAAACCGAGGCGCCTCGTAACAGCAACAACCACACAGGTGAAAAGTATATAAATGTCTGGGCTGGTAGGTCACTGACACCAACCTAGCTAGAAAGAAACGCATGCCCTCCCTGAGGTCCTCACCCGTTTTTGGTTCACAACCGGGGTGCGAAACTCGCGAAGTAAACGTTACACAAAGCTACGCCACAAAGGCCGTGCTTCGATCATCAACCACAAGACTTTTCTTTTAGACAGAAGCCTTGATCATTTGCCACTTAGGCATGCCACACAGGCAATTCACTCCATGCGTTTGATATCCATCAATATATAACCCTTGAGCTCGTACGTCTCAGAGAAGGGCGTTAAGCAAGAGAATTAATTCTCCGCCGCCAAACAGATATATATTTAATAGAGATCAATCACACGGACTAAAATCCAATGTCAGACACACAGTCCATTTACAAGTCCGTTCTGGGTCTGAACGAAACCGGAGGCACCTAGTACCCCGCCTATCCATCGGTCTCCAAGTATGTCTGGACGATCACCAACTGTTTCCATCTTCTTGGGTGTACAGCCCAATCAAGATCATCAGTAATCACCCAAACGACGTGAAGACCTCCATTCTTCGACCATCGTCTTCATCTTCGACTTATCGTCGTATCTGTTATTCAGAATGGGATAAACCCGGTCTTCCCGAATAACTCGCGTATATTTTAAATAAGTGTTACACAAACACAACATACGCCTCATTCCAATTCATCAGTCATTAACCGTAAATTAATCAAGAGAATAATTCCCCAAATGTTAACCCCGAAGGCCGAAACCAACATCAGATCAATATCTAGAAAACCATTCTACTTGGCTAACCGACAGTTAGTTTCTAAATTTCACATTCATAGGGAAAGGTTCTGTAACACCCCGCCTCCGCTAGGGTCACTCGCAAAGGAATGCACTAGCTTTAGAGGGGCATTATTGGTAAACATGCACAGAAATATCACAAGACAGAACATATAACATAGCGGAAGTAAAATCAAACTTTCATAAACATTTATAATTAAGGTCTAAAGCTTTTTACATCAGAGTACATCAAAACCTGTCTTGCAATAGTAAAGAAGCATAAAGACTTTTTCATAAATTATTCCCCAAATAAAGACAGTAAAGTAGCCATAGCCAAGAAAAGTCCAAGCCATCCATGATGACCTTCAAGCAGAAGAAGTCCGAACTAAACAGCAGTATTTCCTCCCTGTAACCTGGCGGGGGAAACGGAAGAAAAGAGGCGAAACAAAACGGTCAGTCAAAAAGACTGAGTAAGCCCTATCTACTATTAGTATAAAACTAGTAAAGTTAACTGACATGAGAAGCTGAGATGAGCATAAGCATGATAACAAGATAGATAAGCTAAATCAAAATAACAGGATGAACAACTGAACTCAGGTGAACTAAGGTGTCATGATAAATTACGATGTCAAGATAAAACAAGGTATCACATCGTCAGGTTACTATCAAGTATAATATCCCAAGATATCTATCACGTATAACGTCCCATGGTATCTATCCTGTACATCTGCTCTGCACCTACCGTACTAGTATCCCAACTGTATCATGTGTTATCCGTGAATGACCCTTACTCAAAAGTCGTATAATGGTCCATGTCAACCTAATATATCGCATATATAGGTTACTCAACTCGTATGTTTTATTCCACGAAAGTGTTCAGTCCCTTGCCGTAGACCATACGGGCTTTCCCATGAGGTTCTATACTACTTTAACGTAGTTCCAGGATCCTTAAGATCGGTTTGGACTGTTACCCTAAACCTAGCTAGGGTCTTCCAGCATGAATTATCGTTTGTACAACTAGGACTTATGCTACCTAGGGCTACTAGGGATTACGCTTACCTATTACATGTTTTCGTATCTCGGTTCTGGTTCAACCACCCAGGGCCACTGGGATTTACGCTAACCGTCAACCGCGCCCTTTTTCCCACGCATTCATCGTGAATCGTTTTCCATGACTGTATGCACATGTATCACATCGTGCCATCCGAGTCCTGTCACAAGGCAGACCAGGAAATACAGGACTCGGTCGGGAGCTTTCGATTTATCTGCCGATGCAGATGCTAAGGTCTGTTTTTCTATACGTGGCTATGGTCCCACGCGACCCCTCCCTCAACTAGTGAAAGACAAGACAGGATAAATCCTGTATGAGAACACAACACTGGCCAACCCACATCCAAGCCTTACCGCAACCATAATTAGATAGCAATTATGGTCTATTGTGTGTTCTCTGCCTTTACGTACGTACACGCTTGACCAAAGATGGTAGGTAGCCTGACGAAAATGCTATCTTGGGTACGACCGTGTATCGTCAACTATCCCCTATCCATCCCCGTCTTTAGGTTGCTCGTATAGCAACCAAGGCATACTCTTGGTTCTTCTAACGCAGACCTTAACCTCTCATGAGCCTAGTATGATCACCTGGCAGCTCACAGAGGGATCCCAAGAATATCCTCACGTTCCCCCGAAGCCGCTGCTTCGCTACCCAGTTCGCTGGAGCCTTTATCTAAATCAGATACTTGCTCCCACTCGTATACTTAAACGATGACCTACCGTATCAGGTTACTCATTTATCTATAAACTGGTCCAAATTTCCTTCACAAAGAATCATTACTTAGTTATTCTTCAACTAAGGTTTACCACTTAGCCTTATTCCCGTTATCCTTGTTAACTACAGTTACCCACCTAATCCTCCGAATTAGGGTTTATATAACAGATTAAGTGTCACTTGAGTTCATGACTTAATCCCGTCTACAAATCATGTCAAAATTGGCTAAGTATCCAAGTTCGAGACTTAACCCGTCTACAAATCATGTCAAAATTGGCTAAGTATCCAAGTTCAATACTTAACCCTACAAACCATGCTCAAGTTGGTTAAGTATATATTAACTTGACCTTATCAAATTACTTAGTCAAACCGGTCAAGTGTATTCAAGCGATTCATGACTTAGCCTTATCATGTTTTCACGTTATATTGGTTAAGTATGGGTTAACTTAACCTCAATAAATTCACGAGTTAGATTGGTTAAGTATAGATCACTTAACCACATCAAATTAACGAGTTTGATTGGTTAAGTTTAGGTCACTTAACCACATCAAATTAACGGGTTAGATTGGTTAAGTATAGGTCACTTAACCACATCAAATTAACGAGTTAGATTAGTTAAGTGTTTAACTTAACCCCATTAAACTACCAAGTGGGATTAATTAAGTCTAGGCTAACTTAGCCCCATCCGATTATCATGTTTAGACTAGTTGAGTCTAATCTTAACCCCATCCATTAACTGTATCTTTCGGTTAAGTGTCATTAAGAAAACTTACTTAACCTTACCAAATTATCGTGTTGGGTTGATTAAGTGTTGGTTAACTTAACCCCGTCCACTAGTCGTATAAAAATGGTTAAGTGTCATTAGGCAAATCAAGTTACTTAACCTACCCAACCTTGTCATGTTTTGTTAAGTATCATTAGCCTAATCAATTTACTTAACCCCTTTGTCCATGTCATATTTGGTTAAGAGTCATTAATCAAATTAACTTAACCCTATCATGTGGCATTAATTACTTAATGCTCCCCAACCTCTCACATTAGACTTTGTTGTGGTTACTAGTTAAGCCGATCGGTTCCGGGTAGCTTTACACCACAACTTGGTCTAACCTCGGGTTCAAGCACAACATGACCAACTTCTCACATTGGGTCTTATTGTTTGCAACTACTAGTTAGGCCGGTCGGTTCCGGGTAGTTTTACGTTGCAAACTCAACCCAACCTCGAGTTGGCCACACTTATATTATCTAAGTGTCATGTTCATCATGTTTCCAAAACATGTTACAAGTTTTTCAAGCATTTGGGTAGACCTAACTTAATAGGTAATTCCCAAAGGGTAGACCTAACTTCATAGGTAAATTCCCAAGCTTGTGTTTTTATGCATACTTACATGTCAACTTCCATGTTATATTTCAAGTAATGTTTTCAAGTATAAACACATGTCATATTTAACGTTACACGTTGTCATGTTTATACCCATTTACCCACATCATGTTCATGTCATTATGTTTTCCCATAATGTGACCCCAACGCTTTTAAACTTGCATATACGTTCGCAACAACGTAATGGATTAAAAGAAGAGACTTGACAAAGGCATGACAAAAATGGATATTAAGCCACAAGTTAATCATGGTGGCAAATGAGGCACAAATGTGTTCATTAGCTTGCATGTTACATTCTTAAGCCTCAAAAACATGCATAAACCCAAACTTGGCACATAAACGAATCATGGTGACAAAAGACATGGAATGATGACTAGTAACTCGCATATATCATCATATAAGGGTTATGACTTCATATGCAAGTTGACATAAAGATTATGAAGGTTCTCATGTTGCATAATGCAACATTTCAACATAAAGGTTGTAGCTTTTAGCTCATGAGATCAAGATAATGACTTCATAAACTTGCATGACATGATAGCATGTATCATTCTCAATGATCAAACCCAAACTTGCAACATGAACATTTAACTTCAAAGTTAATATCTAAGAGTAGGAAAAGGGCTTACATTGCTATGAAGGCACAAATCGATTAGATGAAAGATTGAGACAAAGCCTATGCATGTCATCATCCTAAAACCCAAAAATGAAAGCTCCAAATCAATCAAAACCCCATCTTTATGAACAAAGATCAAAGCTTTAGCCTTGAAATCAACTTGAGAGGCTCTCATACTAAAATAGAAACTCTCTAACACTCTTATGATCATGAAACCTCTCATAGAAATGAAGTGGAGGCTAGGATTTTGAGTGGAGGCCATGAGAGGAGCAATTTTTCCATAGTTTAGTTGCATGAATGAATAATGAGGATTTAGGATAGGTTAGGGTCTTATTTATAGATTAGGCAAGGGTTTTAGGCCATAGGATTAAACCTAGATTCAATCCAAGCCATCAAAGCATGTCTTGGGGAAGAAGTCAAGTGTAGGAACCATCTAGGGCCTTTAGATTAAAGATGAACCATGAGAACCATCCAAATGCAAAATCTGCATTTGAGCGAATCGGCCCACGGGTTGACAGCCAAACACCCTGGATTAACCCCTAGTCGACCCAGCGAGCTCGGGTCGACCTCAAAAATCGGCCGGTTCGGTTATTCCCCTCTCCCAATTCGCTGTTATGAACATTTTTTGCATATTTATTTATTTAATTTTCAATTATATATATATATATATATATCAATATATATATATTTCTCTGCGCAACCCATTTCACTTAATTAAGTATACTTTAATTTGGGAATTTTTCGTGAAACTTCGCGAGGCCATATCTTGGTCATACGGACTCCGATTTTCGAAAAATCGGACTCTATTTCGCGTATTTTTCCGAGACGAACGCAATGGCATAGCCCGTTTCCCTTGATTCAGATTTTACAGTTTAATTCTGCCTCCATTGGTGTTATAACAGGTTATTGAAAATACGGGTTGTTACACGAATGTTTGTGCGTCTTGGAAATGGTAAGAAATTGGTAATACTTTTGAATATCAATTCAAACTAGTCAGCATTAACGAACCTTACCGAAGTAATCATTTGTTTTAATTTCCCAATCCCAACCTATTCATCCCATGAAGTAAAACTGGTAATACTTCATATCTAACACCACGGTGTTATCGGTAAATTTAATTACCATTTCACGTTCAAATCTAATTAAAGATTTAACTATCGCCTGGAGCAAAACTGGTGATACTCCATCCTCGATCATTTCAATCTAATTAAAGATTCATTAAAACTCACCTTAGTTTTAATCGTTAACTGGGTTAAAGAATTAGTGTCATTTTAGACACGGTTCACGATAAACCCAAAACCACATTCCATTAATTATCGGGTTAAAGAACGAGTGTTATTTAAAACACTATCCACGATAAACCCAAAAATCAATATCAATTCAATTTAAATTAAATATTATTTAATTGGTACACTTCATTAAATCTAAATAAAAAGATTTAATCTTTTCTCAACTAGGTTCAAGAACAGTGTTAATGAAGACACCATTCACGACAAACCCAAATCACATTCGGTATTAAATACAAGGCTCTGAATAGAAAATATACCGGCTTACATTCAATATCAAATTCTACGACCAACAAATATCGTATTGGAAATAACGATATATATATCTATATCTTTCAAATTACCATAACAATATCTGTATCATCACGAAATCCAACATCGAAATATTCCGAAGACAATTTCAATTCAAATCCATTCCAATATAATTATTGGAAATTCTGGTTATTTTCAAAACCATTTCAAATCCAATTTATTTATTTAAAAATAAATAGAATTATAATTCTAGTTCAAACCTAGTTCATTTCGATAAAAATATATTTTTATCTTTTCAAATATGGAATTTTTCATCCCAATTCTTCACAAATCATTTCTTATGATTTTACACAAATTATTACTATTTTTAATAATTTTACCAAGGCCCGTACAGTCGATTTCCATCAATGGCCATCGAACTGCACTTAAAGCGACCTTTTTCAAATTTGATTTGGACATAATTCCAAATTGTGACGAGAAGGAATTCCGCTCGGTCTGAACCAGTCGCTAAACCGACCCAGACCGTTCGAAACGCCCTATCGTTTGAGAACACGACAAAATAGAACGCATACAGAAGAACGTTTCATTGTATATTACAACAATGCATCAGAATACAAGAATTTACAGAGTATGAATAAATATTACACAGAAATATCAGAAATTTAAATTACATTTAAATACATAGCAGCGGAAAATAATACAATACACAACTAGAAGAGATATACGGATACAAAGCTTTCCGGATATCATTCCAGCTGTAAATCAGGATCCTGTGAATATAAATCTGCAAAACCAAAACTACTAGCTGCCCATGTCAAAATAGGGGCACCCAGAGTTTAGGTTAAAACAATAAACTCCAGGTCAGTCATGGGATTGGTGTGAGAACTAAAATAGTTATTAATCTTTATTTTTAAGTTTGGTAAATCAAGGGACCACGCCGTATAACACGGAACGGGTTTCCTCCCAAGAGTACCAGTGCATAAAACAAACAGCGCAATGCTAAATAAGTAAAAATGAAGCTGTTATAAGACCCAGGTCCCATCACACAATGCAACGCAGCCGAGGATAGGGTTTTCCCTTATAACAACCAAGGAATGCTTGATACGGTTAAAACAAATCATTGATACTAATATAAGTGCATAGTGTATAAAACAACTTCAAATCATAAGTATCAATCATAGGCGGCATGGGTACCATATATCATGTCGCCATATATAGGTTTACAAATAAAACCGCAAATGTCACGTATTTGGAAATTGGATTTCCATCTATGAACCGAGGCAAAAGATAGTCCTCAACCGATTCGAGACGCTCTAGCCCGTGTCTCAGGATCAGAGCTCGAGTGACCCATGGAGCGACAGGGCCGGTCCACCGATGTGGATTAAAATGCCTGAACACTACGTTTCCCCACCCTTTGGGGTGTCAATGAGCCAACAAACGACTCCATCGGTTCGAGAACGACCGATATATCCGAGGCGCCTCGCAACAGCAACAACCACATAAGTCAAACTCGTCAGGGCGTGTAAAACCACTGACGCCACTTTTTAGCTAGAAGGAAACGCATGCCCTCCCCGAGGTCCGTCTCCCGTTTTTGGTTCATACCGGGTGTGAAACACGCGAAGTAACCGTTACACAAAGCTACGCCACAAAGGCCTTGCTTTGATCATCACCACAAGACTTTGCTTTTCAACAGAAGCCTCGATCAATTGCCACTTAGGCATGCCACACAGGCAATTCACTCCATGCGTTTGATATCCATCAATATATAACCCCTGAGCTCGTACGTCTCAGAGAAGGGCGTTAAGCAAGAGAATAAATTCTCCGCCGCCAAAAAGATATATATTAAATAGAGATCAATCACACGGACTAAAATCCAATGTCAGACACACAGTCCATTTACAAGTCCGTTCTGGGGCTGAACGAAACCGGAGGCACCTAGTACCCCGCATATCCATCGATCTCCAAGTACGTCTGGACGATCACTAACTGTTTCCATCTTCTTGGGTGTACAGCCCAATCAAGATCATCAGTAATCACCCAAACAACGTGAAGACTTCCGGTCTTCGACCGCCGTCTTCATCTTCGACTTATCGTCGTATCAGTTATTCAGAATGGGATAAACCCGGTCTTTCCGAATAACTCGCGTATATTTTAAATAAGTGTTACACAAACACAACATACGCCTCATTCCAATTCATCAGTCACTAACCGTAAATTAATCAAGAGAATAATTTCCCAAATATTTACCCCGAAGGCCGAAACCAACATCAGATCAATATCCAGAAAACCATTCTGCTTGGCTAACCGACAGTTAGTTTCTAAATTTCACGTTCATAGGGAAAGGTTCCCATTAATTTTATCCAAGATAAATTCCTTGAATTTATTCTTTATTCTATTCTTTTGAATTTCGATTCAACTAGTCGGGATTAACGAAACTTACCGAAGTAATCATTTTCTTTAATTCCCCAATCCCAACCTATTTATCCCATGAAGTAAAACTGGTAATACTTCATACCTAACACCACCGTGTTATCGGTAAATTCAATTACCATTTCACGTTCAAATCTAATTAAAGATTTAACTATCGCCTGGAGCAAAACTGGTGATACTCCATTCTCGACCATTTCAATCTAATTAAAGATTCATTAAAACTCCACTTAGTTTTAATCGTTAACTGGGTTAAAGAATCAGTGTCATTTAAAACACAGTTCATGATAAACCCAAAATCACATTCATTAATTATCGGGTTAAAGAACGAGTGTTATTTAAAACACAATTCACGATAAACCTAAGAGTCAATATCAATTCGATTTCAATTAAATATTATTTAATTGGTACACTTCATTAAATCTAAATAAAAAGATTTAATCTTTTCTCAACTGTGTTCAAGAACAGTGTTAGTGAAGACACCATTCACGACAAACCCAAATCACATTTGATATTCAATACAAGGCTCTGAATAGAAAATATATCGGCTTATATTCAATATCAAATTCTACGATTAACAAATGTCATATTGGAAATAACGATATAAATATATATCTTTCAAATTTCCATAACAACATCTGTATAATCACGAATTCCAACATCGAAATATTCCGAAAACAATTTCGATTCAAATCCACTCCAATGCAATCATTGGAAATTCTGGTTATTTTTAAAACCCTTTTTCAAATTCAATTTATTTATTTAAAAATAAATAAAATTATATTTCTAGTTCAATACTAGTTCATTTCGATAAAAATCTATTTTTATCTTTTCAAATATGGAGTTTTTCATCCCAAATCTTCACAAATCATTTCTTATGATTTTACACAAACGGTTACTATTTTTAATAATTTTATCAAGGCCCGTACAGTCGATTTCCATCAATGGCCATCGAACTGCACTTACATCGACATTTTTCAAATTTGATTTGGACGTAACTCCAAATCCAACCGTTAGATTTCAAATTTCTAATATTCGTTAGAAAGCTCTTTTCGATACGAACCCAACTCCGGTTTTATGAGAATCCGACGGTCGGATCTCCCGTAATGTCCGTTTGAAATAAATGGTCGAAATTTACGAACTGCCGCGGCGCGGCGCGTTCTATTCAGGCCATTATATTATATATATAATATATATACTTCGTCGATTTCTATTTAAAAACGAATTATATAAATAGTTTTAAAATCGTTTCAAAAGCGATTTCAACTTCCTTTTCAATTCAAATCAAAATTGAATTCTTCTTTATAAATTCGTTTTAAAATTCATTTCTATTCAATTCAAATTTCTATTCAATTTGAATTCATTTCAATTCACTTTCAATTCAATTTGAATTCGTTTTCAATTCAATTCATTTCGAAATCGTTTTCAATTCAGTTCATTTCCGAAATCGTTTTCAATTCAATTCATTTCGAAATCGTTTTCAATTCAATTCATTTCCGAAATCGTTTTCAATTCAATTCATTTCGAAATCGTTTTCAATTCAATTCATTTCGAAATCGTTTTCAATTCAATTCATTTCGAAATCGTTTTCAATTCAATTCATTTCGAAATCGTTTTCAATTCAATTCATTTCGAAATCGTTTTCAATTCAATTCATTTCCGAAATCGTTTTCAATTCAATTCATTTCGAAATCGTTTTCAATTCAATTCATTTCGAAATCGTTTTCAATTCAATTCATTTCGAAATCGTTTTCAATTCAATTCATTTCGAAATCGTTTTCAATTCAATTCATTTCGAAATCGTTTTCAATTCAATTCATTTCGAAATCGTTTTCAATTCAATTCATTTCGAAATCGTTTTCAATTCAATTCATTTCCGAAATCGTTTTCAATTCAATTCATTTCGAAATCGTTTTCAATTCAATTCATTTCGAAATCGTTTTCAATTCAATTCATTTCGAAATCGTTTTAAATTCAATTCATTTCGAAATCGTTTTCAATTCATTTTATTTCAAAATCGTTTTCAATTTCATTTCAGAATGAATAAAATCGATATCAATATCGTTTACGTCAAAACGGCGTCAATCTAATCAACACGGCTTCATAAATTTCTATTTTCAAATATCCTATTTCAAATATTTCTTTTTCAAAATAGTTGTTATTATCAAAATATTTCGTTCAACACATGACCAATCTCATTGGATGAGTACTGTCAACACATGAACTTTTATTTTATAATATTCTTTATTTTTCAAATTGGAATGAGGCCCAATCAATTACCATATAAAGTTAATTATATGGATTTTCATGCATTACACACATATAATAGCATTGAAAAATAATCAACCATCAACCAAAGTGCACTACACTGTATAAGCATCAAATATAGATATCTAACGCTTATAACAGCCTGTCAATCAATCGATCGTCATATTTAATCAATCAAGATGAGTGAACTTCAAATTTCATCCCAACACCCGTGTGGGGTTTCAAACAATCAAACGCATATTTTATTTGTGCAGTTGGGCGATGTGTAAAATTTATCGACGCAATCAATGTCAGTCAAATCAGTGTACATAAACAAACCGTCCGGTTTGTAAATGAATATTTTATCTATTCACTTTCACGTTAAAATTTATATTTTTAACGATAAAATATTCTATTTCAACACATGAATTTCTATTCATTTCATTTACACAATAAAAATGATATTTTTATTTTTCTAACATATTTTAGAAAATTTCGGCGGCATAGCGGCACGATACTAGAAACGGGACAAGGCCTAGCCTTATCCCTGGTCTAGTGAAGGCCCACGCCATTCACACATCAATCAAATCCATTTCATTTCACCAAACAATTCAATTCAAACCAATTAGACTAACCAACTACACAACCAAACAATTTATCAAACAAGCTATCCATGGTCTGTGGATGACAGGTGTCGGGTGCTACTAAGCAGCGTCTGCATCCTAGTATATATGTATATAACTAGAAAAAAAAAGTTGAAGAGTGAGAAGTTCTCACCAAAAGCTATCCAACTTTACGTCTCTTTCTTTTAGAGAAATCTGCATCGTTATCGCATCTTCGTTGACCGCTTTCACTACATATGTAAAAATCAAATTTTTACTTCGCTATTCAATATATAAAAATCGAATTTTTAGTTCGCTATTCAATATATAAAAATCGAATTTTTAGTTCGCTATTCGATATATAAAAATCGAATTTTTAGTTCGCTATTCGATATATAAAAATCATATTTTTAATTCGCCACTTCATTATTTGTAAAAATAGAATTTTCATCACTTCAACTTCATAGTAGAAATCATATTTTTACTCCACTTTTCAATATAGAAAAGTCGTATTTTTACTACGCTATTCAATATAGAAAAATCGAATTTTTATGGTGCTATCACTTATTTAAAAATCGAATTTTTAATTCAACTTCATATAGAGAAAAATCCGACCTTTTATATAGATAAAAATCCTTATCTTTGTTAATTTAAAAATCTAAACTATACTAATTTAAAAATATAACCTTTTATACTTTATTCATATATAAATATCGTATTCCTAAAACAAAGATAATATTTTTACTAAAATCTTTTCTATAAAAATCATAATAACTTATATAAATGAAAATCAGAGTTTATATACAATAAAAATCAGATTTTAAAGGCATATAAATTCAGAAAAACTTACATTGTTTGTCGGAGGAAGGGGGGGAGTGTCTGGTGCCGTCGCAGGTGATGGGGGCTGCTCTGGTCGGTGATGGCGTGAAGGAGTGGGTGGCGGCAGTTTTCTTGGCGCAGTTCTGGTGGTTGGCGGCTGGGGGCGTATGGGTTTTGGGCGTCAGAGGCTACGGGTTGCGGTGGGTCTTCGCGAGTGGAGGAGTAAAGGGGGATGGCCGATCTGAGGCGTGGCGCGTGGATGGGGAGGCGGAGGTTGAACGAGGCGGCGGCTTGATGTAAGGCGTCGGGGTTCATCGGGGAGGGGCGGCGGCGGCTTCCCTCCCCCCGTCGCTCTCGTTTTTTTTTTTTTTCTTTTCTTTGAATCTAACGAATGATAGAAGGGGGGAGGGCCAGAACGAGGTTAAAGGGGGAGAGTTTTTTTTTTATTATTTTTATTATTTTTATTTAATTTAAAAAGTTGACTTTTACAAACGAACTCGAAACGAGGCCCACCGCCTGTCGTCCATAGCGTTTTACCCCCATTCCGAACACAATGGGATATGTATCGTAAGTTGATTTGATCATTTGAATCAGTTTCCGTTGAATTTACATTTAAATCACTATATTGAATTTTAAACGTACATTTCAAATTACCGGGGTCACATACTAACTAGAAAAATTCCATAAAAATATTTTCTAGCTTCGTATTGACGATACGGTCCCAACAAAACTAGTTTCGTCGAATTCTGAGACCGTTGGAAAAATGGCCAATTTCCAGTCGATTAAAATCAACTAAAACTGGTCAAACGCGTTTTCCTTTGCCACGCTCACATATTGATTCGAAAAATTATGAAATTTGAAACCAAGCAATAACTTGACACCACGGATCCAACAAAAGTGGTTTCGTCGAAATCCGAGGTCATTTGCAAAATGTCCATTTTTAAGGGCCTGAATTCCATAGCGACTATTCAGAATTTTCAACTGGACATATCTTTTGATTCCCGCTATGAAATCTTGATCTGTCTGATTCGTTGGAAAGATATTCTCAATTAGATTCTAATATTTTTGGTTTCACTAAAATCCGGTTTGTTTTGCACCCGGTACATTCAATTGAAGTTTGAAATCGAATTATCGAACTACCGCGCCATTTTCAATTCTATTATATAGTTATATATAATTATTTATATTCTAACGACGACGCGTATAATATATACGTTCGAATTATATTCAAACTAAATTTCTCGTTGATTTTATTTAAAATAATCTATTTTAAATAATTAAAATTCGCTAAAATTGCCAAAATAAAAATTTCAAACTGGCCCAGATTTTCGGGTTATTACAATCTCCCCCACTTAAAACTTTTCGTCCCCGAAAAGGAACAAAGTCGAAAGTGGTTTGATTAATTAACACTACGTTCGATCTGGCTTCCATTCTCCAACTTTTCAGTTTCTGAGAATTTTCAAAATCTCAAAAATTTGGCTAACACCCTAAATTTTTGAAAAATTTCGCCATAACCTCCCCTGCACCGGGAGCATCGGGGAATTTCAGATAGCTTCCCCGGTCCTTCAGATCTCAAAAAGAAAAAGAAAAAGCCAAGCGGCTAGCCAATAGGCTCATAAAATCATCGTCACCCAAACAAAACAGTAAATTACGTAATAAACATGTACCTATTTGTCGGGCAAACAAATTTTATTCTCTGGCACTAGCCTCCTTGCTATGACCTGTTCAATGATATATATGTATATGCAAGCAAATGCGACAAATTTTCAATACAATTCAATATTTGATTCCAATGAACTAAATGGTTCAAATTTTAATTATTCAAACAATAAAACCATCAATCAATTAGTGAATTATAGTTTCAAATTCATAATTTTGATATATATAAAGAAAATCATGTTTTGATGCCAAATCTCAACAATGTATTCTAGCTATATTAGTTTTGGCTCTCACACCAGTCTAATGGACATATATAGAAAATCACACCTTCGAAACTCGAATACCAATTCTGATGATGTCTAGACTATCATCAGAATCGTCTCCGGGCGACTAGAGTGTGACTCTATATCTATCCAGTATATTAAAACTTCAAATACACGTGGATCAGACGTATACGCAAAGTCTATATATACTGGACTGTCCAAATTCAAACATAATAACTAATCAAATACGAATAGTTGATTTAAATTTTCAAAACAAAATTTGTTTTCATTTTCAAAAATATACTCTTCACACTCGTTCTAGGATACTACTGATCCTATCTCAACGAGTCATTCTAATTGGATATTACTAATCCAATATCTGATGAATTCTTTCGTAGGGTTCTAATGTGTCTTGTTCTCTGAGCTTTGTAAACCAAAGCTCTGATACCAACTGTGACGAGAAGGAATTCCGCTCGGTCCGAACCAGTCGCTAAACCGACCCAGACCGTTCGAAACGCCCTATCGTTTGAGAACACGACAAAATAGAACACATACAGAAGAACATTTCATTGTATATTACAACAATGCATCAGAATACAAGAATTTACAGAGTATGAATAAATATTACACAGAAATATCAGAAATTTAAATTACATTTAAATACATAGCAGCGGAAAATAATACACTACACAACTAGAAGAGATATACGGATACAAAGCTTTCCGGATATCATTCCAGCTGTAAATCAGGATCCTTTGAATATAAATCTGCAAAACCAAAACTACTAGCTACCCATGTCAAAATAGGGGCACCCAGAGTTTAGGTTAAAACAATAAACTCCAGGTCAGTCATGGGACTGGTGTGAGAACTAAAATAGTTATTAATCTTTATTTTTAAGTTTGGTAAATCAAGGGACCACGCCGTATAACACGGAACGGGTTTCCTCCCAAGAGTACCAGTGCATAAAACAAACAGCGCAATGCTAAATAAGGAAAAATGAAGCTGTTATAAGACCCAGGTCCCATCACACAATGCAACGCAGCCGAGGATAGGGTTTTCCCTTATAACAGCCAAGGAATGCTTGATACGGTTAAAACAAATCATTTGATACTACTATAAGTGCATAGTGTATAAAACAACTTCAAATCATAAGTATCAATCATAGGCGGCATGGGTACCATATATCATGTCGCCATATATAGGTTTACAAATAAAACCGCAAATGTCACGTATTTGGAAATTGGATTTCCATCTATGAACCGAGGCAAAAGATAGTCCTCAACCGATTCGAGACGCTCTAGCCCGTGTCTCAGGATCAGAGCTCGAGTGACCCTTGGAGCGACAGGGCCGGTCCACCGATGTGGATTAAAATGCCTGAACACTGCGTTTCCCCACCCTTTGGGGTGTCAATGAGCCAACAAACGACTCCATCGGTTCGAGAACGACCGATATATCCGAGGCGCCTCGCAACAGCAACAACCACATAAGTCAAACTCGTCAGGGCGTGTAAAACCACTGACGCCACTTTTTAGCTAGAAGGAAACGCATGCCCTCCCTGAGGTCCGTCTCCCGTTTTTGGTTCATACCGGGGGTCAAACACGTGAAGTAACCGTTACACAAAGCTACGCCACAAAGGCCTTGCTTTGATCATCACCACAAGACTTTGCTTTTCAACAGAAGCCTCGATCAATTGCCACTTAGGCATGCCACACAGGCAATTCACTCCATGCGTTTGATATCCATCAATATATAACCCCTGAGCTCGTACGTCTCAGAGAAGGGCGTTAAGCAAGAGAATAAATTCTCTGCCGCCAAACAGATATATATTAAATAGAGATCAATCACACGGACTAAAATCCAATGTCAGACACACAGTCCATTTACAAGTCCGTTCTGGGGCTGAACGAAACCGGAGGCACCTTGTACCCCGCATATCCATCGATCTCCAAGTACGTCTGGACGATCACTAACTGTTTCCATCTTCTTGGGTGTACAGCCCAATCAAGATCATCAGTAATCACCCAAACAACGTGAAGACTTCCGGTCTTCGACCGCCGTCTTCATCTTCGACTTATCGTCGTATCAGTTATTCAGAATGGGATAAACCCGGTCTTTCCGAATAACTCGCGTATATTTTAAATAAGTGTTACACAAACACAACATACGCCTCATTCCAATTCATCGGTCACTAACCGTAAGTTAATCAAGAGAATAATTTCCCAAATATTTACCCCGAAGGCCGAAACCAACATCAGATCAATATCCAGAAAACCATTCTGCTTGGCTAACCGACAGTTAGTTTCTAAATTTCACGTTCATAGGGAAAGGTTCCCATTAATTTTATCCAAGATAAATTCCTTGAATTTATTCTTTATTCTATTCTTTTGAATTTCGATTCAACTAGTCGGGATTAACGAAACTTACCGAAGTAATCATTTGCTTTAATTCCCCAATCCCAACCTATTTATCCCATGAAGTAAAACTGGTAATACTTCATACCTAACACCACCGTGTTATCGGTAAATTCAATTACCATTTCACGTTCAAATCTAATTAAAGATTTAACTATCGCCTGGAGCAAAACTGGTGATACTCCATTCTCGACCATTTCAATCTAATTAAAGATTCATTAAAACTCCACTTAGTTTTAATCGTTAACTGGGTTAAAGAATCAGTGTCATTTAAAACACAGTTCACGATAAACCCAAAACCACATTCGTTAATTATCGGGTTAAAGAACGAGTGTTATTTAAAACACCATTCACGATAAACCCAAGAATCAATATCAATTCGATTTCAATTAAATATTATTTAATTGGTACACTTTATTAAATCTAAATAAAAAGATTTAATCTTTTCTCAACTGGGTTCAAGAACAGTGTTAGTGAAGACACCATTCACGACAAACCCAAATCACATTTGATATTCAATACAAAGCTCTGAATAGAAAATATATCGGCTTATATTCAATATCAAATTCTACGATTAACAAATGTCATATTGGAAATAACGATATAAATATATATCTTTCAAATTTCCATAACAACATCTGTATAATCACGAATTCCAACATCGAAATATTTCGAAGACAATTTCGATTCAAATCCACTCCAATGCAATCATTGGAAATTCTGGTTAATTTTAAAACCCTTTTTCAAATTCAATTTATTTATTTAAAAATAAATAGAATTATATTTCTAGTTCAATACTAGTTCATTTCGATAAAAATCTATTTTTATCTTTTAAAATATGGAGTTTTTCATCCCAAATCTTCACAAATCATTTCTTACGATTTTACACAAATTGTTACTATTTTTAATAATTTTATCAAGGCCCGTACAGTCGATTTCCATCATTGGCCATCGAACTGCACTTACAACGACCTTTTTCAAATTTGATTTGGATGTAACTCCAAATCCGACCGTTAGATTTCAAATTTCTAATATTCGTTAGAAAGCTCTTTTCGATACGAACCCAACGGTTCCGGTTTTAGGAGAATCCGACGGTCGGATCTCCCGTAATGTCCGTTTGAAATAAATGGTCGAAATTTACGAACTGCCGCAGCGCGGCGCGTTCTATTCAGGCCATTATATTATATATATAATATATATAATATATACTTCGTCGATTTCTATTTAAAAACGAATTATATAAATAGTTTTAAAATCGTTTCAAAAGCGATTTCAACTTCCTTTTCAATTCAAATCAAAATTGAATTCTTCTTTATAAATTAGTTTTAAAATTCATTTCTATTCAATTCAAATTTCTATTCAATTTGAATTCATTTCAATTCACTTTCAATTCAATTTGAATTCGTTTTCAATTCAATTCATTTCGAAATCGTTTTCAATTCAATTCGTTTCGAAATCGTTTTCAATTCAATTCATTTCCGAAATCGTTTTCAATTCAATTCATTTCCGAAATCGTTTTCAATTCAATTCATTTCCGAAATCGTTTTCAATTCAATTCATTTCGAAATCGTTTTCAATTCAATTCATTTCGAAATCGTTTTCAATTCAATTCATTTCGAAATCGTTTTCAATTCAATTCATTTCGAAATCGTTTTCAATTCAATTCATTTCCGAAATCGTTTTCAATTCAATTCATTTCGAAATCGTTTTTAATTCAATTCATTTCCGAAATCGTTTTCAATTCAATTCATTTCGAAATCGTTTTCAATTCAATTCATTTCGAAATCGTTTTCAATTCAATTCATTTCGAAATTGTTTTCAATTCAATTCATTTCGAAATCGTTTTCAATTGAATTCATTTTGAAATCGTTTTCAATTGAATACATTTCGAAATCGTTTTCAATTCAATTCATTTCCGAAATCGTTTTCAATTCAATTCATTTCCGAAATCGTTTTCAATTCAATTCATTTCCGAAATCGTTTTCAATTCAATTCATTTTGAAATCGTTTTCAATTCAATTCATTTCGAAATCGTTTTCAATTCAATTCATTTCGAAATCGTTTTCAATTCAATTCATTTCGAAATCGTTTTCAATTCATTTCAGAATGAATAAAATCGATATCAATATCGTTTACGTCAAAATGGCGTTAATCTAATCAACACGGCTTCATAAATTTCTATTTTCAAATATCCTATTTCAAATATTTCTTTTTCAAAATAGTTGTTATTATCAAAATATTTCGTTCAACACATGACCAATCTCAATGGATGAGTACTGTCAACACATGAACTTTTATTTTATAATATTCTTTATTTTTCAAATTCGAATGAGGCCCAATCAATTACCATATAAAGTTAATTATATGGATTTTCATGCATTACACACATATAATAGCATTGAAAAATAATCAACCATCAACCAAAGTGCACTACACTGTATAAGCATCAAATATAGATATCTAACGCTTATAACAGCCTGTCAATCAATCGATCGACATATTCAATCAATCAGGATGAGTGAACTTCAAATTTCATCCCAACACCCGTGTGGGGTTTCAAACAATCAAACGCATATTTTATTTGTGCAGTTGGGCGATGTGTAAAATTTATCGACCCAATCAATGTCAGTCAAATCAGTGTACATAAACAAACCGTCCGGTTTGTAAATGAATATTTTATCTATTTACTTTCACGTTAAAATTTATATTTTTAACGATAAAATATTCTATTTCAACACATGAATTTCTATTCATTTCATTTACACAATAAAAACGATATTTTTATTTTTCTAACATATTTTAGAAAATTTCGGCGGCATAACGGCACGATACTAGAAACGGGACAAGGCCTAGCCTTATCCCCGGTCTAGTGAAGGCCCACGCCATTCACACATCAATCAAATCCATTTCATTTCACCAAACAATTCAATTCAAACCAATTAGACTAACCAACTACACAACCAAACAATTTATCAAACAAGCCATCCATGGTCTGTGGATGACGGGTGTCGGGTGCTACTAAGCACCGTCTGCATCCTAGTATATATGTATATAACTTGAAAAAAAAAAGAAGTTGAAGAGTGAGAAGTTCTCACCAAAAGCTATCCAACTTTACGTCTCTTCCTTTTAGAGAAATCTACATCGTTATCGCATCTTCGTTGACCGCTTTCACTACATATGTAAAAATCGAATTTTTACTTCGCTATTCAATATATAAAAATAGAATTTTTAGTTCGCTATTCAATATATAAAAATCGAATTTTTAGTTCGCTATTCAATATATAAAAATCGAATTTTTAGTTCGCTATTCGATATATAAAAATCGAATTTTTAGTTCGCTATTCGATATATAAAAATCATATTTTTAATTCGCCACTTCATTATTTGTAAAAATATAATTTTCATCACTTCAACTTCATAGTAGAAATCATATTTTTACTCCACTTTTCAATATAGAAAAGTTGTATTTTTACTACGCTATTCAATATAGAAAAATCGAATTTTTATGGTGCTATCACTTATTTAAAAATCGAATTTTTAATTCAACTTCATATAGAGAAAAATCCGACCTTTTATATAGATAAAAATCCTTATCTTTGTTAATTTAAAAATCTAAACTATACTAATTTAAAAATATAACCTTTTATACTTTATTCATATATAAATATCGTATTCCTAAAACAAAGATCATATTTTTACTAAAATCTTTTCTATAAAAATCATAATAACTTATATAAATGAAAATCAGAGTTTATATACAATAAAAATCAGATTTTAAAGGCATATAAATTCAGAAAAACTTACATTGTTTGTTGGAGGAAGGGGGGAGTGTCTGGTGCCGTCGCAGGTGATGGGGGCTGCTCTGGTCGGTGATGGCGTGAAGGAGTGGGTGGCGGCAGTTTTCTTGGCGCAGTTCTGGTGATTGGCGGCTGGGGGCGTACGGGTTTTGGGCGTCAGAGGCTACGGGTTGCGGTGGGTCTTCGCGAGTGGAGGAGTAAAGGGGGATGGCCGATCTGAGGCGTGGCGCGTGGATGGGGAGGCGGAGGTTGAACGAGGCTGCGGCCTGACGTAAGGCGTCGGGGTTCATCGGGGAGGTGCGGCGGCGGCTTCCCTCCCCTCGTCGCTCTCGTTTTTATTTTTTTTATTTTTTTTTCTTTTCTTTGAATCTAACGAATGGTAGAAGGGGGGGGGCCAGAACGAGATTAAAGGGGAAGAGTTTTATTTATTTATTTATTTAATTTTTTTTATTTAATTTAAAAAGTTGACTTTTACAAACGAACTCGAAACGAGGCCCACCGCCTGTCGTCCATAGCGTTTTACCCCCATTCCGAACACATTGGGATATGTATCGTAAGCTGATTTGATCGTTTGAATCTGTTTCCGTTGAATTTACATTTAAATCACTATATTGAATTTTAAACGTACATTTCAAATTACCGGGGTCACATACTGACTAGAAAAATTCCATAAAAATATTTTCTAGCTTCGTATTGACGATACGGTCCCAACAAAACTAGTTTCGTCGAATTCTGAGACCGTTGGAAAAATGGCCAATTTCCAGTCGATTAAAATCAACTAAAACTGGTCAAACGCGTTTTCCTTTGCCACGCTCACATATTGATTCGAAAAATTATGAAATTTGAAACCAAGCAATAACTTGACACCACGGATCCAACAAAAGTGGTTTCGTCGAAATCCGAGGTCATTTGCAAAATGTCCATTTTTAAGGGCCTGAATTCCATAACGACTATTCAGAATTTTCAAATGGACATATCTTTTGATTCCCGCTATGAAATCTTGATCTGTCGGATTCGTTGGAAAGATATTCTCAATGAGATTCTAATATTTTTGGTTTCACTAAAATCCGGTTTGTTTTGCACCCGGTACATTCAATTGAAGTTTGAAATCGAATTATCGAACTACCGCGCCATTTTCAATTCTATTATATAGTTATATATAATTATTTATATTCTAATGATGACGCGTATAATATATACGTTCGAATTATATTCAAACTAAATTTCTCGTTGATTTTATTTAAAATAATCTATTTTAAATAATTAAAATTCGCTAAAATTGCTAGAATAAAAATTTCAAACTGGCCCAGATTTTCGGGTTATTACACAAATCCAACCGTTAGATTTCTAATTTCTAATATTCGTTAGAAAGCTCTTTTCGATACGAACCCAACGGTTCCAGTTTTAGGAGAATCCGACGGTCGGATCTCCCGCAATAGCCATTCGAAGTCAATGGTCGAAATTCGCGAGCTGCCGCGGCGCGGCGCGTTCTATTCAGGCCAATATATTATATATATTATATATATAATATATACTTCGTCGATTTCCTTTTAAAACGTATTTTATAAATCGTTTTAAATTCGTTCTCAAAACAATTTCAACTTCTTTTCAAATTCAAATCAAAATTGAATTTTTCCTTATCAAATTCGGTTTAAATTCATTTCAAATGATTCCAATTCAAATCGATTTTTAATTCAATTTCGATTCGTTTTCAGTTAAATTCAATTTCAATTCGAATTCATTTATATTCAATTTCAATTCGAATTTATTTATATTCAATTTCAATTCGAATTCATTTATATTCAATTTCAATTCGAATTTCAATTCTTTTCAATATATCAGATTTTGAAATCACCTTCGATATTCATTATAAAATGAATAAAATCGATATAAATATCATTCACGTCGAAATGGCGTTAATCTAACCAACACAGCTTCATATGTTTTTATTTTCAAATATTCTATTTCAAATATTTCTATTTCGAATATTTCTATTTCGAAACTGGAATGAGGCCCAATCAATTACCATATAATGCTAATTATATGGATTTTCTACAACACATGTATATATCAACAACGATGAATAATCAACCATCATCCAAAGTGCATTCTACACTGTATAAGCATCAAATATAGATATTCAACGCTTATAACAGTCTGTCAATCAATCGATCGACATACAACTAAACAATCGGGATTAGTGTACTTCAAATATCATCCCAATACCCGTGTGGGGTTTCAAACAATCAAACACAGATTTTATTTGTGCAGTTGGGCGATGTGTAAAATTTATCATCCCAATCAATGCCCTTCAAATAGGTGTACATAAACAAGTTGTCCGGTTTGTAAATGAATATTTATTTATTCACATTCATGTTAAAAATTATATTTTTAACGATCAAACTATTTTATTCAACCTATGAATATTCTATTCGGTTCATTTATTAAATAAAATGTTATCTTTATTTTTCTAACATATTTTAGAAAATTTCGGTGGCATAACGGCACGATACTAGAAACGGGACAAGGCCTAGCCTTATCCCCGGTCTAGTGAAGGCCCACGCCATTCACACATCAATCAAATCCATTTCATTTCACCAAACAATTCAATTCAAACCAATTAGACTAACCAACTACACAACCAAACAATTTATCAAACAAGCCATCCATGGTCTGTGGATGACGGGTGTCGGGTGCTACTAAGCACCGTCTGCATCCTAGTATATATGTATATAACTAGAAAAAAAAAGAAGTTGAAGAGTGAGAAGTTCTCACCAAAAGCTATCCAACTTTACGTCTCTTCCTTTTAGAGAAATCTGCATCGTTATCGCATCTTCGTTGAACGCTTTCACTACATATGTAAAAATCGAATTTTTACTTCGCTATTCAATATATAAAAATAGAATTTTTAGTTCGCTATTCAATATATAAAAATCGAATTTTTAGTTCGCTATTCGATATATAAAAATCGAATTTTTAGTTCGCTATTCGATATATAAAAATCATATTTTTAATTCGCCACTTCATTATTTGTAAAAATATAATTTTCATCACTTCAACTTCATAGTAGAAATCATATTTTTACTCCACTTTTCAATATAGAAAAGTTGTATTTTTACTACGCTATTCAATATAGAAAAATCGAATTTTTATGGTGCTATCACTTATTTAAAAATCGAATTTTTAATTCAACTTCATATAGAGAAAAATACGACCTTTTATATAGGTAAAAATCCTTATCTTTGTTAATTTAAAAATCTAAACTATACTAATTTAAAAATATAACCTTTTATACTTTATTCATATATAAATATCGTATTCCTAAAACAAAGATCATATTTTTACTAAAATCTTTTCTATAAAAATCATAATAACTTATATAAATGAAAATCAGAGTTTATATACAATAAAAATCAGATTTTAAAGGCATATAAATTCAGAAAAACTTACATTGTTTGTCGGAGGAAGGGGGGGAGTGTCTGGTGCCGTCGCAGGTGATGGGGGCTGCTCTGGTCGGTGATGGCGTGAAGGAGTGGGTGGCGGCAGTTTTCTTGGCGCAGTTCTGGTGATTGGCGGCTGGGGGCGTACGGGTTTTGGGCGTCAGAGGCTACGTGTTGCGGTGGGTCTTCGCGAGTGGAGGAGTAAAGGGGGATGGCCGATCTGAGGCGTGGCGCGTGGATGGGGAGGCGGAGGTTGAACGAGGCGGCGGCCTGACGTAAGGCGTCGGGGTTCATCGGGGAGGGGCGGCGGCGGCTTCCCTCCCCTCGTCGCTCTCGTTTTTATTTTTTTTTTATTTTTTTTTCTTTTCTTTGAATCTAACGAATGGTAGAAGGGGGGGGGGGCCAGAACGAGATTAAAGGGGGAGAGTTTTATTTATTTATTTATTTAAATTTTTTTTATTTAATTTAAAAAGTTGACTTTTACAAACGAACTCGAAATGAGGCCCACCGCCTGTCGTCCATAGCGTTTTACCCCCATTCCGAACACATTGGGATATGTATCGTAAGCTGATTTGATCGTTTGAATCAGTTTCCGTTGAATTTACATTTAAATCACTATATTGAATTTTAAACGTACATTTCAAATTACCGGGGTCACATACTGACTAGAAAAATTCCATAAAAATATTTTCTAGCTTCGTATTGACGATACGGTCCCAACAAAACTAGTTTCGTCGAATTCTGAGACCGTTGGAAAAATGGCCAATTTCCAGTCGATTAAAATCAACTAAAACTGGTCAAACGCGTTTTCCTTTGCCACGCTCACATATTGATTCGAAAAATTATGAAATTTGAAATCAAGCAATAACTTGACACCGCGGATCCAACAAAAGTGGTTTCGTCGAAATCCGAGGTCATTTGCAAAATGTCCATTTTTAAGGGCCTGAATTCCATAACGACTATTCAGAATTTTCAACCGGACATATCTTTTGATTCCCGCTATGAAATCTTGATCTGTCGGATTCGTTGGAAAGATATTCTCAATGAGATTCTAATATTTTTGGTTTCACTAAAATCCGGTTTGTTTTGCACCCGGTACATTCAATTGAAGTTTGAAATCGAATTATCGAACTACCGCGCCATTTTCAATTCTATTATATAGTTATATATAATTATTTATATTCTAATGATGACGCGTATCATATATACGTTCGAATTATATTCAAACTAAATTTCTCGTTGATTTTATTTAAAATAATCTATTTTAAATAATTAAAATTCGCTAAAATTGCTAGAATAAAAATTTCAAACTGGCCCAGATTTTCGGGTTATTACACAAATCCAACCGTTAGATTTCTAATTTCTAATATTCGTTAGAAAGCTCTTTTCGATACGAACCCAACGGTTCCGGTTTTAGGAGAATCCGACGGTCGGATCTCCCGCAATAGCCATTCGAAGTCAATGGTCGAAATTCGCGAGCTGCCGCGACGCGTTCTATTCAGGCCAATATATTATATATATTATATATATAATATATACTTCGTCGATTTCCTTTTAAAACGTATTTTATAAATCATTTTAAATTCGTTCTCAAAACAATTTCAACTTCTTTTCAAATTCAAATCAAAATTGAATTTTTCCTTATCAAATTCGGTTTAAATTCATTTCAAATTGATTCCAATTCAAATCGATTTTTAATTCAATTTCGATTCGTTTTCAGTTAAATTCAATTTCAATTCGAATTCATTTATATTCAATTTCAATTCGAATTTATTTATATTCAATTTCAATTCGAATTCATTTATATTCAATTTCAATTCGAATTTCAATTCTTTTCAATATATCAGATTTTGAAATCACCTTCGATATTCATTATAAAATGAATAAAATCGATATAAATATCATTCACTTCGAAATGGCGTTAATCTAACCAACACAGCTTCATATGTTTCTATTTTCAAATATTCTATTTCAAATATTTCTATTTCGAATATTTCTATTTCGAAACTGGAATGAGGCCCAATCAATTACCATATAATGCTAATTATATGGATTTTCTACAACACATGTATATATCAACAACGATGAATAATCAACCATCATCCAAAGTGCATTCTACACTGTATAAGCATCAAATATAGATATTCAACGCTTATAACAGTCTGTCAATCAATCGATCGACATACAACTAAACAATCGGGATTAGTGTACTTCAAATATCATCCCAATACCCGTGTGGGGTTTCAAACAATCAAACACAGATTTTATTTGTGCAGTTGGGCGATGTGTAAAATTTATCATCCCAATCAATGTCCTTCAAATAGGTGTACATAAACAAGTTGTCCGGTTTGTAAATGAATATTTATTTATTCACATTCATGTTAAAAATTATATTTTTAACGATCAAACTATTTTATTCAACCTATGAATATTCTATTCGGTTCATTTATTAAATAAAATGTTATCTTTATTTTTCTAACATATTTTAGAAAATTTCGGTGGCATAACGGCACGATACTAGAAACGGGACAAGGCCTAGCCTTATCCCCGGTCTAGTGAAGGCCCACGCCATTCACACATCAATCAAATCCATTTCATTTCACCAAACAATTCAATTCAAACCAATTAGACTAACCAACTACACAACCAAACAATTTATCAAACAAGCCATCCATGGTCTGTGGATGACGGGTGTCGGGTGCTACTAAGCACCGTCTGCATCCTAGTATATATGTATATAACTAGAAAAAAAAAGAAGTTGAAGAGTGAGAAGTTCTCACCAAAAGCTATCCAACTTTACGTCTCTTCCTTTTAGAGAAATCTGCATCGTTATCGCATCTTCGTTGAACGCTTTCACTACATATGTAAAAATCGAATTTTTACTTCGCTATTCAATATATAAAAATAGAATTTTTAGTTCGCTATTCAATATATAAAAATCGAATTTTTAGTTCGCTATTCAATATATAAAAATCGAATTTTTAGTTCGCTATTCGATATATAAAAATCGAATTTTTAGTTCGCTATTCAATATATAAAAATCATATTTTTAATTCGCCACTTCATTATTTGTAAAAATATAATTTTCATCACTTCAACTTCATAGTAGAAATCATATTTTTACTCCACTTTTCAATATAGAAAAGTTGTATTTTTACTACGCTATTCAATATAGAAAAATCGAATTTTTATGGTGCTATCACTTATTTAAAAATCGAATTTTTAATTCAACTTCATATAGAGAAAAATACGACCTTTTATATAGGTAAAAATCCTTATCTTTGTTAATTTAAAAATCTAAACTATACTAATTTAAAAATATAACCTTTTATACTTTATTCATATATAAATATCGTATTCCTAAAACAAAGATCATATTTTTACTAAAATCTTTTCTATAAAAATCATAATAACTTATATAAATGAAAATCAGAGTTTATATACAATAAAAATCAGATTTTAAAGGCATATAAATTCAGAAAAACTTACATTGTTTGTCGGAGGAAGGGGGGGAGTGTCTGGTGCCGTCGCAGGTGATGGGGGCTGCTCTGGTCGGTGATGGCGTGAAGGAGTGGGTGGCGGCAGTTTTCTTGGCGCAGTTCTGGTGATTGGCGGCTGGGGGCGTACGGGTTTTGGGCGTCAGAGGCTACGGGTTGCGGTGGGTCTTCGCGAGTGGAGGAGTAAAGGGGGATGGCCGATCTGAGGCGTGGCGCGTGGATGGGGAGGCGGAGGTTGAACGAGGCGGCGGCCTGACGTAAGGCGTCGGGGTTCATCGGGGAGGGGCGGCGGCGGCTTCCCTCCCCTCGTCGCTCTCGTTTTTATTTTTTTTTTATTTTTTTTTTCTTTTCTTTGAATCTAACGAATGGTAGAAGGGGGGGGGGGGGCCAGAACGAGATTAAAGGGGGAGAGTTTTATTTATTTATTTATTTAAATTTTTTTTATTTAATTTAAAAAGTTGACTTTTACAAACGAACTCGAAATGAGGCCCACCGCCTGTCGTCCATAGCGTTTTACCCCCATTCCGAACACATTGGGATATGTATCGTAAGCTGATTTGATCGTTTGAATCAGTTTCCGTTGATTTTACATTTAAATCACTATATTGAATTTTAAACGTACATTTCAAATTACAGGGGTCACATACTGACTAGAAAAATTCCATAAAAATATTTTCTAGCTTCGTATTGACGATACGGTCCCAACAAAACTAGTTTCGTCGAATTCTGAGACCGTTGGAAAAATGGCCAATTTCCAGTCGATTAAAATCAACTAAAACTGGTCAAACGCGTTTTCCTTTGCCACGCTCACATATTGATTCGAAAAATTATGAAATTTGAAATCAAGCAATAACTTGACACCGCGGATCCAACAAAAGTGGTTTCGTCGAAATCCGAGGTCATTTGCAAAATGTCCATTTTTAAGGGCCCGAATTCCATAACGACTATTCAGAATTTTCAACTGGACATATCTTTTGATTCCCGCTATGAAATCTTGATCTGTCGGATTCGTTGGAAAGATATTCTCAATGAGATTCTAATATTTTTGGTTTCACTAAAATCCGGTTTGTTTTGCACCCGGTACATTCAATTGAAGTTTGAAATCGAATTATCGAACTACCGCGCCATTTTCAATTCTATTATATAGTTATATATAATTATTTATATTCTAATGATGACGCGTATCATATATACGTTCGAATTATATTCAAACTAAATTTCTCGTTGATTTTATTTAAAATAATCTATTTTAAATAATTAAAATTCGCTAAAATTGCTAGAATAAAAATTTCAAACTGGCCCAGATTTTCGGGTTATTACACAAATCCAACCGTTAGATTTCTAATTTCTAATATTCGTTAGAAAGCTCTTTTCGATACGAACCCAACGGTTCCGGTTTTAGGAGAATCCGACGGTCGGATCTCCCGCAATAGCCATTCGAAGTCAATGGTCGAAATTCGCGAGCTGCCGCGACGCGTTCTATTCAGGCCAATATATTATATATATTATATATATAATATATACTTCGTCGATTTCCTTTTAAAACGTATTTTATAAATCATTTTAAATTCGTTCTCAAAACAATTTCAACTTCTTTTCAAATTCAAATCAAAATTGAATTTTTCCTTATCAAATTCGGTTTAAATTCATTTCAAATTGATTCCAATTCAAATCGATTTTTAATTCAATTTCGATTCGTTTTCAGTTAAATTCAATTTCAATTCGAATTCATTTATATTCAATTTCAATTCGAATTTATTTATATTCAATTTCAATTCGAATTCATTTATATTCAATTTCAATTCGAATTTCAATTCTTTTCAATATATCAGATTTTGAAATCACCTTCGATATTCATTATAAAATGAATAAAATCGATATAAATATCATTCACTTCGAAATGGCGTTAATCTAACCAACACAGCTTCATATGTTTCTATTTTCAAATATTCTATTTCAAATATTTCTATTTCGAATATTTCTATTTCGAAACTGGAATGAGGCCCAATCAATTACCATATAATGCTAATTATATGGATTTTCTACAACACATGTATATATCAACAACGATGAATAATCAACCATCATCCAAAGTGCATTCTACACTGTATAAGCATCAAATATAGATATTCAACGCTTATAACAGTCTGTCAATCAATCGATCGACATACAACTAAACAATCGGGATTAGTGTACTTCAAATATCATCCCAATACCCGTGTGGGGTTTCAAACAATCAAACACAGATTTTATTTGTGCAGTTGGGCGATGTGTAAAATTTATCATCCCAATCAATGTCCTTCAAATAGGTGTACATAAACAAGTTGTCCGGTTTGTAAATGAATATTTATTTATTCACATTCATGTTAAAAATTATATTTTTAACGATCAAACTATTTTATTCAACCTATGAATATTCTATTCGGTTCAATTATTAAATAAAATGTTATCTTTATTTTTCTAACTTACTTTTAGAAAATTTCGTTGGCATAACGGCACGATACTAGAAACGGGACAAGGCCTAGCCTTATCCCCGGTCTAGTGAAGGCCCACGCCATTCACACATCAATCAAATCAATTTCATTTCACCAAACAATTCAAATCAAACCAACCAAACAATTAAACAAACAAGCCATCCATGGTCTGTGGATGACGGGTGTCGGGTGCTGCTAAGCACCGTCTGCATCCTAGTATATATATAACTAGAAAAATTAAATTGAAAGGTGAGAAGTTCTCACAGAATTGCTAATCCAACGCCACGACTCTTCTAATGTAGAAGTCTTCGTCATTCTCGCCTTTTTGTCATCTTCGTTGCCCGTATTCTCTACATATGTAAAAATCGAATTTTTACTTCGCTATTCAATATAGAAAAATCGAATTTTTACTTCGCTATTCAATATGGAAAAATCGAATTTTTACTTCGCTATTCAATATAGAAAAATCGAATTTTTTACTTCGCTATTCAATATATAAAAATCGAATTTTTACTTTGCTATTCAATATAGAAAAATCAAATTTTTACTTCGCTATTCAATATATATAAAAAAAATCGAATTTTTACTTTGCTATTCAATATATATAAAAAATCGAATTTTTACTTTGCTATTCAATATATAAAAATCGAATTTTTACTTTGCTATTCAATATATAAAAATCGAGTTTTTACTTTGCTATTCAATATATAAAAATCAAAATTTTACTTTCTCTACCACATAAAGATAATATTTTTATATTCTCCATTATATAAAAATCATATTTTTATTATTTCTACTTTATAAAAATTATTTTTTTTATATCTCACATCTGATAAAAATAATATTCTTATTATTTTAAAAATATAAAAATCATATCTTTAATACTTCTATAATATAAAAATCCTATTTTTAACCTTTACAATATATAAAAATACGATTTTTATTATCTATAACTATAAATAGAAATCGTTTCTTTATTAACCTCACATACATAGAAAATCAAATCTTTTATGGTTTTAAAAAAATCAAATCTTTTATGGTTTTAAAAAAATCAAATCTTTTATGGTACTTTAAAATAAATAAACAAATAGGTGAAAAAAAAGAGCAGGACTTACAGTAATCGGCGAGGAGGGGGGTTTCTTCAGCCGTCGTCGGCGCTGTCGGGGGGGGGGGGTGCGGGTTTCCACTGACGCGAGGCAAGGGGAAGGGGAAGGTCGGGGCGAGGCTAACGCGTAGGGGGGGCTTTCGCAGCGTCGCGCGGCGCCTGGGGGGGGGGGGGGGGGGGGTTTCGTCGTTCTCGGTTTGGCTTGGACGGAGGGAGGGTTTCGCGTGCGCGGGGTCTGAACGGAGCAGGGAGGTGGTGAGTTGAACGGCGACGGTGGTTGGGGGCCCACCTGGCGGCGTCGCGAGGGTCGATTTGGGGGCGGCGTCGATTTGATTTGTTTTTTTCTCTTTTACTTCTGAATCGAAATGAGTAAAACGGGGGGGGGGGGGGGCAGAGGGAATTAAGGGGATGGAGAGAGAATTTTTTATTTTTAATTTATTTAATTATTTTATTTACTAAAAGTTGACTTTTTATTTCGACCTCGAAACGAGGCCCACAGCATGTCGCCTGCGTTTTACCCCCATTCCGAACACAATGGGATATGTATCGCAGGCTGATTCGATCGTTTCGATCAGTTTTCGTTAAAATCAACATATAACTCTATATATTGAATTTGAACACGCATTTCAATTTACTGGTGTCACATACTAAATCTATAAATTCCCGAAAAATATTTTCTAGCTTCGTATTGACGATTCGGTCCTAACAAAACTAGTTTCGTCGAATTCTAAGACCGTTTGAAAAATGGCCATTTTCCAGTCGATTAAAATCAACTAAAACTGGTCAAACGCGTTTTCCTTTGCAACGCTCACATATTGAATCGAAAAATTATGAAATTTGGAATCTAACAATAATTTGACATCATGGATCCAACAAAAGTGGTTTCGTCGAAATCCGAGGTCGTTTGCAAAATTCCCATTTTTAAGGGCCTGAATTCCATAGAGACTATTCAGAATTTTCAACTGGTCATATCTTTTGATCCCCGCTATGAAATTACAATTTTTCGGATTCATTGGAAAGATATTCTCAAATAAATCCCAATGTTTTTGGTTACACTAAAATCCGGATTGTTTTGCACTCGGTACATTCAATTGAAGTTTGAAATCGAATTATCGAACTACCGCGCCATTTTCAATTCCTTTTATAAATATAAATAAATATTTATATTCTAACGACGATTCAAACGAATATATACGTTTGAATTATATTCAAAATAAATTTCTCGTTGATATTATTTAAAATAATTCATTTTAAATAATCAAAATTCTCTAAAATTGCCAAAATAAAAATTTTAAACTGGCCCAGATTTTCGGGTTGTTACAATCACCCCCACTAAAAACTTTTCGCCCCGAAAAGGAACAATGTCGAAAGTGGTTTGATTAATCAACTCTACGTTCGATCTGGCTTCCATTCTCCAACTTTTCAGTTTCTGAGAATTTTTAAATTCTTCAAAAATTTGGCTAACACCCAGAATTTTCGAAAAATTTCGCCATAACCTCCCCTGCACCGGGAGCCACGGGAAAATCCCGAAATTGTCATACAGGCCTTCTGATCTCAAAAAGAAAAAGAAAAAGCCAAGCCGCTAGCCAATAGGCTCATAAAATCATCATCACCCAAACAAAACAGTAAATAATAGTAAACATGTACCTATTTGTCGGGCAAACAAATTTTATTCTCTGCTCTAGCCTCCTTGCCATGACCTGTTCAATGTAAGTATATGTATATGCAAGCAAATGCGACAAATTTTCAATTAAATTCAATATTTGATTCTTATAGGCATAATGGTTCAAAATTCAATTAGGCAACAATAATCAAACAACACAATCATCAATCAATTAGTGAATTAGAGTTTCAAATTCATAACTTTGATATATATACTGAAAATCTTGTTTTTGATGCCAAATCACAACAATAAGCCCTATCTAATTTTGGTTCTCACACCAGTCAATAGGAAATATATAGATATTACACGTTCGTCACTCGAATACAAATTCTAATGATGATATATCAATCATCAGAATCACCCACGGGCGACTAGAGTGTAATTCTATATCTATCTAGTATATTAAAACTTTAAATACATGTTTGCAAGGCGTATATGCAAAATCTTTATATACTGGACTGTCCTAATCAATATAAATAAATAATCAAATACGAATAGTTGATTTAAATTTTCAAAACAAAAATTGTTTTCATTTTAAAAATATACTCCTCACACTCGTTTTAGGATTTTCCTGATCCCATCTCTAACGAGTCATTCTAATTGGATATTACTAATCCAATATCTGATGAATTCTTTCGTATGGTTCTAACGTGCCTTGTTCTCTAGCTTTGTAAACCAAAGCTCTGATACCAAATGTGACGAAAAGGAATTTCGCTCGGTCCGAATCAGTCGCTAAACCGACCCAGACAGTTCGAAACGCCCCATCGTTTTGAGAACACGACAAAATAGAACGCAGACGGAAGAACATTTCATTGTATATTACAACAATACATCAGATTACAAGAATATACAGAGTATAAATGAATATTACATTCGATAAATATCAGATATTACAATAAATTACATAGCAGCGGAAAAATATACAAAGCACAACTAGAAATAGATATACGGATACAAAGCTTTCTGGATATCGTTCCAGCTGTAAACCAGGATCCTATGAATATAAATCTGCAAGACCAAAACTACTAGCTGCCCGTGTCAAAATAAGGGGACCCAGAGTTTAGGTTAAAACAATAAACTCCAGGTCAGTCATGTGACTGGTGTGAGAACTATAACAGTTATTAATCTTTATTGTTAAAGTTAGGCAAATCAAGGGACCACGCCGTATAACACGGAACGGGTTTCCTCCCAAGAATACCAGTACATAAAACAAACAACGCAATGCTAAATAAAGAAAAATGAAGCTGTTATAAGACCCAGGTCCTATCACACAATGCAACGCAAGCCGGGGAATAGGGTTTTCCCTTATAACAGCCAAAGAATGCTTGATACGTTTGAAACAAATCATTTGATACTATTATAAGTGCATCGTGTATAAAACAACTTCAAATCATAAGTATCAATCATAGGCGGCATGGGTACCATATATCATGTCGCCATACTAGTTCTACAATTAAAACCGCAAATGTCACGTATTTGGAAATTGGATTTCCGTCTATGAATCGAGGCAAAAGATAGTCCTCAACCGATTCGAGACAATCTAGCCTACCATGTCTCAGGATCAGAGCTCGAGTGACCCTTGGATCGTCAGGGTCGGTCCACCGATGTGGATTAAAATGCCTGAACACTACGTTTCCCCGCACTTTGGGGCGCAAACGAGCCAACGAATGACTCCATCGGACCCGGATCGTCCGATCAAACCGAGGCGCCTCATAACAGCAACAACCACACAGGTGAAAAGTATATAAATGTCAGGGCTGGCAGGTCACTGACACCACCCTAGCTAGAAAGAAACGCATGCCCTCCCTGAGGTCCTCTCCCGTTTTTGGTTCACAACTGGGGTGCGAAACTCGCGAAGTAAACGTTACAAAAAGCTACGCCACAAAGGCCGTGCTTCGATCATCAACCACAAGACTTTGCTTTTCAACAGAAACCTTGATCATTTGCCACTTAGGCATGCTACACAGGCAATTCACTCTATGCGTTTGATATCCATCAATATATAACCCCTGAGCTCGTACGTCTCAGAGAAGGGCGTTAAGCAAGAGAATAAATTCTCCGCCGCCAAACAGATATATATTTAATAGAGATCAATCACACGGACTAAAATCCAATGTCAGACACATAGTCCATTTACAAGTCCGTTCTGGGTCTGAATGAAACCGGAGGCACTTAGTACCCCGCATATCCATCGATCTCCAAGTATGTCTGGACGATCACCAACTGTTTCCATCTTCTTGGGTGTACAGCCCAATCAAGATCATCAGTAATCACCCAAACGACGTGAAGACCTCCAGTCTTCGACCATCGTCTTCATCTTCGACTTATCGTCGTATTTGTTATTCAGAATGGGATAAACCCGGTCTTCCCGAATAACTCGCGTATATTTTAAATAAGTGTTACACAAACACAACATACGCCTCATTCCAATTCATCAGTCATTAACCGTAAATTAATCAAGAGAATAATTCCCCAAATATTAACCCCGAAGGCCCAAACCAATATCATATCAATATCTAGAAAACCATTCTGCTTAGCTAACCGACAGTTAGTTTCTAAATTTCACATTCATAGGGAAAGGTTCCCATTAATTTTATCAAAGATAAATTCCTTGAATTTATTCTTGAATCTACTTTTGAGTATCAATTCAAACTAGTCGGCATTAACGAACCTTACCGAAGTAATCATTTGTTTTAATTTCCCAATCCCAACCTAATCATCCCATGAAGTAAAACTGTAATACTTCATATCTAACACCCCGGTGTTATCGGTAAATTTAATTACCATTTCACGTTCAAATCTAATTAAAGATTTAACTATCGCCTGGAGCAAAACTGGTGATACTCCATCCTCGATCATTTCAATCTAATTAAAGATTCATTAAAACTCCCCTTAGTTTTAATCGTTAACTGGGTTAAAGAATTAGTGTCATTTTAAACATGGTTCACGATAAACCCAAAACCACATTCCATTAATTATCGGGTTAAAGAACGAGTGTTATTTAAAACACTATCCACGATAAACCCAAAAATCAATATCAATTCAATTTCAATTAAATATTATTTAATTGGTACACTTCATTAAATCTAAATAAAAAGATTTAATCTTCTCTCTACTAGGTTCAAGAACAGTGTTAATGAAGACACCATTCACGACAAACCCAAATCACATTTGGTATTAAATACAAGGCTCTGAATAGAAAATATACCGGCTTACATTCAATATCAAATTCTACGACAAACAAATATGGTATTGGAAATAACGATATATATATCTATATCTTTCAAATTACCATAACAATATCTGTATCATCACGAAATCCAACATCGAAATATTCCGAAGAAAATTTCGATTCAAATCCATTCCAATATAATTATTGGAAATTCTGGTTATTTTCAAAACCATTTCAAATCCAATTTATTTATTTAAAAATAAATAGAATTATAATTCTAGTTCAAAACTAGTTCATTTCGATAAAAATCTATTTTTATCTTTTCAAATATGGAGTTTTTCATCCCAATTCTTCACAAATCATTTCTTATGATTTGACACAAATAATTACTATTTTTAATAATTTTATCAAGGCCAGTACAGTCGATTTCCATCAATGGCCATCGAACTGCACTTATAGCGACCTTTTTCAAATTTGATTTGGACATAATTCCAAATCCAACTGTTAGATTTCTAATTTCTAATATTAGTTAGAAAGCACTTTTCGATACGAACCCAACGGTTCCGGTTTTAGAGAATCCGACGGTCGGATCTCCCGCAATAGCCATTCGAAGTAAATGGTCGAAATTCGCGAGTTGCCGCGGCGCGGCGCGTTCTATTCAGGCCAATATATTATATATATTATATATACTTCGTCGATTTCCTTTTAAAACGTATTTTATAAATCGTTTTAAATTCGTTCTCAAAACAATTTCAACTTCTTTTCAAATTCAAATCAAAATTGAACTTTTCCTTATCAAATTCGGTTTAAATTCATTTCAAATTGATTCCAATTCAAATCGATTTTTAATTCAATTTCGATTCGTTTTCAGTTAAATTCAATTTCAATTCGAATTCATTTATATTCAATTTCAATTCGAATTTATTTATATTCAATTTCAATTCGAATTCATTTATATTCAGTTTCAATTCGAATTTGAATTCTTTTCAAAATATCAGATTTTGAAATCACCTTCGATATTCATTATAAAATGAATAAAATCGATTTAAATATCGTTCACGTCGAAATGGCGTTAATCTAACCAACACGGCTTCATATGTTTCTATTTTCAAATATTCTATTTCAAATATTTCTATTTCGAATATTTCTATTTCGAAACTGGAATGAGGCCCAATCAATTACCATATAATGCTAATTATATGGATTTTCTACAACACATGTATATATCAACAACGATGAATAATCAACCATCATCCAAAGTGCATTCTACACTGTATAAGGATCAAATATAGATATTCAACGCTTATAACAGTCTGTCAATCAATCGATCGACATACAACTAAACAATCGGGATTAGTGTACTTCAAATATCATCCCAATACCCGTGTTGGGTTTCAAACAATCAAACACAGATTTTATTTGGGCAGTTGGGCGATGTGTAAAATTTATCGTCCCAATCAATGTCCTTCAAATAGGTGTACATAAACAAACCGTCCGGTTTGTAAATGAATATTTATTTATTCACATTCATGTTAAAAATTATATTTTTAACGATCAAACTATTTTATTAAACCTATGAATATTCTATTCGCTTCATTTATTAAATAAAATATTATCTTTATTTTTCTAACTTACTTTTAGAAAATTTCGACGGCATAACGGCACGATACTAGAAACGGGACAAGGCCTAGCCTTATCCCCGGTCTAGAGAAGGCCCACGCCATTTACACATCAATCAAATCAATTTCATTTCAACAAACAATTCAATTCAAGCCAAGTAATCTAACCAACTACACAACCAAAAAATTAAACAAACAAGCCATCCATGGTCTGTGGATGACGGGTGTCGGGTGCTGCTAAGCACCGTCTGCATCCTAGTATATATATAACTAGAAAAATTAAATTGAAAGGTGAGAAGTTCTCACAGAATTGCTAATCCAACGCCACGACTCTTCTAATGTAGAAGTCTTCGTCATTCTCGACTTTTTGTCATCTTCGTTGCCCATATTCTCTACATATGTAAAAATCGAATTTTTACTTCGCTATTCAATATAGAAAAATCGAATTTTTACTTCGCTATTAAATATAGAAAAATCGAATTTTTTACTTCGCTATTCAATATATAAAAATCTAATTTTTACTTTGCTATTCAATATAGAAAAATAGAATTTTTACTTCGCTATTCAATATATATAAAAAAAATCGAATTTTTACTTTGCTATTCAATATATATAAAAAATCGAATTTTTACTTTGCTATTCAATATATAAAAATCGAATTTTTAATTTGCTATTCAATATATAAAAATCGAATTTTTACTTTGCTATTCAATATATAAAAATCGAATTTTTACTTTGCTATTCAATATATAAAAATCGATTTTTTACTTTCTCTACCACATAAAGATAATATTTTTATATTCTCCATTATATAAAAATCATATTTTTATTATTTCTACTTTAAAAAATTATTTTTTTATATCTCACATCTGATAAAAATAATATTCTTATTATTTTAAAAATATAAAAATCATATCTTTAATACTTCTATAATATAAAAATCCTATTTTTAACCTTTACAATATATAAAAATACGATTTTTATTATCTATAACTATAAATAGAAATCGTTTCTTTATTAACCTCACATACATAGAAAATCAAATCTTTTATGGTTTTTAAAAAAATCAAATCCTTTATGGTTTTAAAAAAATCAAATCTTTTATGGTTTTAAACTCTAAACACTTTAAAATAAATAAACAAATAGGTGAAAAAAAAAGAGGAGGACTTACAGTAATCGGCGAGGGGGGGTTTCTTCAGCCGTCGTCGGCGCTGTCGGGGGGTGCGGGTTTCCACTAACGCGAGGCAAAGGGAAGGGGAAGGTCGGGGCGAGGCTAACGCATGGGGGGGGGGGGGGCTTTCGCTGCGTCGCGCGGCGCTGGGGGAGGGGGGTTTCGTCGTTCTCGGTTTGGCTTGGACGGAGGGAGGGGTTCGCGTGCGCGGGGTCTGAACGGAGCAGGGAGGAGGTGAGTTGAACGGCGGCGGTGGTTGGGGGCCCACCTGGCGGCGTCGCGTGGGTCGATTGGGGGGCGGCGTCGATTTGATTCGTTTTTTTTTTCTCTTTTATTTCTGAATCGAAATGAGTAAAAATGGGGGGCAGAGGGAATTAAGTGGAGGGAGAGAGAATTTTTAATTTTTAATTTATTTAATTATTTTATTTACTAAAAGTTGACTTTTTTTGACCTCGAAACGAGGCCCACCACCTGTCGCCTGCGTTTTACCCCCATTCCGAACACAATGGGATATGTATCACAGGCTGATTCGATCGTTTCGATCAGTTTTCATTAAAATCAACATATAACTCTATATATTGAATTTGAACACGCATTTCAATTTACTGGGGTCACATACTAACTCTATAAATTCCCGAAAAATATTTTCTAGCTTCGTATTGACGATTCGGTCCTAACAAAACTAGTTTCGTCGAATTCTGAGACCATTTGAAAAATGGCCATTTTCCAGTTGATTAAAATCAACTGAAACTGGTCAAATGGGTTTTCCTTTGCCACGCTCACATATTGAATCGAAAAATTATGAAATTTGGAATCTAACAATAATTTGACATCACGAATCCAACAAAAGTGGTTTCGTCGAAATCCGAGGTCGTTTGCAAAATTCCCATTTTTAAGGGCCTGAATTCCATAACGACTATTCAGAATTTTCAACTGGACATATCTTTTGATCCCCGCTATGAAATTTCAATTTTTCGGATTCGTTGGAAAGATATTCTCAAATAGATCCCAATGTTTTTGGTTACACTAAAATTCGGATTGTTTTGCACTCGGTACATTCAATTGAAGTTTGAAATTGAATTATCGAACTACTGCGCCATTTTCAATTCCTTTTATAAATATAAATAAATATTTATATTCTAACGACGATTCAAACGAATATATACGTTCGAATTATATTCAAAATAAATTTCTCGTTGATATTATTTAAAATAATTCATTTTAAATAATCAAAATTCGCTAAAATTGCCAAAATAAAAATTTTAAACTGGCCCAGATTTTCGGGTTGTTACAAGAGTTACGTAAGGAAGTTTGTTAAAGGTTTAAAGAGGTGAACCTTGTTTGTTTCGAAGTTAGAAATGTTTTTCAGTTAAGGTCTAAGAGGTAGTTATATGTGACGACAAGGAATTTCGCTCGATCCGAATCAGTCGTTAAACCGATCTAGACCGTTCGAAACCCCTGATCGTTTTGGGAACAGGACAAATTGGAACGCAGACAGAAGAACATTTCATTGTTTATTACAACAATTCTATCAGAATACAAGAATATACAGAGTATGAATGAATAAAACACATTCGATAAACATCAGAGATTACAATATATTACATAGCAGCGGAAAATAATACAAAAGACAATTGAAAGTAATACACGGATACAGAGCTTTCCGAGCATCGTTCCAGCTGTAAATCAGGATCCTGTGAATATAAATCTGCAAAACCAAAACTACTAGCTGCCCGTGTCGAAAATAAGGGCACCCAGAGTTTAGGTTAAAACAATAAACTCCAGGTCAGTCATGTGACTGGTGTGAGAACTAAAACAGTTATTTGAATTTTTACTTTAAAAGAAAGTAATTCAAGGGACTACGCCATATAACACAGAACGGGTTTCCTCCCAAGAACACTAGTGCATAAAACAAACAGCACAATGCTAAGTAAATAAAAATGAAGCTGTTATAAGACCCAGGTCCCATCACGCAATGCAACGCAAGCCGGAGAATAGGGTTTTTACCTTATAACAGTCAAACATGCTTGGTACATTTAAAAACAAATCATTTTGATATTACTATAAGTGTATAGTGTCAAAACAATTTTAATCATAAATATCAATCATAGACGGCATAAGTGCCCCATACCACTATGTTGCCATACTAGGTTCTACAAATAAAACCGAAATATCTCGTATTGGAAATTGGATTTCCGTCATGAGTCGAGGCAAGGGGCAAGCTCCTCTCCTCTTCGAGACACTCTAGCAAATGCCTCAAGACTACACACTCTAGGTAACCCTTGGATCGGTTGGGCCGGTCCTCTCTTACGTTTGAGGATTGGCAATTCCTGAACACACGTTTCCCGGTCCTATCAGACCTAATATCGAGGCGCCTCGCATCCAACAACCACAAAGGTGAAAAGTATATATAAATGTCAGCCAGTTTTAGCACTGACACCACCCATAGCTAGAAAGAAACGTCGTGTTCTCCCAACGCTCCGTATCCCGTTTTTAACTCAAACCGAGGTGTGAGGCTCGCAAATCCATGCTATACACAAAGATGTGCCACGTAGGCCGTGCTTTGATCATCAACCACAAGACTTTGCTTTTCAACAGAAGCCTTGATCATTTGCCACTTAGGCGTGCCACACAGGCAATTCATGCCATGCGACGGATGTCCATCGATATATAACCTCTAAGCTCGTACGTCTCAGAGAAGGGCGATAAGCAAGAGAATAAATTCTCCGCTGCCAAACAAATGTATATTTAATAGAGATCAATCAACACAGAATAAAATCCAATGTCAGACACACCGTCCATTTACAAGTTCGTTCTGGGTCTGAACGAAACCGGAGGCACTTTCCTCGCATATCCATTGATCTCCAAGTACGTCTGGACGACCACCAACCGATTCCCTTATCTTAGGTGTACAGCCCAATCAGGATCATCAGTAATCACCCAAACGATGTGAAGACTCCCGGTCTTCGACCACCGTCTTCATCTTCGACATACCGTCGAATCGGTTATTCAGAATGGGTATAAACCCAGCCTTTCCGAATAACCCGCGTATATAATAAATAAATGTTACACAAACACAACATATGCCTCATTCCAATCCTTAAGTCACTAACCGTGAATTAGCAAGAGAACAATTTCCCAAATTTTAACCCCGAAGGCCGGAACCAACATCAGATCAATACCCAGGAAACCATCCATCTTGGCTAACCTACAGTTAGTTTCTAAATTTCACATTCTTAGGAAAAGGTTCCCATTAATTTTATCAAAGATAAATTCTTTTCAATTTATTCTTTAATCTTCCTTTGGATATCGTTTCAATCCAAATTATGGTTTTCCAAGCTAGTCGGGATTAGCGAACCACACTGAAGTAATTATTAGTTTTATTTCCCAATCCAAACCTATTTATCCCATGAAGCAAAACTGGTAATACTCCATATCTAACACCACGGTGTTATCGGTAAAATCAATTACCATTTCACGTTCAAATCTATTTAAATATTTAACTATCGCTTTGGAGCAAAACTGGTGATACTCCGTTCTCGATCATTTCAATCTAATTAAAGATTCATTAATAATTCACTTAGTTTTAATCTTTAACTGGGTTAAAGAATCAGTGTCATTTAAAACACGATTCACGATAAACCCAAAGTCACATTCCATTATATCAGCCCTTAACCGTAAAATAGCAAGTGAGCAATTCCCTAAATATTAACCCCGAAGGCCGAAACCAACATCAGATCAATACCCAAGAAACCATTCAACTTAACTAATCTACGGTTAGTTTCTGATCTTCTTAACTCAGTTGGGTCTAAGAACAGTATTATTGAAGATACCATTCACGACAACCCAAAATCACATGGCATTAATTATCGGCTTAAAGAACAAGTGTTATTCAAAACACCGCTCACGATAAACCCAAAAACCAATTCCAATTCAATTTATTTATTTCAAAAATGAATTGAATTAAATTCTAGTTCAAAACTAGTTCATTTCGATAAAAATCTATTTTTATCTTTACAAATGTGGGATTTTCACCCTATTTCTTCATAATTCATATATTATGATTTTACACAAATTATCTATATTTTTGATAATTTTATCAAGGCCCGTACAGTCGATTTCCATCCACGGCCATCGAACTGCACTTACAACGGCCTTTTCCAAATTTGATTTGGACATAATTCCAAATCCAACTGTTAGATTTCAAGTTTTTAATATTCGTTAGAAAGCTCTTTTCGATACGAACCCAACGGTTTCGGTTTCAGGAGATTCCGACGGTCGGATCTCCCGTAATGTCCGTTTGAAATTAATGGTCGAAATTCACGAACTACCGCGGCGCGGCGCATTCTATTCAGGGCGTTATATTATATATATATATATTATGTATAATATATATTTCGTCGATTTCCTTTTAAAATGAATTTTATAAATCGTTTTAAATTCGTTTTCAAAACAAATTCAACTTCCTATTCAATTTTGAATCAAAATTGAATATTACATATAATTCGTTTTAAATTCACTTCAAATTGATTTCAATTCGCATTCATTTCTATTCAATTCAGTTTAATTCGAATTCATATTATATTCAATTCGAATTCGTTTTCTATTCAATTCAATTCGAATTCGTTTTCTATTCAATTCAATTCGAATTCGTTTTCTATTCAATTCTATTCGAATTCTATTCGAATTCGTTTTCTATTCAATTCTATTCGAATTCTATTCATATTCAATTCAATTCGAATTCGTTTTCTATTCAATTCTATTCGAATTCTATTCATATTCAATTCAATTCGAATTCGTTTTCTATTCAATTCTATTCGAATTCAATTCGAATTCGTTTTCTATTCAATTCTATTCGAATTCTATTCGAATTCTATATAATCGATAAAATTATCGTTCGCGTCAAAATAGCGCATCTCTAATCAACACGGCTTTATATATTTCAATAATTCCATTATCTTATTCAACAAATGAATCTATATTTTTGTCAACACATGACCAATCTCAACGAATGAGTACTGTCCACGTGTGACTATTTTTGTTATTCAATATATTTTATAAAATTATAATTTCTATCGTTTGATTTCAAATCAGACTCAAACCGTAAATTAGTAAGAGAACGATTCCCTGAATATTTACCCCGAAGGCCGAAACCAACATCAGCTCGATATCCAGGAGACCACTCATCTTATCTATTTTCCAATTAGTTTCTAATTTCATATATGATAAAGATGTAAATTTTATTATTATAATATTTCGTTCAACACATGACTAATCTCAACGGATGAGTACTGTCAACACATGAACCTTTATTTTATAATATTCTTTATTTATTGTTAAAATATTTCGTTCAACCCATGACTAATCTCAACGAATGAGTAAGGTCAACACATGAACCTATATTTTATAATATTCTTTATTTTCTAAATTGAAATAAGGCCTAATCAATTACCATATTATGTCAATTACATGGTTCCATACAACACATGTATATCACAGCAACGATAAATAATCAACCATCATCCAAAGTGCACAACACAACTGTATAAGCATTAAATATAAATAATTAATGCTCACACAGTCTGTCGACCAATCGATCGACATACAACTAAATAATTGGGATTAGTGTACGCCAAATATCATCCCAGTACCCTTGTGGGGTTTCAAACAATCAAACACAGATTTTATTTGTGCAGTTGGGCGATGTGTAAAATTTATCGTCCCGGTCAATGTCCTTCAAATAGGTGTACATAAACAAACCGTCCGGTTTGCAAATGAGTATTTATTTATTCACATTCACGTTAAAAATTATATTTTGAACGATAAAATATTTTTAACTACATAAATATTTTATTTTATTCCACATCACACAATCAATTTTCATCACAACAAACAATCAAGTATACAAGCCATCCATGGTCTGTGGATGACGGGTGTCGGGTGCTACTAAACACCGTCCGCATCCTAGAACATGTTTATAACTAGAAAATAAAATCAAAGGTGAGGAGTTCTTACCCAAGCTAATCCAAACATCTCGACTCTTCATATGTAGAAGTCTTCGTCGTTCTCGCCCTTTGTCACTTTCATTGGCCGTAGTCACTACATATATAAAAATCACATTTTTATATTGTTGCTATGTATATAAAAATCAGATTTTTACTACACTACTATATAGATAAAAATCGTATTTTTATTTCTAATCTTTATATATATAAAAAAATATCGTATTTTATATTTTTCTTCTTTTATTCTATCAACAGAAAATGGATTTTTCATATTAAAGAAAATCATATTTTTCTATCTTAGAAAATATTGTTTTCATTTCAAAGAAAGTTATATCTTCCAAATCCACAATCATCCTTCTATAAGTACAAAAATCGTATCTTTATACTAGGAAAAATCCTATTTTTAAATTCAAAGATTAATATATAAAAACCGAATTTTATTTAGCTACATATATATATTTCATATTTTTATACTGCGTTTATATTTTAAAAAAAGTCATCTTATATTTAAAACCAAAGTTATTTTAATTTTAAAACAACTCTATTTATATAACAAAATCATTACTTAATGATGTATTTATATGCTAATTACACTATTGAATTAATTAGCAAAGTACTTAACCAAAAATTAATCACCTTCATTAACAAAATAAGGGCTGCTCCCTTTTACATCTTCTCTTACAAGTAACAGCCGATATCCTGAACCCAACATCCTCCAAACTAGGTTTCCTCCTTGCATCGTCGGTCCTTGACCGAAATCGGGTCAGAACACCTCACGGCGTGGAGCTTGGACGCCGCTTGAACTGGACGGAGCGACAGTGGGAACGCGACTTTAGGTGGGGTTATGGAGATACTGACGTCGCCGCGAGGTGATTGTTCAGGCGAGGAGGTGGCGAGCAGCGGCCGATGGAGGGGGAAGCGGCGGCGAAGGGACGTGGCGAACGATGGCGGTGTCGAGGTTGCGGTCAGGGGTGATTCGATCTTTCGATCGATTTGTTTTTCTTTATTGAAAATAAACTAGAGGCGGCTAAACGTTTTGGCCCAATAACTAGGGTTTAGGGAATATGAGTGGCATTTATATTATATAATTTATTAATATTTAATTTTTTTAATTAATTGTTCAACTCACGAGCTCCAGACGAACTCTAACGACTGACGCCCCCAGCTAAATACCCTCATTCCGAACAAAATGGAATATGTTCCACAAGCTGATTCGACTGTTTCTATAAGTTTTCGTCAAAATCAACATATAACTCTATATATTAAATTTGAACGTGCATTTCAATTTACCGGGGCCACATACGGACTCGAAAAATTCTAGAAAAATATTTCCTAGCCTCGTATCGACGATATGGTCCTAACAAAACTAGTTTCGTCGAATTCTTAGACCGTTTGAAAAATGGCCAATTTTCAATCGATTAAAATCAATTGAAACTGGCCAAACGCGTTTTCCTTTGTCACACTCACATATTGATTCGAAAAATTATGAAATTTGGAATCTAGCAATAATTTGACACTGTGGATCCAACAAAAGTGGTTTCGTTGAAAACCGGGGTCGTTTGCAAAATGGCTATTTTCAAGGGCCAGAATTCCATAGCGACTATTCTGAAATTTCAACTAGACATATCTTTTGATTCCCGCTATGAAATTTCTATTTTTCGGATTCGTTGGAAAGATATTCCCAATTAGATTCCATTATTTTTGGTTTCACTAAAATCCGGTTTATTTTGCACCCGGTAAATTCAATTGAAATTTGAAATCGAATTATCGAACTACAGGGCCATTTTCAATTCCTTTTATAATTTAAAATAAATATTTATATTCTAACGACGACGTATATAACTATACACGTTCTATTTGAATTAAAAATAAATTTCTCGTCGATATTATTTAAAATATTCCGTTTTAAATAATCAAAATTCGCTAAAATTGCCAAATTAAAATTTTTAAACTGGCTCAGAATTTCAGGTTGTTACAATCTCCCCCACATAAAACTTTTCGTCCTCGAAAAGGAACAAAGTCGAAAGTTGTTTTAAAAACCAACTCAACTTTCACTATTTTTGCTACGGCTTAAGTTCTTCAACTTTTCAGTTTCTAAGAACTTTTCAAATTTCCCAAAAATTTAGCTAACACCCTAAATTTTCGAAAAAATTCGCCATAACCTCCCCTGCACCGGGGACTTCGGGATATTTCATATAGCCTCCCATGGCCTTCTTCAACTAAAAAGAAAAAGAAAAAGCCAAGCGGCCAGCCAATCGGCTCATAAAATCATCATCACCCAAACAAAACAGTAAATTATGGTAAACATGTACCTATTTGTCGGGCTAACAATTTTATTCTTCTGCTCTAGCCTCTTTGCTATGACCTGTTCAATGTAAGTACATGTACATGCATGCAAATGCGACTAATTTTCAATAAAATTCAATATTTGGTTCAATTAGGCTGAATGGTTCAAAGTTTCAAACAAATAGACAAACAACACAACCATCAATCAATTAGTGGATTAGAATTTCAAACCCATAATTTGATATATTTATATATATATATATAGAAAATCCTGTTTTTGATGCCAAATCACAACAATAAATCTATATAGTTTTTGGTTCTCACACCAGTCTAATGGAAATATATAGAAAACCACACCTTCGAAACTCGAACACACACTACTGATGCTATATAGTCATCAGTAGAATCATCTTCGGGCGACTAGATTGTGATTCTATATCTATCTAGTATGTTAAAACTTCGAATATACGTTCAAGACGGGTATATGCAAAACCTTTATATACTAGATTGTCCAAATCAATATAAATAAATATTCAAATACGTATAAAATGATTTAAATTTCAAAACAAAATTGTTTTCATTTGAAAAATATACTCTTCACACTCGTTCTAGGATACTTCTGATCCTATCTCTAACGAGTCATTCTAATTGGATATTACTAATCCAATACCTGATGAATTCTTTTGTATGTTTCTAATGTGTCTTGTTCTCGAGCTCTGTAAACCAAAGCTCTGATACCAAATGTGACGACAAGGAATTTCGCTTGATCCGAATCAGTCGTTAAACCGATCTAGACCATTCGAAACCCCTGATCGTTTTGAGAACAGGACAAATTGGAACGCATACAGAAGAACATTTCATTGTTTATTACAACAGTTCCATCAGAATACAAGAATATACAGAGTATGAATGAATAAAACACATTCGATAAACATCAGAGATTACAATAGATTACATAGTAGTGGAAAATAATACAAAACACAACTGAAAGTAATACATGGATACAGAGGTTTCCGAGCATCGTTCCAGCTGTAAATCAGGATCCTGTGAATATAAATCTGCAAAACCAAAACTACTAGCTGCCCGTGTCGAAAATAAGGGCACCCAGAGTTTAGGTTAAAACAATAAACTCCAGGTCAGTCATGTGACTGGTGTGAGAACTAAAAAAGTTATTTTAAACTTTACTTTAAAAGAAAGTAATTCAAGGGACCACGCCGTATAACACGGAACGGGTTTCCTCCTAAGAAAACTAGTGCATAAAACAAACAGCGCAATGCTAAGTAAAGAAAAATGAAGCTGTTATAAGACCCAGGTCCCATCACACAATGCAACGCAAGCCCGAGGATATGGTTTTTACCTTATAACAGCCAAACATGCTTGGTACGTTTTAAAACAAATCATTTTGATATTACTATAAGTGTATAGTGTCAAAACAATTTCAATCATAAATATCAATCATAGACGGCATGTAACACCCCATGTCCATTAGTGTCACTCACAAAGGGAATGCACTAAGTTCTGTGGAGCATTTTGGGCAAAAGATGCAGATAAATTACAAGACAAACAAATATTAAACAACGGAAAATAGAACTTTGCTTTATTGATAAAATAGTCTGTACAAGATTCTTTTACAATATCAGAGTATCATTTGTCTTTACAAAATAAAGACGCATAAAACAGCATTTTATATTCCCCAATGTAGCAAGAGCCAGCCATAGCATCTGAAAGAGAATCCAAGAACGACTTCGTCAAATCTTCAAGCTGGGGAAAGAGCAACGGTCCAATCTAATCCTGAGTTATCCAATCAACTACCTGGGGGGAAACGGAAGAAAAGAAGCGAAAGAAAAACAGAGTCAGACATAAAGCCTGAGTAAGTCAGTAACTTCTAGTATGTGAACAGGGAAAAATGAAACGACATGAATTAACTGAATACAAGACAATACCATGATGATAGGATCAACAGGATAAGATAAGATTACCACAAGATATACTAAGGCAAGATAAACTGGGTATACTTTAATACTTTCTCTGCTTCGCTATTACCTTATTATTCTGGTTTCTATATCTCTGCACCGCCTAACTAGTGTCCCTACTAGTAACGATAACGTGATCTCAATCCCTGTAGTTTCCGTCGCCTTCAGGCATCCATTTATTATTTAATTACCTAGATCTAATCTAGGGTTTTCTATCAAGTGCCTTCTAGATTCAACTAGAACTTACGCTATTTTTCTGAATGCTTCTTGGATTCAGGGTTTATGCCACCTAGTTCCAAACTAGGGATTATGCTACCTGTCGAACGATGCCCTTTTGTCTAGGACACACCACCTAGGGTGGTACATGTTCCTAGACTTTTCCCATGCATGTATCGCGAATCGTTATCGCTTGTCTAGATGCACATGTCCAGTAATGTGCGGTCCGAGTTCCGCTGTCAGGGCTACTCTAGAAATACGGAACTCTGTCGGGAGCTTTCAATATCTGCCGATGCAGATGCTAAGGTCTGTTTTTCCAGTGGCTATGGTCCCACTCGACTCCTCCCTCAACTAATGGAAGGCAACCCTTGTAAAATGAGAACTGTACCGAGGCCCATATCTGTCCCACTAATTCTATGGCCAACAATACCCCGCAACCACAACTAGATAGCAAGTATGTGGTCCGTATGAGTCCTCCAACCTTCCCGCTTCACGTGTCTCGCTTGACTGAAGATGGATGGTAGACGACGAGTTGCTATCACAGGGCTTCCGATTTCTCGCCGAATCACGCTGGTCCATCCGAGTCTTTAGGTTGCCATATATATATATATATATATATATATATATATATATATATTGCAACCAAGGCATACCCTTGGCTCTTCTATCGCAGACCTTAACCTCTGTGCGCCCAGGCGGATCATCTACAGCCTCACAGAGGGATACCAAAAGTACCCTCACGTCCCCTCGAAGCCTCGGGCTTCGTAACCCAATTCGTTGGAGCCTTCTTAAAACCAGATGGATGTCCGCTCCTTCGTGTTATACTAAGAATTACTACTTAGTTCTACTAACTAAGTTTTGCCACTTAGTTTCCAAATTCCTTGTTTTCTTAACTAAGTTTTACTACTTAGTCGCCTTTTCAACTGAGGTTTACTACTTAGTTTTCTTTCCCGCCAGGTTGGATTGGTTAAGTGTCTTTAGTCGATTCAAGCTATCTTAACCCTCTTCCCTTATCCTGTTAAACTGGTTAAGTGTTATCCCTTTATGCTTTTTACTTAACCCTATTCATTTATCATATTCTGATGGTTAAGCGTTCAAGTTTACTTAACCCTATGGTCTAGTCCAGCTAACATATTAAATTGGCTAAGTGTATTACTTAACCCCAACCTCTAGTCTAATTAACATGTTAAATTGGCTAAGTGTATTAACTTTACTTAACCCCACCTTCTAGTCTAGTCAACATGTTAATTTGGTTAAGTATTCCCAAGGACTTAACCCTCCCATTCTAGCTTTAACTGTGCTAAGTTGGTTAAGTGTTCCTTAATTAAGTGTTTCTATGGACTTAACTCTCCCATTCTTGTTCTAGCTTTAATTAATAAATTAAAGCCGCAACCTCTCACATTAGACAGATATTGCTGCGGTTACTGGATGTGCCGGTCGGTTCCGGGCAGGTTTACACCGCAACTCAGTCTAACCTCGGGTTAGGCATATTCATGTTTTCTAAGTTCAAAGGGTTTTTGATTAATTTCCAAATCTGGTTTTGAAAACAACCATCCCGTCCTTCGGATCAGTTAGGGTTAGCCAGGGAGGGCAGGAAACTTGTATTTTCCAAACCCAAGCCTAGACACTATCCTCTCTGTCACCCTAGAACTTTCAGGTGTATGTGTTATTCAAAGAGAAAACCTTTCTTTTGTCCATATATAAATTGTCAACAATTTATCTTCAAAGTCCACTTTCCCTTTTTAAATAAACTCGGCCTATACCATTTTCATTTTGTCCTGCCCACTAGTATACTTATATTCTAGGCCCAAGTCCTAACCCAACTTGCAGTTCAGGCCATTTCCTATTTCATTGCCAAAACTAGATTAAATATCCTAGTTTATAATTTATGGCCAAAACTTTACCTATATGCAAGTTACATATTTTGTGGTAAATGAACAATTTATCATTTTTGACAAATTCTATAAGTAAATTTACTCCTAATTTACTTATTTCATTATTACACTTTTAATGTACATTGTCACATTTATTATTATGGCCCGTTCCCTCTTATTTATCATATTTATACTTTTTGTTATGTAAATTATACCAAATTCAGTGTCACTAACCATAATTTATTCTAAACATGATAATTTCTCACAATTATGGCTAAATTCAAAATTGTCCTAATATACTTATTCCAAATCTTTAATTAACACAATTTTGATTTAACATTCCTAATTCACAGTTTATGGTAAGACTAGAATTATTATTCTAGTTTACATTTCACGCCAAAAATTTAGCTTACTTGCTAATACTAAATTTAACATGTCAAACTTATCCAATTTGCATTCCTATGAACATGCCATAATACATATTCCCAATTTATGCCAATTTCCAAGCTTATAACTACATTTATGTTCATTTTCATATTTTCCCCAAATTGCATTCCCATCGTTCGTATAATCGTGATTTATCCTAGATTGTAAATAAATCTAGATTCGTAGAAAATAGGGAATGAACCAAAGATGCTATGAAAAGGGATAATAACTGGCATAAAAGGTTTGGATAACGACGTAGGTTCAAGAATATGGGTAGACCTAACTTAATGGGTAAATTCCCACGGTCTAAAACCAATAGATAGAATTGGTTCAAGAACATGGGTAGACCTAACTGAATAGGTAAATTCCCACAGTCTAAAACCAAAGAAAAACAAGGAAAAGATAAAATAGATAATCGGGTTTAGACCCAATTTCATAGCCACAAAACTTAAGCAACAATTTTTCTAATTATGAATCATAGGCAAAGTTCATAGTTATAGGCAATGTTCATAGACCTAAAGGGAAAATAATTCATAGTCATAAGTCATTGTCATAGGCAATGTCATAGTCATATGTTGTATGTCCCAAATCAAGGTTCATGTTTGTAATTCAAAGGCAATAGGTTCATGGTCATAGTTCTCATAATCATGATCGTAGGCATAGGCATATCCTCTTTGTTCAATAGTCATAGGCCGTCAATCAAAGTCATAGTACATTCTGGGCCATAGTCAAGAATTAGATCCAAAAACTTAAATAAACACAGATCCAAGTGAAGAGATTAGGCATTTTTCTTATATCCTTTTAATTTCATGTCACACTAAAAATAAAACGTTCAAGTCTAGAAATAACCAACTTACATAAATTTGATCTAGAATAGAAGAACGGCGATGCTAAGATTCGTATGTCGTTGCTCGAGGTTTGTTGATTTAGCCTTTGAATTCTTCACTTTGATTTGAATCTTCTCTTGAACAGATTTGAGCAGCATCTCCATATCTTGAATTTATATTTTATTTTAATTATTTAAGAAAATTTAGAGGAGGGGAAGAAGCCATGAATCTTAGCAGCATAAGGATAGAAGAGAATTGGTGCAAAGAGAATGAAGACAAGGGATGTTTATATAGATGCTCAAGACCTTATCGTACACGCAGCGCTGAGTCAGCATTGAACCCAGTTAAGAAAATAGTCCAGGTACGTAGATGAATCTAGCCAAACATTATCATACACGCAGTGCTGAGTCCGCATTGGGTCCCACAAGCTATTTTGGCGTAGAAATTTGAATTTCGAATGAATTGTTTTAGCGTAGAAGTTTGATTTTCGAACTTTTGAATTTCTGGAATTTATTTAACTGTTTTAATCACATGAAATATTCTTATATGTATACAACTCCTCTAACGACCATTTTATGCGTATATATATACGCACAACTTTCATTTTATTTTCAAAATTCAAATGATGTTGCCATATTTCATTGACTGTAGCCTTATCTTGAATTTTATCTCTCGTATACATATATTTTTGCATATATATATATTTATATTCTCATATGTATATATATTTTTTCTTTATTTTCTTATATGTACGTTTTTATCCTTTCAAATTTTGAATTTTTATACGTACATATATTTGCATGTTCAGTTGGCCCTCTCTAAAACAAAGATAAAAAATTATGCCGCCGCCGGGGTTCGAACCCCCGACCTCCACGCTACAAATCCAATGCCTTAACCAACTGAGCTACAGAGGCTTTTGTTAAAAAGTCTTAGAACAATAATAATTATTGTTCTCTCCTTACTTCTCTTTTTCATGTTAGTTACAATACTTAAATTAAACAACTGCATGGATCTTTTTCTTTTAATTTTTCTTTTAAAATTTAATTATACTTTAATTTGAGAATCTTAATGTCATAGAATTACGGGGTGTTACATTCTCCCCCACTTAAAAGGATTTTGTCCCCGAAATCTTCAAGTTAGGAAGATTGTGTCCTACCATCCAATCACCCATCTACTCAACCATTCAATCACAGGCATTCATTGTCCTTAAAAGATTTCTAATGCTTTCGTGTTCATATGCATAGTGTGTGTATATGTCTTTATCTAATGCAAAATCAGGCGGTCTACTGATTCAGTTGACCTCCTTAATGCAAATCATGTTAGTGCCATGCGTCCAATCATGCATGCAAACATCCCTAGTCATGTAAATACTACATGCGTGCACAGCCATTCATCCATATGAACGTCCATATGATATCATATCAAGTTCAACTTATAAACAAATGCATATATGTAAATGCAATATGTGAGCGTCTGAACTTGATCTAGTGCCTAATACGTATGCATATGCATCCACGAGCAACCATTTGCAACCACTTGCAACCATTCAACCATAACATGTTTCAAATACATGTTTACATCCATTGGCTTCTACCTAAGGATCGCAGATACGACCTAGAGGATATACTTTGGAAAGAGAGAAACAACTACGCGTAAAGCTCCTAAACAGAGAAATCAAGGATGCACCCTTAAGGAAAAAGGGCATGTTGCTAGTATCTAGCCTTCTTGAGCTTTACTCCACTGTATCTTAACCAATTTATCTTCACGATTGTGAAGTTCCTAACCTCCATTTCCAAAATAAACAGATGTCAATCACGGTACCAAGTGTATGATTAGAGGTCTCTCCCTTATCCACCATGCCATAACTATAAGGGTTGAAAGATCACTACGCGCTTTTTAGTGCGCCTGTCACAACTATTCATCTCTCACGCAAACCATCCTAGTCGAACTCGACATTCCTCAAGTACAAGCCCCAAAGGCCTAAACCAATATCAGATAAGTATCTAGGGAATATCTCCTCCGATTTTAGATGATCGACGTGATATTATATAAGCAAACTCGATAGCTATTCAAACCCCTACTAACCAAAAATAAACGGGTCGAACCACCCACTGGGTTTGAGACTGATTGGGATCTTCTTACTATACAAGTACTAAGGTGCAGAGACTCAACTATGGAAGCAAATATGAACAAATGAGAAGTGCTAAAAAGGAAAGAGTAAGAACAGAAAAACTAGACTCTTCCAACAGAAATTTACTACCTTTCTCCTAGGTATGCATAGTATGTACTTGCCCTTCTGAAAATCTTGTCCTTTGTTCTTGCCCTCGTCCTTAATTATATGCCCTATCATACCCGAGTAAAGATACTTCCTCTTGTCTTAGGTTTTATAATCCCTTCCTCGTTTGTGAGCCAAGTCTACATCCATGATTTTCCTCATCATTGGGTTGTGCTCTTTTGCCAAATTCCTCATCCTTTTCCGTGTATAACCACATTGGCAAATCTCTCGAAAGCCGCCTCCATCGCACGGAAAACCCTATAACCTTGAAAGAAGACTGGCCGTAAGTGAAACAACTACGGCTATAGATGGAAGTCGAGCACTACTTCGCCCTTCGATGAGGTTACCTCCCGGAAAGCCAGGAGCCCCAGAGACTCAAGAATGAAGGAGACAAGAATTCAAACAGAGGAAGAGGAGACAATGCATATGGCTTTAGGGAATACGCCTTTAAAACAAATCCTTTCTTTTAAAAATGCTTCTTTAAAAACCTTTTGAAAATAATTTTTCAAATCTTTTATCTGATCCGGTAACCTTCAGCTCTGATACCACGTGTAACACCCCACGTCCGTTAGTGTCACTCACAAAGGGAATGCACTAAGTTCTGTGGAGCATTTTGGGTAAAAGATGCAGATAAATTACAAGACAGGCAAATATTAAATATCGGAAAATAGAACTTTGCTTTTTTGATAAAATTGTCTGTACAAGATTCTTTTACAATATCAGAGTATCATCTGTCTTTACAAAATAAAGAAGCATAAAACAACATTTTATATTCCCCAATGTAGCAAGAGCCAGTCATAGAATCTGAAAGAGAATCCAAGGACGACTTCGTCAAATCTTCAAGCTGGGGAAAGAGCAACGGTCCAATCTAATCCTGAGTTATCCTCCTCAACTACCGGGGGGGGGGGAATGGAAGAAAAGAAGCGAAAGAAAAACAGAGTCAGACATAAAGCCTGAGTAACTCAGTAACTTCTAGTATGTGAAAAGGGAAAAATGAAACGACATGAATTAACTGAATACAAGACAATACCATAATGATAGGGTCAACAGGATAAGATAGGATTACCACAAGATATACTAAGGCAAGATAAACTGGATATACTTTAATACTTTCTCTGCTTCGCTATTACCTTATTATTCAGGTTTCTATATCTCTGCACCGCCTAACTAGTGTCCCTACTAGTAACGATAACGTGATTCCAATCCCTGTAGTTTCCGTCGCCTTCAGGCATCCATTTATTATTTAATTACCTAGATCTAATCTAGGGTTTTCTATCAGGTGCCTTCTAGATTCAACTAGAACTTACGCTATTTTTCTTAATGCTTCTTGGATTCAGGGTTTATGCCACCTAGTTCCAAACTAGGGATTATGCTACCTGTCGAACGATGCCCTTTAGTCTATGACACACCACCTAGGTTGGTACATGTTCCTAGACTTTTCCCACGCATGTATCGCGAATCGTTATCGCTTGTCTAGATGCACATGTCCAGTAATGTGCGGTCCGAGTTCCGCTGTCAGGGCTACTCTAGAAATACGAAACTCAGTCGGGAGCTTTCAATATCTCCCAATGCAGATGCAAAGGTCTGTTTTTTCAGGGGCTATGGTCCCACTCGACCCCTCCCTCAACTAATGGAAGGCCACCCTTGTAAAATGAGAACTGTACGAAGGCCCCTATCTGTCCCACTAATTCTATGGCCAACAACACCCCACAACCACAACTAGATAGCAAGTATGTGGTCCGTATGAGTCCTCCAGCCTTCCCGCTTCACCTGTCTCGCTTGACTGAAGATGGATGGTAGACGACGAGTTGCTATCACAGGGCTTCCGATTTCTCGCCGAATCACGCTGGTCCATCCGAGTCTTTAGGTTTGCCATATATATATATATATATATATATATATATATATATTGCAACCAAGGCATACCCTTAGCTCTTCTATCGCAGACCTTAACCTCTGTGCGCCCAGGCGGATCATATGCAGCCTCACAGAGGGATACCAAGAGTACCCTCACGTCCCCTCGAAGCCTCGGGCTTCGTAACCCAATTCGTTGGAGCCTTCTTAAAACTAGATGGATGTCCACTCCTTCGTGTTATACTAAGAATTACTACTTAGTTCTACTAACTAAGGTTTACCACTTAGTTTCCAAATCCCTTGTTTTCTTAACTAAGTTTTACTACTTAGTCCCCTTTTCAACTGAGGTTTACTACATTGTTTTCTTTCTCGCCAGGTTGGATTGGTTAAGTGTCTTTAGTCGATTCAAGCTATCTTAACCCTCTTCCCTTATCCTGTTAAACTGGTTAAGTGTTATCCCTTTATGCTTTTTACTTAACCCTATTCATTTATCATATTCTGATGGTTAAGCGTTCAAGTTTACTTAACCCTATGGTCTAGTCCAGCTAACATATTAAATTGGCTAAGTGTATTACTTAACCCCAACCTCTAGTCTAATTAACATGTTAAATTGGCTAAGTGTATTAACTTTACTTAACCCCACCTTCTAGTCTAGTCAACATGTTAATTTGGCTAAGTATTCCCATGGACTTAACCCTCCCATTCTAGCTTTAACTGTGCTAAGTTGGTTAAGTGTTCCTTAACTAAGTGTTTCTATGGACTTAACTCTCCCATTCTTGTTCTAGCTTTAATTAATAAATTAAAGCCGCAACCTCTCACATTAGACAGATATTGCTGCGGTTATTGGATGTGCCGGTCCGTTTCGGGCAGGTTTACACCGCAACTCTGTATAACCTCGGGTTAGGCATATTCATGTTTTCTAAGTTCAAAGGGTTTTTGATTAATTTCCAAATCTGGTTTTGAAAACAACCATCCCGTCCTTTGGATCAGTTAGGGATAGCCAGGGAGGGCAGGAAACTTGTATTTTCCAAACCCAAGCCTAGACACTATCCTCTCTGTCACCCTAGAACTTTCAGGTGTATGTGTTATTCAAAGAGAAAAACTTTCTTTTGTCCATATATAAATTGTCAACAATTTATCTTCAAAGTCCACTTTCCCTTTTTAAATAAACTTGGCCTATACCATTTTCATTTTGTCCTGCCCACTAGTATACTTATATTCTAGGCCCAAGTCCTAACCCAACTTGCAGTTCAGGCCATTTCCTATTTCATTGCCAAAACTAGATTAAATATCCTAGTTTATAATTTATGGCCAAAACTTTACCTATATGCAAGTTACATATTTTGTGGTAAATGAACAATTTATCATTTATGACAAATTCTATAAGTAAATTTACTCCTAATTTACTTATTTCATTATTACACATTTAATGTACATTGTCACATTTATTATTATGGCCCGTTCCCTCTTATTTATCATATTTATACTTTTTGGTATGTAAATTATACCAAATTAAGTGTCACTAACCATAATTTATTCTAAACATGACAATTTCTCACAATTATGGCTAAATTCAAAATTGTGCTAATATACTTATTCCGAATCTTTAATTAACACAATTTTGATTTAACATTCCTAATTCACAGTTTATGGTAAGATTAGAATTATTATTCTAGTTTACATTTCATGCCTAAAATTTAGCTTACTTGCTAATACTAAATTTAATATGTCAAACTTATCCAATTTGCATTCCTATGAACATGCCATAATACATATTCCCAATTTATGCCAATTTCCAAGCATATAACTACATTTATGTTCATTTTCATATTTTCCCCAAATTGCATTCCCACCGTTAGTATAATCGTGATTTATCCTAGATTGTAAATAAATCTAGATTCGTAGAAAATAGGGAATGAACCAAAGATGCTATGAAAAGGGATAATAACTGGCATAAAAGGTTTGGATAACAACGTAGGTTCAAGAATATGGGTAGACCTAATTTAATAGGTAAATTCCCACGGTCTAAAACCAATAGATAGAATAGGTTCAAGAATATGGGTAGACCTAACTGAATAGGTAAATTCCCACAGTTTAAAACCAAAGAAAAACAAGGAACATATAAAATAGATAATCGGGTTTAGACCCAATTTCATAGCCACAAAACTTAAGCAACAATTTTCCTAATTATGAATCATAGGCAAAGTTCATAGTTATAGGCAATGTTCATAGTCCAAAAGGGAAAATAATTCCCATAGTCATAAGTCATTGTCATAGGCAATGTCATAGTCATATGTTGTATGTCCCAAATCAAGGTTCATGTTTGCAATTCAAAGGCAATAGGTTCATGGTCATAGTTCTCATAATCATGATCATAGGCATAGGCATATCCTCTTTGTTCAATAGTCATAGGCCGTCAATCAAAGTCATAGTATGTTCTGGGCCATAGTCAAGAATTAGATCCAAAAACTTAAATAAACACAGATCCAAGTGAAGAGATTAGGCATTTTTCTTATATCCTTTTAATTTCATGTCACAAATAAAAATAAAACGTTCAAGTCTAGAAATAACCAACTTACAGAAATTAGATCTAGAATAAAAGAACGGCGATGCTAAGATTCGTATGTCGTTGCTCGAGGTTTGTTGATTTAGCCTTTGAATTCTTCACTTTGATTTGAATCTTCTCTTGAACAGATTTGAGCAGCATCTCCATGTCTTGAATTTATATTTTATTTTAATTATTTAAGAAAATTTAGAGGAGGGGAAGAAGCCATGAATCTTAGCAGCATAAGGATAGAAGAGAATTGGTGCAAAGAGAATGAAGACTAGGGTTGTTTATATAGCTGCTCAAGACCTTATCGTACATGCAGCGCTGAGTCAGCATTGAACCCAGTTAAGAAAATAGTCCAGGTACGTAGATGAATCTAGCTAAACCTTATCATACACGCAGTGCTGAGTCAGCATTGGGTCCCACAAGCTATTTTGGCGTAGAAATTTGAATTTCGAATGAATTGTTTTGGCGTAGAAGTTTGATTTTCGAACTTTTGAATTTCTGGAATTTATTTAACTGTTTTGTTCACATGAAATATTCTTATATGTATACAACTCCTCTAACGACCATTTTACGCGTATATATATACGCACAACTTTCATTTTATTTTCAAAATTCAAATGATGTTGCCATATTTCATTGACTGTAGCCTTATCTTGAATTTTATCTTTCGTATACATATATTTTTGCATATATATATATTTATATTCTCATATGTATATATATATTTTCTTTATTTCCTTATATGTACGTTTTTATCCTTTCAAATTTTGAATTTGTATACGTACATATATTTGCATGTTCAGTTGGCCCTCTCTAAAACAAAGATAAAAAATTATGCCGCCGCCGGGGTTCGAACCCCCGACCTCCATGCTACAATTCCAATGCCTTAACCAACTGAGCTACAGAGGCTTTTGTTAATAAGTCTTAGAACAATAATTTGTTCTCTCCTTACTTCTCTTTTTCATGTTAGTTACAATACTTAAATTAAACAACTGCATGGATCTATTTCTTTTAATTTTTCTTTTAAAATTTAATTATACTTAAATTTGAGAATCTTAATGTCACAGAATTACGGGGTGTTACGCGGCATAAGTGCCCCATACCACTATGTCGCCATACTAGGTTCTACAAATAAAACTGAAATATCTCGTATTGGAAATTGGATTTCCGTCATGAGTCGAGGCAAGGGGCAAGATCCTCTCCTCTTCGAGACACTCTAGCAAATTCCTCAGGACTACACACTCTGGGTAACCCTTGGATCGGTTGGGCCGGTTCTCTCTTACGTTTGAGGATTGGCAATTCCTGAACACATGTTTCCCGGTCCTACCAGACCTAATATCTAGGCGCCTAGCATCCAACAACCACAAAGGTGAAAAGTATATATAAATGTCAGCCAGTTTAAGCACTGACACCACCTATAGCTAGAAAGAAACGTCGTGTTCTCCCAACGGTCTGTATCCCGTTTTTAACTCATAACGAGGTGTGAGGCTCGCGAATCCACGCTATACACAAAGTTGTGCCACGTAGGCCGTGCTTTGATCATCAACCACAAGACTTTGCTTTTCAACAGAAGCCTTGATCATTTGGCACTTAGGCGTGCCACACAGGCAAATCATGCCATGCGACTGATGTCCATCGATATACAACCTTTGAGCTCGTATGTCTCAGAGAAGGGAGTTAAGCAAGAGAATAAATTCTCCACCACCAAACAGATGTATATTTAATAGATATCAATCAACATAGAATAAAATCCAATGTCAGACACAACGTCCATTTACAAGTTCGTTCTGGGTCTGAACGAAACCGGAGGCACTTTCCTCGCATATCCATCGATCTCCAAGTACGTCTGGACGACCACCAACTGATTCTCTCATCTTGGGTGTACAGCCCAATCAAGATCATCAGTAACCACCCAAACGATGTGAAGACTTCCGGTCTTCGACCACCGTCTTCATCTTCGACATACCGTCGAATCGGTTATTCGGAATGGGTATAAACCCGGCCTTTCCGAATATCCCGCGTATATAATAAATAAATGTTACACAAACACAACATAAGCCTCATTCCAATCCTTAAGTCACTAACCGTGAATTAGCAAGAGAACAATTTCCTAAATATTAACCCCAAAGGCCGGAAGCAACATCAGATCAATACCCAGGAAACCACCCATCTTGGCTAACCTACAGTTAGTTTCTAAATTTCACATTCTTAGGGAAAGGTTCCCATTAATTTTATCAAAGATAAATTCTTTTCAATTTAATCTTCCTTTGGATATCGTTTCAAACCAAATTATGGTTTTCCAAACTAGTCGGGATTAGCGAACCACACTGAAGTAATTATTTTTTTATTTCCCAGTCCCAACCTATTTATCCCATGAAGCAAAACTGGTAATACTCCATATCTAACACCACGGTATTATCGGTAAAATTAATTACCATTTCACGTTCAAATCTATTTAAAGATTTAACTATCGCTTTGGAGCAAAACTGGTGATACTCCGTTCTCGATCATTTCAATATTAATTAAATATTCATTAAAACTTCAGTAAGTTTTAATCTTTAACTGGGTTAAAGAATCAGTGTCATTTAAAACACGGTTCACGATAAACCCAATGTCACATTCCATTCTATCAGCCCTTAACCGTAAAATAGCAAGTGAGCAATTCCCTAAATATTAACCTCGAAGGCTGAAACCAACATCAGATCAATACCCAAGAAACCATTCAACTTAACTAATCTCCGGTTAGTTTCTGATCTTCTTAACTCAGTTGGGTCTAAGAACAGTATTATTGAAGATACCGTTCACGAGAACCCAAAATCACATGGCATTAATTACAAGGTTAAAGAACAAGTGTTATTCAAAACATTGCTCATGATAAACCCAAAAACCAATTCCAATTCAATTTATTTATTTCAAAAATGAATTGAATAAAATTCTAGTTCAAAACTAGTTCATTTCGATAAAAATATATTTTTATCTTTACAAATGTTGGATTTTTCACCCCAGTTCTTCATAATTCATATATTATGATTTTACACAAATTATCTATATTTTTGATAATTTTATCAAGGCCCGTACAGTCGATTTCCATCAACGGCCATCGAACTGCACTTACAACGACCTTTTCCAAATTTGATTTGGACATAATTCCAAATCCAACCGTTAGATTTCAAATTTCTAATATTGCAGAAAGCTCTTTTCGATACGAACCCAACGGTTTCGGTTTCAGGAGAATCCGATGGTCGAATCTCTCGTAATGTCCGTTTGAAATTAATGGTCGAAATTCACGAACTGCCGCGGCGCGGCGCGTTCTATTCAGGTCGTTATATTATATATATATATATTATATATAATATATATTTCGTCGATTTCCTTTTAAAACGAATTTTATAAATCATTTTAAATTCGTTTTCAAAACAAATTGAACTTCCTATTCAATTTCGAATCAAAATTGAATATTCCATATAGTTCGTTTTAAATTCACTTCAAATTGATTTCAATTCGCATTCATTTCTATTCAATTCAATTTAATTCGAATTCATATTATATTCAATTCAAATTCGTTTTCTATTCAATTCAATTCGAATTCATTTTCTATTCAATTCTATTCGAATTCGTTTTCTATTCAATTCTATTCGAATTCTATTCATATTCAATTCAATTCGAATTCGTTTTCTATTTAATTCTATTCGAATTCTATTCATATTCAATTCGAATTCGTTTTCTATTCAATTCTATTCGAATTCGTTTTCTATTCAATTCTATTCGAATTCTATTCGAATTTTATATAATCGATAAAATTATCTTTCGCGTCAAAATAGCGCATCTCTAATCAAAACGGCTTTATATATTTCAATAATTCCATTATCTTATTCAACAAATGAATCTATATTTTTGTCAACACATGACTAATCTCAACGAATGAGTATTGTCCACGTGTGACTATTTTTGTTATTCAATATATTTTATAAAATTATAATTTCTATCGTTTGATTTCAAATCAGACTCCAACCGTAAATTAGTAAGAGAACGATTCCCTGAATATTAACCCCGAAGGCCGAAACCAACATCAGATCGATATCCAGGAGACCACTCATCTTATCAATTTTCCAATTAGTTTCTAATTTCATATATGATAAAGATGTAAATTTTATTATTATAATATTTTGTTCAACATGTGACTAATCTCAACGGATGAGTACTGTCAACACATGAACCTTTATTTTATAATATTCTTTATTTATTGTTAAAATATTTCGTTCAACCCATGACTAATCTCAACGAATGAGTACGGTCAACACATGAACCTATAATTAATAATATTCTTTATTTTCTAAATTGAAATGAGGCCCAATCAATTACCATATAATGTTAATTACATGGATTCCATACAACACATGTATATCACAGCAACGATAAATAATCAACCATCATCCAAAGTGCACAACACAACTGTATAAGCATTAAATATAAATAATTAACGCTCACACAGTCTGTCGACCAATCGATCGACATACAACTAAATAATTGGAATTAGTGTACGCCAAATATCATCCCAGTACCCGTGTGGGGTTTCAAACATTAAAACACAGATTTTATTTGTGCAGTTGGGCGATGTGTAAAATTTATCGTCCCGGTCAATGTCCTTCAAATAGGTGCATATAAACAAACCGTCCGATTTGCAAATGAATATTTATTTATTCACATTCACGTTAAAAATTATATTTTTAACGATAAAATATTTTTAACTACATAAATATTTTATTTTATTCCACATCACACAATCAATTTTCATCACAACAAACAATCAAACATACAAGCCATCCATGGTCTGTGGATGACGGGTGTCGGGTGCTACTAAACACCGTCTGCATCCTATTATATATTTATAACTAGAAAATAAAATCAAAGGTGAGGAGTTCTCACCCAAGCTAATCCAAACATCTCGACTCTTCATATGTAGAAGTCTTCGTCGTTTTCGCCCTTTGTCACTTTCATTGCCCTTTGTCACTACATATATAAAAATCACATTTTTATATTGTTGCTATGTATATAAAAATCATATTTTTACTACGCTACTATATAGATAAAAATCGTATTTTTATTTCTAATCTTTATATATAAAAAAATATATCATATTTTATATTTTTCTTCTTTTTTTTCCATCAACGGAAAATGGATTTTTCATATTAAAGAAAATCATATTTTTCTATCTTAGAAAATCTTGTTTTCATTTTAAAGAAAGTTATATCTTCCAAATCCACGATCATCCTTCTATAAGTACAAAAATCGTATCTTTATACTAGGAAAAATACTATTTTTAAATTCAAAGATTAATATATAAAAACCGAATTTTATTTAACTACATATATATATTTCATATTTTTATACTGCGTTTATATTTTAAAAAACAAAGTCATCTTATATTTTAAAACCAAAGTTATTTTATTTTAAAACAACTCTATTTATATAAAAAAATCATTACTTAATGATGTATTTATATGCTAATTAAACTATTCAATTAATTAGCAAAGTACTTAACCAAAAATTAATCACCTTCATTAACAAAATAAGGGCCGCTCCCTTTTACATCTTCTCTTACAAGCAACAACCGATATCTTGAACCCAACATCCCTCAAACTAGGTTTCCTCCTTGCATCGTCTGTCCTTGACCGGAATCGGGTAAGAACACCTCACGGCGTGGAGCTTGGACGCCAATTGAACTAGACGGAGCGACAGTGGGAACGCGACTTTAGGTGGGGTTATGGAGATACTGACGTCGCCGCGAGGTGATTGTTCAGGGGAGGAGGTGGCGAGCAGCGGCCGATGGAGGGGGAAGCGGCGTCGAAGGGACGTGGCGAACGATGGCGGCATCGAGGTTGCGGTCTGGGGTGATTCGATCTTTCGATCGATTTGTTTTTCTTTATTGAAAATAAACTGGAGGCGGCTAAACGTTTTGGCCCAATAACTAGGGTTTAGGGAATATGAGTGGCATTTATATTATATAATTTATTAATATTTAATTTGTTTAATTACTTGTTCAACTCACGAGCTCCAGACGAACTCTAACGACTGACGCCCCTAGCTAAATACCCTCATTCCGAACACAATGGAATATGTTCCACAAGTTGATTCGACTGTTTCTATAAGTTTTTGTCGAAATCAACATATAACTCTATATATTGAATTTGAACGCGCATTTCAATTTACCGGGGCCACATACTGACTCGAAAAATTCCATAATTTTTTTCCAAGCTTCGTATCGACGATACGGTCCTAACAAATCTAGTTTCGTCAAATTCTGAGACCATTTGAAAAATGGCCAATTTCCAGTCGATTAAAATCAACTAAAACTGGCCAAACGCGTTTTCCTTTGTCACGCTCACATATTGATTCGAAAAATTATGAAATTTGGAACCTAGCAATAATTTGACACTGCGGATCCAACAAAAGTGGTTTCGTCGAAAACCGAGGTTGTTTGCAAAATGGCTATTTTCAAGGGCCAGAATTCCATAGCGACTATTCTGAAATTTCAACTGGACATATCTTTTGATTCCCGCTATGAAATTTCTATTTTTCGGATTCGTTGGAAAGATATTCCCAATTAGATTCCATTACTTTTGGTTTCACTAAAATCTGGTTTATTTTGCACCCGGTACATTCAATTAAAGTTTGAAATCGAATTATCGAACTACAGGGCCATTTTCAATTCCTTTTATAATTTGAAATAAATATTTATATTCTAACGACGACGTATATAACTATATACGTTCTATTTGAATTCAAAATAAATTTCTCGTAGATATTATTTAAAATAATCCATTTTAAATAATCATTATTCGCTAAAATTGCCAAATTAAAATTTTTAAACTGGCTCAGAATTTCGGGTTGTTACATTATACCCCAACTTGATTGAATCCATTTTTAACTAAGGGATGGTTAAGGTTCGACAGTGAAGATTGGTTAAGTGAATTTAGTTAACGAGTATAATGGTGAGTTGCTATAGCGATGTTCGATTTAAACATCTGTTTAAATCCAATGTAGGAGTTTTGGAAAAGTTTTCCAAATAAGAATCATAAATCTTTTCTAATATAGAAAACAAGAAATGGAAATGTTTTCAAATGTTAATATCGTATATTTTCTAAATTTAGAAAATAAGAATTTATGTATATTTACGGAAACAGGAAATGGAGAAGGTGTAAAATTAATGATAAATTATTTTAAGAAATAAATGATGATTGATCGATAGAATTTCCATCTGGAAATAATATCTTGTTTGCACACATGTTTTCCTTTGATAGTTAAATCACCAACTATCGAAGTTTTTGACCATTTTTCCATCGTCAATACGGAGAGACCGGGATCATATTCATGACCTAAAAACCACTCTGTATGGACGTTAGCATTGCGATCAAATATGATGAAGGTAATTGAAAATGGAGTTATGCAAGGGCTGTCCTGTTTACAGAATAGTGCCTTCAGTTTGTCCAGTCCAAGGACGTCCTGTATGGAAGAATGTCTGACAAAGTATATTTAATGGATCACATAAGTTGATTTCTTCAAACGTATTTACGTTTGGTAGTGGAGGAATTCGTTTCTCTTAGCTGTGTACCCGTGCTACTTTTGGAGAAATCAATTTGTGATTTGGCAGGTATGACGATGTGACATTCAAAGTGAAAAATTGTGTGATCTGTTAGAGATAAGCATGGCCTCTAGCCTCACAACCGGGAAATGACAAAAATCGGGCAGGCAACATGGCTAAGTGGTTGGCTGCCAATTAGGGTGTATTATCACCTATCTAGAGATTTTCATTTCATTCCATAATCTATTGTCGATGTTGTTCCATTCGGGAAACGGTTGCTGATCCCAACCGTTGGTGATATACATTCGATACACTCAAGCGAAATGAGTGGTCGGTCATGTGTGGCTGGGTTGCAAGATGTTCTTGTTGAACCCAGTGTATTCTTCTCTAGAGGTACACTATCGGAAGGTGGTTCCATACCTTGTCATAGTTGGAAATCCATTACCCAATAAGTGCTCACGGTTTTGATTGTATACTATATATGTGGAACGTGAGATGAAAGCGTTCTGCAAGATGATTATTATATTGTGGTTGATAGACACTATTATAATATCAAAAATAGTTTTGATATAAAAGATCATTGTTTCTTTCAAAATGATTTGAAAGTATAATCAAATTGATTTGGATTCTCATAAGGGAAAAACCCGTTCCATTATACGGCGTGGTCTTATGAGATATCGTTTAATTGCTCAATCTGTTTTACTCACACCAGTCCCATGACTGACCCAGAGTTTGTTTTTGTTTTGTTTTCCCTAAACTCTTGGGTGCCCAATTTTCAATTTTGTACGACAGTCAAGTAGTCGGGATTTTACAAATATACTTGGAAAGCTGGAGCATGAGGCTTCAGCAGCGTTTATATAGCTATTGTTTATTTCCGCTGTGTTGTAAGTGTTGTACTTTGATAATGATATGTATATTGAAGTACAATCCTTTATTTTAAAGTTATGTTATATTTTATTCGTTCCGCTGTGAGATTCGTGTTACTCTGATGTTGTGTGTTCTTCTTCTTCTATTCTAAGTTTTTACCTTGTCTATTCTCACCCTCTAATTTCTTTCATGGACTATCCGTTATTTCCGATGCTTGATTAGTCGACATCATGTTTGGTGTCGATAACCAGGATCGCGAAAACCCGGGTCGTTACAGTAGGACTTCTAATTTCATATGAACTAAGGGGTGTTACACCTTGACAGTGACACAAAGGAAGAATGTAATTCTGGCAATGCAAAGCAACAGGATGAATACCCAAATGGATTAATACAGTGCTTCAATGTAGATCCTAAACTAATAACTAAAGTTAGGAGATAGAGTATCAGAAGTTGTGTCGAACTATTACACACTTTATTCTCAACAAAATCATACTCTTTGAGAGTAAGAGCTAATCATGTTTTTAATCGGGCAAAATTCAACCTAAAGTAGAAGATCAAAACGAATACTAATGACTAGATAACTTGAAAATCCGGAGAATGAAACTCAAGAAAAATAATCACATTTAAATTTAAATAAATCACTCAATACAAAGAGGACCTTGTAATGGCCTGCCTTTTAGCCGCCCTAAGTCGATAATTAAACCAACTCGAAAAGTTCAAAACGGCATATTGCTTTGACTTACAGGGTTTAAATAGAATTAGACATAGAATCACTGAGTATAATATTTACAACGGAATAAACTTTATACAAATATCAGAATTAGCAATATTTGTACAGCGTAAAAAAATACATAAATTTTAATAAATAAATTTTTGTAGTTTTGCCAGACTTGCACGCACATGCGTCTTCATGTACCTCTCTTCTCTGCGAGCTGAAAAATCCTTATATATGTAACACTTGGGTCTAACCCGAGCATTCCATGCAAAAAACAAAACACCTGAGTCAGGATTAAACTTATTTCAAGTTAGTCACTTCGAATAAACACATAAATATAATTGTTAATCCGGACGATATATTAAATAATTCGAGGATAAAAACCAGAGAACTATCTACATATAAACATCATAAAAAATGCAACATGCGGGTAAAGTTTCATGCATGAGGCACGAACCAAATATCAAGGAATAACAAACATAAGTAAGGAGATGCTACAGCAACTTCATATGGGAAAATAACAAGTCATGCATAAAGCAGGTTATAATGGCACCCATATCGGAAATTACTATCCAAATTCAATGCACACAACATGCGTGAAGTATGCACGAAAAATGAGGAGCTTAAGCCGAAGGCATGTAAGGATAACAATAGATAAATACTAGTTACATATGCATGAGTTTCAAATTAGCAGGATATGTAAATATGATGCGTTTCATCCTTTCTTGTTATTTTTTCCATCAGTCACATGTAGCAAGACACACACACACACGCACACACACACACAGACACACACACACACACACACACACACACATATATATATATATATATATATATATAGACACACACACAAAGGTTGGGAGAACGAGGGCCTGCTAATGGTGATAGGAGGAATGTTCTTACTTTATTTCATTATGCGAGAGCCCTGTTTCTATCCCCAATTTCATCTTTTATTTTATCCGATTTCTTCTACCAACCTTCAACAAATTCGTATTTCGTTTTTGTTGATAATCCATAAGATATTTTATTTAATTTTCTTCTCGCATATGAAATCCATCTGTGATCGACTTTTAACCACCGCGATATTTAATTGTTGATTCAAATGTTTTTACGTCGCCAGTAAAATAAGTTAATCAGATCCGATTCTTCTTTTACAAACGCGGTTGTGCTTTTCAATTCAAAATTTCAACAAGGTTTTCCAGATTCGCAACAACCCCAGATCCCAGATTTAAGCATAGCCGAATGTAGATTCGCTAATCAGATGCGAATTTGTTTGAAACCAGGGGGTCAAGCCACAAGGGGAGTTGGGATCTGGCATTGCCAGCGTAAATGGTTCACTTCCAACTCCTCATAACCGATCTTCCCGTCTATTTCATCATTTTTGTATTCTGTGGTTTGAAAAATTATGTGCTATTTGGGGTTTGTAGTTTACAGGGAAGCTTGTGGAGTTATCTATTGGTGATAATTTTTAACTGCGTTTGATGGGGAGAAAGAGTTTATGGGTTAAACAATATTGTCCAGTACATAAGTATTACTTCATTTTGTTCTTCTGTAAAATGGTAGCTTCTTTTAGGTAATTGGTGCTCATGGAATCATATTTAGATTTTAATTTGCAGGATACCCATATTTGGTTTTATCTTTAAATGGGTTGTCAAGTTCTCCCAGTAAGATGTTAATGGGAATATTATCAATGATACTGGGAAACTTCCTTCGCTGGTTTATCAATGAGTCTTGAATACAAATTTTAGATTTATTTCTGGGAATTTTGAAGTCTACCTCTGTTATTCCTTTTAATTTGATGGCTGCTTACACTTAGACCGTGGATATTATTGTCCAATGATCTATTCCAGTTTTTAAATGGATAAGGGTTATTAAGTATGTGGTACTTTGGATTCTCTGGTATATAATGAATTGGTTCAATAGCAAGAAATTATTGATGAATTCAGGTGTCATTTACATCTAGCTACTTCAGATCTTGGAATGGTGATTTGTATTTGGTTGGGAAGTAGTTTAAGGAAGATTACTGAAATGTTTAACACAAAGAATGGGAAGTTATGGGTGATGATATATTACTTGTTAATCTATTTTTTCCTTTGGCAAATGACAAATTTTCAGCATTTCTTCACATTTTGATCCAGACTACATTTGAGTTTCTCAAAATAGTACTTGAATCTTCTGTTTACTCCATTCGTATTGTTGCAGCAAATCATCTTTGGCAACTAGTTGTATTCATATCCCTACCAAGATGATTTTCAACATGGGTAATCTGAATAACAATCTGGCTCGCAGTCTGATTTAGATTTACTTCATGCAACTACAAGAATTTGGTATTTTGGTGCTCATGGTATCAGATATAAAAATAATTGGATGTATGGCGCAATATGTTTGTATGCTTTGCAGAGGGTTTGTGGAGAAATATTTGTGCAGTATCATGCACAAGGTTTGTGTAGATAGCGGGTTGATGCAGATGTGGAGCTCTTAGCTTGTGTGTGGTGCAGTGAATTGCATGCAATAGTGGGATGAAGGCCTCATCATGGGCCGAGTTTATGTTAGTTAGATTTAAATTTTCTTGTATTCTTTATGTTTTTTTAATTGTAATGGTCAGTATGTTAACCTGACTTTTGTACTGTTTTCTAGTAGATAATAAAGTGAACCAATTTTCAAAAGATATATATGTATATATGATTGCTTCTAAACCCAAATCCATCATTTCAAATATTTATATATGTGAAACAACATATTGGTTTAGTTTTTATCATGAATTCAAACAACATAATGTACCCATTATTGGAATGGCAACCAAAAATAGTACATCAGTTAACATGTTGTGTTGTTTTATGCTTGAAATATCATGTTAAAGGAAAAATATCATTAGGAAACCTACATAGAAAACGCCAAAATGAGCATACGTGATACCACAATTTGAAATATATATGACAATGAGAGGCTCATGCTAGCAAAATAACAAAGAGCAGCAGGTGTAAAGTTACCCATTTAAAACACGCAAGGCATACTATCCTAAGCAACATATTTATGTACTGGTGTTTAAGGAAAGAAAGTTGTAAAGCATGAATGACATGAGTTTAGCATGCCTTTAAAAATAATTTTGCTTAGATAATATATATGTGCAGCATGTAAGAATGCCAAATACTACTCAATAAAAGCAATAAAAGCAACACAAGTGTGCCAAAATCGAAATATACAGCAAGTACACTATAAAGATCCAGATTTTTGATCGATTAATTTTAAAATATTTAATATTGTTTTAAATATTGAATTAATAATATAAAGGAATTTTTATATTAAATTATCGATTTAAATTTGATTTCGATTTAATATTGAATATATTAAATTATCGTAATACGAAATATAATTGAAACCGAAGTTAAAAAATAAATCAAAATGATTTAGATGATCATTATAAAATCCTATGTGAAACAAAACAATAATAATAATTTGTTACCGAAGAAATTAATTTTCTTGAATTTAATTTATATCGATTTAAATTAATATCCTCTCCATATGATCGAATGAAGCTGTGAAACCTGTCCCAGTGTGTTCAAAATAGTTGTTTAACCCTAGTAATGTCAGTTGTTGTGATTCGATTGGAGTTCAAAACCTCGAAATATATTATTATAAAATCTAAATGGATATGAACAAAATCAAATCAGATTAAATCAAAGAACAAATCGAATTTAATTACATGTATTATACATACTTAATGGTGAAGTATTCTCTACTTATGTAAAAGGACTACCCTCCCTCATTTCCTTTCTTCTGGAAAATCAAAATAGAAATGGCCGTGAAATTTCCTTTTCATTTCAACACAATCGACTTCAATAAACAGAATGGTCGCTCCCTTCCCTAAAATCAAAATCGTGAGTACCTCTTTTGAAACAAAATCGAAATCATTCCCTTGAACAAAAAAAATAAAATATACAAATCGAAATCATTCTATTTGAGGACCGGAAAGAAGCAAATCGCAATTCAATGGGGGGACAGCTCGACCGATCATCGCGAGCTAAAAGGGCAGGCCAAAGTCACAGGATCGGCTTATGCTCCAGATTGACATCGATGCGAGTAGAGTTCAGATCGCGAGGTCACGATGTAATAAGAGCAAAGGTTGATAGTTGGGAGGATTTGGTGTGTGCGATGATCTGGATTTCGGCCTGGTGTTGAACGTGAGGGGAACAGTCGCGGTTTCGAGTTTGGGAAGGGTTTGCGTGAGTTGAAATAAGGTTTCGATGCCCACTGTTGTACTCTGGAAGGATGTGATGGTTTGAACTGAGGAAGATTGGATGTGATGGTGCCTGTATCGGCCAGTGCAAATTCAACTGGATGAGGGCAAGTTTTTGGGTTGGTTTCAGGTATTGGGCAAGGGATTTGTTGGTGTTTGCGGTTGTTGATGGAAGGAGAGTTTGACAAGAGGGAGGTTGGTGAAGATGATTCTGAAATTTCATGGAGGACCGAAGTGGAAAATGGCATGTAAAAGTTTTGGTCTTGGAGCAACAAGAAAGGGAGTTCAGGCTTTTATATTGATGGACAAGAAGGTTGATAATTGGACTAAGGATAAGAAATATAATTAAGGTAAATATTTTTTAATTTAGAAACAAATATTTCATTACATTTAAATTTGTTCACTAGCTTAATAATGGATATAGATTGTTAAATTTATACAAGATCTTATCAAACGGAATCAATCATGGAATCCGTAGCTGCGAGATACCTAGTCGGAAATTTAAATGGAACCAGAAGGGATCAAAATAAATCACAGTGAGTAAATCTCACTCACAAACTATTATTTAGAATTATTTTAATCGTAAAAAATAATTGTTGGTTGTTTGGTTGCATTAAAATATTACTGTGGCTATTATTAAATATGTACTTGTTATTTATGATTGGTGTTTGTGGTTATTATATATACAAGTGATTGGATAGTTCCCGCAGTACCATTAGCGGATGCCCGCAGTACCATTAGCGGATGACCCTATATGCCCCAAAATATGATAGTGGATGACCTTCTATACCACGATATCCTGCCTCGAAGCAGGATGAGTATTATTTATGTTGGCTAATGTCTATGGATGCATGAAAACATGTTAGAGGGATTCAACTGGATTCCTCAACATTTATTATTGTTTGTTTTCATATATATATATATATATATATATATTATCATATATGATGTGTTGATTGATAATTGGGTGGTTTGATTATTTAAATATCACTGGACCCTAAATGTTGATTTATAAAAATATTGTGAAAAGGATATTTCGAGATTTAAAATGGAAAATCTATTTTTCAAAAATAGAATTTGAATCTCGAATGGGCTAAGAAATATTTACTTATTTTGAGTAATAAAAACAAGTAATGGAATTTATAAACAATGTTTATAAATTAAATGATACAGGAAATTGAAGTGGTGAATTTATAAACGATGTTTAGAAATTAAATAATATAGGGAATTTAAGTGAGCTTATAAACGGTATTTATAACTGAAATTTAACAACCCGGAATTTCTGAACCAGTTTAAAATTTTTATTTTATCAATTTTAATGGGTTTTGAATATTTAAAATGATTTATTTTAAATAATAGCGACTAAAAATTTATTTAAATCGAAGTTAGAATGTATAAATTTATTTTAATTATAAAACGAGCTGAAACGGCGCGGTAGTTTGAAAATTCGATTTTCAATTTCAATTGAATGTATAGAATTCAATGTAAATCGGATTTCAGTAAAACCAGAAACGTTAGAATCTGTTTGATTATATCTTTCTAACGAATGTAAGAAACTGGGATTTCACTTCATAAATTGTTAGTTATGTCCAGTTTAAAATTTAGAATAGTCGCTATGGAATTTATATATATTTTAAATAACATATATCCCTTAAAATAGCCATTTTGCAAACGACCTCCGTTTTCGATGAAACCACTTTTGTTGGATACAGAATGTCAAATTATTGTTAGGTTTCAAATTTCATAATTTTTGGAATTAATATGTGAGCACAGTGAATTTAAACGTGTTTTGTCAATTTAGTTTAAATTTAATCGACTGGGAAAAAGGCCATTTTTCAAACGGTCTCCAAATTCGAATAAATTAGTTTTGTTAGGACTGTATCATCAAAACATAGCTATATTTACTTTTCTGTAATTTTTGGAGTCAGTATGTGGCCCCGGTAAATTTAAATGTATGTTGAAATTCAATATATATTAATTTATATTTTAATTTTGATAAAAACTTATCGAAACAGTCGAATTGGCTTACGAAACATATTCCATTGTATCCGGAATGGCGGTATTTGGCTAGGGGTGACAGTCATTGGATTTGATTTGGAGTTCGGATACAAAATCTAACTTTTCTGGAATAAATTTATATATATATATATATATAATAATGTTAAAACCTAACCTACTTTCCAATAAAATCAAACCCATCACTCCTCATCGTTTAATGGCGGAAATCATCAAATTTTGAAACCCCAATCATCCTCAATCCACAAACCGATGCATGAATCTCATAAAGCAAAAATCAAAGTGAATTCTCTAGTCTTCAAATCTATATGGGCATCAATGTTTATAGTGGACTAAATTGTGAGAAATTGGGGATGAAACGCCGATTGTTCAAGAGCGTTTTCTGACGAAGGGGGAGCTCAAGCTCGCCATGAATGGCGGCGGTAGGGGAAGGCGCGAAGCCCGAGAGCGAGGCAGAGTTTGATCTGGTCCAAGCGGTCGGGACTGGCAGCGGCGGAGGGATTTCCTGGTGGAGGGTGGTTCGATTTTGAACGATGAAGGAGGAAGAGGGATTAGTGTTAAGTGATGTAATTAATTAGTGATTAATTTAATTAACTATCTCGAATAGTTATTAACGTATAAAATATTGTATCTCCTTCATACGAGGTCCAAATCCGACGATTCAAAATGCGTTGGACTCGTCTCAACGAACTCTACAACATGGAACTGACTAGGACTGATTTGGAGCTAGTTTATTTTTGGGCTAAAATAAATGCCTGTTTAATTTAGTTCCAAAAAAAAAATCCATCAATTAAAAAATGACGGAGTGGAAACCAAATTGAGAACTCCTTCTCAATCAAAATTATTTTATCATGTTATTGTATTCATGTATAAAAATATATAGAATTGCCAGTGTGGATTTTTATCAGTTTTAATCATTATAAATTGTATACGGTGCCCGTTAGCTCACCTCCCTCGTCCACAGACCATGGACGATTTAATCGACTGTATTATGTGTTGATTTTGTTGTTGAAATGCTTGACGTATTACAAATAATGTTTAACATTAATGTTGTAGTTGAAATTAAATTACAAATATTTATTTATAATTTAAACAGTGAAGATTGGTTAAATATAAAAATAATTCAAACCGAATTGGAATTGGTTAAATTTATTAACTAATGATTTATTTAAATCGACTGTTGTTGTTTGAAAACCCCACACGGGTATTAGGATGATACTAGACATACACTAATCCCGATATTTAGTTGTATGTCAATTGATGGGTTGACAGGCTGTGATGAGCGTTATTTATTTTAATGATTATACAGTGGTAAATTGCACTCTCGATGATGTTTAAATGTAGAATGATTATTTATCATTATTGTTGAATACATGTGATGTATGAAATCCATACAACTGAAATTATATAGTAATTGATTGAGTTGTATTCTGATTCAGAAATAACGAATATTTTTAAATAATGAATATTTTAAAAATAATATACAGTGAAGAATTAAATTAGTGAACGGATATTTTAAAATATGATTCACTGAATGATCGAAATATGATTTTGATGTTTGATTCTGGATGGACACAATAATATGGAAATATATGAAGCCAAGTAAGTAGCTAAAAGCCACTATAACCCGAACGGGTTTATCGATCGATTTTATTCATTATAAAGTAATATCGAGAAGAATTGATTTCAAAATTTGATATTTTGAAAATATTATCATTTTAATATTATAATAATATGGAATATTCAATATTGATTTAAAATTGAAATAGAAGCTGGAATCGTTTTTAAAACGAATTTATAAAATACGTTTTAAATGGAAATTGATGAAATATTATATATATATATATATATATATATATTTAAATGGCCTGAATAGAACGCACCGCGCAACGACCGTTCGCGAATTTCAACCATTAACTTCAAACTGATGTAACAGGAGATTCGACCGTCGGATTCTCCCAAAACTGGAACCGTCGGGCTTGTATCGAAAAGTTATTTCCAATGAATATAAGAGATTTGAAATCTAATGGTAGATTTTAAAATATGTCCAAATCAGTTTTGGAAAAGGTCATTGTAAATGCAGTTCGATGACTGTATATGGAAATCGACTGAAATGGCGATATTAAAATCATTAAAAATATGAATAAATTATGAAAAAACATAATAAATGATTTGGAAAGAGTTTGGATGAAATAATCCATATTTATAAACATAAATGATATTTTTATCAGAATGAACTAGTTATTTATTAGAATGAAAATCCAATGTTTTTCAATAAATAATTTGGATTTGTAAATAGTTTTAAAATAACCCAAATTTTCCAATGTATAAATTGGAATGGATATAAATGGAAATAATCTTCAGAACAATTCGATATTGGATTCCGTGAATATACAGATATGGTTGAGGAATTCTGAAGATATAGATATCATTATTCCCAATACGATATCCGTTGGTTTCAGAATTTGATACTGAATATAAGCTGGTGTAAATTTTATTTAGAGCCTTGTATTTAGTATCAAATTGGATTTTGGGTTTGTCATGAATGGTGTCTTAAATAACAATGTTCTTAAACCCAGTTGAGAAAGGAATAAATCTTTTAATTAAGATTAATGAAGTTTTCCAATAAATTTATCAATTGGGATTAAATGGAAGTTGATTTTGGGTTTATCGTGAACTGTGTTTTTAATAACACTTGTTCTTTAACCCAATTAACAGTTAAGACATGGTTTGGAATTTGTTAATCTTTTTATGAAGAGTTAATGGAAATTTTCCAAAGAAAAGTTTTCCAATTTAATAAAAGAAATTGGAATTCAATGGAATTTTATTTAATAATCGAGATGAGCTTCTATGAGTGAAGACCGTTACTATTTATGGAATTTAAAAGGCTTTGCCGCTATTCCAGTTATCGTATTGATTTGATACGGAAATTTATATCGATTATATACTGTTATGATTTCCGTGAAGATTCCATTTCGATGGAAGATGGTCTTGGATTTATCGTGAACTTTGTTTAAATGACATTGATTCTTTAATCTAGTTAATAGTGGGATTAATTTCCATAAAATTAAACAACCATTAAGTAATGATTTTTGATATTTAAACCAAGGGGAAGTTTTAATGAATCTTTAATTAGATTGAAATCGGAATGAGATAATTTAATTTCTCAAATTCAGGAAATTATCGTGAATGTAGTACCGCTAGTTTTAGTCCAGGCGATAGTTAAATCTTTAATCAGATTTGAACATGAAATGGTAATTAAATCTACCGATAACACGGTGGGTGTTAGATATGGAGTATTACCAGTTTTTCTCCATGGAATGAATAGGTTGGGATTGGAAAATAAAATAAATGATTACTTCGTAAGGCCTGAAAATCCCGACTAGTTTTATAAACCTTAATTTGGTTTAGAATTGTTAAAGGATTAAACAAAGTCATTTCAAATTGATATCCAAAGGAAGATTAAAGCATAAATTTAAAAGAATTTATCTTTGATAAAATTAATGGGAACCTTTCCTTATAAATGTGAATATTTGAATAAAAGAATATTCTGAATTGGAATGAGGCGTATGATGTGTTTTTATAGCACTTGATTATTGATTATAAAGTGCGTGAGTTATTCGGGAAGACCGGGTTTATCCCATTCTGAATAACCGCTACAATGAATAAAAGTCGATGATAAAGAGGATGGTAGAAGACTGGAGATCTTCACATCGTTTGGATGATTACAGATGTCTTGATTGGGTTGTACACCCAAGACAAGGTAATAAGTGGTGATCATCCAGACATACTTGGAGATCGGTCGGATATGTGAGGACCTCTCTCCTGTATTGGACATATGGGACGAGGAATAAGATGCCTCCGGTTTCGTTCGGACCTAGAACATACTTGTAAATGGATGTCTGTCTGACATTGGATTTCATTCTGTATTGATTGATTTATATTAAATACATATATGTTTGGTAGCGGAGAATTTGTTCTCTTGCTTAACACCTGTCTCTGAGACGTACGAGCTTAGAGGTTATATATTGATTGACATCAGTCGTATGGCGTGAATTGTCAATGTGGCATGCTAAGATGCAAATGATCAAGGCTTTTGTTGAAAAGCAGAGTCTTGTGGATGATGATCAAAGCACGACTTTAATTAGCATATCTTTGTGTTGTAGCGTTAATTCGCTAGTCTCACACTCGGTATGAGTCAAAAACGGGATAGTGACTGCAGGGAGTGCATGACGTTTCATTCTAGCTAGGAGTGGTGTCATGGTATGTGTAACACACCGTAATTCTATAACATTAAGTTTCATAGATTAAAGTATAATTAATTCAAAATGAAAGAATTAAGGGAAACGGGTTTCGCCGTTGCGATCGTCTCAGAATTCTGCTTGAGATAGAGTCCGAGTTTGCATACATCGAACTACGTATGAAGGAGATACAACCTCCGGAAGTTTCATAATTCGATTAAAAATTCAAACAGTTCAAAATCAGTTCGAAATTCAAAAACAGACCAAAACTGTGCTGGGCAGGAAAATTCCCACCCAGGACCCAGGTAGACCAGGGGGTCGATCAGGGGTTCGACCTGGCTGACCAGTTCGACCACATGGTCGACCTAGGGGTCGACCTGCCCAGTCCACCTGGTCAGGCCCTAACTGGCCTGGTCGGGTTCTGGTCGAATTTCTGAGCTCTGGTGTGTCACTAGGGCTGACTTATCACGTTTTGGTTGGCTTCTCTCGAAGTGAATGGTCTAGATTCATCTATGATCATCTGATGGATCAAATCAATCTGAAATTCTATATAAACAACTTAAGTCTCCAACCTAAATTCACATAAAAATTAGAGATGGAGCCGCCATTCTATCGGGAGAAAACTGAGAGGAGCCTCCACTTGTAGAAAAGCTTAGAGACGAGCAAAACTAATGTAAAACAAGATTCAAACAACGTTTGTCTACCCAAAGAAAAGCATTGCAAATTCAGAACTCAAAAACCAGAAACCAAGATCGTCGTTGGTTGTAAGTATAGTGATTTTTCCGATGAGAATAAAATTAAGACTTGATTCGATGTAAAATGGAAATGGAATTGTACTATTGTATAACGATGATGTTAATTCGTATCTGTGTATTGCAATGATTGTATTGTGAATGATATTGGGATGTTTGTGGTATAATTGACTTGATGTTGGTCCTATTGTACATTTAGAATGAAGGCAACATCACATACAAGTATATGGTTAAAGTTAGGATTTACACCTATATGTTTTTATATTAACTTTGTCACATGCTAGTTTGTGTTTGAAGTTATGCCTAGATAAAAATATGTTTAGGCTTACGTTTATGCAAGTTTTAGGTTGTAAAATCCTATCACATATGTGACCAAATATTAGTTCTACATGTTTATGTGTATATATTAAACCCATGTCATATTGCAAGTTCACACCTATTCATATGTTTGTGATTGATTTGGAAGTTCACATATATGTAAGATGATCTAGTCTGTGTTGTAAATTCACATATATGTATGTGGTTTAGTCTACGTTGCAAGTTCACACCTATGATATTTGTGATGACTATTTTGCAAGTTCACCCCTATTATGTTCATATTGACTATGACACAAATGCCAAGTTCACACCTATGACATTCATGATGACTACTTTGCAAGTTAACCCCTATAATGTTCATATTGACTATGCCACAATTGCCAAGTTTACACCTATGACATGTTTATGTTAATGGATTCCTTTATGTAAATTTTGTACGCTAAATTAGGCTAAGTTTTTAGCCTAATATTATATGACAAAAATCATGCGAGCGGAAAATTAGGCTAAGATTTTTAGCCGAATATTTAGAAGGTGTAAGTTCGGGAAAAATTGGTAATTATAGGAAACTTGACATAAATGGGTGAAAAATCACCTAGGTAATTTATGGCATAAAACGGTATAAATTATATACCTAAAAATGATGAACTTGGAAAGTGGGCCATAACATTTAATGGTTAACAAATTTACATATAACAAGTAAAAGAGACAAATATGTAAATTTAGAAAATACGAGTATGCTTAACCCGAGGTTGGATTGAGTTGTGATGTAAACCTGCCCGGACCCACCCGGTTGTCCATAATCACAACAGTACGTATCCAATGTGGGAGGTTGAGGAATTGAGCCCAATAAGGACCCAAGGTTAGACTGAGTTACGGTGTGAACCTTCCTGGAACCGACCGGCACATCAAGTAACCTTAAAAACACCTGTCTAATCTGAGTGGTTGGTGCTTTAACTGATTTAAAGCAAAGGACGGACTAGTCAGGATGGTAGGGTTAAGTTAACTAAAACACTTAACCAAATTCAACATGTTAACAAAAACTGATGGGTGAGGTTACGTTAATACAGGCACTTAACCACTTAACATGTTTGACTAGAAAACCCTAGTAACGGGGACCCATTTCTGCAGTAACCCAATTAGGTATCATGTTACCCTGAAACTAGGCAGAGTGGGGCACGATTACTGGGTTGATTATAAGCAGTCAAAAGCGACAGCGGTTGGTACGGTAGTGTAGGTTCTAATGGAGTGCGGGTGTGCACACACTTCGGAGTAGACAAACAGGACACTGGGCAGCAGTAGTATAACCTATGTATTCTAGAACTGTGTCGGGCTGCCACCACAGGACTTGATACACCCCATGGTGGGACCAGCATAGGTGTCTACAATCATTGGGGGCCGTATCAGACATATGATTATGCGAGTAGGAGCCAATCTTTAGAAAAAGGGGATCACTTCACCCTGATCATGGGGTGCCAGTTAGAATAAGTACAAGTAGGTGCAGAGATATAGTGTGGGGTGCGATAGTATATTCTGTTCTAAACTACTTTATCTTAGTTTATGAAACTTTCCTATTTCCAGTTTATTCCTGCCATGCTCTTTTCTTATTCACATACTGAAGAGCCACTAGACTTACCAGGCTTTATGTTTGACTCTGTTTTTCTTTCGTCTTCTTTTCTTCCGTTTCCCCCCTCCAGGTCCACAAGGAGGAAACAACCCAGCTTAGTCAGACTCTTTGCAAGCTTTAAGATAGCAGATGTATGGTTTCGACTCTCTTTCATTGGCTATGGCTTTTGGACACATCCTATGGGGATTTATGCAGTTATTAATTATGTTATATGCTTCTTTATTCAATAATCAAGATAGAAATAATGTTGTAATATTTTGGAAGTTACTGTAAGACAATTATGGAAATGTTTTTCAATGAAAACATATTTTTCAAATGAAAGTCTGTTTGTTTTCCGCTGCTTATATATATGCGTTTACATCTGTCTTGTGTTTTATCTATGACTTTTACCTATAACCCTGCACCAAAGTTAAGGCATTCCCTTTGTGAGTGACCTTAATGGAGGTGGGGTGTTTCACTAGGTATCAGAGCATAGGTTTACTAGATCAGATAAAAGTTTTTGAAAGTATTTTCAAAAGAGAAGTATAAGGAAGCATTTTTCAAGAAATAGTGTTGTTGTTTTAAAAAGGCATAATCCTCCAAAGCCATATGCACTATCTCTCTATCCTTCGTTTTGAATCTTTCCTTTTTGTTTCAGCATGTCTAGAGATCTTAACCTTCCAGAAGGAGTACCGGTACCCGGCTGGTTCGGGAGGTACCTAGAGGCTTGGGCCAATGGCACAGGCCCAGTAGACATTCCTCCTCCAGTGGCAGCGGTTCCTCCTCCTCCTCCTCCTCGTGGAAATGCTTTCGCAAAGACATGTAGAAACTTCAATTCTATGGGTGGAGAGGACTTTTATGGAACTGAATCCTTTGAAGTAGCAAGGAACTGGCTAAAGTAGACCGAGGATCCGTTTGTCATCTTCGAAGTTGACGACAGGCAAAAGATACAGCTAGCAGTATGGTTACTTAAAGATGAAGCTTCTTATTGGTGGGAGTTCACCAATGCTGAGAGGCCAGTGGAAACATGGGAAGATTTCAGGATGAGGTTTGAGATGAAATTCCTCTCCCAAGCTGAAAGAAGCCTGCAAATGGAGAAGTTCCTAACTCTTAAACAAGGAAGTATGACGATCAGGGAGTACGTCAATCAGTTTAATCAACTGGACAGATTTGGGCTGGATTTAGTAACACCCAACATAAGAAGGCTCTTCGCTTCATCAAAGGTCTGAATGAGCCTCTACACAGCCTTGCTATGACCCATGTATCCACGGAAGTGACTTGTGAAAGCTTGGTAGACATGGCATTGCTGCACGAGGAAGACAAGGGAAAGAAAGAGGCAAAGGTGGAAGTGCCTCAAGAAAAGAAAAAGGGTTTACAGGCTAAGAAAACAGACTTGAAGAAAGGCGGGAAGAACAATAAGTCCTGTGAAAAGAGAAGGTGTAATTTTTGTGGCATTATTGGACATATAGTGAAAGACTGCAGAAAGAAGAAGGAGAAGATGAGTGGTGGTTGCTTCCATTGCGGAGAGACTGGACACTTGGCTAAGGACTGCCCAAAGAGGCGAGGGCAGGGATAGAGGACTGGATCCACTTCAGGGGGACTGGTTCATGCACTGGTGGCACCTCCACAGGAACGAGGTAGTAATATTTCTGTAGAACGTGTACTATATCTTTAAGATCATCCAGTTCACACTCTCTTTGATTCTGGCGCATCACACTCCTTTATTTCATCTGCTTTAGTAGAATCTATGCACCTAGACACTAGTATGGTAGAGGATCCCTTGGTTGTTTCAAACCCAATTGGGGGCTCAGCTTATTTGTGAATGGTTTGTTTGGGTTTGAAAATCTCTATTCTAAGTGTTGAATTTAGATGTAGTGCCTTTGTTCTGGGTTTTTCGGGATATGGATTGATCTTAAGAATGGACAAGTTACCCAGTAACAATTCCATTCTTGATTGTGAGAAGAGAATGGTTAGACTCTTGACCCGGCTCGGTAACACTCTAGAAATTTCTTGTAATCCATTGAATGTTGTTATGCTTAGTTATCTAGAGTCGCTTGATGCTTCTGTTGAGAATTTACAGTCAGTTAGGGTGGTCCGTGAATATCCGAATGTCTTTGAGGAGGTGAAGGGCTTACCTCCGAGGAGGGAAATAGACTTCCGTGTATACCTTGTTGATAATGCAAAGCCCGTAGCTTTACCTGTCAGACACATGGCTCCAAAGGAGAGAAAGGAGCTCAGTAAGCAGGTTAAAGAGCTTCTCGAGAAGGGATTCATTAGACGGAGTATTTCGGAATGGGGTGCTCCAGTAGTGTTTGCAACCAAAGCGGACGGTTCGCTTCGCCTTTGCGTTGACTATAGGGAGCTAAACAAGCTGACCAAGAAAAATAGTCACCCTTTTCCCAGAATCGATGATTTGTTTGATCAGCTTGTAGGTTCTCCCAACTTGATCTGGCTACTAGGTTCCATCATGTAACATCCCGTAAATCCGTAACGCTAAGATTCACAAATCAAGGCAGAATTAAAAGTTAAGATCAAAATTAAGGGAAACGGGCTGTGCCACTGCGTTCGTCTCGGAATTCTGCATGAAAACGAGTCCGAGTTTGCGTAAATCGGAATCAGTAGGAGGAAGATATGGCCTCCGGAAGATTCAGCGAAGTTCAAATTTCAAAATAGGGCAGAAAAAGGAATTCAAATTCGAAAACAGACCCAGGCTGGGTTGGGCGGGAATTCCCGCCGAAGGCACCCAGGTCGACTGGGTAGTCGACCTGGGGCACCCAGGTCGACTGGGTAGTCGACCTGGGGGTCAACCCCCCCTTCCCCCGCTTTTTCCTGTTTTCTACACCAGATTCGTTTCTCTGTATTCGGACGCCATCCTGACTAGATTCGTTGACTTCTACACTATATAAACCACCCTAGTCTCCTTCTCTACTCACAATTCTTCTCTACCCTTATGCTGCAAAGATTCTTAGTGAACATGGCTTCTTCTCCTCCTCTTAATTAAATAATAAATAGAATAATATATATATAAAATAAATCAAGACGAGGAGATGCTGCTCAAAGACTTTCAAGAAGAAGAGATTCAAGCTAGGATTCAAGAGGAGGTTCAAACGACTTCAACGACTGATTTTCTATGAATCATAGCAACGCCATCTTTCTTTTCTAATCTAAATCTCTGTAAGTCAGTTATTTCTAGATTTGAACGTTTTTCTCTGTTCGTGACATGAAATTAAAGGAATAAAAGAATATGCCAATTCTCTCTCTCTCTATTCGAATCAGTGTCTATACTCTTGAACCTAATTAAGAACTATTATGATTCGAGGACAAATAAGACCGTGACTATGAAATTATGGACCTTAAAACCATATGCCTATGACTGTAAACATTTGCCTATGACTATGAACATTGCCTATGACTATGGACATTGCCTATGACTACGAAAATTGGCTATGACTATGACTATGAGGGTTATTTTCTTGAGTAAGCCTATGCCTTTGATTAGGAAATATAAACTATTGCCTATGACATAACAAGGACATCTGTGATTAAACACCTGTGATTCATGATTAGGAAAGTGGCGCTTAAGTTTTGTGACTATGAAATTGGGTCCAAACCCAATTATCTACTCTATCTATTCTTGGTTATCTTTGGTTTTAGACCTTAGGAATTTACCTATTAAGTTAGGTCTACCCATGTTCTTGAACCTATGACTCTATTCTGTCTATTCTTGGTGTTAGACCTTGGGAATTTACCTATTAAGTTAGGTCTACCCATGTTCTTGAACCGACGTCGTTATTCAACCCTTTTTATGCCAGTCAGTAGGTCTATCTTTTGCATAGTATCTTTGGTTCATTCCCTATTTTCTACGAACCTAGCTTTGTTTATAATCTAGACTGAATCACGATTATACGAACGGTGGGAATGCGGTTTAGGAAAAATATGAAATTTACTAAAAGCGTAGTTTAACTTGGAAATTGGCATAAATTGGGAACATGTTTTATGGCATGTTCATAGAAATGCAAATTGGATAAATTTGACATGAATTATAATGTGTGTAACTTGAATCTAGTATTGACGTGTAAATCTAGCATTTACATGAATAGTGAATTAGAGTAATAAGTCTAGAATTAGAATGTTGAATCGGAATTGGATTAGCTAATTTGGCACGGTAAGTATATTGGCATAAATGTGAAATTGGCCATAATTGGGAGTAACTGGCAGTTTTAGCAAAATCATGGTTAGTGACACTTAATTTGGTATAGTCCACATACCAAAAAGCATAAATATGATTTAGAAGGGGAAATGGGCATAAGAAAGAATGTAGACAATTTACATTTAAAGAGAAATTAGGAAATAAGTAAATTAGAAATAATTTACATATAGAATTTGGCCTGAATGAGGAAATATAAATTTAGACAAATTAAAGGTTTATTGACGACATCTCTTTTAATGACACACCAGAAAGTTCTAGGGTGACAGAGAGGATAGTGTCTAGGCTTGAGTTTGGAAAATACAAGTTTCATGCTCTCCCTGGCTATCCCTAACTGATCCGACGAACGGGATGGTTACTTTCAAAACTTGATTTGAAAATATATTGAAACCCTTTGAACTTAGAAAACATGAATATGCCTAGCCCGAGGTTAGACTGTGTTGCGATGTAAACCTGCCTGGAACCAACCGGCACATCCAGTAGTCGCAACAATACCTGTCTAATGTGAGTGGTAGCAGCTTTAATTTATTTAGTTAAAGCTAGAACAAGAATGGTAGGGTTAAGTTAACTAAGACACTTAACCAGTTCAACATGATAACTAGACTGATGGGTGGGGTTAGGTTCAGATTGACACTTAACACGGTTAAGCTAGAATGGGAGGGTTAAGTCCATAGGAACACTTAACCAACTTAACACAGTTAAGCTAGAAAGGGAGGGTTAAGTCCATAGGAACACTTAACCAACTTAACACAGTTAAGCTAGAAAGGGTGGGCTAAGTCCATAGAGACACTTAACTAAACTCAAGGTAGAAAAATGAGAATTGTAGGGGTTAAGTAAATTTAATACACTTAGCCAAATTAACATGTTAACTAGATCAGAGGCTGGGGTTAAGTAGAATCTAATACACTTAGCCAATTTGTTATGTTAGCTGGGCTAGACCATAGGGTTAAGTAAACTTGAACACTTAACCATCAGGTTGTGATAAAGAAATGGTGTTAAGTCTAAGACATAAAGGGATAATACTTAGCCATTAATAATAACATCTTAGTTAAAACAGACGGGCAAGGTTAAGTTAAAAAGGAACACCTAACCAACACAGGGTGAATGGGTAGGGTTAAGTAATAAATACTTAACCAATATAACTTGGTTTGTCGTAGGGTTAAGTCAACATGAGTTACTGATAACACTTAACCAGTTTAACAGGGTAAATGGGGAGGGTTAAGTTAGCTTTAATTGACTATGACACTTAACTAATCCAAACTGACGGGAAAGAGAACTAAGTAAACCTTAGTTAAGAAAACAACAATTATGGAAACTAAGGGGTAAATCTTAGTTAGCAAAACTAAGTAGTAATTCTTAGTATAATACGGGAAGGAGCGAATGTCCGTCTGAGTAAAAAGGAGGCTCCAACGAATTTGGGTTACCAAGCCCAAGGCTTCGAGGGGACGTGACGGTACTCTTGGTATCCCTCTGTGAGGCTGCAGATGCTCCGCCTGGGCCCACAGAGGTTAAGGTCTGCGTAGAAGAACCAGGGGTATGCCTTGGTTGCAAAACATGGCAACCTAAAGACTAGGATGGACCAGCGTGATTCGGCGAGCAAACGGTAGCCCAGTGATAGCGACTCGTCGTCTACCATCCATCTTGAGTCAATCGAGATACGTGAAGCGGAAAGGCGGAGAACACCAAAAGACCATATACTTGCTATCTAGTTATGGGTGAGGATGGCCATAGGATAGTGGGGCACCGGGGGCCCGCGTATAGTTCTCATTTTTCAAGGTGTGCCTTTCATTAGTTGAGGGAGGGGTCAAGTGGGACCATAGCCACTGAATTAAAAACAGACCTTAGCATCTGCATTGGAAGATATCTGAAAGCTCCCGACCGAGTTCTGTATTCCTTGATTTGCCCTGACACAGGACTCGGACCGCACATTACAGGACATGTGCATCTAGACAAGCGATAACGATTCGCGACACATGCGTGTGGAAGTATAGGAACATATACCACTCTAGGTAGTGTATCCTAGACTTGGGGCATCGTTTGACAGGTAGCATAATTCCTAGTTGAACTAGGTGGCATAAATCCTGAATCCGAGAAGCGTTCAGCAGACAGCGTAAAACTCTAGTTAAACCTAGAAAGCACTTGATAAGTAAACCCTAGATTAAGATCTAGGTAATAAATAATAAATGTATGCCCGAAGGCAATGGAAAATACAGGGATTGGGATCATGTTATCGTTACTAGTTGGGACACAAGTTAGGCGGTGCAGAGATATAGAAACCCGTATAACAAGGAAATAGCGAAGCGGCGAAAGTATTAGAGCATATCCAGTTTATCTTATCTTAGCATATCTTGTGATTATCTTGTCTAATCTTGCTGACCCTATGGTCATGGTGTAATCTTGGATTCAGTTAATTCATGTCTTTGTTTTTCCATGTTCACATGCTAGAAGTTACTGAACTTACTCAGGCTTTATGTCTGACTCTGTTTTTCTTTCGTCTTCTTTTCTTCCGTTCCTCCACCCCCCAAGTAGTAAAGGAGGGAATAGTATAGCTCAGGTTAAGTTGGACTGTCACTCCTTCCCAGCTTGAAGATTTGCCGATGTTTTGCTTGGATTCTCTTTTAAGATGCTATGGATGGCTCTTGCTTAAATTGGGGAATATAAATGTATTTTTATGCTTCTTTATTTTGAAAGACAGATGATACTCTGATATTGTAAAGAAATCGTTGTACAAACTATTTTATCAATAAAGCAAAGTTTTATTTTCCGCTATTTAATTTCTGTCTGTCTTGTAATTTATCTGCATCTTTTACCCTAAATGCTCCATATAACTTAGTGCATTCCCTTTGTGAGTGACACTAACGGACGTGGGGTGTTACACATCAGCTCAGAGTGGCTGAAGATAGCATTGATAAAACGGCGTTTAGAACCCAAGACAGTTTCTTCGAGTGGCTTTTCATGCCTTTCGGCTTGACGATCGCACCCTCTTATTTCGTAGACCTAATGAGCAGGGTGTTCGGAGAATTCCTCAATAGGTTTGTGGTGGTCTTCGTAGACAATATTTTGATCTTCTCAAAGAATGAGGAAGAGCATACTCAACAATTAAAAGAAATCATGGATACTCCCCGTGCACATCAGCTAAAAGCTAAATTTTCAAAGTGTCTCTTTTGGCGAGAGGAAGTAAGGTTTCTTGGGCATGTAGTGTCCAAAGAGGGGTTGGCGGTGGACCCCACGAAAGTAGTTGCGGTGCAAGATTGGAAGGCACCAATGAACGCAACCGAAGTCCGAAGTTTTCTTGGACTAGCAGGCTTTTACCGAAAGTTCATCAGAGACTTTGAAAAATCTGAGCCCCTCTTACAAGGCTGACGAAGACTTTCGCTTAGGACTTGGATTGCGAGTTTGCTTTCCAATGCTTGAAAAGGGCTCTTACAACAACCCCAGTTCTAACTTTGCCTGACGAAAGCAAAGTGTTCGCAATATACACGGATGCATGTGGTACGGGACTAGGCGCTGTTCTAATGCAAGAAGGTCGGGTAGTAGCTTATGGTGGAAGGCAATTGAAAGTTCATGAAAAGAACTACCCAACCCACGATCTTGAGTTGGCCGCCATTGTCTTCGCACTTAAGTCTTAGCGCCATTATCTCCTAGGTGAGATGTTCGAATTATACACTGACCATAAATCTTTGAAGTATCTTTTCTCACAGAAAGATCTTAACTTGAGGCAACAAAGGTGGATAGAGTTTCTTGCCTCGTATGATTTCGAGATTTCCTATACTCCTGGCAAGGGCAATGTAGTACCAGACGCCTTTAGTAGAAGGAAGTTGACACTAAGCCCTCTCTTTGTAAAAAGGCAAATCTTGGAGTATATAGCCAGTTTTAACTTTAGGCCCTCCTCTGATGTTGTACCGGGTTTGTTAGCATCTCTTGAAGTGTGCCCTATTCTTTTGGACTCAATAGGGACTCCACAATGTGAAGACCCTTAGCTTGTTGATGTGATTGATAAGATTATTAGGGGTGAGACTTCTAGTCACCTCAATAGATACACCATCGATGATAAGGGTTGGCTGAGGCGGGTTGGAAGGCTATGCGTCCCACAAGCAAGGGAGTTGATAAAGAAGGTTCTCGAGGAAGCACATCATTCCAAGATGACTAAACACCCTGGCGGAGATAAGATGTACAAGGATATAAAAAGAACTTTCTTTTGGAGTGGCACGAAGAATGACGTGGCAGATTTCGTTTCTAAGTGCATGACTTGCCAACAAGTCAAGGCGGAACAGAAGAAGCCTGGAGGACTGCTTCATCCTCTAGAGGTCCCACAGTGGAATTGAGGTAGCATTTCAATGGACTTCATTGATGGGCTGACTAGGTCAAGAAGGGGCAATACTAGCATTTGGGTAATAGTGGACAGGCTCACAAAAAGCGCCCATTTTTTTACCAGTCAAGATTAGAAGGACTGCCTCATCTCTAGCGTCTCTTTATCTTAAAGAGATAGTTCGACTCCATGGGATACCCTCCAGCATTGTTAGTGACCGAGACCCTATCTTTACAAGCGAGTTTTGGTGGAGACTGCAAGAAGCTGTAGGCACACAGTTATGCTTGAGCACGGCCTATCACCCCCAAACCGATGGCCAGACGGAAAGGGTGAATAGAGTTTTAGAGGATCTTTTGAGACTTTGCGTTCTTGACTTTGGAGGGACATGGGAGGATCGACTTCCTTTAGTGGAATTCTCCTACAACAACTACCAAGCCACCATAGGCATGGCACCCTTCGAAGCCTTGTATGGAAGACCGTGCCAATCACCAACTTGTTGGTGGGAGTCTAAAGATAAGCATATACTTGGGCCATACATGATTAGAGAGACTTCAGAGAAAGTGGACTTAATACGAAGAAGGATGAAGACGGCCCAAGATAGACAGAAATCCTATGCCGACAAAAGAAGGACCGACCTTGAGTTTGAGGTTGGGGACAGGGTTTTCCTTAAGGTATCTCCTTTAAGGAACGTTGTTCACTTTGAATCCGCAGGAAAGCTAGCATCAAGATTTGTTGGGCCATTCCCTATCATCGAGAAGATTGGGAAGATGGTTTATAGAGTAGATCTGCTCGAAAAATTGGCTGGATTCCACAATGTCTTTCACGTTTCTCATCTCCGGAAATGTTTACATGAGTCTGCGGAAGTGGTGGAGCCAAGCATTCTAGATGAAGTCGAGGTAAAACGGGAAGCAACTGTGAGGAAAGTTCCAACTCGTATCTTGGGAACTGAAATCAAAAGGCTACGCAACCGTGAAGTCAAGCTCATTAAAGTCCAATGGAGCGATGCCGAGGAAGACGCAACTTGGGAAACTGAGGACAGAATACGCGCTACCTACCCTTTTCTTTTTAAGGGTACATCTTTGATCTCTCTTTTTCCTTAAGTTATGCTTGTATCAATCTTTTTAGGTATATCTTCTCGGTCCTTTTCCTAACTCCTTAGGTAGAAAACTAATGGATGCAAACATGTATTTGAAAATATGTTATGGATGATGGCTACAAGTGGTTGCTAGTTATTGCTAGTGGTTGCTCGTGGATGCATATACACACACACCCTAGGTTTTAGATCGGCTCAATCACTTCATATTGCATATGCATATATGTTTTCATATTTGTATGTGGTTGAGACTTGGTATGTTGCCATATGGATGTCGCATCTGTATGAATGGTTGCGCACTCATGTAGAATTATGAGTAGGAAAAATTTGCATACATAATGGATTCATGACACTTACATGATTCGCATTAAGGAGGTCAACTGAATCAGTAGACCGCCTAATTTTTGCATTAGATAAGGACATGTACACACACTATGCATATGATCATGAAGCATTAGAAGTCTTTTAAGGACAATGGACGTTTGTGTTTGTTGGTTGAGTAGATGGACGACTGGATGGTAGGATATACATTCTTCCTAACTTGAAGATTTCGGGGACGAAATCCTTTTAAGAGGGGGAGAATGTAACACCCCGTAATTCTATAACATCAAGTTTCACAGATTAAAGTATAATTAATTCAAAATGAAAGAATTAAGGGAAACGGGTTTCGCAGTTGCTATCATCTCGGAATTCTGCTTGAGATAGAGTCCGAGTTTGCATAAATCGGACTCTATATGAAGGAGTTACGACCTCCGGAAGTTTCAGAATTCGATTTAAAATTCAAATAGTTCAAAATCAGTTCGAAATTCAAAAACAGACCCAAACTGGGCTGGGCTGAAAAATTCCCGCCCAGGACCCTGGTCGACCAGGGGGTCGACTTGGGTGACCAGGTCGACCACATGGTCGACCTGGGGGTCGACCACATGGTCGACCTAGGGGTCGACCTGCCCAGTCGACCTGATCAGGCCTGACTGGCCTGGTCGGGTTTTGGTCGAATTTCTGAGCTCTGGTGTGTCACTAGGGCTGACTTGTCACGTTCTGGTTGGCTCCTCTCGAAGTGAATGGTCTAGATTCATCTATGATCATCTGACGACTCAAACCAATCTCAAATTCTATATAAACAACTTAAGTCTCCAACCTAAATTCACATAAAATTAGAGACGGAGCTGCCATGCTGTCGGGAGAAAACTGAGAGGAGCCTCCACTTGTAAAAAAGCTTAGAGACGAGCAAAACTAAATTGAAACAGGATTCAAACAACGTTTGTCTACCCAAAGGAAAGCATTGCAAATTCAGAACTCAGAAACCAGAAACCAAGATCGTCGTTGGTTGTAAGTATAGTGATTTTTCCGATGAGAATAAAATTAAGACTTGATTCGATGTAAAATGGAAATGGAATTGTAGTATTGTATAACGATGATGTTAATTCGTATCTGTGTATTGCAATGATTGTATTGTGAATGATATTGGGATGTTTGTGGGATAATTGACTTGATGTTGGTCCTATTGTACATTTAGAATGAAGGTAACATCACATACAAGTATATGGTTAAAGTTAGGATTTACACCTACATGTTTTTATATTAACTTTGTCACATGCTAGTTTGTGTTTGAATTTATGCCTAGATAAAAATATGTTTAGGATTATGTTTATGCAAGTTTTAGGTTGTAAAATCCTATCATATATGTGAAAAAATATTAGTTCTACATGTTTATGTGTATATATTACACCCATGTCATATTGCAAGTTCACACCTATTCATATGTTTGTGGTTGATTTGTAAGTTCACATATATGTAAGATGATCTAGTCTGTGTTGTAAATTCACATATATGTATGTGGTTTAGTCTACGTTGCAATTTATCACCTATGACATTTGTGATGACTATTTTGCAAGTTCACCCCTATTATGTTCATATTGACTATGCCACAAATGCCAAGATCAAACCTATGACATTCATGATGACTACTTTGCAAGTTCACCCAGATTATGTTCATATTGACTATGCCACAAATTCCAAGTTTACACATATGACATGTTTATGTTAATGGTTTCCTTTTATGCAAATTTTTTACGCTAAATTAGGCTATGTTTTTAGCCTAATATTATATGTCAAAAATCATGCGAGCGGAAAATTAGGCTAAGATTGTTAGCCTAATATTTAGATGGGGTAACATTAGGAAAAATTGGTAATTATAGGAAACTTGACATAAATGCATGAAAAATCACTTAGGTAATTCATGGCATAAAACGGTATAAATTATATACCTAAAAATGATGAACTTGGAAAGTGGCCCATAACATTTAATGGTTAACAAATTTACATATAACAAGTAAAAGAAACAAATATGTAAATTTAGAAAATACGAGTATGCATAACCCATGGTTAGATTGAGTTGTGATGTAAACCTGCTCGGACCCGCCCGGATGTCCAGTGATCACAACAATACCTATCCAATGTGGGAGGTTGAGGCATTGAGCCTAATAAGGACCCGAAGCTAGACTGAGTTACGGTGTAAACCTGCCCGGAACCGACCGGCACATCCAGTAACTGTAACAACACCTGTCTAATTTGAGTGGTTGGTGCTTTAACTGATTTAAAGCTAAGGACAAACTAGTCAGGATGGTAGGGTTAAGTTAACTAAAACACTTAACCAAATTCAACATGTTAACAAAAACTGATGGGTGGGGTTAGGTTAATACAAACACTTAACCACTTAAGATGTTTGACTAGAAAACCCTAGTAACGGCGACCCATTTCAGCAGTAACCCAATTAGGTATCATGGTACCCTGAAACTTGGCTGGGTGGGGCACGATTACTGGGCTGATTATAAGCCGTCAAAAGCGACGGCGGTTGGTGCGGCAGTGTAGGCTCTAATGGAGTGCTGGCATGCACACACTTCGGAGCAGACAAATAGGACACTGGGCGCCAGTAGTATAACCTATGTATTCTAGAATTGTGTCGGGCCGCCACCATGGGACTTGATACACCCCATTGTGGGACCAGCATAGGTGTCTACAATCATTGGGGGCCGTATGACACATATGATTACGCGAGTAGGAGCCGATCTTTAGAAAAAGGGGATCACTTCACCCTGATCATGGGGAGCTAGTCAGAATAAGAACAAGTAGGTGCAGAGATATAGTGTCGGGTGTGATAGTATATTCGGTTCTAAACTACTTTATCTTAGTTTATGATACTTTCCTGTTTCCAGTTTATTCCTGCCATGCTCTTTTCTTATTCACATACTGAAGAGTCACTAGACTTACTAGGCTTTATGTCTGACTCTTTTTTTTCTTTCGTCTTCTTTACTTCCGTTCCCCCCCCCCACCAAGGTCCACAGGGAGGAAACAACCCAGCTTAGTCAGACTCTTTGCAAGCTTCAAGATAGTAGATGTATGGTTTGGACTCTCTTTCATTAGCTATGCCTTTTGGACACATCCTATGGGGATTTATGCAGTTTTTAATTATGTTATATGCTTCTTTATTTCATAATCAAGACAGAAATGATGTTGTAATATTTTGGAAGTTATTGTAAGACAATTATGGAAATGTTTTTGTATGAACATGTATTTATGAAATGAAAGTCTGTTTGTTTTCCGCTGCTTATATTGTGTTTTATCTGTGACTTTTACCTATAAACCTCCACCAAAGTTAAGGCATTCCCTTTGTGAGTGACCTTAATAGAGGTGGGGTGTTTCAGTATGGAGCCCAGACATTTTTACTTATGTGGATGATGGAATGAGGCGCCTCGAATATTGGTTTCTACTGGACAAGTGATAGGTCCGACAGGGCCGGGAAACGTGTGTTCAAGAATAGTTATTCCACTAATGTAAGTGTGGACCGGCCCTGAAGATCCATGGGTTTGCCAGCGTCCGAATCCTGAGGCATTTGCTAGAGTGTCTTGAATCGGGAGGAGCCACCCCTTGCCTCGACTCATAGATGGAATCCAATTTCCAATACGACACTTTTCGGTTTTAGTTGTAAACCTATATGGCGACAAAGTAGGATGGGGTACTACGTCGTCTATGATTGACACATTTATATTTGAAGTTGTTTTGACACTATACACTTATAGTAATATTAAAATGATTTGTTTTTAAAACATACCAAGCATGTTTGGCTATTATAAGGGAAAACTCTATACTCCGGCTTGCGTTGCATTGTGTGATAGGACTTGAGTCTTATAATAGCTTCATTTTTCCAAAAAGCATTGCATTGTTTATGAATTGTTTTATTCCAGAGATTCATTTGGAATAAACTCGTTCCATGATATACGATGTGGTCCCATATTTTCCCAACTTTTAATTTAAAGATTTAATAACTTTTTTAGTTCTCACACAAGTCCCATGACTGATTCGGAGTTTATTGTTTATACCTAAACTCTGGGTGCCCATATTTTCCACACAGGCCGCTAGTAGTTTGGTTTTGCAGATATTTCTTTTCATAGGACCGTGGATTATAGTTGGAACTATATTCGGAAAGCTTTGTATCCGTCTATTTCTTTCAGTTGTGTCAGTTGATGTATTTCTGCTACACATTGTATTTATACATTTTATTTTCGCTGCTATGTTTTTAAATCTCTGATATTTTCCGTTTTGTAATATTTATTCATACTATGATCTATTCTTGTACTCTGATGTAAACAGTTATAATAACAATGAAATATTCTATAGTTTGTGTTATGATGCGTCGTGTTCTCAAAATTGTCCGGGCTCCTTCGTCCCTTTGGGGATCAGGAAAGTGTGGGTCGTTTCATTGTGGTATCAGAGCTTTGGTTCACAAAGCTAGAGAACAAGACACATTAACGAACGAAAAAATTCATCAGAGATAGGATTAGTAACATCCTATAAAATGACTCATTAGGGATAGAGTTAGTAATACCCTAGAATGAGTTCGAAGAGTATTGTTTGTAAAAACAAATCTAGTTCGAAATTTTATATCTATTATTCGTATTTGAATATTTTTATTTTATATTGATTTTGGACTATCAAGTATAGACTGATTTTGCATATACGCGTCATGAACGTATAATCGAAGTCTTAAATGTACTGGATAGATATAGAATCACACTGTAGTCGCCCGGAGATGATTCTGATGATAGTACATACATCATCAGTATCTATACTTGAGTTTGGAAAATGGGAGATCTATATATTTCTAATTGACTGGTGTGAAAACCAAAACTTAGATGGAATTTATTGTTTGTGATTTGGTCATATTTTTGAGTATATATAAAAGTTATATATTTGAAATGCTAATCAACTAATAGATTGCTGGTTCTGACGTTTGATTATTAATTCAACTAATGAAACGAATAAGAGAATGAAAAGGTAAATTTAGCCAAAATGAATTTAATATTGAACTGAATTGAAAATTGATTGGAATTGAATATATATACATGTATATATATGAACAGGTCATAGGAAGGAGGCTAAGAAGAGGAATAAAATTGTATGCCCAACAAATAGGTACATGTTTAATATATTCACTGGGTTTGATGATTTTATGAGCCGATTGGCTAGCTACTTTTTCTTTTTGATTGATGAGGGCCCTGTGAAGCAAGTTGCAGTTTTACCGATCAACCCACACAAAGGAGGTTATGGCGAAATTTTTCGAAAATTTAGGGTGTTAGCCAAATTTTTGAGAAATTCGAAAGTTCTTAGAAACTGAAAAGTTGAAGAATGAAAGCCAGAATGAAAGTTGAGTTGGATAGTTAAACAACTTTCAACTTCATTCCTTTTCGAGGATGAAAAGATTTTAAGTGATGGAGATTGTAACAACCCGAAATTTTTAAACCAACTTAATTTTTTTATTTTAGCAATTTTAATGGGCTTTGAATATTTATAATGATTTATTTTAAGTAATAACTGCTAATTTTTTTATTAAAACTATAGTTAGAATGTATAAATTTATTTTAATTATAAAACGAGCTTGAAATAGCGCGGTAGTTTGAAACTTCGATTTTTAATTTTAACTGAATATATAGAATTCAATATAAATTGGATTTCAGTAAAACCAGAAACGTTAGAATCATTTTAATTATATCTTTCTAACAAATGTAAGAAACTGAGATTTCACTATACAATTTGTTAGTTATGTCCAGTTTAAAATTTTGAATAGTCGCTATGGAATTTATATATATATTTAAATAATATATAACCCTTAAAAATAGCCATTTTGGACCTCCGTTTTCAATGAAACCAATTTTGTTGGATCCGGAATGTCAAATTATTGTTAGGTTTCAAATTTCATTTGGAATTAATATGTGAGCACAGTGAATTTACACGTGTTTTTTCAATTCGGTTTAAATTTAATTGACTGGGAAAAATGCCATTTTTCAAACGGTCTCCAAATTCAATGAAATTAGTTTTGTTATGACCGTATCATCAAAAGATAGCTATATTTATTTATTTTTGTAATTTTTGGAGTCAGTATGTAGCCCCGGTAAATTAAAATGTATGTTGAAATTCAATATATATTAATTTATATTTTAATTTTGATAAAAACTGACCAAAACAGTCGAATTGGCTTATGAAACATATTCCATTGTGTCCGTAATGGGGGTATTAGGCTAGGGGCGGTAGTCGTTGGGTTTGATTTGGAGTTCGGATACAAAATCTAACTTTTCTGGAATAAATTAATATATATATATATATATATATACACTATAACGTTAAAACATAATCTACTTTCCCAGAAAATCACTCCTCATCGTTTAATGGTGGAAATCGTCAAATTTTTAAATCCCAATCATCCTTAATCCACAAACCAATTCACAAATCTCATAAAGCAAAAATCGAAGTGAATTCTCTGATCTCGAAATCTATATAGACGTCATTGCTTCTAGTGGACTAAATCGTGAGAAATTGGGGATGAAACGTTGGCTGCTAGAGAGCGTTTTTTTTGACAAAGGGGGACCTCAAGCTCGCCATGAATCGCGGCGGTGAGGAGGCCGCGAAGCCCGAGAGCGAGGCGCAGTCTGATCTGGTCCAAGCGGTCGGGATTGGCAGTGGCAAAGGGATTTCCTAGTGGAGCGTGGTTCGGTTTTGAACGATGAAAGGGGAAGAGGGACTAGTGTTAAGTGATGTAATTAATTAGTGATTAATTTAATTAATTATATTGAATAGTTATTAACGTATAAAATATTGTATCTCCTTCATACGAGGTCCAAATCCGACGATTCAAAATGCGTTGGACTCATCTCGACGAACTCTACAACATGGAACTGACTAGGACTGATTTGAAGCTAGTTTATTTTTTGGCTAAATTAAACGCCTGTTTAATTTAGTTCCAAAAAATAAAATTCATCAATTAAAGAATGACGGAGTGGAAACCAAAGTGAGAACTCCTTCTCACTCATAATTATTTTATCGTATTAATGTATACAAATATATAGAATTGTCAGTGTATATTTTTATCAGTTTTAATCATTATAAATTGTATACGGTGCATGTTAGCTCACCTCCCTCATCCACAGACCATGGACGATTTAGTTAATTGTATTGTGTGTTGATTATGTTGTTGAAATGCCTGACGTATTACAAACAATGTTAACATTAATGTGGTAGTTGAAATCAAATTATAATATTTATTTATAATTTAAACAGTGAAGATTGGTTAAATAGAAAAATAATTCAAACCGAATTGGAATTGGTTAAATTTATTAACCAATGATTTATTTAAATTGACTGTTGTTGTTTGAAAACCCCACACGGGTATTGGGATGATATTGGACATACACTTATCCCGATATTTAGCTGTATGTCAATCGATGGGTTGACAGGCTATGATGAGCGTTATTTATTTATTTTAATGCTTATACAGTGGTAAATTGCACTCTGGATGATGTTTTTGTGTTGAATGATTATTTATCATTATTGTTGAATACATGTGATGTACGAAATCCATATAACTGAAACTATATCGTAATTGATTAAGTTGTATTCCGATTTAGAAATAACGAATATTTTTAAATAACGAATATTTTAAAAATAATATTCAGTGAAGATTTAAATTAATGAACAAATATTTTAAAATAATATTCACTGAATGATCAGAATATGATTTTGATGTCTGCTTTTGGATGGACATGAAAATATGGAAATATATGAAGCCGAGTAAGTAGCTAAATGCCATTTTAACCCGAATTGGTTTTTTAATCGATTTTATTCATTATAAAATAATATCGAAGAGAGTTGATTTCAAAATCTGATATTTTGAAAATATTATCATTTTAATATGATAATAACATGGAATGTTCAATTTTGATTTAAAATTGAAATAGAATTTGGAATCATTTTTAAAATGAATTTATAAAATACGTTTTAAACAGAAATCGATGAAATATAATATATATACATATATATTTAAATGGATTGAATAGAATGCGCCGCACAGCGACCGTTCGTGAATTTGAACCATTAAATTCAGACTGATGCAACGGGAGATCCGACTGTCGGATCCTCCTAAAACTGGAACCGTTGGGTTCGTATCAAAAAGTGTTTTACAATGAATATAAGAGATTTGAAATCTAATGGTTAGATTTTAAAATATATCCAAATCAGTTTTGGAAAAGGTCGCTATAAATGCAGTTCGATGACCGTATATGGAAATCGACTGAAATGGCGATATTAAAATCATTAAAATTATGAATAAATTTAAAAAAAATTATATTAAATGATTTTGAAAGAGTTTGGATGAAATATTCCATATTTGTAAAGATAAATGATATTTTTTATCAGAATGAACTATTTATTAACTAGAATTAAAATCCAATGTTTTTAAATAAATAAATTGGATTTGTAAATGGTTTTAAAATAACCAAAATTTTCCAACCTATGAATTGGAGTGGATTTAGATGGAAATAATCTTTGAAATATTTTGATACTGGATTCCGTGATTATATGGATATGGTCGAGGAATTTGAAAGATACAGATATCATTTTTTCCAATACGATATCCGTTGGTTTCAAAATTTGATATTGAATATAAGCTGAAATAATTTCTATTTAAAGCCTTGTATTTAATATCAAATTGGATTTTGGGTTTGTCATGAATGTTGTCTTAAATAACGCTGTTCTTAAACCTAGTTAAGAAAGGAATAAATCTTTTAATTAAGATTAATGAAGTTTTCCAAATATGTTTATCAATTGGGGTTAAATGGAAGTTGATTTTGGGTTTATCGTGAACTATGTTTTTAATAACACTTAATCTTTAACCCAATTAACAGTTAAGACATGATTTGGAATTTATTAATCTTTTATTAAGATTTAATGGAAATTTTCGAAAGTAAAGTTTTCCAATTTAATAAAAGAAATTGGAATTGAATGGAATTCGATTTAATAATCGAGATGAGCTTTTGTGAATGAAGACCGTTAGTATTTATGGAATTTAAAAGCCTTTGCCGCTATTCCATTTATAGTATTGATTTGATATGGAAATTTATATCGATTATTTATTGTTATGATTTCCTTGAAGATTTCATTTCGATGAAAGATGATTTTGGGTTTATCGTGAACTTTGTTTAAATGATTAATTTCTTTAACCCAGTTAACGGAGGGATTAATTTCCATAAAATTGAACAATCAATAAGTAATAATTTTTGATATTAAAACCAAGTGGGAGTTTTAATGAATCTTTAATTAGATTGAAATGGAATGAGATAATTTAATTTCTCAAATTCAGGAAATGATCGAGAATGGAGTACCGCCAGTTTTACTCCAGGCGATAGTTAAATCTTTAGTTAGATTTGAACGTAAAATGGTAATTACATTTACCAATAACACAATGGGTGTTAGATATGGAGTATTACCAGTTTTGCTCCATGGGATGAATAGGTTGGTATTGGAAAATAAAATAAATGATTACTTTGGTAAGGCCCGGTAATACCGACTATGTATATAAACCTTAATTTGGTTTAGAATTGTTAAAGGATAAAATAAAATCATTTGAAATTGATATCCAAAGGAAGATTAAAGTATAAATTTAAAAGAATTTATCTTTGATAAAATTAATGGAAACCTTTCCCTAGAAAAGTGAATATTTGAATAAAAGAATATTCTGAATTGGAATGAGGCGAATGATGTGTTTTTATAGCACTTGATTATTGGTTATAAAGTACGCGAGTTATTCATATAGACCGGGTTTATCCCATTCTGAATAACAAGCTCCATTTTAGTCCTAGTCAGTTTCATGCTGTAGTGTTCGTTTCCACGATCGCAACACAACTGAGTTTGAAATTTTCTTTATAGTCATTCAGAATGATGTGTATGATGTGTTTTTATAGCACTTTATAATTACTTCTTCTCACTAAAATTACTTTACAGATAAATATATACTAGGATGCAGACGGGGCTTAGTAGCCCCGGACATTATTTATTGTACAAGCATAGTTGTTTGTTTGGACTGTATTGTGTTGTGATGTGAAATGTATATGAAATATTCATGTGTTGAATAAAATGATTGAACAATAAAAATATCATTTTTATTGAATGTATGAACAATATAAAATATTCATTTGTTGAATAAAATATTTTATTGTTAAAAATATAATTTTTTACCATATATGAACGACATAAAATTCTCCTGGAATGAAAATAAATATTCATTTACATGCCCGACGATTTGTTTAAGTACACCTATTTAACTGATGATGATTGGGACGATAATATTTTACACATCGCCCAACTGCACAAATAATAATCAGTATTTGTTGTTTGAAAACCCCACACGGGTATTGGGATGGTATTTGACATACACAGATCCCAATAATTTGTGGTATGTCAATCGATAGGTTGACAGACTGTATAAGCGTTATTTATGTATTTTAATGCTTATACAGTTGTAAAATGCACTTTGGATGTTGCACGAATTTTTGACGATTGTTTATCATTATCGTTGTATACATGTGATGTATGAAATCCATATAACTGAAATTATATGGTAATTGATTGAGTCCGATTCCAATTTAGAATTAACTAATATTTTTAAATAATATTCAGGGTATAATCAAAATCAGATATTTTGAAAATATTATCATTTTAATATTATAAAGATAAGAAATATTCGATTTTGATTTGAAAATTGAAATGAAAATGAAAATCATTCTAAAATGAATTTAAAACGAATATATTAAGAAATATTCAATTTTGATTTGAAAATTGAAATGAAAGCGAAAATAGTTTTAAAATGAATTTAGAACGAACATATTAAAAAATATTCAATTTAGATTTGAAAATTGAAATGAAAGTGAAAATCGTTTTAAAATGAATACAAACGAGTATATTAAGAAATATTCAATTTTGATTTGAAAATTTAAATGAAAGTGAAAATCGTTTTAAAATGAATTTCAAACGAGTATATTAAGAAATATTCGATTTTGATTTGAAAATTGAAATGAAACTGAAAATCATTTTAAAATGAATTTAAAACGAATATATAAAGAACTATTCAATTTTGGTTTGAAAATTGAAATGAAATTGAAATCATTTTGAAATGAATTTAAAACGAATTTATAAAGGAATATTCAATTTTGATTTTTAATTGAAATAAAAGTGGGAATCGTTTTAAAACGAATTTATAAACGATTTGTAAAATACGTTTTAAATGGAAATCGATGAAATATATAAAATATATTATATATATATATATATATTTAATGGACTGAATAAAATGCGTTGCGCCGCGACCATTCGCGAATTTCGACCATTGACATCGAATTGACATTACAAGAGATCCAACTGTCAGATTCTCCTAAAACCGGAACCATCGGGTTCGTATCGGAAAGAGCATTCCAATGAATATAAGAGATTTGAAATCTTACAGTTGGATTTGGAATTATGTCCAAATCAAATTTGAAAAAGGTCGCTGCAAGTGCAGTTCGATGACCTTTTATGGAAATCGACTGACAGGGCCTTAATAAAATTATTATAAATATTAATAATTTGTGTAAAATCATAACAAATGATTTGGAAAGAATTATAATGAAAAATTTTATATTTGTAAAGATAAAAATATATTTTTATCTAAATGTACTAGTTATTAACTAGAATAATAATCCAATAATTTTAAAGAAGTAAATTGGATTTGAAATGGTTTAAAAAATAACCAGAATTTTCCAGTGCATAAATTGGAATGGAAATAATCTTTAGAATATTTAGATATTGGATTCCGTGGTTATACGGATATTGTATGGGAAGTTGGAAGATACAGATATCGTCATTCCCAATACGATATCTGTTAGTTTCAGAATTTGATATTGAATATAAGCTAATATAATTTCTATTCAGAGCCTTTATTTAATATCAAATTGGATTTTGAGTTTGTCGTAAATGGTGTCTTTATTAACACCGTTCTTAAACCCCGATAAGGAAAGAATAAATCTTTTAAATTAGATTTAGATATGTTTACCAATCAATTAATATTTAATTGGAATTGAATTGAAAAATGGATTTTTGGGTTTCATCATGAACGGTGTTTTAAATAACATTTGTCCTTTAACCCAATTAACAATGAAGAGATGATTTGGAATTTATAAATCATTTTATTAAGATTTAGTGGAAATTTTCCAAAATAATTTTTCCAATTTAATATATTAAATTGGAATTGAATGGAATTCGGTTTGGTAATAATCGAGATGAGTTTCTGTAAAGGAAGACCGCTAATATATATGGAATTTAAAAGGCTTTGTGTAATAACCCGGAAAATCTGAACCAGTTTTAATTTTTTTAAATTGGCTAGAATAGTGAATTTTAAATATTTAAAATAAATATTTTAAATAAGAGTGATGAAAAATAGGTTTGAATCGATGCTAGAAAATGAATATAATTAATATTAATTATAAACAAGGCCTGGAATGGCGCTGTAGTTTCAAAAATGGAATTCAAACTTCGCCTGACTGTACCGGGTGCAAAATAAAACGGATTTTAGTGAAACCAAAAATATTTAAATCTGTTAGTGAATATCTTTCTAACGAATTTGGAAAATTGAAGTTTCATAACGGGAATCAAAAGTTATGGCCAAATGAATTTTCAGAAAGGTCGCTATAGAATTTGTATTGCCCTTGAAAATAGACATTTTGCATACGACCTCGGAACTCGACGAAACCACTTTTGTTGGATCCGGGATGTCAAACTATTGCTAGGTTTCAAATTTCATAATTTTTGAAGCTAGTATGTGAGCGTGGCAAGGGAAAATGTGTTTTGGTCAATTACAGTTAAAATGGATCGACCAGAAAAGGGCTATTTTTCAAACAGTCTCAGAATTCGACGAAACTAGTTTTGTTGGGACCATATCGTCAAAACATAGCTAGATTAATTTTTCTGGCATTTTTGGGATCAGTGTGTGGCCCCGGCAAATTGAAATGTACGTTCAAATCGAATATTGAATGTTTTATATTTTAATTTGAAGAATAAGTGACTGTAACAGTCGAATGGGCCTACGTAACATATCCCATTGTGTTCGAAATGGGGGTATTTAGCTAGAGGCGACAGTCGTTGGGTTTGGAATGGAGGTCGTGTTAGAAAACCCTATTTTAAAAACTATAAATAGCACCCGGCCAATCAGAATTTAATAAAAAAAGGGGGCCGCTTCTCTCTCCCCGCTACCCAACTCGACTGCGGAACTTGTTCTCCCGTTCCCAGCTATTTTCCGGCTACCCCATTCACTAAAACCCTATGCCCCTTCAAAACTTTTTGTTGCTCTCCACTCCCTCTCCAAATCCATATAGGATTCGCCCGCCACCATGTAGCCAACATCGAGATTCGTGTCCCCAAAGTTTGGGACTTTCGACTGCCGCCCATCCCGATTCTGGCCATCGCAGGGGACCCCACCACCGGCGCCAGGAAGCCTGCTCCGCCCTCTACAGCGCTGTACCCTCCGATTGTCCTACCTCCTCACGGTTTTCGCGAAAACTGCAGGCTTAGATTCGAACCAAACTGCTGAGGTACGGATGAAACTATTTTAAACTATTTAATAGCAGTTTAAAGCGCTACCGTTTTTGTTTTCACTGTAAAAATCGTATCTTTTTCGTTTCTTGACGAAATCCAGTGAAATAAGAGACACCAGGACCGTGAGGACGTCTTCTACATTTTAGAAGAGACCACATATTTTTCTGAGCCTTCTGCTATTTTTGGTGGAGTGTAACCCAATGTGAGATTTCTAATTTATAAACGATATGGAAAAAGACGATGTATATATTATATAGTCGATGTATGAGTTATATAAGCGTTTTACACCTCTTGTATAAGCGTTGTATAAGTTGTATGTTCGACGTATAAGTTATATATGCATTGTAAAAATTATATATGTGTTGAATAGAAGTGAAATTTACATGTATATATATATATATATATATATATATATATATATATATATACACTCCCCTCGTCCACAAACCATGGACGATATTTATTGATTGTGATTGTTGTGAAAACTGGTTGATAGTGAATGGTTGATGTGAATTGTTTGTGGTTTGAAATTGATTAATTGTGGTTGAGAAATACTCGTTTGTGGTTGAGAATTATTTGGTTGAATCCACATAGGATTAGTTTTGTGGAAAAGAAAAATATACATGCCGCCTGTGTGCGAACTAGATGCATGATATCCCCATTGTCAAAAGCCGCGAGTCTTTAAGGTAGAGCGAGGAGCCGTACTAGGGACGGCCCCGGTTTTAACTACCCTGCCGTTATGCTGCCGAAATTTTGAATAATATTCCTATGTTTGAATTATTTTCATGTGTTGAAATTATATATGTGTTAAATAGGAATTCATGTGTTGAACGACATTCATGTTTTGAAATAAATTGTTTTATAATAAAAATCACATTTTTATCATCTGTTTGAACTATATAAAATAATCGTGTTTTGAAATAAATTTTTTTATAATAAAAATCACATTTTTACCATCTGTTTGAACTATATAAAATAATCATGTTTTGAAATAAATTGTTTTATAATAAAAATCACATTTTTACCATCTGTTTGAACTATATAAAATAATCGTGTTTTGAAATAAATTGTTCTATAATAAAAATCACATTTTTGTAACATACGTGGATTGTTCAAAATAGTGATGTGTAGAGATAAATGCCGGTAGGATAAAAATATCATTTTTATCGAATGTATGAAATGAATATGGTGTTGAAATCGAAGAATCGATTATAATTATCGATATATATATATATAATTATAATTATAATATATCGAATAACGAAGCTGCAGTTCGTATTTTGAAACCGTGATTTCAAACGATTAGTGCGGAAGATCCGACCGTCGGATTTTCCTGAAACTGCAACCGTTGGGTTCGCCTTGGAAATATCTTTCCAATGACACCAATTTTGTGAATATCCAACGGTTGGATTTTCTGGAATGTTTAATTCAAATCTAAAGAAAAACAGTGCCAGAATCGATTATAATTATATATATAATTATAATTATAATATATCGAATGACGACGCTGCAGTTCGAAATTTGAAATCGAAACTTCAAACGATTGTGCCGGGAGATCCGACTGTCGGATTTTCCCGAAACTGGAACCGTTGGATTTGTTTTGAAAAGATCTTTCTAATGATATAAATTTTGTGAAGACCAACGGTTAGATTTTCAGATATATGTAAATCAAATCTGGAGAAAAATAGCGCCACGGCCGCGTTATGGCCTGAAGCGTCGTTTAAATAAAATAGGCTATTTTTAATTAAATAAAAATAGTGGAAAATCGTTATAAAATATTATAAACGATATGGAATGACAATGAACTGATTTAAATTCTAAATATACGTGAATTATTTGAAAAGGCCGAGTTAAATCTCATTTCAAATAATTGGTCGACGATGTGAAGTCGATGATGAAGACGGTGGTCGAAGACTGAAGAGATTTACGTCGTTTGGATGGTAACTGATGTCCTGATTGGGAGGCATCCCGAAATATGGATAATGAGTGGGGACCATCCAGACGTACGTGGAAATCGATGGGTATGCGAGGTATATAGTGCCTCCGGTTTCGTTCAGACCCAGAACGGACTTGTAAATGGACTGTGTGTCTAACATTGGATTCTGCTCTATGTTGATTGATCCTTATTAAATATACATCTGCTTAGAGAAGGAGAATTTATTCTCTTACTTCACCCTGCTCTGAGTAGATCAGAGGTTGTATATCGATAGACATCAGTTGCATGGAGTTGAAATGCTTGTGCGGCATGCTAAGTGTAGTGATCAAGGCTTCTGTTGAAAAGAAAAGTCTTGTGGTAGATGATCAAAGCACTGCCTGTGTGGCGTAGCTTTGTATATAACGTGAATTCGCGAGCCTCACACCCTGGTATGAACCAGAAACGGGAGAGGACATCAGGGAGGGCATGCATTTCCTTCTAGCTAGGGTGGTGTCAGTGAGCTACCAGCCCTGACATTTAAATTATTTTCACCTGTGTGGTTGTTGCTATTGCGAGGCGCCTCGGATATATCGGTGACTATGTGAAGCCGATAGAGTCAGTGGACTCATTTACGCCCCATAGGGCGGGGAGACGTATTGTCCATGGTTTTAGTTTAATCCACATCGAGTGGACCAGCCCTGACGTTCCAAGGGCTCACCTGTGTCTGGGTCCTGAGACTCGGGCTAGAGAGTTTCGAAATAGTGAGGACTATCTTTTGCCTCGGTTCATGACCGAAATCCAATTTCCAAATACGTGACTGTGCGGTTTTGATTGTATATATATATATACGGCGACATGATATATGGTACCCATGCAGTCTATGATTGATAGTTATGATTGAAAGTGTTTTTGAAACATATAAACACTAGTAATAATATCAAATGCTTTTGTTTTATTCATATCAAGCATATTTGGCCATTATAAGGTAAAAACTCTATCCTCCGGTTTGCGTTGCATTGTGTGATGGGAATCGAGCCTTATAATGGCTTCATTTTATAAAAAGCCTTGCGATGTTTTAAAGATTTACTTGTTTTAAAGCACTGGCAATCCAATGGAGTAAACCCGTTCCACGAAAGTGGCGTGGTCCTATGATTAGCCATATTATATATGTGTTAAGTAGATTTCTTATACCAGTCCCATGACTGACTCGTAGTTTGTTTCACTTGCAAACTCGGGTGCCCCTTTTTCTACATGGGCAGCCTTGTATTCAGGTTTTAGCAGACTCTTTCTATATAGCTGGAGCTGAAGATGGATTCTATCATTTATCTCTTTTTATGCCGTTCAGCTCCTATTGTACATATTATGTTTGTATCCGCTGTTGACATTTATGTATAGCTGAACTGTATTTGTACTAAGTATGATCCTGTATACTGTGTAACTCTGATAATTATTATTTATTCAGTATTATCTGTTCATTATCTGGTGTATTTATTTATTTCTGTTCTGTTATTCTTGTTTATGTGTTATATTCCAAAGATTACCCTTAACGCCGTAGTATGGGGTTTTGGGGTCGTCACACGTGGTATCAGAGCTTTGGTTAAGCTTAGTGCTGGAATATAACATATTAACGAACTCGTCAGAAATAGAACCAATAGTGTTCTAGGATGAATAACTCAATACAGATAGGATTAGTAATATCCTAGTATGAGTATAGCAGAATCAGAACAACTCGTTAGAGATGGGGTCAAAAGTGCCCCAGAACGAGTCGAGAGTTATATGTTTATAAATAACGTATTTGTGATTATGTATATATTCTGGTTTTAGAAATATAATTTTTGAATATATAAAAGATATATATTTGAAAAGTTAAAAACAATTTGATTGTTGTTTGCATTGTGTGATAGTAAATTTGATTAATTAAATTATTGAAATGATAGTTAGTTTAATTAATAAAAGAATGAATGGAAGAATTTATTTGATATATCACACCTTGAACTGATATGAAAATAGATAGATATATATACATGTGCATTATATATGTTTGAACAGGTAAATGGATTAGCTGCTGAGTAAAGATTTTATTTGCATGCCCGACAAATAGGTAAACCTTAATAAGTTGGATGCGCAATTTTATTATTATATCAACTCCTGCGAGTGCCATTGGATGCAGAGTGCTGGTTATTCTGTGTGTAATTAATAAATGTCGCCATAGTATAGTAACAATTAATTTTGAACTACACTGCATGGCATACTTCTTGAAGATAGCATACTTCATCATATAACACACAAGCATTTGGAGCCTGTGTGATGAGGTTGAAGATTTACCATACGAGCGAAAGGCTTGTATGGTGATGACTATATATTACAGGTTGAACTGATGACAGATATGGACTATTTATTACAGGTTGAACTGATGACTGTTATGGACCATATAAAATTGTAACGATAAAATTGCCAGATTAATAAAAACCCCACACGGGTCTGGGGTTGACAATAATCATGTCTCTCTAGTTATTAGATACGGCACATGGACTATTTATTTCCCACACGGGACGAGGTGACGAGGATTTATCCTCTTGGGCATTAAAAATACACACTCCCTCAGGCTTTGACTGTGACGAGAATTTATTCTCTGGAGTTATTATCTATACACGCTCCCCTGTAAACACCAGAATATATCACTATAAATATGTGTATGCTTTATAGGATTTATTAGGTAACTAATACAGCCCAATAAATTTCCAAACCCCTCCCCGTACAAAGGAGGTTATGGCGAAATTTTTCGAAAATTCCAGGTGTTAGCCAAATTTTTGAAGAATTTAAAAATTCTCAGAAACTGAAAAGTTGGAGAATGGAAGCCAGATTGAACAGGGAGTTGATTAATCAAACCACTTTCGACTTTGTTCCTTTTCGGGGACGAAAAGTTTTAAGTGTGGGAGATTGTAACAACCCGGAAAATCTGAACGAGTTTAATTTTTTTAAATTGGCTGAAATAGTGAATTTTAAATATTTAAAATAAATATTTTAAATAAGAGTGACGAAAAATAGGTTTGAATCGATGCTAGAAAATGAATATAATAAATATTAATTATAAACAAGGCCTGGAATGGCGCTGTAGTTTCAAAAATGGAATTCAAACTTCGCCTGACTGTACCGGGTGCAAAATAAAACGGATTTTAGTGAAACCAGAAATATTTAAATCTGTTAGTGATTATCTTTCTAATGAATCTGGAAAATTGAAGTTTCATAACAGGAATCAAAAGTTATGGCCAAATGACTTTTCAGAAAGGTCACTATAGAATTTATATTGCCCTTGAAAATAGACATTTTGCATACGACCTCGGAACTCGACGAAACCACTTTTGTTGGATCCGTGATGTCAAACTATTGCTTGGTTTCAAATTTCATAATTTCTGAAGCTAGTATGTGAGCGTAGCAAAGGAAAATGTGTTTTGGTCAATTACAGTTAAAATGGATCGACCAGAAAGGGCTATTTTTCAAATGGTCTCAGAATTCGACGAAACTAGTTTTGTTGGGACCGTATCGTCAAAACATAGCTAGATTTATTTTTCTGGAATTTTTTGGATCAGTATGTGGCCCCGACAAATTGAAATGTAGGTTCAAATCGAATATTGAATGTTTTATATTTTAATTTGAAGAATAAGTGACTGTAACAGTCAAATGGGCCTACAAAACATATCCCATTATGTTCGGAATGGGGGTATTTAGCTAGGGGCGACAGTCGTTGGGTTTGGATTGGAGGTCGTGTTAGAAAACCCTATTTTAAAAACTATAAATAGCCCCCGGCCAATCAGAATTTAATAAAATAAAAATAAATAAAAAAAGGGGCTGCTTCTCTCTCCCCGCTACCCAGCTCGACGGCGGAACTTGTTCTCCCGTTCCCAGCTATTTTCCGGCCACCCCGTTCACAAAACCCTATGCCCCTTCACAACTTTTTGTAGCTCTCCACTCCCTCTCCAAATCCATATATGATTCGCCCTCCACCGTGTAGCCAGCATCAAGATTCGTGTCCCCAAAGTTTCGGAATTTCGACTGCCGCCGATCCCGATTCCGGCCATCGCAGGGGACCCCACCACCGGCGCCAGGAAGCCTGCTCCGCCCTCTACAGCGCTGTACCCTCCGATTGTCCTACCTCCTCACGGTTTTCGCGAAAACTTCAGACCTAGTTTCGAACCAAACTGCTGAGGTACGGCTGAAACTATTTTAAACTATCTAATAGCAGTTTAAAGAGCTACCTTTTTTTTTCACTGTAAAAATCATATCTTTTTCGTTTCTTGACGAAATCCAGTGAAACAAGAGACACCGGGACCGTGAGGACGTCTTCTACATTCTAGAAGAGACCGCATATTTTTTTGAGCCTTCTGCTATTTTTGGTGGAGTGGAACCCAATGTGAGATTTCTAATTTATAAACGATATGGAAAAAGACGATGTATAAATTATATAGTCGATGTATGAGTTATATAAGCGTTGTACACCTCTTGTATAAGCGTTGTATAAGTTGTATGTTCGATGTATAAGTTATATATGCGTTGTAAAAATTATATATGTGTTGAATAGAAGTGAAATTTACGTATATATATATATATATACACACACACACACACACACACTGCCCTCGTCCACAAACCATGGACGATATTTATTGATTGTGATTTGTGTGAAAATTGGTTAATAGCGAATGGTTGATGCGAATTGTTTGTGGTTTGAAATTGATTGATTGTGGTTGAAAAATACTCGTTTGTGGTTGAGAATTATTTGGTTGAATCCACATAGGATTAGTTTTGTGGAAAAGAAAAATATACATGCCGCCTGCGTGCGAACTAGATGCATGATATCCCCATTGTCAAAAGCTGCGAGGCTTTAAGGTAGAGCGAGGAGCCGTACTAGGGACGGCCCCGATTTTAACTACCTTACCGTTATGCTGCCGAAATTTTGAATAATATTCCTATGTTTGAATTTTTTTCATGTGTTGAAATTATATATATGTTGAATAGGAATTCATGTGTTGAACGACATTCATGTTTTGAAATAAATTGTTTTATAATAAAAATCACATTTTTATCATCTGTTTGAACTTTATAAAATAATCATGTTTTGAAATAAATTGTTTTATAATAAAAATCACATTTTTACCATATGTTAGAACTATATAAAATAATCGTGTTTTGAAATAAATTGTTTTATAATAAAAATCACATTTTTACCATCTGTTTGAACTATATAAAATAATCGTGTTTTGAAATAAATTGTTTTATAATAAAAATCACATTTTAATAACATACATGGATTGTTCAAAATGGTGATGTGTAGAGATAAATACCTGTAGGATAAAAATATCATTTTTATCGAATGTATGAAATGAATATGTTGTTGAAATCGAAGAATCGATTATAATTATCGATATATATATAATTATATTTATAATATATCGAATAACGAAGCTGCAGTTCGTATTTTGAAACCGTGATTTCAAACGATTAGCGTGGAAGTTCCGACCGTCGGATTTTCCTGAAACTGCAACCGTTGAGTTCGCCTTGGAAATATCTTTCCAATGGCACCAATTTTGTGAAGATCCAACGGTTGGATTGTCTGGAATGTTTAATTCAAATATAAAGAAAAACAGCGCCAGAATCGATTATATTTATATATATATATATATATAATTATAATATATCGAATGACGACGCTGCAGTTCGAAATTTGAAATCGAAACTTCTAACGATTGTGCCGGGAGATCCGACCGTCGGATTTTCCCGAAACTAGAACCGTTGGATTCGTTTTGAAAAGATCTTCCTAATGATATAAATTTTGTGAAGATCCAACGTTTAGATTTTCAGATATGTGTAAATCAAATCTGGAGAAAAACAGCGCCACGGCCGCGTTATGGCCTGAAGCGTCGTTTAAATTAAATAGGCTATTTTTAATTAAATAAAAATAGTGGAAAATCGTTATAAACTATTACAAAACGATATGGAATGACAATGAACTGATTTAAATTCTAAATATATGTGAATTATTTGAAAATGCCGAGTTAAATCTCATTTCAAATAATTGGTCGACGATGTGAAGTCGATGATGAAGACGGTGGTCGAAGACCGGAGAGATTCACGTCGTTTGGATGGTAACTGATGTCCTGATTGGGAGGCATCCCGAAATACGGATAATGAGTGGGGACCATCCAGACGTACGTGGAAATCGATGGGTATGCGAGGTATATAGTGCCTTCGGTTTTGTTCAGACCCAGAACGGACTTGTAATTGGACTGTGTGTCTGACATTGGATTCCGCTCTATGTTGATTGATCCCTATTAAATATACATCTGCCTGGAGAAGGAGAATTTATTCTCTTACTTCACCCTGCTCTGAGTAGATCAGAGGTTGTATATCGATAGACATCAGTTGCATGGAGTTGAAATGCCTGTGTGGCACGCTAAGATGCAGTGATCAAGGCTTCTGTTGAAAAGCAAAGTCTTGTGGTATATGATCAAAGCACCGCCTGTGTGGCGTAGCTTTGTATATAACGTGAATTCGCGAGCCTCACACCCCGGTAAGAACCAGAAACGGGAGAGGACATCAGGGAGGGCATGCGTTTCCTTCTAGCTAGGGTGGTGTCAGTGACTGTAATAACCCGGAAATCTGAACCAGTTTAAAAATTTTAAATTGGCAATTTTAATGAATTTTGAATATTTAAAATGAATTATTTTAAATAATAATGACGAAAAATTTATATTGAATGAAATTAGAATGAATAGATTTATATAGTTCGTCGTTGAATATAAATAATTATTTTAAATTATAAAAGGAATTGAAAATGGCGCGGTAGTTCGATAATTCGATTTCAAACTTCAAATGAATGTACCGGGTGCAAAATAAACCGGAATTTAGCGAAACCAAAAATAGTAGAATTTATTTGAGAATATTTTCCAACGAATCTGAAAAATCAAAATTTCATAGCGGGAATCAAAAGATATGGCCAAATGAATTTTCAGAATAGTCGCTATGGAATTCTGGCCCTTAAAAATAGCCATTTTGAAACGACCTCGGATTTCGACGAAACCACTTTTGTTGGATCCGTGATGTCATTTTATTGCCAGATTCCAATTTCCGTGATTTTTTGATTCAATATGTGAGCGTGGCGAAGGAAAACGCGTTTGACCAGTTTTAGTTGATTTTAATCGATTGGAAATTGGTCATTTTTCAAACGGTCTCGGAATTCGACAAAACTAGTTTTGTTAGGACCGTATCATCAATACGAAGCTAGAAAGTATTTTTATGGAATTTTTCTAGTATGTGACCCCGGTAAATTGAAATGCGCGTTCAAATTCAATATATAGCCTTATATGTTGATTTTGACGAAAACTGATCGAAACGATCGAATCAGCTTACGAAACATATTCCATTGTGTTCGAAATGGGGGTAATACGCTAGGGATGACAGTCGGCGGGTTCGATTTCGAGTTCGAATGGAAATGGTACTTTATGGAATTCAAAATTCAAAATAAAATAAAATTAATTAATATATATTGCCCCCATCTCATCTCCCTTCCCCGTTGACCATTCAAACACAGTCAAATAAAAAAAACAACGCAAACCCTAAATCCCACCCCCCCCCCCCCCCCCGATGCCATCGCCGCCGCTCCTCCGAGCAGCGCACCGCCACCGTTGGCGTGAGGCGCCCCCTCCGCCTCTCCTTCCTCCATCTACCCTCGACGATCCCTCTCCCTCTGAGAACCCGCGCCCAAATCGACGCCTCCGGCCATCCAGGCCCAAGCCGCCACCACCTAAGCCGACCCCCGCCGCCTGCTACCCCCAGCGACACCTCTCTGACCCTCTCTCTCCCCCGACCTCCCTCTAAACCTCGATCCACCCCAAAGAAGCCCAAACCCCCTTTGAAATCCATGCTCCGGCCAATGTGGGGCCTACCATCGACTGTCTGGCCACCCACGACCCCAGCACTGCCACCTACCACCTCCGATTTGGCTGGTGAGCTTTTATTTATGTTTTATTTAATTATGTAATTTAAAATTTGATTTTTATATGGAGATTCTTTGAATAAAAATGTGACCTTTAACTAGAATAAAAACCCGGTTTTTATATGTGTTGCTTTGAAGTAAAAATCCGATTTTTATGTAATAGAATAACGAAGTAAAATACGTAAAGCTGAGATTTTTATGTATATGAATTCGCTATAAAGCTAGGATTTTTATCTATATTATACGATAATAAAAGTATGATTTTTAGTTAAACAAAGATGAGATTTTTGTAAAGTAAAGGTCGTATTTTTATATAATGAAAGGTCGTATTTTTATATAGAGGAAAGACAATAATTTTTATATTATAGAAATATAATTTTTATAAGATAGGGAATATAAAAATACGATTTTTATATATGTTGTAGCGTAAAGATTTGATCTTTATAAATATAGCGAAGTGATAAAAATGTGATTTTTATTATGAACAGTGCGAATAAGAGTGCGATGGAATTGACCAACAACAGAAACAAAATCCAGCCGTTCAGAAATAAAGAATGGCGTTTGGATTAGCTTTGGTGAGAACTTCTCACCTTTAATTTTATTTTCTAGTTATGTGATATATACTAGGATGCAGACGGTGTTTAGTAGCACCCGACATCCGTCATCCACAGACCATGGACGGCTTGTTTGATTGATTGCATGTTGTTGTGAAAATTCATTGTGTGATGTCATGTGAAATGAAATAAAATATTTTATAGTTAAAAATAGAATTTTTAACCTACATATAAAATAAATATTTATAAACAAATCGGAGATTTGTTTATATACACTGATTTGATTGATATTTATTGGGAAGATAAATTTTACACATCGCCCAACTGCACAAATGAAAACTGTGGTTGATTGATTGAAACCCCACATGGGTATTGGGATGAGATTTTTTGTACACTAATCCCGATTGTTTAGTTGTATGTCAATCGATTGATCGACAGGCCGTATAAGTGTCGAATATTTATATTTAATGCTTATACAGTGTGGAATGCACTTTGGATGATGGTTGATTATTTATCGTTGCTATTATATACATGTGTTGTAGAAAATCCATTTAATTCACATTATATGGTAATTGATTGGGCCTCATTCTAATTTGGAAAATAAAGAATAGAAATATATATTCATGTGTTGAATAAAAGCCGTGTTGTTTAGATTGACGCCATTTTGACGTGAACGATATTTATATCGATTATAATCGTTTTTAAAATGAATATAGAAAAGGAAGTGGTTTCAAAATATGATATTTTGAAGTGAATTGAAATTCGAATTAGATTGAAGTGAATTGAAATTCGAATTAGATTGAAGTGAATTGAAATTCGAATTAAATTAAAGTGAATTGAAATTCGAATTAAATAGAATTGAATTGAAATTTGAATTGGATTGAAGTGATTTGAAATTCGAATTAAATTGAAGTGATTTAAATTTCGAATTAAATTGAATAACATTGAAATTCGAGTTGAATTGAAATACGAATTAAATTGAAATCGTTTTGAATTGAAATCGACGAAATATATATTATATATATTATATATATATAATATAATGGCTTGAATAGAACGCGCCGCGCTGCGGCAGTTCGTTAATTTCGACCATTGACTTCGTATTGAAGTTGCGGGAGATCCGACCGTCGGATTCTCCTAAAACTGGAACCGTTGGGTTCGTATCGAAAAGAGCTATCTAACGAATGTGAGAAATTGGAAATATAACGATTGGATTTGGAATCATGTCCAAATCAAATTTGGAAAAGGACGATGTAAGTGCAGTTCGATGGCCAGTGATGGAAATCGACTGTACGGGCCTTGATAAAATTATTAAAAATAGTAATAATTAGTGTAAAATCATAAGAAATGATTTGTGAAGAATTAGGATGAAAATTCCATATTTGAAAAGATAAAAATAGTTTTTATCGAAATGACCTAGTTTTGAACTAGAATTATAATTTATTTATTTCTAATAAATAAATTGGATTTGAAATGGTTTGGAAAATAACCAGAAATTCCAATAATTGAATTGGAATGGATTTGAATCGAAATTGTCTTTGGAATATTTCAATGTTGGATTTCGTGATTATACAGATATTGTTATGGAAATTTGAAAAATATATTTATATCATTATTTCCAATATGATATTTGTTGGTTGTAGAATTTGATATTGAATATAAGCCGATATATTTTCTATCAGAGCCTTGTATTTAATATCAAATGAGATTTGGGTTTGTTGTGAATGGTGTCTTCATTAACACTGTTCTTAAACCCAGTTGTGAGAAAGATTAAATCTTTTTGTTTAGATTTAATGAAGTGTACCAATTAAATAATATTTAATTGGAATTGAATTGGAATTTATTATTGGGTTTATCATGAAAAGTGTTTTAAATAACAATGATTCTTTAACCCAGTTAAAGATTAAAACTAAGTGGAGTTTTAATGAATCTTTAATTAGATTGAAATGATCGAGAATGGAGTATCACCAGTTTTGCTCCAGGCGATAGTTAAATCTTTAATTAGATTTGAACGTGAAATGGTAATTGAATTTACCGATAACACCGTGGTGTTAGATATGAAGTATGACCCGTTTTACTTCGTGGGATGAATAGGTTGGGATTGGGAAATTAAAATAAATGATTACTTCGGTGTGGTTCGCTAATCCCGACTAGTTTGAATTAATATTCAAAAAAAGATTAAAGAATAAATTTAAAGAATTTATCTTTGATAAAATTAATGGGAACCTTTCCCAAAGAATAAGAATATTTGAATAAAAGAATATTCTGAATTGGAATGAGGCGTATGTTGTGTTTGTGTAACACTTGTTTAATATATACGCGAGTTATTCAGAAAGACCGGGTTTATCCCATTCTGAATAACTGTTTCGACGTGGTGTCGAAGATGAAGACGGTGGTTGAAGACCGGAAGTCTTCACATCATTTGGGTGATTACTGATGATCTTGATTAGGCTGTACACCCAAGATGAGGGAATCAGTTGGTGATCGTCCAGACGTACTTGGAGATCGATGGATATGCGAGGAAAGTGCCTCCGGTTTCGTTCAGACCTAGAACGAACTTGTAAATGGACTCTGTTTCTGACATCGGATTTCATTCTGTGTGATTGATATTGGTTTCATAGCGTGAATTGCCTGTGTGGCATGCTAAGATGCAAATGATCAAGGCTTCTGTTGAAAAGCAAAGTCTTGTGGTGGATGATCAAAGCACCGCCTGTGTGGCATAGCTTTGTGTAACGTGTAACACCCCACCTCCGCCAGGGTGGCTCTTGCAAGCACTCTGACTTTGGAGGGGCGTTTGAATCGGGTAAACATGCATAATGATATATCAAGGCAGAACAAGAACATATGTATATATGTAAACAGAGTAAATAAGATAAGTAAAACAGCGGAAGATTTCAAACTATTTTAAAACAAGTCTGATACAACATAGCGTCAACTTTCCAAATACACAAGTCTAGATAAAAACAACATCACTGAAAAACTGAAATACATAAGTACTATCCCCAAAATAAGTGATAACCATAGCTAGCTTCATGTCAAGACCGTACATGAGCTAAAATCCCACAAGCAAGCGATCAGAAATCCAAGCTAAGCTCCAATATTCCCACCCTGAGAACCTGGGGGGGGGGAGTGAAACGGAAGAAAAGAGGCGAAAGAAAAACAGGTCAGTCAAAAAGTCTGAGTAAGCCCTACTACAATCAATGTAAACTGATAAAGTTAACTGGCATGAGAAGCAGGGATGAACATAAGGATAACAACATACTAGCATGATGATTAACTAACAAGGTAGATAAAGGTGTCATCGCATAATCAGGTTTAAGGTTTTTGCACCACAGGTGTACTAGCAAACTAACATGACTTGAATAAACAAGTATTGATCCCTTGGCCCAAGTTTTGGCCCAATAACATGAAGTGACCCTAATACGAGGTCCAATAACATGAAGTGACCCTAATACGAGGTCCAACCAAATGGTCTAGTCGATCGGCTCCCTATAAGCCTAACTCGTCACGTGTTGGTGTCAATACGTCCCAAACATAATTGTAGTCAGACTGTGCTGGGTCTCCCGTCGGGTGTATCAAGCCCTAGGTTGTCAACCCCTGGACACCATAAACATAAGTGCACAGTCTAGATCTACTGGTACCCGTGCTTGATTTTCTCCGGCTACGGACTACGTGCACGACCGTAGTCCGTCCGGAACTACACCGGCGTACCACTCTGCCGCCGTTTTTGGTCACTTACCTCAAGTCCAGTAATCGTGCCCCACCCTAGCCTAGTCCCTAGGGTCTTAATGATACAAACTTGGGATTACTGCTGGAGTGGACCCCCATTGCTAGGATTTTCTAGTGGGTTAAGTACGGTTTAACCCTTTTGCTAATCATGGATTAACTTGGTTAAGTGTAACGATGAGTTCACGACTTAACCCTGATTAATCTACCAAGCCTACATTGATTAAGTATTAAGTGGACCATGACATAAACCCTAACCATGAGGCATTAATTAATTAATGTGCCTTAACCTCTCACATTAGACTCATTGCGGTTACTAGTTAAGCCGGTCGGTTCCGGGTAGCGTTATACCACAACTTGGTCTAACCTCGGGTTCAAGGTACAACATGACCAACTTCTCACATTGGGTCCTATTGTTTGTAGCAACTAGTTAAGACGGTCGGTTCCGGGTAGGTTTACGCTACAAACTCGACCCAACCTCAAGTTGGTCACACTAATATTTTCTAAGTGTCATGTCCATTATGTTTACAAAACATATTACAAGTTTTCAAGCATTTGGGTAGACCTAACTTAATAGGTAAATTCCCAATGGGTAGACCTAACTTAATAGGTAAATTCCCAATCTTATGTTTTTATGTCTTTTAAGTTTACCCAACCCCAAACGCAATCCCACCGCTTACATATCGCAATAGCGCATAAAGGATAGAAAGGGGGAACTTGGCATAATCATGACATGAAGGTGTTGAAGCCACAAGTTTAACGTGGTGGCATATGAAATGTACATATGTTCATATACTTGCATATTACATTTTTAGGCCTCAAAAGCATGCATAAAACCAAACTTAGCATATTGGTGATACATGGTGATAAATGACATGTAGAAATGGCTATAAGTTCGCATTTAGCCTCACATGCAAGTTATCATAAGAGATATGATAACTTACATGTTGCCAAAATGCAACCTTTAGCATAAAGCTTGAAGCTTTATGTTCATATACTCAAGGTAAGCTTGCATAACATGATAACATGAGTAAAATGATCCACCCAAACTTGCATACATAACATGACAACTTGCATATCATAACATGGCAAACTTGCATAACGTAACATGGCAAACTTGCATATCATAACATATCAAACTTGCATAACATGACATAGTAAACTTGCATATCATGGCAAACTTGCATATCATAATGATCAACCAAACTTGCATCATTCATTTAACTTTAGAGTTTAAATATGAAAGTAGAAAAGGGCTTACTATGCTTATGAAGACACAAAAATATATATAGATTGAGACAAAGCCCTTATGCAATCAAATAAACCCAAAATGCAAGCTCCAATAGAAAAACCCTTGAGCCAAAATGATCAAAACCCTTGCTTTATGATGTAAATATGGAAACTTGACTTGAATGCAAGCTAATGACACTCATACAAGCTTGAAAACACTCGTATGCATGGAAAATCTCTCATAGAAATAAATTAGGAATTTTATGAAGAGAGTGGAGGCCATGAGAGGAATGATTTTGCCATAGTTTAGTTACTTGAATGAATAATGATTATTTAGGGTTAGGTTAGGGGCTTATTTATAGAGATTAGGATTAGTTTTAGCCTTAGGATTAAACCCTAATTCCAATCTCAGCCCTTAAAACCGAATCTGGCCCCAAAACCTAACCAAAACCCCAAAATGGTGCACCAGGCAAAACTGCCCGGCTGAACCAAGTCGACACCCAAGTCGACAGGGCTGTCGACTTGGGCCTAACCATGTCGACTGCCCAGTCGACAGGGCTGTCGACATGGGTGGTCTGGCGGGAAATTTCCCGCCTGTGCCCAACTGGCCTAATTTCCACATTCAAACTTGAATTTGAAATCTGTTTTTACTTTGAAATTTTCTGAAAACTTCGTTGGGCCTTAATCGGGTCATACGGACTCCGATTTTCGAAAACTCGGACACTATTTCGCGTATTTTTCCGAGATGAACGCAATGGCCCAGCCCGTTTCTCTTGATTCAGATTTATAAATTAAATTCTGCCTCGATTTATGTTATAATAGGTTATTGAAAATACGGGTTGTTACATTCTCCCCTCCTTAAAGGATTTCGTCCCCGAAATCTTCAAGTTAGGAAGAACGTATCCTACCATCCAACATCCATCTACTCAAAACATCATCCACGAGCAATCATTGTCCTTACAAGATTCTAAATGTTGTATGAACATATGCAAAGGTGTGTGTATATGTACTTATCTAATGCAAATATCATCAATGCAAATTATGTTAGTGAAATGCATCCATATGTATGCAATTCCTAACATAATGCATAACATCTATATGTGTGCACATAACATACATCCATATGCAACATCCATGTGATAACACAAAATTTTTTATCCATGAATAAGCGTAAACACTCATGCATATGCAATATGAGGAGTGTGTGAGCCGATCTAGTGCCTAATGTGTATAATGCATCCACGAGTAACCACTTGCAAACACTTGCAACCACTTGCAAACATCAAGCATAACATGTTTCAAACACATGTTTCATCCAAAGGGTTTCAACCTAAGGTTCTCACGACAAGATTAACACGATATAGATAGCAAAAGAAAGATATGCTACAAAGAGATCGGGAAGATAACCAAGATATACTCCTTTTGGATTACAAGAAAACCCATCCTAACCCAACCCATATTCTATAAAAGCCCAAAAGGTTTAGTCAACCTAACGGACCCCTTTAAACCTTGACATGTATTACTAACCAATAAGTCATACCTCTCGACAGAAATAGGACCGAGAATGGGACCGAGAGGATATACGTAAAAAGATAACATGCGAGTAAGTTCCACAGGAAAACAAGGATCAAGGATATGCTCTTAAAAAGAGATATGATGCGCGTATCTAGCCTTCAGTCTTCTAAGTCATGTTTCTTTGAGCTTGACTCCACCATGTTTTGACCGTCTTTTACCTCATGATTTCTTGGCTTCTTAACTCTTATTTCCCAATATGAGCTGGAACCCATTTCATTGTCGCCTCTCGTCTTCCTTTTTCACTTACTCTTCTATCATTCTTGGCTTAAACATAACTATGACCTCATGGTTTCATGCAAGCTCTCCAAAATTCACTAGTGAATCCTGGATCTCGTTTACTTACTATAAAGTATTCCACATAGCAGAACTTTTCTTGGAAATACCAATCCACGTTGCCAATTGCTCTTACTAACGTGATTTTCTATAACTCATGCTTGAACAAAATGAACCATCCGCCTGCGAATGATAGGCCGTACTTAGATTCAGTTGCTTGCCCATGACTTCCCGTAGACTATCCCAAAACTGGCTAGTGAAGATTGAGTCATGGTTACTAACTATACTTTAGGGAACCTCGTGCAACCGCTTTATTTCTTGAAAGTAAACTGTCGCTAGCTATGATGCAGTCCTTTCGCTCTTTACCGGAGTGAAATGAGCACTCTTCGTGAGTCTACCTACTATGACCCACATGCTCATATTCCCTTTTCTTGATCTAGGCAGTCCATCCACGAAATCCTTCGTGACGCTTTACTACTTCCATTGCGGGGACCTCCAATGGATGTAATAGCCCACCGGGCTTTTTATGACTCGGCCTTAATCTGTTGGCACAACATGCACCTTGGGACAAACTCGGCCACCTCCTCGAGTGATGTGCATCTTCAAGAGCCTTCTTTCTCTCATTGCGTCGTAGCCATCCCTTGTCATCTATAGCGAGGTGTCTTAACATCTCGCCTCGAATCAACTTGTCCATGATCTCGACTAACTGCGGGTCTTCTTTCTGCGAAGTCCCTTCTTGATCCATAAGGGTAGGTCTAAGCTCAAGGGACGCTAACTAACTAATTAAACTGAGAAAGCTTCTTACTTCAATTTTCCTCGTCAGGGCTTTCTGGTCTTGAACCGCGACCACTTTAGCGGGATCCACCGCTAAGCCTTGTTTAGAAACTATGTGCCCAAGAAATCTAACTTCTTTTCTCCAAAATGACATTTGGAGGACTTGCCTTTCAACTGATGGGCTCTAAGCGCATCCATCACCTCCTTGAGATGTCTAGCATGTTCTTCCTCGTTCTTTAAGAAAGTCAGGATATCATCTACAAAGACTACCACAAACTTGTTCAGGAACTCCCTAGGCACCCTACTCATCAAGTCCACGAAGTAGGCGGGTGCATTAGTCAAACCGAATGACATGACCAGCCATTCTAAGAATCCATCTGGAGTTCTGAACGCAGTTTTGTCTATACTATCCTCAGCTACTCTGAGCTGATGGAATCCAGTAGCAAGATCAAGAGAAAACAGATGTTCCTACAAGTTGATCAAACAAATCATCGATCCTTGGCAATGGTTGTCTATTCTTCTTGTTCTACTCACGATAATCAACACACGGGCGAAGCGAACTGTCCACATTAGTAGCGAATACTACTAGAGCACCCTCCTCGGAAATGCTTCATTGTATGAAGTTCTTCTCAAGCAACTCCTTGACTTGCTTTCTTAACTCTCATCTTGCGGGACCATGTGCCTAACTGGCCACGTAACTGGCTTGGCATTATCAACCAGATAAATGCGAAAATCTATCTCGTGTTTAGGGGTAACCCCTTCACTTCACCCAAGATATCAGGATATTCTCGGACCACCCTCATAGATTGCAAACTATCGATAGACGAGTTGAGGGATTCAAGATAACACAACGTGACGGGACCCATAGGGTTACAAGAAATTTTTAGGGTATTACCGAGGCGAGTCATGAGCCTCACAACCCTGTGCTCAAAAATCAAGGATGGCTCCAAAACTGGACAATCGATCCATGCCCAAAATCAACCCATACCCCATGAAACCGAGAATATAAGCATCACACGAGAACTCTACACTAAAGATAGAGATTTTCAAATCCACGTAGATAATAGACAAATGGGCGGAAACCCCAATTGGATTTGAAACACACTTGGGAACATTAACTAGACTAGTACTTAGGTGCAAACTTTCAACTAGATCAGATGAAATAAACTATGCGATGTGCCAGAATCAAACAAAGTACAAACAGGAAAATCAGAAATGTAAACAGGACTTTTAACAGAAACACTACCTCGATCTTGAGCTGGAAGAACGATGTTGAGGGGATGAATTCGCCCTCCAAATGGTCTTGCACACCGAGTCTGGCCTTGCCCTTGCTTCTTCGGGCAATCTTTGCTGAAACGTCCAAACTCACCACAATGAAAGCATTCTCCACTCTTCCTTTTTCTCTTCCTACAATCCTTAATAAGATGTCCAACTGAACCGCAATAATGGCACTTCCTCTTGTCGTTATTTCCCTTGCTATTGTTCCCCTTGTTGCCTTGACTCTTGTTGTTGTTCTTGCGGTTTTTGGAGTTCTTGCCTTGCTTCCCGGAATTCACCGTTCCTTCCGACGTAGGCCCTCCCTTCTTCGGGCAGTCCCTAGTGAAGTGTCCCATTTCTCCACAGTCAAAGCAAGTGCCCTTCCTCTTTCTGCAATCCTTGTTTAGATGAGTCAAGCTTCCACAAGTAAAGCACTTATTTTCCTTCTTATCTTCAGACTTCTCCTCCTTCTTTTTCATTTCCTTTTTAGGCTCCGTTTCCTTGTTTTGAGACTCATTCATCTTGACCTCATTCTTGTCACTCCTATTCTCTTCATTGAGTAGGGCCATATTCACCAAACTCTCGAAAGTTGCCCCCAAGGGTATATGAGTCATGGCTAAACCATGTAATGGATCGTTTAATCCTAGAGCAAAGTATAGGGCCTTCTTCTGAGCTGTGTTAACAAAGTCTAAACCGACCTGAGCCGTTGATTAAAGTTATCTATGTATTCCCTAATAGTCATGTCCCCTTGCTTCAGTGATAGGAACCTTAGTCCAAACTTTCCTCGAAAGTCATCCCAAGTCTCAATTGGCCTAGTAGCGGTGGTGACCACCCACCAACGTGCAGCTTCTTCCTTTAGCAACCACACTGCCAATAAAACCTTCCTACGGTCATCTATATCAAAGAAGGCAAAAAGATCTTCGGTTTCTTTCAACCAATTCCTTGCCTCTACATAAGTCTCAGTTCCAATGAAATTCTTGCAACCCATCGTCTTAAAGTTCTTACAAGTTTCCGCAAAATCCGCTTGTGGAGGCTGAGGGTGAGGAGAAACATTAACCACCGGAGGAGGAGTAACAATTGCGGGGCCGGCTTCGGCCGCCCTAGCCTCCAAAAGTCTCCTATACCAACCAGGTACGTGTACTCCCTCCGGAATAGCAAAGTAATCGGCCATGCTGACAACGAAGAAAAAAGATAGATCCAGAATGGAGAAAAACGAAGGAATTTTTGCTAATGGCTTTTTGGGGAACAGCCTTTAAAATAAACTAGACTTTTCTTTGGAAAATACTTTATACTTGGTTTTGAAAATAGTTTTCCAAAAGTTTTAAAAACCTTTTTGTTCCTTCTCGTAAACCATATGCTCTGATACCAAATGTAACACCCCACCTCCGCCAGGGTGGCTCTTGCAAGCACTCTGACTTTGGAGGGGCGTTTGAATCGGGTAAACATGCATAATGATATATCAAGGCAGAACAAGAACATATGTATATATGTAAACAGAGTAAATAAGATAAGTAAAACAGCGGATGATTCCAAACTATTTCAAAACAAGTCTGATACAACATAATGTCAACTTTCCAAATACACAAGTCTAGATAAAAACAACATCACTGAAAAACTGAAATACATAAGTACTATCCCCAAAATAAGTGATAACCATAGCTAGCTTCATGTCAAGACCGTACATGAGCTAAAATCCCACAAGAAAGCGATCAGAAATCCAAGCTAAGCTCCAATATTCCCACCCTGAGAACCTGGGTGGGGGGGGGGGGAAACGGAAGAAAAGAGGCGAAAGAAAAACAGGTCAGTCAAAAAGACTGAGTAAGCCCTACTACAATCAATGTAAACTGATAAAGTTAACTGGCATGAGAAGCAGGGATGAACATAAGGATAACAACATACTAGCACGATGATTAACTAACAAGGTAGATAAAGGTGTCATCGCATAATCAGGTTTAAGGTTTTTGCACCATAGGTGTACTAGCAAACTAACATGACTTGAATAAACAAGTATTGATCCCTTGGCCCAAGTTTTGGTCCAATAACATGAAGTGACCCTAATATGAGGTCCAATAACGTGAAGTGAACCTAATACGAGGTCCAACCAAACGGTCTAGTCGATCGGCTCCCTATAAGCCTAACTCGTCACGTGTTGGTGTCAATACGGCCCAAACATAATTGTAGTCAGACTGTGCTGGGTCTCCCGTCGGGTGTATCAAGCCCTAGGGTGTCAACCCTTGGACACCATAAACATAAGTGCACAGTCTAGATCTACTGGTACCCGTGCTTGATTTTCTCCGGCTACGGACTACGTGCACGACCGTAATCCGTCCGGAACTACACCGGCGTACCACTCTGCCGTCGTTTTTGGTCACTTACCTCAAGTCCAGTAATCGTGCCCCACCCTAGCCTAGTCCCTAGGGTCTTAATGATACAAACTTGGGATTACTGCTGGAGTGGACCCCCATTGCTAGGATTTTCTAGTGGGTTAAGTACGGTTTAACCCTTTTGCTAATCATGGATTAACTTGGTTAAGTGTAACGATGAGTTCACGACTTAACCTTGATTAATCTACCAATCCTACATTGATTAAGTATTAAGTGGACCATGGCATAAACCCTAACCATGAGGCATTAATTAATTAATGTGCCTTAGCCTCTCACATTAGACCTCATTGCGGTTACTAGTTAAGCCGGTCGGTTCTGTGTAGCTTTATACCACAACTTGGTCTAACCTCGGGTTCAAGGTACAACATGCCCAACTTCTCACATTGGGTCCTATTGTTTGTAGCAACTAGTTAAGCCGGTCGGTTCCGGGTAGGTTTACGCTACAAACTCAACCCAACCTCGAGTTGGTCACACTTATATTTTCTAAGTGTCATGTCCATTATGTTTACAAAACATATTACCAGTTTTCAAGCATTTGGGTAGACCTAACTTAATAGGTAAATTACCAATGGGTAGACCTAACTTAATAGGTAAATTCCCAATCTTATGTTTTTATGTCTTTTAAGTTTACCCAACCCCAAACGCAATCCCACCGCTTACATATTGCAATAGCGCATAAAGGATAGAAAGAGGGAACTTGGCATAATCATGACATGAAGGTGTTGAAGCCACAAGTTTAACATGGTGGCATATGAAATGTACATATGTTCATATACTTGCATATTACATTTTTAGGCCTCAAAAGCATGCATAAAACCAAACTTAGCATATTGGTGATACATGGTGATAAATGACATGTAGAAATGGCCATAAGTTCGCATTTAGCCTCACATGCAAGTTATCATAAGAGATATGATAACTTACATGTTGCCAAAATGCAACCTTTAGCATAAAGATTGAAGCTTTATGTTCATATACTCAACGTAAGCTTGCATAACATGATAACATGAGTAAAATGATCCACCCAAACTTGCATACATAACATGACAACTTGAATATCATAACATGGCAAACTTGCATAACATAACATGGCAAACTTGCATATCATAACATATCAAACTTGCATAACATGACATAGTAAACTTGCATATCATGGCAAACTTGCATATCATAACGATCAACCAAACTTGCATCATTCATTTAACTTTAGAGTTTAAATATGAAAGTAGAAAAGGGCTTACTATGCTTATGAAGACACAAAAATATATATAGATTGAGACAAAGTCCTTATGCAATCAAATAAACCCAAAATGCAAGCTCCAATAGAAAAACCCTTGAGCCAAAATGATCAAAACCCTTGCTTTATGATGTAAATATGGAAACTTGACTTGAATGCAAGCTAATGACACTCATACAAGCTTGAAAACACTCGTATGCATGGAAAATCTCTCATAGAAATAACTTAGGAATTTTATGAAGAGAGTGGAGGCCATGAGAGGAATGATTTTGCCATAGTTTAGTTACTTGAATGAATAATGATGATTTAGGGTTAGGTTAGGGGCTTATTTATAGAGATTAGGATTAGTTTTAGTCATAGGATTAAACCCTAATTCCAATCTCAGCCCTTAAAACCGAATCTGGCCCTAGAACCTAACCAAAACCCCAAAATGGTGCACCAAGCAAAACTGCCCGGCTGAACCAAGTCGACACCCAAGTCGACAGGGCTGTCGACTTGGGCCTAACCATGTCGACTGCCCAGTCGACAGGGCTGTCGACATGGGTGGTCTGGCGGGAAATTTCCCGCCTGCGCCCAACTGCCCTAATTTCCACATTCAAACTTGAATTTGAAATCTGTTTTTACTTTGAAATTTTCTGAAAACTTCGTTGGGCCTTAATCGGGTCATACGGACTCCGATTTTCGAAAACTCGGACTCTATTTCGTGTATTTTTCCGAGACGAACGCAATGGCGTAGCCCGTTTCTCTTGATTCAGATTTATAAATTAAATTCTGCCTCGATTTATGTTATAACAGGTTATTGAAAATACGGGTTGTTACATAACGTGAATTCGCGAGCCTCACACCCCGGTTGTGAACCAGAAACGGGAGAGGACATTAGGGAGGGCATGCGTTTCTTTCTAGCTAGGGTGGTGTCAGTGACCTACCAGCCCTGGCATTTATATTATTTTCACCTGTGTGGTTGTTGCTGCTGCGAGGCGCCTCGGTTAGATCGGACGATCTGGGTCCGATGGAGTTATTTAGTTGGCTCACCTACGCCCCAAAGGGCGGGGAAACGCAGTGCTCAGGAATTTTAATCCACATCGGTGGACCGGCCCTGACGACCCAAGGCTTGTCTGCGCGCTTGCCTAAGACACGGGCTAGAGCGTCTCGAATTCGGTAGAGGACTATCTTTTGCCTCGGTTCATAGATGGAAATCCAACTTCCAAATACGTGACTCTACGGTTTTAATTGTAAACCTATATATGGCGACATAGTGTTATGGGGCATTCATGCCGCCTATGATTGATACTTATGATTTGAAATTGATTTCTTCACTTATAGTAATAATAAAAGATGAAATTTAGCGTATCAAGCATTCTTTGGCTATTATAAGGTAAAAAAACCTATCCTCCGGCTTGCGTAGCATTGTGTGATGGGACCTGGGTCTTATAATAGCTTCATTGTTCTTTATTTAGCATTGCGCTGTTGTTTTATGCACTGGTATTCTTGGGAGGAAACCCGTTTCGTGCTATATGGCGTGGTCCCTTGATTTACCTAACTTTAAAATAAAGATCAATAATTGTTTTAGTTCTCACACCAGTCACATGACTGACCTGGAGTTTATTGTTTTAACCTAAACTCTGGGTGCCCTTATTTCGACACGGGTAGCTAGTAGTTTTGGTTTTGCAGATTTATCTTCACAGGACCTGGTTTACAGCTGGAATGATGTTCGGAAAGCTTTGTATCCGTATATCTCCTTCAGTTGTGATTTGTATTATTTTCCGCTGGTATATAATTTATTGTAATCTCTGATAATTTTTGTTGTGAAATATTCAGTTATACTGTATATTCTTGTAATCTGATGGAATTGTTGTAATATACAATGAAATGTTCTTCCGTCTGCGTTTGATTGTGGCTTGTTCTCGAATTATCCGCTCTTTCCTTAACGGGAAAGTGGAGGGTTCTTACAGTGACCTACCAGCCCTGATATTTATATTATTTTCACCTGTGTGGTTGTTGCTGTTGCGAGGCGCCTCGGATATATCGGTGACTATGTGAAGCCGATAGAGTCAGTGGACTCATTTACGCCCCATAGGGCGGGGAGACGTATTGTCCAGGGTTTTTGTTTAATCCACATCGAGTGGACCGGCCCTGACGATCCAAGGGCTCACCTGTGTCTCGGTCCTGAGACTCGGGCTAGAGAGTTTCGAAATGGTGAGGACTATCTTTTGCCTCGGTTCATGACGGAAATCCAATTTCCAAATACGTGACTGTGCAGTTTTGATTGTATATATATATATATATATATATATATGGTGACATGATATATGGTACCCATGCCATCTATGATTGATAGTTATGATTGAAAGTGTTTTTGAAACATATAAACACTAGTAATAATATCAAATGCTTTTGTTTTATTCGTATCAAGCATATTTGGCCATTATAAGTTATAAACTCTATCGTCCGGTTTGCGTTGCATTGTGTGATGGGAACTGAGTCTTATAATGGCCTCATTTTATAAAAAGCATTGCGATGTTTTAAAGATTTACTTGTTTTAAATCAATGGCAATCCAATGGAGTAAACCCGTTCCACGAAAGTGGCGTGGTCTTCTGATTATCCATATTATATATGTGTTAAGTAGATTTCTCATACCAGTCTCATGACTGACTCGTAGTTTGTTTCACTTGCAAACTCGGGTGCCCCTTTTTCTACACGGGCAGCCTTGTATTCAGGTTTTAGCAGGCTCTTTCTGGATAGCTGGAGTTGAAGATGGATTCTATCATTTATCTCTTTTTATGCTGTTCAGCTCCTATTGTACATATTATGTTTGTATCCGCTGTTGACATTTATGTATAGCTGAACTGTATTTGTACTAAGTATGATCCTGTATGTTGTGTAACTCTGATAATTATTGTTTATTCAGTATTATTTGTTCATTATCTGGTGTATTTATTTATTTCTGTTGTGTTATTTCTGTTTATGTGTTATATTCCAAAGATTACCCTTAACGCCGTAGTACGGGGTTTTGGGGTGGTCACACTTTGTCGTTATTCCATTTATATTATTAGTTTGATATGGAAATTTATATCAATTATATATATTGATCTGCTTTCCGTGAATATTCCACTTTGATGGAATGTGATTTTAGGGTTTATCGTGAACTGTGTTTTAAATGACACTGGTTCTTTAACCCAGTTAACAACGGGATTTATATCCTAAATTTGAATAATTATTAAGTAATGATTTAGGAAGATTAAAACTAAGTGAAGTTTTAACGAATCTTTAATTAGATTGAAATGTGAATATGATAATTTAAATTATCAAACTTGGGAAATGATCGAGAATGGAGTACCACCTGTTGTACTCCAGGCAATAGTTAAATCTTTAAATAGATTGGAATGTTAAATGGTAATTAATTTTACCGATAACACCGTGGGTGTTAGATATGGAGTGCTACCAGTTTTGCTCCATAAGATGAATAGGTTGGGACTGGGAAATAAAATAAATGATTTCTTCAGTAAGGCTCGCTAATCCCGACTAATTTGGAAAACCGTAACTTGGTTATAATTGTGAATAGTTTATTTGAATAAAAGAATATTCTAGATTGGAATGGGGCGTATGTTGTGTTTTTATAGCACTTGTTTATGAAATACGCGAGTTATTCGAAAAGACCGGGTTTATCCCATTCTGAATAATAGATATGATGATAAGTTGATAATGAAGACAGTGATTGTAGACCGGAGATCTTCACATCGTTTGGATGATTACTAATGTCTTGATTGGGCTGTACACCCAAGACAAGGTAATAAGTGGTGATAGTACAGATGTACTTGGAGATCGACCAGATATGGAGGGCCTCACTCCTGTATTGGACATATGGGACGAGGAATAAGGTGCCTCCGGTTTTGTTCAGACCCAGAACAGACTTGTAAATGGATGTGTGTCTGACATTGTATTTTATTCTGTGTTGATGGATTTCTATTAAATATATATTTGTTTGTGGCGGAGAATTATTCTCTTGCTTAACACCCTTCTCTGAAACGTACGAGCTTAGAGGTTATATATCGATAGACATCAGTCGCATGGTGTGAATTGTCAGTGTGGCATGCTGAGATGCAAATGATCAAGGCTTTTGTTGAAAAGCAGGGTCATGTGGTTGATGATCAAAGCACGGCTTTAAATAGCATAGTTTTGTGTATAGCGTTAATTCACGAGCCTCACACCCCAGTGTGAACTACAAATGGGAGAGGACCTCAGGGTGGACATGCGTTTCTTTCTAGCTAGGAGTGCTGTCATGGTTCAGAGCCCAGACATTTTACTCATGTAGATGTTTCATGTTATTTGATGGATAGCGAGGCGCCTTGGATATATTTGTTACAAGGCCGATGGATGTCATGGTCGACATAGTGACTAGACTTACACCCCATAGGGTGGAGAAATGCATTGTTCAGGAATTATAATCCACTAACGTATGTGTGGACCAACCCTGATGCTCCAAGGGCTCACCTAAGTTTGAGTCCTGTGGCATGGGCTAGATTGTCTCGAATTCGGTAAGGACTATCCCTTGCCCTGGTTCACAGACGGAAATCCAATTTCCAATATGTAACATTTCGGTTTTGATTGTAGAACCTAGTATGGCGACATAGTAGCATGTGATACTAAGCCGTCTGTGATTGATACATTTATATTTGAAGTGATTTATGACAATATATACTTGTAGTAATATCAAAATGATTTGGTTTAAACGTACCAATCATGTTTGGCTATTATAAGGGAAAACTCTATCCTCCGGCTTGCGTTGCATTATGTAATTGGACCTAAGCCTCATTTTTCCAAAAAGCATTGCGGTGTTTGTTATATGCCCTGGTTTTCTTGGGAGAAAACCCGTTCCATGCTATATGGCGTGGTCCCTTGATCTAGCAAATTTTAAAGTAAAGTTTTAAATGACTGTTTTAGTTCTCACACCAGTCCCATGACTGATCTGGAGTTTATTGTTTTAACCTAAACTCTGGGTGCCCCTATTTTCCATAAGGGAAGCTAGTAGCTTTGTTTTTGCAGATATTTCTTTTCCAGGATCCTGGATTTACAGCTGAAGCTACATTCGGAAAGCTCTGTATCCGTGTATTCCTTCCAGTTGTGTTACATATTATTTTTCTGCTGCTTTGTAATTTGAATCTCTGATGTTTATCAAATGTGTATTATTTATTCATATTCTGGTATATTCTTGTACTCTGATGTAAATTATTGTAATAAGCAATCAAATGTTCTTCTATTTGTGTTCTGATTTGTCGTGTTCTCAACTTAATCTGGGCTTTCCCGTAAGGGAAAGTTTGGGTCATTTCAAGTTTGGTTTTGCAGATATTTCTTTTCACAGGATCCTGGATTACAGTTGGAACTATATTCGGAAAGCTTTGTATCCGTCTATTTCTTTCAGTTGTGTCGGTTGTGGTATTTCCTCTACGCATTGTATTTATACATTTTATTTCCGATGCTATGTATTTTAAATCTCTGATATTTTCCGTTGTGTAATATTTATTCATACTCTGATTTATTCTTGTACTCCGATGTAAATTATTGTAATAGCAATTAAATGTTCTACTGTTTGTGTTCTGATGCATCGTGTTCTCAGAACTATCCTGGCTCCTCCGTCTCTATGGGGATCGGGGAAGTTTGGGTTGTTTCATGAAATGGAAAAATTAACATATTGATAATTTGGGAAGTCTAAATTCTGATGTGAATTTAAAAAGGGAAATTCATTTTTTTAAAGTAGAAATTTAATTTCAATTGGATTTTAAATCGATACTTATTTAAATATATATAAACAAGTAATATAAACGATGTTTATAAATAAAGAAAAATTATCATTTGGATAATTTAAATATTTAAATTCAAATATGAATTTGAAATGAGAATTTGGGGATCGTATTAAAAAGGGAACCATGAAATTTATTCCGATATTCGAAATTAAAATTGAATTAAAATAAATCCATACGGATTTATGATATGAATTCAACTATGTCGGATTTTTAAAAATCTATATTATTTCCAGAAAGGATATTTAAATTATACTAGATATAAACTGAAATTATATATGAAAATAGATTCTACAATTATATGTATAAGTTACAATAAATAATCAAAATAGAATTTGAAATAAAAACTTGTTTTAATAAAACAAGGAAGTTAACTTTATAATCGACGTTTATAAATTGAGTGAGATAAATTATCATTAGATAATTTAGAAGTTTAAATTCAAGTATGAATTTAAAAGTGAATTGTAAAACGTGTTGAAATAAATAACGACTTGTTATATTCCGGAATTCGGAATATAAACTGAATTCAGAAAAAATCCAACGGATTATAATTAGAATTCGATTTCATGGATCTTATAAACTAATTTATTTCTAATGGAATTAGAAAATTATAACAGAAATGGAGTTGTAATTGAATTGATAACTGAGTAATGAAAAATTGACAATTAGAGACGATCGAAAATGTTAAGTTGGATTTGAAAATGGATTTAATATACATTAAAAATATATTAGAATGGAGTTGAAATTATTTATAAATGAAGTTTAAATGTTTATATATAAATATAATTAAAACGAACTCGCCGCAGTGCGGTAGTCCATAAATTGGCATTTCGAACTTCTATTAAGTATATAGGACTCAATTTAAGTCGAAATTCTTTGAAATAAGAATCGTCAGGACCGATTGAATGATAGTGTTCTAATGAAAGAGAAAAATCTGGATTTTGGCTTACAGGTTTTGAGTTATGTCAAAATCAAATTTTCAGAAAAACAGCGCCATAACCATTATAAAACCATAATGGTTTGTTTAAAATAATAAAAGGGTTTTAAACAAATAAAATCCGAATTTCCATTAGAAAAATCCAGATTTGAGTTATAAAATATATCTGAACTCAAGTGGATTAAGTGAACTGATTATTGAAACAAAAAATCAGTAATTTTAATTATTGAATAGAATTAACTAATTTGAAGAATAATTAGTTAATGGAATTTTCAATTGAAATTGGGCTTTGGATAAGTTAATCGGATTTGTAAATCCATATACAAAATCGAATATGAAACTTGAGTTAAAAAATGGAATTTGATTGGTTAGTAAGCAAATTAAAGTTTGTATATGAACATGATATGTTCGATTAAAAAGTAAAATAGGCAAAAGAGCTAATTAAAGAATAAATTAGCAAACTGAGTTAAAAATGATTGGATTGAGTTGGGATAAATTGGAAATGGATGTATATGGGTTAGACAGGTATGGAATGAAGTGTATGGAGATTAAAATACGAGTGCCCGATATAAAGGTAAACGTTTAAATTCCATATGAGATTTTATGCGCTGAATCGGCAAGCCGCTTGGCATTTTAATTTTTATTTTTGAATGGAAAGGGCCTAGAGAGGCGAGTTGGAGTTTGAGCTTTTGACCGGTATAAAAAGAAGGTGCTTGCGAAATTTTCTGAAAGTTTTAGGAGTTAGAATATTTTAAGAGAAATTGATAGTTAGAAATCAATGTTTCGATATATGTATATATATATATATAATCCGATAAGGAAACGAAATTAAAAAGAGAATATTATAAACAAAAAGGAAATCTATAATTAAATCTGGTAAAATTAGAAAGAGCAACGTATATGGGTTTAAAATGAGTAATTGATTTTTATGGTGTTGATTATTTGAGGCAAGTGGCCTTGTCTGTTTTGAAGCTAATGATGTTTTCAGTCAAGGTCTGAGAGGTAATTATACCCCAACTTGATTGATTTAATTATTAACCAATAAGTAGGAGGATTCAGTCTCGGAGATAAATGTTTAAAGAAATTTAGTTGAATGAAATATTTTGGATTGTTATAACGGTGTTTTATACAACATTCGTTTTAACCCAAGTAAGTTGAATTTTGGAAATATAATAAATAAATATTTCCTGAGTGTAGAAATGAATGGTCGTGGAAGAGATAAATAATTGGAATGTTTTGAATTATAAATAAAAGATATTTTCTAAATATAGAAAATAAAAGAAGTTGATAAATGGAAATGTTTTCCAGATAGTGTAAGATGCCAAGATGATTGTTGAAAATATTTGGTTAACAAATATTGATAAGGAAAGGGCGAAGTAATTTAATTAATGAAATATTAATTAAGGGCCCCCATGATTGTTTGTTGCTTTAGATGAATATAGTTTTTCTTCGATAGTTAAATAACCGACTATCGGAGTATTTGCCAATTTCGTTGTCAATATGGAGAGACCGGTTGGATTATTATCCGAGAACCACTCCATATTGGTAGTAGCATTGCAAATCAGAGTATATGAAGATAATCGAAGACGGATTAAAGTGCAAGGGTTTTTTCTATTAATCCTAGGTATAAATTGCCTAAGATGGATTATTGGAAATTGTGCCTACGGTTACGTTCAGTCCTAGAATGAACGTGTATAGACTAGTGTCTGATAGAATAGTTCCAATGATCAAATATGTTGGTCTGTATAGATATATATGATGGCAGAGAAGTTATTCTCTTAGCATAATATCCAGAATATATTTTTGGAAATCAATTAGTGGTTAATGGATCTGACAATGTGGCATTCAAAGTGATTTTTCTGTCGATGAAAAGTAAGCAAGCGTAGCCTTAGGCCTAAACAACCCGGGAATGACAAAAATTGGGCAAACAACATGTCTAAGTGGGTAGCTTCCAATTAGGGTGTATTATCACATATCTAGAGAAAATTTATTACCTTCTTTATTCTATTTGATGTTGTACCATTCGGGAAAACGGTTGCTGATCCCTACCGTTGGTGATATACATTCGATACACTCAAGCGAAATGAGTGGTCGGTCATGTGTAGCTGTGTTACAAGATGTTCTTGTTGAACCCAGTGTATTCCTCTCGAGAGATACACTATCGGAATGTGGTTCCATACCTTGTCATAATAGGTAGTTCATTACGCAATAAGTACCCATGGTTTTGATGGTATATTATGTATGTGGAACGTGAGATGAAAGCGTTCCACTATATTTCTATTTATTTGATTTAGGCACTATTATAATATCGGAAGAATTTTGATATAAATATTATCATTTTTTTCAAAAGGATTTGAAAGTTAAATCAAGTGTTTTAGATTCTCATAAGGGAAAACTCGTTCCGTGTTATACGGCGTGGTCTTATTAGATGTCGTTTATTTTCTCAAACTGTTTTAAATTGTTTACTCATACCAGTCCCATGACTGACCCAGAGTTTATTTTTCTAAGTTTTCCCTAAACTCTTGGGTGTCCAAAATAACAATACAGATTTATCCAAAGGTGTTTGAAGCAGGAGGCTTAAGCATTATCTAGTTATCGTTTTTCCGCTGTGTTGTAGGTTTTGTACTATAATGATGATATGTATATACAGAAAAAAAAATTGTACTCCAAAAGCTAATACATACATACATACATATATATTATATTTTTTGCTGTGATGTGAGATTCTGTATTGTTATTTTTGTTCTTCTTCTGCATTTTTCTTCTTTATTAATAATGATTCGTATGACACGACCCGAAATCCCCATCTGGCCTAGACATAGCGAGAACGCGGACTACGCTGAGAACTTGGCTCATCTGAACACAAACAACAGAACATTTCATTTCTATTACAACAATTTATATCAGAGTACAAATAAATAATATTCATTGAAAAATATCAGAGATTTAAATTACAATGCAGCGAAAAATAATACATAAGTATAATGCTTAGCAGAAATACAACAACTAACAAAATTGGGAGAAATACACGGATACAAAGCTTTCCGAATACGGCTCTAGCTGTAAATCCAGGCTCCTGTGAAAAGAAACCTGCAAAACAAAAACTACCGACTGCCTGTGTAGAAAATATGGGCACCCAGAGTTTAGGTTAAAACAATAAACTCTAGGTCAGTCATGGGACTGGTGTGAGAACTAAAACAGTTATTAGCTTGATTTTTAGAGTTAGGTAAATCAAGGGACCACGCCGTATAACACGAAACGGGTTTAACCCCAAGAATACCAGTGCATAAACCAAATTGCACAATGCTAAACTGAAAAATAAAGCTATTATAAGACTTAGGTCCCATCACAAAATGAACGCAGTCAAGGATATAGTTTTTTTCCTTATAATAGCCAAATATGCTTAATACACGAAATTTCATCTTTTATTATTACTATAAGTGAAGAAATCAACTTCAAATATAAATGTATCAATCATAAGCGGCGTAGGTACCATTATATTATGTTGCCATATTGGTTTACAACTAAAATCGTAAAATCGCGCATTGGAAATTGGGTTTCCATCTATGAACCAAGGCAAAGGATATTTCTCCCGATTTCGAGACACACTAGCAATGCCTCAGGACTTGGACGCTGGCGAGCCCTTGGATCTTTAGGGTCGGTCATCCATAGATGATTAGTTATACCATAAACTATATGTTAGCTGGTTCTAAAGAACCTCCAAAATGGTCAGTACGTCAACAAATTTGACAGTTTTCGACCATATTAAGAACCACTAGGGACTCAAATGAAATTTGAGGTACCTCGCTTTCCGTCATAAAGTTTTCCAACATCCACATGAGTAAAATGTATGGGCTCCATACCATGACATTACTTGTAGCTAGAAACTGACATATGTCCATTTCCCTGCAGTCCCTAATCCCGTTTTAGGTTCATACCGAGGAGTGAAGCTCGCGAATTAATGCTACACAGAGCTATGCTATTTAAAGTTGTGCTTTGATCATCAACCAGAAAGCCTTGCTTTTCAACAAAAGCTTTGATCCACGCATCTCAGCATGCCACATTGTCAATCCATACCGTACCACTGATTTCCACCAATATATAACATTTCAGCTCGTACATCTCAAAGAAGGGTGTTAAGCAATGGAATAAATTCTCCGCCACCAAAAAGATATATATTTAGCAGAGATCAACGAATACATTATATCGGAATATAATGTCAGACATACCATCCATTTGCAAGTCCATTCTAGGTCTGAACGAAATCGGAGGCACCTTATTCCTCATCCCATATGTTTAATACAGTAGAGAGGCCCTCGCATATCCGGTCGATCTCCTAGTACGTCTGGACGATCACCACTTATTACCTTATCTTAGGTGTACATCCCAATCAAGACATCATTAATCATCCAAACGATGTGAAGATCTCCGGTCTTCCACCACCGTCTTCTTATCAGCGACTTTTAGTCGCCGTATCAGTTATTCAAAATGGGAAAAACCCGGTCTTTGCGAATAACCTACATAGTTTATAATCAAGTGCTTTAAAAACACATCATACACCTCATTCCAATTCATAATATTCTTTTATTCAAATATTCACATTTTTAGGAAAAGGTTCCCATTAATTTTATCAATGATAAATTCTTTTAAACTTATTCTTTAATCTTCCTTTGGATATCAATTCCAATAGATTTTATTAACTAGTCGGGATTATCGAGCCATACCGAAGTAACCATTTATTTTATTAACCCAATCTCAACCTATTCATCCCATAAAGTAAAACTGGTAGTACTCCATATCTAATACCCATTGTGTTATTGGTAAAATTAATTACCATTTACCATTTCAAATCTAATTAAAGATTTAACTATCGCATAGAGAAAAACTGGCGGTACTCCATTCTCGATCATTTCATGAATTTGATAAATTTAATTACCCCATTCTCATCCCAATCTAATTAAAAATTTATTAAAATTTAATCTTGGTTTTAATCTTGCCAAAAATCATTATTTAATGATTATTAAACTTTAGAAAATCAATCCTGTCTTTAATTGGGTTAAAGAACCAATGTCACTTAAAACACAGTTCAGGAGAAACACCAAATTCCATCAAAATGGAATCTTCACGGAAATCAGATCAGTCGTAATCAATATGAATTTCCATATTGGACAAATAATATAAATGGAATAACGACGAAGCCTTATAAATTCCATATATAGTAACGGTCTTTCTTCACAGAAGCCCATCTCGATTATTACCAAATTGAATTCCATTCGATTCCAATTTAATATATTAAATTGGAAAACTTTACTTTGGAAATTTTCCCTTAAATCTTAATAAAAAGATTTATAAATTCCAAGTCATAGCTTTATTGTTAATTGGGTTAAAGAACAAATGTCATTTAAAACACAATTCACGATAAACCTGAAATCAACTACTATTTAATTCCAGTTTAATTAACTGATTGGAAAACTTCATTAAATCTTGGTTAAAAGATTTATTATTTTCTCAACTGGGTTTAAGAACAGTATTATTAAAGACACCATTCCGACAAACCCAAAATCTAATTTTGATACTAAATACAAGGTTCTGAATAGAAAGTATATAGACTTATATTCAGTATCAAATTCTGAAACTAACGGATATTGTATTAGGAATAACGATATTTATATCTTCAAAATTCTTCAATAATATCTGTATAATCATGGAATCCAATATCAAAATATTCTGAAGATTATTTCCATTTATACCCTTTCCAATTCATATGTTGGAAATTTTTGATTTTTTAAAACCATTTCAAATCCAATTTATTAATTTAAAAATCATTGGATTAATATTCTAGTTAATAACTAGTTCATCTAGATAAAAATTTATTTTATCTTTTCAAAACCTGGAATTTTTCATCCAAAATCTTTCCAAATCATTAATTATGATTCTACATAATTTTTTCATATTTTTAATAATTTTATTAAACCCTTACAGTCGGTTTCCAATACCGGCCACCGAACTGCATTCATAGCGACCTTTTCTGAAATTGATTTGGACATAGCTTAAAATCCAACTGTTAGATTTCAAATCTCTTATTATCATTCGAATGCACTTTTCGATAAGAACCCAATGGTTCTGGTTTTAGGAGAATCCAACGGCCGGATCTCCCGTTATGCCAATTCGAAGTCAATGGTCAAAATTCGCGAACGGTCGCTGCGCAGCACGTTCTATTTAGGCCATTTAAATATATATAATATATATCGTTGATTTCTATTCGAAACGTAATTTATAAATTCATTTTAAATAACGATTCCAACTTCCATTTCAATTTTAAATCAAAATTGAATATTTCATATCATTATAATATTAAAATGATAATATTTTCAAAATATCTGATTTTGAAATCCATTTTCTTTTCGTATCCATTTATAAAATAAATAAAATCGTTTGATAAACCCGTACGAGTTAAAATGGCGTTTAACCACTTAACTCGGGTTCATATTTCAATATTTTTGTGTCTATCCAAAATCGAACAACAAAATCATAATTTAATTTATCATTGAATATTATTTTAAAATATTCGTTATTTCCGAATTGGAATGTGACTCAATCAATTAACATATAATTTTAATTACATGATTTTATACATTATATGTATTCAACTACAATGATAAACAATCATTAAACATTCAAGAAACATCCAAAGTGTATTCCATAACTGTGTAAGCATTAAATAAATAAATAAATAACGGTTACAACAGTCTTTCGATTGATCGATTGACATACAACTAAACAATTGGGATTAGTGTATGCCAAATATCATCCCAATACCCGTGCGAGGTTTCATCCAACAAATACTTTTTATTGTTTGTGCACTTGGGCAATGTGTAAAAACTATCTTCCCAATCAACATCACTTAAATAGGTGTAAATAAACAAGTCTTCCGACTTGTAAATTAATATTTATTCCAATTTCAAAAAAAAATCACCATTATAACGGCGCTATTTTGTAGCACCGGAATAGTGTCTATGCATCACCCCTCTCCTGACATGGCTTTCACCATAAACAACCAATACCAATCATCAACCATCAATCGCATATAATAATTATAAACAAATAAATACTCAACATCCAATGCCATTTAAGGCGCCATAAGTGTTCATCCATGTTGTATGAAATGCGAGTGTCACTAATATCCATACAACGCTTCTAATGCAAGGGATTTGTGAAGAGTTCATGTGCTGAACTACAAAAAGGATATTACATATAAAGGGAAATATAATTACATGATGCAATTTCTAACTGGCAACCTAGAATGCATAATAAACCATGACATAATAACCGAACAAAATTATTTTGTGAGCGAGTTCTTGCCTTTTTTCCACTCCGTCATTCTTTAATTAGCGATTTTAGTACCGTTTGGGTTTGAATTTGCCCTAAATTCTAACTTGCACCAATTTCGACCCAGTTAGTTTTGTTGCGAAGCTCTCGACTCCACGATCGCAACGGACCCAGTTTCGCATGATTTTGAGTTCGTGGCAAAAAGTTATTAGCGTATGAACATTAATTACATAATTATTAATTTTATTAAAACACTAATCACCTTCCATTTCACGTTCAACGTCGTTCATCCTCATCTGAAGCTTCTTTCATCGCCTACATCCACCCAGACACCGACCAGACCCCCATGCCACCTTCGCCAGTCCACGGCGCCGCTCCACCTTGAATGCCGCCGCCTCTAGCCTCCCCATTCACCAAAATTTCCACTAAGATCCAAATCGTTGTCGCCCTAAATTTTGACTGCCAGAGGGGATGCCACAGTCGCACACCACCCCTAATCGACGCGCCTCGGACCCCTCTTCCACTTTGCTTTAGACACCCCGAACATCGTCGCCCGTGGCGGCCGCCACAAGTCGAAATCCATCCGCTGCTAACCGAAAATCGTAGCCTCCATTCATCTCAAGATCCCCGCCACCATGTCCACTTTCAAGCAAAGCAATCTGAAGCTATCTTGTAGCCCTCTTCCTTGTCTACAACTTTCTCTTTATTGCCATCACCTAATACTCGACGGTTTGATCAGAAAACCCAAAAACCTAAAACCCATTTTCTTACTTTGACCATCGATTTCGGCAAATCCGTGCGATGATAGGCCATGAAAATTTTGTGATAGGAAGAGATCATCATACACTAAAATATTGGTTTTATGTGTTTGGGATAATTGTTTTCGGATTGGAAGATGTAAATTATTTAAAATCTGGGGTTTTTTTTACAAAATAATTTTAGAGATAGAAGGGGCTGCTGCGAAAATAGAAAGAGGAAGAAGAGAAATGAGGGTTTGTGGAGAGAATATTGGTGTTGTAGGATTTTATATTAATTCTATTGTTCACGCTCTCTTCGTTCGACGTTTAGCGATGCCACGGTCACACGTGAACTCCGTTGGCGATGAAATTGACATACTACTATGTCTTCACGATACGGTCCTAACAAAGTTGGTTTTGTCGAATTCCGAGTCCGTTTGCTCAAATAGTTATGTTACTGGCATAAATGACTTATTGATTCACAATTTATTGTGCATGGCCACATACTAGCTCCAAAAATTACGAAAATTGGAATTTAGCAATAATTTGATATTCCGTATCCAACAAAAGTGGTTTCATCAAAAAACGGAGGTCTTTTGCAAAATGACTATTTTTAAGGGCTATATATTATCTAATATATATATTAATTCCGTAGCGACTATTCTCAATTGAAACTGGACATAACTTACAATTTATAAAGTGAAATGCAACAATCCGGATTTTCAGAACCAATTTAATTTTTTTATTTTAGCTATGTAAATGGATTTTGAGAATTTAAAATGATTTATTTTAAATAATAACGACTAAAAATTTATTTACATCGAAGTTAGAACATATAAATTTATTTTAATTATAAAACGAGCTTGAAATGGTGCGGTAGTTTAAAAATTCGATTTTAAATTTCAATTGAATTATTGGATTCAAAATAAACCAGATTTCAGTAAAACCAGAAATATTTTATTTTGTTTAATAATATCTTTCTAGCGAAGTTAAGAAACAGAGATTTCATAATATAAATTTAAAGTTATGTCCTGTTTAAAATTTAAAATAGTCGCTATGGAATTTATATATGTTTTATATAATATATAGCCCTTAAAAATAGTCATTTTGTAAATGACCTCCATTTTCGGTGAAACCACTTTTGTTGAATACGGAATGTCAAATTATTGATATATTCCAATTTTCATAATTTTTTAAATTAATATGTGAGCATGGTGAATTTAAACGTGTTTGGTACTTTCAGTTTGAATTTAATCGACTGGAAAATGACCATTTTTCAGACGGTCTCCAAATTCGATGAAATTAATTTTGTTAGGATCGTATCGTCAAAACATAGCTAGATTTATTTTTCTGGAATTTTTGGAGTCGGTATGCGACCCCGGTAAATTAAAATGAACGTTGAAATCAATTTTGAACGTTAAATCAATTTATATTTTAATTTTGATGAAAACTAATCGAAACATTCGAATTGGATTACGGAACATATTCCATTGTGTCCGGAATAGGGGTATTATGCTAGGGACGTTAGTTGTTCTGTTCGATTTGGAGATTAAGTGAAAAAGTGACTTTTTGAAAAAAAAAATATTATATAAGGTCAAAGGAGGGGTCAAACCCTTATTCTCTTCTCCCCCAAAGTCAAACCTGCTGTTTCAGCCCCCCTTTTTCCCAATCGCGCCCCACGTCCCAATGCCTCACCGCTACACTGGAGACCCGCCACCGTGCCCCATCGCTGCGTGCCACCCTCCCCCGGCCATCCTCCTCCTCGTCGCCCTCTCCTCCTAAACCCCGTACAACCTGTGAACCCTAGCTGCTCCAGCACCATCGCCGGCCACCAATGCCACCCCCAGCCATGTCAGGCACCGTAGCCGCCCCCTCGGCACTCAGCTCTAGCCGTGGGCCCCTCCACCACTTAAAATTCAATTTTTAAACATTTTCAGTTTTTCCATAAACACCCTGACCTGTTTTAGCCCATATCTCCCAAAACGAGCACTTCTGGCCAAAACACAACAATACCAAAATTGAAGAGCATGATTTTCTATTCGATTTGAGTATATGGAAGTCAGATTTTGGATTGTGGAGTTGTTCAGAAAACGCATCCAAAGTCTGTTATCCAAATAATGTATTTCAAGATTTCTGGCAAAATGGACCAATTTCGAAAGAAAGACCACTAGGCGAAAGTTGTCTAGAATGGCGTGCCTAGGCTAGAAAAAATGATGGTGTGAAGATTGGAACTCGTTTGTAAATTCTGGGATCAGAACAGTGAATCGGAACTTCAGAAAAACACGGCGGAGTGGATCCCAATGTGAGAACTCCTTCTCACTCAATTTATTTCATAGTTAAATGTATACTAGGATGCAGACGGGGCTTAGTAGCCCCCGACACTATTTATTGTACATACCATGTTGGATTTGGATTGTATTGTGGAAATTTGGGTGTTGATTGTAAAATTGGTTGTGGATTGATTGTGAATTGATTGGAATTGGTTTGTGTATGGTGCGAGCCAGTATTAGACGAGAGATAAGGCTAGACCTTATTTCGGTTTTAATATCGCGCCGTTATGCTGCCGAAATTTTCTAACATGTGTTAGAAAAATTAATATCTAGTTGAAAATACTATGTTTAACATATATATATATGAGATATATAAAATGGCTATGTTATGGAATAAATACTAATTTGCTAAAAATATCATTTTTAGTTTATAACTGTGATGAATAAAATTATTTAGGCATTGTATAGAATTTTATAAGCAATGTTATAAATTCTATATATTTATTGGATAGTTAAAAATAAGTTTACACATCCATTTACAAGTTGTACAACTTGTTTATGCTTGCCTATTTTTGTGATATCGACTGGATCGATAATTTTACACATTGCCCAACTACAGTAATAATATTTAGTATTTGTTGGTTGTAACCTCACACGGGTATAGGGATGATATTTGGCGTACACTAATCCCAATTGTATAGTTGTATGTCAATCGATTGGTTGACAGACTGTTTTAAGTGTTAATTATTTATATTTAATGCTTATGCAGTTGTGTAATGCACTCTGAATGATGGTTGACTGTGTATATTTATTGTTGTGTACATGTGTGTATGAAATTCATATAAATAACATTATATGGTAATTGACTATGTCTGATTCCAATTTAGAAATAACGAATATTTTAAAATAATGAATATTTTAAAATAAGGAATATTTTAAAATAATATTCCGTAAAGAATTAAAATGTGATTTTAATGTCCGATTTGGGATGGACACGAAAATATTGAAATATATGAAGCTGTGTTGATTAGAGATGCTCCATTTTGGCGCGAACGATATTATATCGATTTTATTAATTTTTATAATGAATATCGAAAGGGAAATGATTTCAAAATCTGATATTTTGAAAATATTATCATTTAAATATTATAATGATATGGAATATTCAATTTTGATCTAAAGTTGAAAATGAAGTTAGAATCGTTTTAAAACGAATTTATAAACGATTTATATATACGTTTTAAATCGAAATCGATGAAATAAATATAACATATATATTTAATGGCCTGAATAGAACGCGTCGCGCCGCAACCGTTCGAGAATTTCGACCATTGACTTCGAATTGACATTACGGGAGATCCGACCGTCAGATTCTCCTAAAACCGGAATCGTTGGGTTCGTATCGAAAATAGCTTTCCAACGAATATAAGAGACTTGAAATCTAATGGTTGGATTTGGAATTATGTCCAAATGAAATTTGGAAAAGGATGTTGTATGTGCAGTTCGAAGACCGTTTATGGAAATCGAGTGAAAGAGCCTTAATAAAATTATTAAAAAATTAATAATTTGTGTAAAATAATAATAAATGATTTGGAAAGAATTGGAATGAAAAATTCCACGTTTGCAAAGATAAAAATATATTTTTATCAAAATGAACTAGTTATTGGCTAGAATAATAATCCAATATTTTTGAAGAAATAAATTGGATTTCAAATGGGATTAAAAATAAATAGAATTTTCCAATGAATAAATTGGAATGGATTGGAATGGAAATAATCTTCGATATATTTCGATATTGAATTCCGTGGTTATACGGATATTGTTATGGGAATTGGAAGATACAAATATCGTTATTCCCAATGCGATATCTGTTAGTTTTAGAATTTGATATTCAATATAAGCCGATATAATTTCTATTCATAGTCTTGTATTTAATATTAAATTGGATTTTGGGTTTATCGTAAACTGTGTTGTGAATGACATTAGTTCTTTAACCCAGTTAAAGACAGGATTACATGTCTAACATTGTATTTCGAACAGTATTGTTGATCCCTGCGAAATATATATCTGTTTGGTAGCGGAGAATTTTTTTCTCTATCTTAACACCCTTCACTGAGACGTATGAGTTTAGAGGTTATATATCGGTAGAAATCAGTGGTACAGCGTAGATTGTCGATGCGGCAAGTTTGATTTCCCAAAGTTAAATAATCACTAATAATGATTGTTGGAAGATTAAAACTAAGTTGAGTTTTAATGAATCTTTAATTATACTAAAATGTGAGAGATAATTTAAATTATCAAATTTGGGAAATGATCGAGAATGGAGTATCTCCAGTTTTTACTCCAAGCGATAGTTAAATCATTAATTAGATTTGAACGTGAAATGGTAATTAAATTCACCGATAACACCACGGTGTTAGATATGGATTACTACTAGTTTTGCTCCATGGGATGAATAGGTTGGGATTGGGATAATAAAAAGAAATGATTACTTCGCTATGGTTCGATAATCCCGACTAGTTTGGATAAACCTTAATTTGGTTTGAATTGATATCCAAAGGAAAATTAAAGAATTAATTTAAAGAATTTATCTTTGATAGAATTAATGGGAATCTTACCCTAATGATGTGAATATTTGAATAAAAGAATATTCAGAACTGGAATGAGGCGTATATTGTGTTTTTATAGCAATTAATTTTAAGATACGTTGTGAAGATCCGTAACCTCCCCGGTAACGAAAGCCCGGATTCTCTGAGAACAACACCCATCAGAACACAGACAGAAGAACAATTCATTGCTTATTACAACAATTCCATCAGAATACAAGAATATACAGAGTATGAATAAATATTATACAACAGGAAATATCAGAGATTTAAATACAATACTGCAGCGGAAAAATAATACAAAACATAACTGGAAGGAATACACGGATACAGAGCTTTCCGAATATCACTTCAGCTATAAACCAGGTCATGTGAATATAAATCTGTAAAACCCAACTACTAGCTGCCCGTGCGGAAAATAAGGGCACCTAGAGTTTAGGTCAAAACAATAAACTCCAGGTCAGTCATGTGACTGGTGTGAGAACTAAAACAGTTAAATTTGATTTTTAAAGTTCGGTAGATCAAAGGGACCACGCCGTATAACATGAAACGAGTTTTTACCCCAAGAATACCAGTGCATAAACAAACAGCGCAATGCTAAAATAAAGAACAATGAAGCTGTTATAAGACCCAGGTCCCACCACACAATGCAACGCAAGCCGGAGGATAGGGTTTTCCCTTATAACAGCCAAAGAATGCTTTGATACGCGAATTTTCATCTTTCAATATTACTATAAGTGAAGAAAACAACTTCAATCATAAGTATAAATCATAGACGGCATAGTGCCCCATACCACTATGTCGCCATACTAGGCTCTACAAATAAAACCGAATGACACGCATTGGAAATTGGACTCCATCATGAGTCGAGGCAAGGGGAAACCTCCTCTCCAATTCGAGACAGTCTAGCAAATGTCTCAGGACCCCACTATGATCCTTGGATCTTCAGGGCCGGTCCTCACCTAACTTTGGAGGATTAGTATTCCTGAGCACACGTTTCCCGGTCCTATCGGACCTATATATAATGGTCAGTACGTCGGCTCACAAAGTGCCAGTTATCGCCATATATATTTGAGGCGCCTCACATTCCAACAACGGGTAAAAAGTATATAAATGTCAGCCAGTTTAAGCAATAACACCACCCATAGCTAGAAAGAAACGTCGTGCTCTCCCTGCAGTCTGTATCCCGTTTTTGACTCATACCGAGGTGTGAGACTCGCGAATCCACGCTATACACAAAGCTAAGCCACGTAGGCCGTGCTTTGATCATCAACCACAAGACTTTGCTTTTCAACAGAAGCCTTGATCATCTGCCACTTCGGCATGCCACACAGGCAATTCACTGCATGCGATTGAAATCCATCAATATATAACCTCTGAGCTCGTATGTCTTAGATATGGGCGTTAAGCAAGAGAATAAATTCTCTGCCGCCAAAAAGATATATATTTAATAGAAATCAATCACACAGAATAAAATCCAATGTCAGACACACAGTCCATTTACAAGTTCGTTCTAGGTCTGAACGAAACCAGAGGCACTTTCCTCGCATATCACCGTCTTCATCTTCGACTTATCGTCGAATCGGTTATTCAGAATGGGTATAGACCCGGCCTTTCTGAATAACCCACATATATTAAACAATTGTTACACAAACACAACATACGCCTCATTCCAATTCATCAGTCAATTTCACATTCATAGGGAAAGGTTCCCATTAATTTTGTCAAAGATAAATTCTTTGAAATCCATTCTTTAATCTTCCTTTGAATAACATTTCAAACTAGTCGGGATTAGTGAACCACACCGAAGTGATTACTTATTTTATTTCCCAATCCCAACCTATTTATCCCATGGAGCAAAACTGGTAATACCCCATCTCTAACACCACGGTGTTATCGGTAAAACTAATTACTATTTCACGTTCAAATCTAATTAAAGATTTAACTATCGCTTTGGAGAAAAACTGATGATACTCCATTCTCGATCATTTCAATCTAATTAAAGATTCATTAAAACTCCACTTAGTTTTAAGCTTTAATTGGGTTAAAGAACCAACGTCATTTAAAACACGGGTCACGACAAACCAAAAATTCCATTTGATATTAAATACAAGGCTCTGAATAGAAAATATATCGGCTTATATTCAATATCAAATTCAATATATTTCTTTTCAGCACATGAATATATATTTATATTCTTTATTTTCTAAATTGGAATGAGGCCCAATCAATTACCATATAATGTTAATTATATGGATTCCATACAACACATGTATATAATAGCAACAATAAATAATCAACCATCTTCCAAAGTGCACAACACAACTGTCTGTCAACCTATCGATCGACACACAACTAATTATTTGGACTAGTGTACGTCAAATATCATCCCAATACCCATGTGGGGTTTCACATCACCAAACACAGAATATTATTTGTGCAGTTGGGCGACATGTAAAATTTATCGTCCCAATCAATATTAGTCAAGTCAGTGTACATAAACAAATCATCTGATTTGTAAATGAATATTTTATTGTATTCACACACATGTTAAAAATTATATTTTTAACGATAAAATATTTTATTTCAAACCATGAATTTCTATTCAGTTCATTTATTCACTAAAATGGTACTTTTATTTTTCTAACTTATTTTAGAAAATTTCGGCGGCATAACGGCACGATGCTAGGAACGGGACCAGGCCTAGCCTTATCCCCGGTCTAATAATGGCCCACGCCATACACATATCAATCAAATCAATTTCATTATTCACACCACAAAATTTCAACAAATATTCAATTCAATCACCAAACAACCAAACAAACAAGTCCATGGTCTGTGGACGATGGTGTCGGATGCTACTAAACACTGTCTGCATCCTAGTATATATATTTAACTACAAAAGTAAATTTAAGGTGAAAAGTTCTCACCAAGAGGTAATCCAAACGCCACGACTCTTCTTATGTAGGAAATCCTCGTCGTGCTCGCCCTTTGTTACTTTCATCTCCCGTATTCACTACACATATAAAAATCACATTTTTATCTCCTCTAGTATATAAAAATCATATTTTTATCTTCACTTCGTTATAAAAATTATATTTTCATATTGCTCTTCTCCTAATAAAGATTATATTTTTATTACTCTACATGAATAAAAATCATATTTTTAGTAAGCCACTAGTATAAAAATTATATTTTCAACCTTTCTATATTATAAAAATTATATTTTTAACCTTTCTATATTACAAAAATTATATTTTTAACCTTTCTAATTATATTTTTAACCTTTCTATATTACAAAAATTATATTTTTAATACTCTACCTATATAAAAATAATATTTTTATATCTTCTATTATATAAAGATCATATTTTTAATTTGCTATAGGTATAAAAATCATATTTTTATACCTTTAAAAATATTTTCAACTTGCCAACAATGTTTTCTTTCAACGATAAGAATCATAGCTTTGTTCTATTAAAAATCCGATCTTTAACTTTAGAAATCAAATGTTTTATATTTTTAAAAATCGAAGCTTTCATATTTTAAAAATCCCGCCTTTCCTTTACAAAAAATCTCGTCTTTCCTTCTTTAAAAATCTGATTTTTATTCTTTAAAAATCTAATTTTTATTCTTCAAAAATCTGATTTTTATTTACTTTAAAAACAACTAATTTCTAATTTTATATAAAGATCATTTCATTGTAAAAATTGCGATCTTTCACATTATAAAAATACGATCTTTCACATTGTAAAAATACGATCTTTCACATTTAAAAATCTTAACTTTCTGCGTTTAAAAATCTAAACTTTGAAGCATAAAAATCTAACCTTTAAAAATCAGATTTTTAAATTGCCTAATCTAAATAGAAGAAGGCAAAAACTCACTGGAGATGGATGCTGGAGCTCTAGCGCGAGTTGGTGACTCGAGGTGGGAGGCCTCTCATCATGATGGTCGGCATCAGGGGGGTTTGCAGTGTTGCGCGGTGTGGGGTTTCAAATGGGGAGGCGATGGCCGAAGTATAGGGCGCCGGCGATAGCGAAAGGGGGAGGGGAAGTGCGGGGGAGTTAGGGTTTTAGAGAAGGGGGCGACGGGTATCAGGTTTGAACGAAGGGGGTTGAAGGAGAAGGGGGTGCGGAGGAGAGAGGCTAGGGGAAGAAGGAGGACGGGGAGCGTACGGTGGCGCGCTCGACGGTGGATGGGGGAGGAAAGCGACGGGTGATTCCATGGAGGGAGGACGCGTTTTTTTTATTTAATTTGATTTCCTATTTGAAGTCAACGACAAAGGGGAGGGGGTTAAAGAAGAGAGAGGGTGTTTAATTTTTTTTATTTTTTTTCTTTTATTTATCCAAAAAAAGCGACTTTTTAATTCGAACTCGAAATCGATCCCTCCGACTGTAGTCCCTAGCGTATTACCCCCATTCCGAACACAATGGGATATGTATCTGTGACGGCCCACCCCGCACCAACCGACATTCACTCCAAATGTGCGCTGTACACATGTCCAGTTAGCACGGGAAGGTCGTCAGAAGAAAAGAAAGAAGACGAAGAATCAACAAAGAACCTGTAGAATGTCTCACAGCGCATAGAACAAAATATAATAATAACATACTTGACATAAAACAGGCGAGACAGTGCATAAACTGAAAACAAACTAAGCATCATAGCAGCGGAAATCCAAAATACAGCTTACTACAACTTTAAAATACTGTCTCTAAAGCAAAAGCAAGATAAGGATGGTACACTACTAATGCCCAAGTAGTGACCACCAACGACACAGGGAGAATATATGTAGATATCATACGTAGGAGCCTCCTGCTCGTCTCCGAATCAGCTACTCGTGCATCACCAGCTAACCTGTCTCTAGTCTGCTCGTGTGAGCACCCAGAGTAATAAGAAGAGACATAAAACTCTGGGTCAGACAAAAGTCTGGTATGAGCGATAAGCAGCTAAACAAAATAAGAACAGGTATACTAAACCATAACTGAACCTGGACCTGCAACCAAAGAGTTAGCACTACATACTGTACAACTGTGACGGCCCCAAAACCCCATACTATGGTGTTAAGGGTAATCTTTGGAATATAACACATAATCAGAAATAACAGGATAGAATTAAATAAATACACCAGATAATGAACAAATAATACACTGTATAAACATAATCATCAGAGTTACACAGTATACAGGATCATACTTAGTACAAATACAGTTCAGCTATACATAAATGTCAACAGCGGAAAACAAACATAATATATACAATAGGAGCTGAACAGCATAAAAAGAGATAAATGATAGAATCCATCTTGAGCTCCAGCTATCCAGAAAGAGCCTGCTAAAACCTGAATACATGGCTGCCCGTGTAGAAAAAGGGGCACCCGAGTTTGCAAGTGAAACAAACTACGAGTCAGTCATGGGACTGGTATCAGAAATCTACTTAACACATTTCATAATAAGGCTAATCACAGGACCACGCCGCTTTCGCGGAACGGGTTTACTCCATTGGATTGCCAGTGCTTTAAAACAAGTAAATCTTTAAAACATCGCAATGCTTTTTATAAAAATGAAGCCATTATAAGACTCAGTTCCCATCACACATGCAACGCAAACCGGAGGATAGAGTTTTACCTTATAATGGCCAAAATATGCTTGATACGAATAAAACAAAAGCATTTGATATTATTATTAGTGTTTATAGGCTTCAAAACAATTTCAATCATAACTATCAGTCATAGACGGCATTAATGCCCCATACCACTATGTCTTCAAATATAGGTATACAATCAAAACCGCACGGTGTCGTATTTGGAAATTGGATTTCCATTATGAACCGAGGCAAGGGATCATCCTCATTGAATTCGAGACGCTCTAGCCAGCCCCTCAGGAACAGCCGCAACTGCCCCTTGAATCGTCAGGGTTGGTCCACCGATGTGGATTATTATGCCTGAACACTGCGTCCCCACCGCCCTTTGGGGCGTAAATGAGCCAACGAATGGCTCCTTCGGCTTCAAATAGTTACCGGTATATCCGAGGCGCATCGCAACAGCAACAACCACATAGGTGAAAATAATATAACTGTCAGCCAGTTTAAGCACCGACACCACCTCTAGCTAGAAAGAAACGCAGGCCCTCCCTGATGTCCTCTCCCGTTTCTGGTTCATACCAGGGTGTGAGGCTCGCGAATTCACGTTATACACAAAGCTACGCCACACAGGCAGTGCTTTGATCATCAACCACAAGATTTTGCTTTTCAACAAAAGCCTTGATCACTGCATCTTAGCATGCCACACAGGCAATTCACGTTATGTAACTGATGGCTATCAATCACACGGAATGAATCCCAATGTCAGACACACAGTCCATTTACAAGTCCGTTCTGGGTCTGAACGAATCCGGAGGCACTTTATACCTCGCATACCCATCGATTTCCACGTACGTCTGGATGATCTGTAACACCCCACCTCCACCAGGGTGACTCTTGCAAGCACTCTAACTTTGGAGGGGCGTTTGAATCAGGTAAACATGCATAATGATATATCAAGGCAGAACAAGAACATATGTATATATGTAAACAGAGTAAATAACATAGGTAAAACAGCGGAAGATTTTAAACCATATCAAAACAAGTCTGGTACAACATAATATCAACTTCACAAATAAACAAGTCTAGATAAAACAACATCATCTGAAAACTGAAATACATAAGTGCTATCCCCAATATAAGTAATAACCATAGCTAGCTTCATGTCAAGACCGTACATGAGCTAAAATCCCACCAGCAAGCGATCAAAAATCCGGCTAAGCTCCAATATTCCCTCCCTGAGAACCTGGGGGGGGGGGGAACGGAAGAAAAGGGGCAAAAGAAAACAGGTCAATCAAAAAGACTAAGTAAGCCCTACTACAATCAATGTAAACTAATAAAGTTAACTGGCATGGGCAACAGGTATGATCATAAGGATAACAACATACTAGCATGGAGATTAACTAACAAGGTAGATAAAGGTGTCATCGCATAATCAGGATTAAGGTTTTGCACCATAGGTGTACTAGCAAACTAACAAGACTTGAATAAACAAATATTGATCCCTTGGCCCAAGCTTTGGCCCAAAAACATGAAGTGACCCTAATACAAGGTCCAATAACATGAAGTGACCCTAACATGAGGTCCAACCCAAACGGTCTAGTCGATCGGCTCCCTAAGCCTAACTCGTCACGTGTTGGTGTCAATACGGCCCAAACATGATTGTAGTCGAACTGTGCCGGGTCCACCCTTCGGGTGTATCAAGCCCTAGGGTGTCAACCCCTGGACACCATAAACATGAGTGCACAATCTCGATCTACTGGTACCCGTGCATGTCTTCTCCGGCTACGGACTGTGTGCACGACCAGAGTCCGCCCGGAACTACACCGGCGTACCACCCTGCCATCGTTTTTGGTCGCTTACCTCCAGCCCAGTAATCGTGCCCCCTCCCTAGCCTAGTCCCTACGGTCTTGATGATACAAACTTGGGATTACTGCTGGAGTGGGCCCCCCATTGCTAGGATTTTCTAGTGGGTTAAGTACAGTTTAACCCTCTTGCTAATCATAGATTAACTTGGTTAAGTGTAACGATGAGTTAACGACTTAACCCTGATTAATCTACCAAGCCCAAATTGGTTAAGTATTAAGTGGACCATGACTTAACCCTAATCATGATGCATTAATTAATTAATGCGCCTTAACCTCTCACATAAGACTTTGTTGCGGTTACTAGTTAAGCCGGTCGGTTCCGGGTAGCTTTACACCACCACTTGGTCTAACCTCGGGTCCAAGGTACCACATGACCAACTTCTCACATTGGGTCCTATTGTTTGTAGCAACTAGTTAAGCCGGTCGGTTCCGGGTAGGTTTACGCTACAAACTCAACCCAATCTCGAGTTGGCCACACTTATATTTTCTAAGTGTCATGTCCATCGTGTTTCCAAAACACATTACAAGTTTTCAAGCAATTGGGTAGACCTAACTTAATAGGTAAATTCCCAATGGGTAGACCTAACTTAATAGGTAAATTCCCAAGCTTATGTTTTTATGTCTTTTAAGTTTACCCAACCCCAAACGCAATCCCATCGCTTACATATCACAATAGCGCATAAAGGATAGAAAGAGGGAACTTGGCATAATCATGACATAAAAGTGTTGAAGCCACAATTCAACATGGTGGCATATGAAATGTACATATGTTCATATACTTGCATTAGGCCTCAAAAGCATGCATAAAACCAAACTTAGCATATTGGTGATACATGGTGATAAATGACATGTAAAAATGGCCATAAGTTCGCATTTAGCCTCACATGCAAGTTATCATAAGAGATATGATAACTTACATGTTGCCAAAACGCAACCTTTGGCATAAAGCTTGAAGCTTTATGTTCATAAGCCCAAGATAAGCTTGCATAACATGATAACATGAGCCAAATGATCACCCCAAACTTGCATAACATAACTTGCATATCATATGGCAACTTGCATATCAAACTTGCATAACATAACTTGATGAACTTGCATATCAAACTTGCATAACATAACTTGCATATCATATGACAACTTGCATATCAAACTTGCATAACATAACTTGATGAACTTGCATATCTCATCATAGTAAACTTGCATAACACATCATAATAAACTTGCATATCATACATTTAACTTTAAAGTTTAAGTATGAAAGTAGAATAGGGCTTACAATGCTTATGAGGACTCAAATGAGTATAGCAAATGTAAGAAAACCCTTATGCAACCAATTAAACCCCAAAAATGCAAGTAAAATTGATCAAAACTCTTTCTTTATGGTGCAAATATAGAGACTTGACTTGAATGCAAGCTAAAGAGGCTCATACAAGTTTAAAAACACTTGTATGCGTGGAAAATCTCATAAGAATTTGTTTAGGAATTTTATGAAGAGAGTGGAGGCCATGAGAGTATTGATTTTGCCATAGTTTAGTTGCTAGAATGAATAATGATGATTTAGGGTAGGTTAGGGTCTTATTTATAGATTAGGCAAGTGTTTGAGGCCATAGGATTAAACCCTAGTTGCAATCTCAGCCCTTAAAACCGAATCTGGCCCCCAAGCTCAACGCAAACCCAAAATGGTGCACCAGGCTAAACAGCCCGTCTGAGCCAAGTTGACAGCCCAGTCGACAGGGCTGTCGACTTGGTCTAACAAAGTCGACTCCCAAGTCGACAGGGCTGTCGACTTGGGGTGTTCTGGCGGGAATTTTCCCGCCTGGCCCAATAACCCTAATTTCCAAATTCAGATTTGAATTCGAAATCTGTTTTTACTTCGAAATTTTCTGAAAAACTTCGTTGGTCCTTAACCGGGTCATACGGACTCCGATTTTCGAAAACTCGGACTCAATTTCGCGTATTTTTCCGAGACGAACGCAATGGCATAGCCCGTTTCCCTTGATTCAGATTCTAAATAAAATTCTTCCTCGATTTACATTATTACAGGTTATTGAAAATACAGGTTGTTACATGATCCCCACTCATTATCCGTATTTCTGGATGCCTCCCAATCAGGACATCAGTTACCATCCAAACGACGTGAATCTCTCCAGTCTTCGACCACCGACTCCATCATCGACTTCTTATCGTCGACTAATTATTTGAAATGAGATTTAACTCGGCCTTTTCAAACAATTCACATATATTTAGAACTTAAATCAATTTATTGTCATTCCATATCGTTTATAATATTTTATAATAATTTTCCGCTATTTTTATTTAATTAAAAATAGCTTATTTTATTTAAACGGCGCTTCAGGCCATAACGCGGCCGTGGCGCTGTTTTTCTCCAGATTTGATTTACACATATCTGAAAATATACCATTGGATCTTCACAAAATTTATATCATTAGAAAGATCTTTTTAAAATGAATCCAACGGTTCCAGTTTCGGGAAAATACGACGGTCGGATCTCCCGGCATAATCGTTTGAAATTTCGATTTTAAAATACGAACTGCAGCATCGTTATTCGATTTAATTTATATATATATATATATAAACTTAATCGATTCTGGCGCTGTTTTTCTTCAGATTTGAATTAAAAATTCCAGACAATCCAACCGTTGGATCTTTACAAAGTTGGTGCCATTAGAAAGATATTTCCAAGGTGAACCCAAGGTTGCAGTTTTAGGAAGATCCGATGGCCGGATCCCCCGCAATAATCGTTTGAAATCACGGTTTCAAATTATGAACTACAGCTTCGTTATTCGATATATTTTAATTATAATTATATATATAATTATAATCGATTCTTCGATTTCAAAACCATATTCATTTGATACATTGGATAAAAATGATATTTTTATCCTACAGATATTTATTCCAACACATCACTATTTTTAACAGTTCATGTATACAATAAAATTTTTGATTTTTATTGTAAGAGAATTTATTTCAAAACACGATGATTTTATATCATTCAAACAGATGATAAAAATATGATTTTTATTATAAAAGAATTTATTTCAAAACAAGATTATTTTATATAGTTCAAACAGGTGATAAAATTGTGATTTTTATTACAAAAGGATTTATTTCAAAACACGATTATTTTATATAGTTCAAACAGGTGATAAAAAAGTTATTTTTATTAAAAAGGATTTATTTCAAAACATTAATGTCGTTCAACACATGAATTCCTATTTAACACACATATAATTTCAACACATGAAAATAATTCAAACATAGGAATATTATTCAAAATTTCGGCAGCATAACGGCAGGGTAGTTAAAATCGGGGCCGTCCCTAGTACGGCCCCTCGCTCTACCTTAAAGCCTCGCAGCTTTTGACAATTGGGATTTCATGCATCTAGTTCGCACGCAGGCGGCGTGTATATTTTTCTTTTCCACAAAACGAATCCTATGTGGATTCACCAAATAATTCTCAACCACAAACGGGTATTTTTCAACCACAATCAATCAATTTCAAACAACAAACAGTTCACATCACCCATTCGCTATCAACCAATTTTCACACCAATTACAACCAACAAATATCGTCCATGGTTTGTGGACGAGGGGCGTATATATATATTTATTTATTTATATAAGAAAATTTCACTTATATTCGACACATATATAATTTTTACAACGCATATATAACTTATACATCGAACATACAACTTATACAACGCTTATACATGTGGTGTACAATGCTTATATAACTCATACCTCGACTATATATTTTATACATAGTCATTTTCCATATCGTTTATAATTTAGAAATCTCACATTGGATTCCACTCCACCGAAATAGCAGAAAGCTCAGAAAAATATTCGGTCTCTTCTAGAAGGTAGAGGACGTCCTTACGGTCCCGGTGTCTCTTGTTTCACAGAATTTCAACCACAAACGAAAAAGATACAATTTTTACAGTGAAATCTAAAATTGCAACACTTAAAAGTGTTATAATCTGTTTAATTCACATCAGGTCGTTACCTGTCGAAGTGGTTCGAAATTAGGTCAGGGAAATTCGCGAAATCCGTGCAGCGTGAGGCCAATCAGGTGGTGCAGCATCGTTGAGGATCGAGAGGCGCGTCAGCGGGTCCTCCCACGGTCGAGCTCGAACTGATGGTTGCGGTGGAATCAGGCGATGAACGGGCGAACTTTGTGGGCCCAGTTCTCGACAGAGACAAGGCAAGGGAGGGCGAGGGATGGTCGGATTTGAAGGGGAGGAGGAGGGCTTTCGATCTTGGTTGGTGGCGGAGACTGGCGTGGACGGAGGCGGCGGGAAAGTGGTCGGGAACGGAGGAGCAGCAGTCGTTGTTGATTTGGAGAGAGGCGGGCAGGTTTTTCTGATTTTGGGAAAATAAAAATAATAAAGGAAAAATCCTATTGGCCCGCTATTTATATATTTTGAAAATTAGGATTTTGCACACGATCTCCAATTCAAGTCCAACGAATGTCAACCAAAGCTAATTACACCTATCCTGGACACAATGAGATATGTTTCGAAGGTCCATTCGAATATTGAAGTCAATTTTCATTCAAATTAAAATATAAAACATTTAATATTTAATTTGAACGTACATTTCAATTTTCTGGGGCCACATACGGATTCTACAAATCCCCGAAAAATAAATATAGCTATGTTTTGACGATACGGTCCCAACAAAACTAGTTTCGTCGAATTCTGAGGTCATTTGCAAAATGGCCCTTTTTTGGTCGATCCAATTTAACTATAATTGATCAAAACTCGTTTTCCTTTGCAACGCTCACATACTAGCTTCAAAAATTATGAAATTTGAAACCTAGCAATAATTTGACATCCCGGATCCAACAAAAGTGGTTTCGTCGAATTCCGAGGTCGTTTGCAAAATGTCTATTTTCAAGGGTGATATATTCTCTATAGCGACCTTTCTGAATATTCATTTGGCCATAACTTTTGATTCCCGCAATGAAACTTCAATTTTTCAGATTCGTTAGAAAGATATTCACTAACAGATATAAATATTTTTGGTTTCACTAAAATCCGTTTTGTTTTGCACCTAGTACAGTCATGCGAAGTTTGAATTCAAATTTTGAAACTACCGCGCCATTTCTGGCCTTGTTTATAATTAGAATTAATTATTTTCATTTTCAAATGTCGATTCAAACTTACTTTTCATCGTTATTATTTAAAATAACTATTTTAAATATTTAAAATCCACTTAAATAGTCAATTTAAAATTTTTAAACTGGTTCAGATTTTCTGGGTTGTTACAATCTCCCCTACTTAAAACTTTTTGTCCCCGAAAAGGAACAAAGCCGAAAGTGGTTTGATTAATCAATTCTACGTTCAATCTGGCTTCCATTCTCCAACTTTTTAGTTTCTAAGAATTTTCAAATTCTTCAAAAATTTGGCTAACACCCGGAATTTTTGAAAAATTTCGCCATAACCTCCTTTGTACGGGGAGGGTTTTGGAACTTTATTGGGCCGTATTAGGTACCCAATAAATCCTATAAAGCATACACATATTTATTGTGATATATTCTTGTGTTTACAGGGGAGTGTGTACAGGTAATAACTCCAGAGAATAAATTCTCATCACCCTGTCAAAGCCTGAGGGAGTGTGTATTTTTAATTGCTCCAGAGAATAAATTCTCGTCACCTTGTCCCGTGAGGGAAATAAATAATCCATGTGCCGTATCTAATAACTAGGGAGACGTGATTATTGTCAACTCCAGACTCGTGTGGGGTTTTTATTAATCTAACAATTTTACTGTTACAATTTTATATGGTCCATATCAGTCATCAATTCAACCTGTAATATATAGTCCATAGCTGTCATCGGTTCAACCTGTAATGTATAGTCATCCCCATATAAGCCTCTCGCTCGTATGGTAAATCTTCAACCTCATCACACAAGCTCCAAATGCTTGTGTGGTATGTGATGAAGTATGCTATCTTCAAGAAGTATGCCATCTTCAAGAAGTATGCCATGCAGTGTAGTTCAAAATAAAATCTTTACTCAACAGCTAATCCATTTACCTGTTCAAACATATATAATGCACATGTATATATTTCTAGTTAATCTTTTAATCAGTTCAATGTGTGGTTTATTCGAATAAATTCTTCCATTCATTCTATTATTGATTTAATTAACTATCATTCTAATAATTTAATCCATCAAACTCTAAATCACACAACACAAACATCAAACAATTTATTTTTAACTTTTCAAAACTACTCGAATTAATTCATATACTCCTTTAAAATCATTCAGACTATATGATAAAAAAAATTCATTCATGAAAAGAAAACAACAACTAAGTAGAGAACAAAATGGAAATTGCAAAATACGGTAAATGTACCTTGCACTAGAGTCAATCAGAGATGTCCACCCTGCACTTGGGATAGGCTTTCTTAACGCTCTCCTCAGTTTCCCAAGTACAGTCTCGCGGATCTCCACTCCACTGCACTTTGACTAAGTGAACCTTCTTGTTCCTCAGCTCTTTGGTTTCTTTGCCAATAATCTTTATCGGCTCTCTCCTCACAGCCAATTCTGGAGTAATATCCAAGAACTCTTGAGATGCTTCTTCCACAACCGAGTCCGGATCATGTACATGCTTTCTAAGTTGAGATACGTTGAACATATCATGTACTCCAGGCAACCAGTCAGGTAATTTAACTCTATAAGCAAGAGTTCCAATCCATTCAATAATAGGAAAGGGACCAATGAATCTCGGCACCAACTTCCCAGTTTTATCGAATCTGATTACTCCCCTCATCGGAGAAACTTTAAGATACATATAATCGCCAACAGCAAACGACACATCTCTTCTTCTAGAATCCGCATAACTTTTCTGTCGGCTTTGAGCTGCTAGCAATCATTTCTTAATGAAATTGACTTTATCCACAGCTTCGCGAATGATATCTGGTCCCAATACAAGCCTATTACCAGGTTAAACCCAACAAGCAGGAGATCGGCACGGTCTACCATACAACGCTTCGAATGGTGACATGGTCAGGCTCGCTTGATAGCTATTGTTGTATGAGAACTCAGCCAAATGTAAATGGTCTTCCCATGATCCACCTAAGTCTAGAACACAAGCCCGCAACAAATCTTCTAGAATACGATTTACCCTCTCAGTTTGACCATTTGTCTGAGGATGATAAGCGGTGCTCAAGTTCAGTTTCGTTCCCAGTTCTACTTGAAATGCCTCCCAGAACTTTCTGGTAAATATTGGATCTCAATCACTAACTATATTGAGCGGCACTTCATGTAGCCTAACAATTTCCATGAAATAAATCTGCGCCAGACTCTGAGCAGTTCTGTTCGATCTGACAGGTATGAAATGGGCGGTCTTCGTGAAGCGATCTACGATCACCCAAATACTGTCATTTCCTTTTCGGGTCCTGGGCAACCCATCTATGAAATCCATAGAAATGTGTTCCCATTTCCAACCTGCAACATCGAATGGTTGCAACAATCCGGCAAGTTTCTGCTGGTCGCTTTTGACTAGTTGGCAAGTAGGACACCTGCTGACATATATTGAAACATCCCTCTTCATAGCCTTCCACCAGAATGTTCGCTTGAGATCATTATACTCAGCTTGGATTTGTGACATTCGTCTAACACTTCTATTTTGAGCTCGGGGACGTCGAGAACACAAATCCTTCCTCCCAATCTCAGAATCCCCTCGTTATCTATTTGAAAAACCGAGGATTCGCCTTTTTGAATCCTTCTGCTCATACCCTAAATAAAATTATCATCCTTCTGAAGAATAGATAATTTGTCAATCAAGGAAGTCGTAATAATAAAACTGGCGATCATTACACTCTTCCGACTTAGCGCATCGGCGACGACATTGGCTTTCCCTGGAGTGTACAGAATCTCAAAATTGTATGTTGCAAGGAACTCTAGCCAACGTTGTTGCCTCAGATTCAGGTCTTTCTGGGTGAACAGATACTTTAGCGACTGATGATCGGTATATAGTTCGAACCTCTCACCCAGAAGATAGTGTCTCCAGATTTTTAAAGCAAATACGATAGCCAACAACTCAAGATCATGAGTAACGTAGTTCTTTTCATGTGGCTTCAGCTGACGGCTAGCATAAGCTACCGCCTTACCTCTTTGCATTAATACTGCACCAAGGCCTTCTCTAGAGGCATCTATCCAGACTTTCAAGTCCTCATTGCCATCTATTATTGTTAGCACTGGAGCAGTTGTCAGTTTCAATTTCAGCTCTTGGAAAGCTTCCTCACATACCGGAGTCCAATTGAACCGCAAATGTTTCTTAGTCAGTTTCGTTAAGGAACTGGATGTCTTTGCGTAATCCTTAATGAATTTCCGATAATAACTGGCCAACCCGAGAAAACTTCTGACTTCTGTGAGAGTACGAGGCTGTTTCCAATTTGAATCACGGTGATTTTACTTGGATCCACAGCAATTCCCTCTTTTGACACGACGTGGCCAAGAAACTTCACTTCATCATGCCAGAATATACATTTGCATAGTTTAGCTTTCAATACATTCCTTCCTATAATTTCTAGAACTTGCTCCAAATGCTTTTCATGTTCGGCCTTTGACTTAGAGAAGATTAGAATATCATCAATAAAAACCAGGACAAACTTATTCAGGACCCCTCTGAACACTCTATTCATTAAATCGACGAAGTAAGCTGGAGCGTTACATAAGCCGAACGGCATTATTAACTACTCATAGAATAAGTCTGGACCTTTGAATGATGTCATAGGAACACACTCTTCAGCAATACGAAGCTGATGGAAACCTGTAGCTAGGTCCATCTTTGAAAATACTTGTGCTCCATTCAGACGATCCAAAAAATCATCGATTCGCGGCAATGGATATTTATTCTTTATTGTCTGCTTGTTCAAGTCGCGATAGTCCACACATAATCGCAGAGAACCGTCAGACTTTGGGACAAACACCACTGCTGCTCCCCAATCAGAGAAACTAGGTCTGATCAGACCCTTCCATACAAGCTGTCGAGTTTGATTGTCTAGTTCTTCTTTCCGCTTTAGGGTCATCCTCCGAATAGCGTGCACTACTGGCCTTACATTCGAGATTAAAGCAATTTTGAAATCTATTTCTCTCTGCGGAGGTAAGCTAACCACTTCTTTGAACACATCCGCATAATTCTTTACGACATGAATATCTTTGATGAGGTCGGGAATATCCTCTGTGACTACAGGGACATTTTCTATTTGAGCAGGAGAAACATCTAGAGCTGACCAAAAGTCTTTTCTATTAGAATTCTGACCTTCACAGGGAATGGTTATATAATCTCCTGATTTAATCTTGGCCCTAACAACTCTGTCGGCGCACTTAACCTCTGCTTCATATTTGGTTAACCAATCCAATCCCAAAATAAGATCGAATTTAGTAAAATTCATTATGATAGAGAAGGTAGGGAACTTATAAAAAGAAAAAGAGACAGGCACCGCACAAATCCAGCTAAGATCGAGAGAACCCCCAACCGGATTATGGACAGTGATGGGTTCCTTGAGCTTTCTCAATTTCAAATCTAACTTCTTGACCGCATCCTTTACAATAAAGCTTCGTGACGTGCCTATGTCAAACAGTACTTTGACTGGAATGTTTTTGACAGTAAGCGTGCCTTCCAAAACATCAGTCATCCCCTGACTAGCTAAGGGTGTTGCGGTTTCTACCACTTCATTCACATGCAATTTGGTCCTTGTTAACATCCACCAGTCTTGCTTTACGTGACCAGCCCGATGACAAAGATTACATTCTCGGGTTGATTGAAACTTGTTCTTGGATTGAGATTCATCCTTTCTTCGTTTGTTCGAAGATTTACATCTTATCGCCAAATGTCCTTGCCTATTGCAACTTGATCATGTGGCAGTCTTTAACGGTTCTTTCTCAGATCTAGTCCTTTTTCTCTTGGCTCTGGGCTCCTTACTGACCTCAAGCATCGTACTGGCCTCAGGGTTATCAGTCACCGAATCCACTTTGTTACTCGAACTGACTTCCTCTTCGTCGCGCAACATACCTTCCTTAGCTAGATCTTCATATTGATATGCCATGTGTATCATTTCAGAAAAAGGAAGCTTCACATGCCTTATTACACTATTTTGGTACCTTCTTTGCAGGCCATGAATAAACCTCAGATTCTTTCTCTTCGGATTTTGAATCAGATGAGGGGCAAAATGAGAAAGTTCATTGAATTTCTTATGATATTCGGGATTGGTCATATCTCCTTGTATCAGATAGGAGGATTCATCACATAACCGCTTAGTTGCTTCAGGAGGAGTAAATCTTTCTAGGAAAATCACTTTGAATCTATCCCAGGTGATATCACCTTCTGGATTATCTTTAATAATCGAATCCCACCAGAACAAAGCTTCGTCTTTGAGTGGCCAAGATGCCACTAATCTTTTCTGGTCATCCCTCAGCTTTAAACCGTCAAAGATTTTCTCAGCCGAACGAGTCCAAGCTTGTGTTTTCATAATAGATTCTTCGCCCGAGAATGGTATTCCACCCATATTTTGATACTTAATTAACCGAGCCTCAATATCTGGTTCTGAATTCCTTCAATTTCTGAAACTCATTTTCTAGTACTTCTGCAAATAGCAGATCAAGTGTCAGGTGAACAGAAAAGATATTTCAAGACATAGAGACAAATACCTGAATGTAAATGTGTCTACTTGGGTGTATTTCATTCTGCTTTACTCATACTAGGATATTACTGATCCTATCTGTAATGAACTACCCGTCCTAGAACACTACTGGTTCTATTTCTGACGAGTTCGCTAATACGTTATATTCCAGCACTAAGCTTGAACAAAGCTCTGATACCACGTGTGACGACCCCAAAACCCGGTACTACGGTGTTAAGGGTAATCTTTGGATTATAACACATAAACAGAAATAACAGAACAGAATTAAATAAATACACCAGATAATGAACAAATAATACACTAGATAAACATAATCATCAGAGTTACACAGTATACAGGATCATACTTAGTACAAATACAGTTCAGCTATACATAAATGTCAACAGTGGAAAACAAACATAATATGTACAATAGGAGCTGAATAGCATAAAAAGAGATAAATGATAGAATCCATCTTCATCTCCAGCTATCCAGAAAGAGCCTGCTAAAACCTGAATACAAGGCTGCCCGTGTAGAAAAAGGGGCACCCGAGTTTGCAAGTGAAACAAACTATGAGTCAGTCATGGGACTAGTATGAGAAATCTACTTAACACGTTTCATAATATGGCTAATCACAGGACCACGCCGCTTTCGCGGAACGGGTTTACTCCAGTGGATTGCCAGTGCTTTAAAACAAGTAAATCTTTAAAACATCGTAATGCTTTTTATAAAAATGAAGCCATTATAAGACTCAGTTCCCATCACACAATGCAACGCAAACCGGAGGATAGAGTTTTACCTTATAATTGACAAAATATACTTGATATGAATAAAACAAAAGCATTTGATATTATTATTAGTGTTTATAGGTTTCAAAACAATTTCAATCATAACTATCAATCATAGACGGCATTAATGCCCCATACCACTATGTCGCCAAATATAGGTATACAATTAAAACCGCACGGTGTCGTATTTGGAAATTGGATTTCCATCATGAACCGAGGCAAGGGATCATCCTCAACGAATTCGAGACGCTCTAGGCCGCCCCTCAGGAATAGCCGCAACTTGCCCCTTGGATCGTCAGGGTCGGTCCACCGATGTGGATTATTATGCCAGAACACTGCATCCCCCCGCCCTTTGGGGCGTAAATGAGCCAACGAATGGCTCCTTCGGCTTCACATAGTCACCGGTATATCTGAGGCGCCTCGCAACAGCAACAACCACATAGGTGAAAATAATATAAATGTCAGCCAGTTTAAGCACCGACACCACCTCTAGCTAGAAAGAAACGTAGGCCCTCCCTGATGTCCTCTCCCGTTTTTGGTTCATACCGAGGTGTGAGGTTCGTGAATTCACGTTAGACACAAAGCTACGCCACACAGGCGGTGCTTTGATCATTAACCACAAGACTTTGCTTTTTCAACAAAAGCCTTGATCACTGCATCTTAGCATGCCACATAGGCATTTCACATTATGTAACTGACGGCTATCAATCATACAGAATGAATCCCAATGTCAGACACACAGTCCATTTACAAGTCCATTCTGGGTCTGAGCGAAACCGAAGGCACAATATACCTCGCATACCCATCGATTTCCACGTACGGTTGGATGATCCCCACTCATTATCTGTATTTCGGGATGCCTCCCAGTTAGGACATCTGTGATAGCCCGTAACTTCCCCGGTAAGGAAAGCCCGGATTACCTTGAGAACAGGACAAATCAGAACACAAACAAAAGAACATTTCATTGTCATTACAACAATTCCATCAGATACAACAATATACAGAGTATGAATGAATAAAATACATCGATAAATATCAGAGATTACAATAATTATATAGCAGCGGAAAATAATACAAAATACAATTGAAGGAGATATACGGATACAAAGCTTTCCGAACATCATTGCAGTTGTAAACCAGGTTCCTGTGGATATAAATCTGCAAAACCAAAACTACTAGCTGCCCGTGTCGAAAATAAGGGCACCCAGAGTTTAGGTTAAAACAATAAACTCCAGGTCAGTCATGTGACTAGTGTGAGAACTAAAACAGTTATAAATTCTTATTTTAAAGTTCGGTAAAACAAGGGACCACGCCGTATAACACGGAACGGATTTTTACCCCAAGGATACCAGTGCATAAACAAACAGCGCCATGCTAAATAAAGAACAATGAAGCTGTTATAAGAACTAGGTCCCATCACACAATGCAACGCATGCCGGAGGATAGGGTTTTCCCTTATAACAGCCAAGGAATGCTTCATATGTGAAATTCCATCTTTTATTATTACTATAAGTGAAGAAAACAACTTCAATCATAAGTATAAATCACAGACGGCATAGCTACCATATACTATGTCGCCATACTAGGCTCTACAAATAAAACCGGAATACAAGTATTGGAAATTGGATTCCCGTCATGAGTCGAGGCAAGGGGCAAGCTCCTCTCCGACTCGAGACACTCTAGCAAATGCCTCAGGACCCCACTATGATCCTTGGATGCTTCAGGGCCGGTCCTACCTTACTTTTGAGGATTAATTAGTCCTGAACACACGTTTCCCGGTACTAACAGACCTAATCGATGCGCCTCATCCAACAACCACACAGGTGAAAATTATATAAATGTCAAGGCTGGTAGGTCACTGACACCACCCATAGCTAGAAAGAAACGTCGTGCTCTGCCTGTAGTCCGTATCCCGTTTTTGACTCATACCAGGGTGTAAGGCTCGCGAATTCACGTTATACACAAAGCTACGCCACACAGGCCGTGCTTTGATCATCAACCACAAGACTTTTCTTTTCAACAAAAGCCTTGATCATTTGCCACTTACGCGTGCCACACAAGCAATTCATGCCATGCGATTGATATCTATCGATATATAACCTCTGAGCTCGTACGTCTCAGAGAAGGGCGTTAAGCAAGAGAATAAATTCTCCACCACCAAGCGGATATATATTTAATAGAAATCAATCACACAGAATAAAATCCAGTGTCAGACACACAGTCCATTTACAAGTTTGTTCTGGGTCTGAATTAAACCAGAGGCACTTTCCTCGCATATCCGTCGATATCCAAGTACATCTGGACGACCACCAACTGATTCCCTCATCTTGGGTGTACAACCCAATCAAGATCATCAGTAATCACCCAAAGGATGTGAAGACTTCCGGTCTTCAACCACCGTCTTCATATTCGACATATCGTCAAATCGGTTATTCAGAATGGGTAAACCCCGGTCTTTCCAAATAACCCACGTATATAATAAAAAAAGTTACAAAAACAAGACATACGCCTCATTCCAATTCTGAATATTCATTTATTCAATTATTCACATTCTTTGGGAAAGGTTCATATTAATTTTATCAAAGATAAATTCTTTAAAATTTATTCTTTAATCTTCCTTTGGATGTCATATCAAACCAGTCGGGATTAACGAACCACACCGAAATAATTATTTATTTTATTTCCCCATCCCAACCTATTCATCCCATGGAGTAAAACTGTTATTACCCCATAACTAACACCACGGTGTTATCGGTAAATTTAATTAACATTTCACGTTTAAATCTAATTAAAGATTTACTGTCGCTCGGAGCAAAACTAGCGATACTCCATTCTCGATCACTTTCCAAATCCGATAATTTAAATTATCAATTCACATTTCAATCTAATTAAAGATTCATTAAAACTCCTTTTACTGGGTTAAAGAACTAATGCCATTTAAAACACAGTTCACGATAAACCCAAATCTCATTTGATATTAAATACAAGGCTCTGAATAGAAAATATACCGGCTTATATTCAATATCAAATTCTGATTATTTTTAAAACCACTTCAAATCCAATTTTATTTATTTAAAAATATTGGATTTTAATTCTAGTTCAAAACTAGTTCATTTCCATAAAAATATATTTTTATCACTTCAAATAGGGAATTTTTCATCCCAGTTCTTTCCAAATCATATATTATAATTTTACATAAATTATAGATATTTTTAATAATTTATCAAGGCCCGTACAATCGATTTCCAATAACGGTCGTCGAACTGTACTTACAGCAACCTTTTCTAAATTTGATTTGGACATATCTCCAAATCCAACCGTTAGATTTCACATTTTCAATATTGGTTAAAAACCTCTTTTCGATTCGAACCCAACGGTTCCGGTTTTAGGAGAATCTGACGGTCGGATCTCCCGAAATGTCCGCACGAAGTCAATGGTCGAAATTCGTGAACTGCCGCAGCGCGGCGCGTTCTATTCAGGCCATTATATTACATATATAATATATAATTCGTCGATTTCCATTTAAAACGAATTTTATAATTCGTTTTAAATTCGTTTCAAAAAAAATTTCAACTTCATATTCAATTTCCAATCAAAAATGAATTTTTCCTTATAAATTCGTTTACATTCATTTCCATTCAATTCGAATTCATTTCAACTTGAATTCATTTTAATTCAATTTCAATTCGAATTCATTTTAATTCAATTTCAATTCGAATTCAATTCAAATTGATTTCAATTCAATTTCAATCATGTTCAATTCAAAATATTCGATTATGAAATCACTTTTCAATATTCATTATAAAATGAATAAAATCGATAAAAATATCGTTCGCGTCAAAATAACGTATCTCTAATCAACACGGCTTTATATTTTTCAAAGACTTCTTTATTCTATTCAACAAATGAATATTTATTCTATTCAACACATGAATCTATATTTATTTCAACACTTGACTAATCTCAACAAATGAGTACTGTCAACACAACTATTTTTGTTATATAATATATTTTATAAAATTTTGATAAAGATGTTAATTTTTATTGTTAAAATATTTCGTTCAACACCTGACTAATATCAACGTATGAATACTGTCTACACAACTATTTTTGTTATATAATATATTTTATAAAATTTTGATAAAGATGTTAATTTTTATTGTTAAAATATTTCGTTCAACACCTGACTACTCTCAACGAATGAGTACGGTCAACACAAGAACTTTTATTTTGTAATATTCTTTATTTTTCCAATTGGAGTGAGGCCCAATCAATTACCATATAATGTTAATTATATGGATTCCATACAACACATGTATATAATAGCAACGATAAATATTCAACCATCATCCAAAGTGCACAATACCACTTGTTTGTCAACCTATCGATCAAGAAACAACTATACAATTGGGACTAGTGTACGTTAAATATCATCCCAATACCCATGTAGGGTTTCACAACAACAAACACTGAATATTATTTGTGCAGTTGGGCGATGTGTAAAATTTATTGTCCTAATCAATATGAGTTAAAACAGTGTATATAAACAAACCGTCTGGTTTGTAAATGAATATTTTATTTTATTCACACAAAAAAAAAATATTTTTAATGATAAAATATTTTATTTCAACACATGAATTTCTATTCAGTTCATTTACACAATAAAACGATATTTTTATTTTTCTAACTTATTTCAGAAAAATTCGCGGCATAACGGCGCAATACTAGAAACGGGACAAGGCCTAGCCTTATCCCCGGTCTAGTGATGACCCACGCCATACACATATCAGTCCAGTTAATTCCATTTCACCAAACAATAAAATTCAAATCAAATATTCTAACCAATTACACAACCAAACAAACAAGTCCATGGTCTGTGGACGAGGGTGTCGGGTGCTACTAAACACCGTTTGCATCCTAGTATATATTTTATAACTAGAAGAATAAATTAAAAGGTGAGAAGTTCTCACAGAGGGTTCCACTCCGCCGTGCTTTGCTGTTGAACTGCTGAACCGTCTAGATCCGTTGAAATTCCAATTCAGCCCTTTTTACGCTGTTCAAATGAAGATTATATTTTTATCACTTCTTCATATATACTTTCGACGCTTTATTCTATATAAAAATTATATTTTTATATTTCTACTTCTTATATAAAGATCGAATTTTTTATTTCAACGCTATAAAAATCTCATTTTTACTTCACTATATTTATAATAAAAATCGGATTTTTATTGCGCTACATATATAAAGATAATATTTTTATATTCTCTATTTTATAGAAATTCTATTTCCAATAAAATACTTATATAAAATAGTATTTTTATATCTTCTATTATATAAAGATCATATTTTTATTCTTCACATTATAGAAAAATCAAATTTTTATTATCTATATAATATAAAAATCATATTTTTATATTTCCTACATAATAAAGATCGAATTTTTATCATCTATATTATATACAAATTATATTTTTATTATCTCTACTACATAAAGATAATATTTTTAGCCTTTCTATAATATAAAAATTATATCTTTATTATCTATACAATATAAAAATAACATTTTTAATATTTCTACTATAGAAAAATTATATCTTTAACATTTCTATTATATAAACGTATAATATTTCTTATAAATCAAAATCATAATTTTTATAACACCTCTAACTTATCATTAACTAATAAATTAACACATTAGTTTAAAAAATCAAACTTTCCTTATTTAAATTCGAATATTTAATTCGTTGTTCTCTAATTGCTTTAAATTAGAACAAATAAATAAAAATAAGGTAAAAACTTACTCTGATTTCAGTTTTCAGTGGAGTGGGGGGTTTTCGGCGTCGAGGAATCGGAGAAAGGGAGGAGGGCTGAGCGTTTCTCGCGTGGAAGGAAGAAACAGGGGAAGAAGAAGAAGGAGAGGGGGCGGCGGCAGGTGGTGGCGCCCCGCCTGAGGCGGCGGCGGCGACAATTGGGAGGGGAGAAATCGTTGGAGTGGAGAGAGAAGGGGAGGGTCGCCGTCTTCTTGGGAGGCGGCGCCAGAGGTGCGCCGCCCCTGGTGGCCGCGGCGGCGGTCTTCCCCGACCGTCGCTCGCCACTCTCCCTTTTTTTTCTTTTTTTATTTATTTCGAATGAATCGAGAATGAGGGGGGGGCAGAGAGAAAGGATATATAATAGTATTTTACATTATTTAGTTATTCAATTTTAAAAAGCAACTTTTATTTTCGACCTCGAAACGAGACCCACCGCCTGTCGTCCATAGTTAATTAACCCCATTCCGAACACAATGGGATATGTATCGTAAGCTGATTCGATCGTTTCGATCAGTTTCCGTCAAAATCAACATATAACTCTATATATTGAATTTGAACGGGCATTTCATATTACCGGGGACACATACGGACTCGAAAAATTCCAGAAAAATATTTTCTAGCTTCGTATTGACGATTCGGTCCCTACAAAACTAGTTTCGTCAAATTCTGAGACCGTTTGAAAAATGGCCATTTTCCAGTTGATTAAAATCAACTGAAACTGGTCAAATGCGTTTTCCTTTGCCACGCTCACATATTGATTCGAAAATTTATGAAAATTGGAATCTAGCAATAACATGACATCACGGATCCAACAAAAGTGGTTTCGTCGAAATCCGAGGTCATTTGCAAAATGGCTATTTTTAAGGGGCCAGAATTCCATAGCGACTATTCTGAAAATTCATTTGGACATATCTTTTGATTCTCGTATTATGAAATTTTGATTTTTCTGATTCGTTGGAAAGATATTCTCAAATAGAGTCTATTATTTTTGGTTTCACTAAATTCCGATTTATTTTGAATCCTGTACATTCATTTGAAGTTTGAAATCGAATTATCGAACTACTGCGCCATTTTCAATTCCTTTTATAATTTAAAATAATTATTTATATTCTGACGACGATCTATATAACATATACGTTCGAATTATATTCAAAATAAATTTTTCGTCGTTTTTATTTAAAATAATCTATTTTAAATATCCAAAATTCATTAAAATTGCCAAATTTAAATTTTAAACTGGTTCGCATTTTCGGGTTGTTACAATCTCCCCCACTTAAAAATTTTCGTCCTCGAAAAGGAACGAAGCCGAAAATTGTTTTAAAAACCAACTTAACTTTCATTGTTTTCGATACGGCTTAAGTTCTTCAACTTTTCAGTTTCTAAGAACCTTTCAAATTTTTCAAAAAATTTGGCTAACACCCTAAATTTCCGAAAAATTTCTCCCTAACCTCCCTTGCACCGGGGACTTCGGGATATTTCATATAGCCTCCCATGGCCTTCTTCAATCAAAAAGAAAAAGAAAAAGCCAAGCGGCTAGCCAATCGGCTCATAAAATCATCATCACCCAAATAAAACAGTAAATTATGGTAAACATGTACCTATTTGTTGGGCAAACAAATTTTATTCTACTGCTCTAGCCTCCTTGCAATGACCTGTTCAATAGATATACATGTACAAGCATGCAATCCCTAATAATTTTCAATACAGTTCAATATTTGGTTCAATTTGGCCCAAATTCACCGTTCATTCATATAATGGTTTAAATAAATAATCATACAACACAACCATCAATCAATTAGTGAATTATCATTTCAAACTCATAATTTTGATATATATACAGAAAATCATGTTTTTGATGCCAAATCACAACAATGTTTTCTAGCTATATTTTGGTTCTCACACCAGTCTAATGGAAATATATAGTTATCACACCTTCGTAACACGAAAATAAATATTGGTGATGGCGCGCCATCATCAGAATCATGTCCGGGCAACTAAAGTATGATCCTATATCTACCTAGTATATTAAAACGTCGAAAATACGTTCATGACGCGTATATGCAAAATCTTTATATACTGGATTGTCCAAATTCAAAATAAATAAATATTCAAATACGTATAAAATGATTTAAATTTTCAAAACAAAATTGGTTTTCATTTTAAAAATATACTCTTCACACTCGTTCTAGGATACTACTGATCCTATCTCTAACGAGTAATTCTAATTGGATATTACTAATCCAATATTTGATGAGTTCTTTCGTATGGTTCTAATGTGCCTTGTTCTCTGAGCTTTGTAAACCAAAGCTCTGATACCAACTGTGATAGCCCATTACTTCCCCAGTAAGGAAAGCCCGGATTACCTTGAGAACAGGACAAATCAGAACACAAACAGAAGAACATTTCATTGTCATTACAACAATTCCATCAGATACAAGAATATACAGAGTATGAATGAATAAAATACATCGATAAATATCAGAGATTACAATAATTATATAGCAGCGGAAAATAATTAAAAAATACAACTGAAGGAGATATACGGATACAAAGCTTTCCGAACATCATTCCAGCTGTAAACCAGGTTCCTGTGGATATAAATCTGCAAAACCAAAACTACTAGCTGCCCGTCTCGAAAATAAGGGCACCCAGAGTTTAGGTTAAAACAATAAACTCAAGGTCAGTCATGTGACTGGTGTGAGAACTAAAACAGTTATAAATTCTTATTTTAAAGTTCGGTAAAACAAGGGACCACGCCGTATAACACGGAACGGGTTTTTACCCCAAGGATACCAGTGCATAAACAAACAGCGTAATGCTAAATAAAGAACAATGAAGCTGTTATAAGACCCAGGTCCCATCACACAATGCAACGCAAGCCAGCGGATAGGGTTTTCCCTTATAACAGCCAAGGAATGCTTCATACGTGAAATTTCATCTTTTATTATTACTATAAGTGAAGAAAACAACTTCAATCATAAGTATAAATCATAGACAGCATAGCTACCATATACTATGTCGCCATACTAGGCTCTACAAATAAAACCGGAATACACGTAATGGAAATTGGATTCCCGTCATGAGTCGAGGCAAGGGGCAAGCTCCTCTCCGATTCGAGACACTCTAGCAAATGCCTCAGGACCCCACTATGATCCTTAGATGCTTCAGGGCCGGTCCACCTTACTTTTAAGGATAAATTATTCCTGAACACACGTTTCCCGGTCCTAACAGACCTAATATCGAGGCGCCTCATCCAATAACCACACAGGTGAAAAGTATATAAATGTCAGGGCTGGTAGGTCACTGACACCACCCATAGCTAGAAAGAAACGTCGTGCTCTCCCTGCAGTCCGTATCCCCTTTTTGACTCATACCGGGGTGTGAGGCTCGCGAATTCACGTTATACACAAAGCTACGCCACACAGGCCGTGCTTTGATCATCAACCACAAGACTTTGCTTTTCAACAAAAGCCTTGATCATTTGCCACTTACGCGTGCCGCACAGGCAATTCATGCCATGCGATTGATATCTAACGATATATAACTTCTGAGCTCGTACGTCTCAGAGAAGGGCGTTAAGCAAGAGAATAAATTCTCCGCTGCCAAGAAGATATATATTTAATAGAAATCAATCACACAGAATAAAGTCCAGTGTTAGACACACGGTCCATTTACAAGTTCGTTCTGGGTCTGAACGAAACCGGAGGCACTTTCCTCGCATATCCGTCGATCTCCAAGTACGTCTAGATGACCACCAACTGATTCCCTCATCTTGGGTGTACAGCCCAGTCAAGATCTTCAGTAATCACCCAAACGATGTGAAGACTTCCGGTATTCAACCACCGTCTTCATCTTCGACATATCGTCGAATCGGTTATTCAGAATGGGTAAACCACGGTCTTTCCAAATAACCCACGTATATAATAAACAAATGTTACACAAACACAACATACGCCTCATTCCAATTCTGAATATTCATTTATTCAATTATTCACATTCTTTGGGAAAGGTTCCCATTAATTTTATCAAAGATAAATTCTTTAAAATATATTCTTTAATCCTCCTTTGGATGTCATATCAAACCAGTCGGGATTAACGAACCACACCGAAGTAATTATTTTTTTTATTTCCCCATCCCAACCTATTCATCCCATGGAGTAAAACTGTTATTACCCCATAACTAACACCACGGTGTTATCGGTAAATTTAATTACCATTTCACGTTTAAATCTAATTAAAGATTTACTATCGCTCGAAGCAAAACTGGCGATACTCCATTCTCGATCACTTTCCAAATCCGATAATTTAAATTATCAATTCACATTTCAATCTAATTAAAGATTCATTAAAACTCATTTTACTGGGTTAAAGAACTAATGCCATTTAAAACACAGTTCACGATAAACCCAAATCTCATTTGATATTAAATACAAGGCTCTGAATAGAAAATATACTGGCTTATATTCAATATTAAATTCTGGTTATTTTTAAAACCACTTCAAATCCAATTTTATTTCTTTAAAAATATTGGATTTTAATTCTAGTTCAAAACTAGTTCATTTCCATAAAAATATATTTTTATCCCTTCAAATAGGGAATTTTTCATCCCAGTTCTTTCCAAATCATATATTATAATTTTACACAAATAATAGATATTTTTAATAATTTTATCAAGGGCCGTACAGTCAATTTCCAATAACGGTCGTCGAACTGCACTTACAGCGACCTTTTCTAAATTTGATTTGAACGTATCTCCAAATCCAATCGTTAGATTTCACATTTCCAATATTGGTTAGAAAGCTCTTTTCGATTCGAACCCAACGGTTCCGGTTTTAGGAGAATCCGACGGTCGGATCTCCCGAAATGTCCGCACGAAGTCAATGGTCGAAATTCGTGAACAGCCGCAGCGCGGCACGTTCTATTCAGGCCATTATATTACATATATAATATATAATATATAATTCATCGATTTCCATTTAAAACAAATTTTATAATTTGTTTTAAATTTGTTTCAAAAACAATTTCAACTTCATATTCAATTTCAAATCAAAAATGAATTTTTTCCTTATAAATTCGTTTACATTCATTTCCATTCAATTCGAATTCATTTCAACTTGAATTCATTTTAATTCAATTTCAATTCGAATTCATTTTAATTCAATTTCAATTCGAATTCAATTCGAATTCATTTCAAATTGATTTCAATTCAATTTCAATCATGTTCAATTCAAAATATTCGATTATGAAATCACTTTTCAATATTCAATATAAAACGAATAAAATCGATAAAAATATCGTTCGCGTCAAAATAACGTATCTCTAATCAACACGACTTTATATTTTTCAAAGACTTCTTTATTCTATTCAACAAATGAATATTTATTCTATTCAACACATGAATCTATATTTCTTTCAACACTTGACTAATCTCAACAAATGAGTACTGTCAACACAACTATTTTTGTTATATAATATATTTTATAAAATTTTGATAAAGATGTTAATTTTTATTGTTAAAATTTTTCGTTCAACACCTGACTAATCTCAACGAATGAGTACTGTCAACACAACTATTTTTGTTATATAATATATTTTATAAAATTTTGATAAAGATGTTAATTTTTATTATTAAAATATTTCGTTCAACACCTGACTAATCTCAACGAATGAGTACGGTCAACACAGGAACTTTTATTTTCTAATATTCTTTATTTTCCCAAATCGAATGTGGCCCAATCAATTACCATATAATGTTAATTATATGGATTCCATACAACACATGTATATAATAGCAACGATAAATATACAACCATCATCCAAAGTGCACAACACCACTTGTTTGTCAACCTATCGATCAAGAAACAACTATACAATTGGGACTAGTGTACGTTAAATTTCATCCCAATACCCTTGTGGGGTTTCAGAACAGCAAACACTGAATATTATTTGTGCAGTTGGGCGATGTGAAAAATTTATCGTCCCAATCAATATCAGTTAAAACAGTGTATATAAACAAACGTCTGGTTTGTAAATGAATATTTTATTTTATTCAGACACACGAAAAAAAATTATATTTTTAACGATAAAATATTTTATTTCAACACATGAATTTCTATTCAGTTCATTTACACAATAAAACGATATTTCTATTTTTCTAACTTATTTTAGAAAATTTCGGCGGCATAACGGCGCAATACTAGAAACTGGACAAGGCCTAGCCTTATCCCCGGTCTAGTGATGGCCCACGCCATACACATGTCAATCCAATCAATTCCATTTCACCAACCAATAAAATTCAAATCAAATATTCTAACCAACTACACAACCAAACAAACAAGTCCATGGTCTGTGGACGAGGGTGTCGGGTGCTACTAAACACCGTCTACATCCTAGTATATATTTTTAACTAGAAGAATAAATTAAAAGGTGAGAAGTTCTCACAGAGGGTTCCACTCCGCCGTGCTTTGCTGTGAACTGTTGAAACATCCAGATCCGTTGAAATTCCAATTCAGTCCTTTTCACGTTGTTCAAATGAAGATTATATTTTTATCACTTCTTCATATATACTTTCGACGCTTTATTTTATATAAAAATTATATTTTTATATTTCTACTTCTTATATAAAGATCGAATTTTTTATTTCAACGCTATAAAAATCTCATTTTTACTCACTATATTTATAATAAAAATCAGATTTTTATTTCGCTACATATATAAAGATAATATTTTTATATTTTCTATTATATAGAAATTCTATTTCCAATACACTACTTATATAAAAATAATATTTTTATATCTTCTATTATATAAAGATCATATTTTTATTCTTCACAATATAGAAAAATCAAATTTTTATTATCTATATAATATAAAAATCATATTTTTATATTTCCTACATAATAAAGATCGAATTTTTATCATCTATATTATATACAAATTATATTTTTATTATCTCTACTACATAAAGATAATATTTTTAGCCTTTCTATAATATAAAAATTATATCTTTATTATCTATACAATATAAAAATAACATTTTTAATGTTTCTACTATAGAAAATTTATATCTTTAACATTTCTATTATATAAAAGTATAATCTTTCTTATAAATCATAATTTTTATAACACCTCTAACTTATCATTAACTAATAAATTAACACATTAGTTTAAAAAATCAAACTTTCCTTATTTACATTCGAATATTTAATTCGTTGTTCTCCAATTGCTTTAAATTAAAACAAATAAATAAAAAAAAGGTAAAAACTTACTTTGATTTCAGTTTTCAGAGGAGTGGGGGTTTTTCTGCGTCGAGGAATCGGAGAAAGGGAGGAGGGCTGAGAGGTTCTCGCGTGGAAGGAAGGAACAGGGGAGGAAGAAGAAGAAGGAGAGGGGGCGGCGGCAGGTGGTGGCGCCCTACCTGAGGCGGCGGCGGCGACAATTGGGGGGGGGGGGAGAAATCGATGGAGTGGAGAGAGAAGGGGAGGGTCGCCGTCTTCTTGGGTGGCGGCGCCAGAGGTGCGCCGCCCCTGGTGGCCGCGGCGGCGGTCTTCCCCGATCGTCGCTCGCCCCTCTCCCTTTTTTTTCTTTTTATTTATTTATTTCGAATGAATCGAGAATGGGGGGGTCAGAGAGAAAGGATATATAATAATATTTTATTTTATTTAGTTATTCAATTTTAAAAAGCAACTTTTATTTTTGACCTCGAAACGAGACCCACCGCCTGTCGTCCATAGTAATTACCCCCATTACGAACACAATGGGATATGTATCGTAAGATGATTCGATCGTTTCGATCAGTTTTCGTCAAAATCAACATATAACTCTATATATTGAATTTTAACGGGCATTTCAAATTACCGGGAACACATACGAACTCGAAAAATTCGAGAAAAATATTTTCTAGCTTCGTATTGACGAAATGGTCCCAACAAAACTAGTTTCGTCAAATTCTGAGACTGTTTGAAAAATGGACATTTTCCAGTCGATTAAAATCAACTGAAACTGGTCAAACGCGTTTTCCTTTGCCACGCTCACATATTAATTCGAAAATTTATTAGAATTGGAATCTAGCAATAACTTGACATCACGGATCCAACAAAAGTGGTTTCGTCGAAATCCGAGGTCGTTTGCAAAATGGCTATTTTTAAGGGGCCAGAATTCCATAACGACTATTCTGAAAATTCATTTGGACATATCTTTTGATTCCCGTATTATGAAAATTTGATTTTTCTGATTCGTTAGAAAGATATTCTCAAATAGATTCTATTATTTTTGGTTTCACTAAATTCCGATTTATTTTGAATCCTGTACATTCGTTTGAAGTTTGAAATCGAATTATCGAACTACTGCGCCATTTTCAATTCCTTTTATAATTTAAAATAATTATTTATATTCTGACGACGATCTATATAATATATACGTTCGAATTATATTCAAAATAAATTTTTCGTCGTTTTTATTTAAAATAATCTATTATAAATATCCAAAATACATTAAAATTGCCAAAATAAAAAATTTAAACTGGTTCGCATTTTCGGGTTGTTACAATCTCCCCCACTTAAAACTTTTCATCCCCGAAAAGGAACGAAGCCGAAAGTTGTTTTAAAATCTAACTCAACTTTCATTGTTTTCGCTACGGCTTAAGTTCTTCAACTTTTCAGTTTCTAAGAACCTTTCAAATTTTTCAAAAAATTTGGCTAACACCCTAAATTTTCGAAATTTTTTGCCATAACCTCCCTTCCACCGGGGACTTCGGGATATTTCATATAGCCTCCCATGGCCTTCTTCAATCAAAAAGAAAAAGCCAAGCGGCTAGCCAATCGGCTCATAAAATCATCATCACCCAAATAAAACAGTAAATTATGGTAAACATGTACCTATTTGTCGGGCAAACAAATTTTATTCTTCTGCTCTAGCCTCCTTGCAATGACCTGTTCAATAGATATACATGTACATGCATGCAATTCCCAATAATTTTCAGTATAGTTCAATATTTGCTTCAATTTGGCCTAAATTCACCGTTCATTCATATAATGGTTTAAATAAATAATCATACAACACAACCATCAATCAATTAGTGAATTATCATTTCAAAATCATAATTTTGATATATATACAGAAAATCAAGTTTTTAATGCCAATTCACAACAATGTTTTCTAGCTATATTTTGGTTCTTACACCAGTCTAATGGAAATATATAGTTATCACACCTTCATAACACGAAAATAAATACTAGTGATGGCGTGCCATCATCTGAATCATGTCCGAGCAACTAAAGTATGATCCTATATCTACCCAGTATATTAAAACTTCGAATATACGTTCATGACGCGTATATGCAAAATCTTTATATATTGGATTGTCCAAATTCAAAATAAACAAATATTCAAATACGTATAAAACGATTTAAATTTTCAAAACAAAATTGGTTTTCATTTTAAAAATACACTCTTCACACTCGTTCTAGGATACTAATGATCCTATCTCTAACGTGTCATTCTAATTGGATATTACTAATCCAATATCTGATGAGTTCTTTCGTATGGTTCTAATGTGCCTTGTTCCCTGAGCTTTGTAAACCAAAGCTCTGATACCAACTGTGATAGCCCGTAACTTCCCCGGTAAGGAAAGCCTGGATTACCTTGAGAACAGGATAAATCAGAACACAAACAGAAGAACATTTCATTGCCATTACAATAATTCCATCAGATACAAGAATATACAGAGTATGAATGAATAAAATACATCGATAAATATCAGAGATTACAGTATTTATATAGCAGCAGAAAATAATAAAAAATACAACGGAAGGAGATATACGGATACAAAGCTTTCCGAACATCATTCCAGATGTAAACCAGGTTCCTGTGGATATAAATCTGCAAAACAAAAACTACTAGCTGCCCGTCTCGAAAATAAGGGCACCCAGAGTTTAGGTTAAAACAATAAACTCCAGGTCAGTCATGTGACTGGTATGAGAACTAAAACAGTTATAAATTCTTATTTTAAAGTTCGGTAAAACAAGGGACCACGCCGTATAACACGGAACGGGTTTTTACCCCAAGGATACCAGTGCATAAACAAACAACGCAATGCTAAATAAAGAACAGTGAAGCTGTTATAAGACCCAGGTCCCATCACACAATGCAACGCAAGCCAGAGGATAGGGTTTTCCCTTAAAATAGCCAAGGAATGCTTTATACGTGAAATTTCATCTTTTATTATTACTATAAGTGAAGAAAACAACTTCAATCACAAGTATAAATCATAGACGACATAGATACCATATACTATGTCGCCATACTAGGCTCTACAAATAAAACCGGAATACACGTATTGGATATTGGATTCCCGTCATGAGTCGAGGCAGGGGGCAAGCTGCTCTCCGATTCGAGACACTCTAGCAAATGCCTCAGGACCCCACTATGATCCTTAGATGCTTCAGGGCCGGTCCTACCTTACTTTTGAGGATTAATTATTCCTGAACACACGTTTCCCGGTCCTAACAGACCTAATATCGAGGCGCCTCATCCAACAACCACACAGGTGAAAAGTATATAAATGTCAGGGCTGGTAGGTCACTGGCACCACCCATAGCTAGAAAGAAACGTCGTGCTCTCCCTGCAGTCCGTATCCCCTTTTTGACTCATACCGGGGTGTGAGGCTCGCGAATTCACATTATACACAAAGCTACGCCACACAGGCCGTGTTTTGATTATCAACCACAAGACTTTGCTTTTCAACAAAAGTCTTGATCATTTGCCACTTACGCGTGCCACACAGGCAATTCATGCCATGCGATTGATATCTATCGATATATAACCTCTGAGCTCGTACGTCTTAGAGAAGGGCGTTAGGCAAGAGAATAAATTCTCCGTCGCCAAGCAGATATATTTTTAATAGAAATCAATCACACAGAATAAAGTCCAGTGTCAGACACACAGTCCATTTACAAGTTCGTTCTGGGTCTGAACAAAACCGGAGGCACTTTCCTCGCATATCCGTCGATCTCCAAGTACGTCTGGACGACCACCAACTGATTCCCTCATCTTCGGTGTACAGCCCAATCAAGATCATCAGTAATCACCCAAACGATGTGAAGACATCCGGTCTTCAACCACCGTCTTCATCTTCGACATATCGTCGAATCGGTTATTCAGAATGGGTAAACCCCGGTCTTTCCAAATAACCCACGTATATAATAATCAAATGTTACACAAACACAACATACGCCTCATTCCAATTCTGAATATTCATTTATTCAATTATTCACATTCTTTGGGAAAGGTTCCCATTAATTTTATCAAAGATAAATTGTTTAAAATTTATTCTTTAATCCTCCTTTGGATGTCATATCAAACCAGTCGGGATTAACGAACCACACCGAGGTAATTATTTATTTTATTTCCCCATCCCAACCTATTCATCCCATGGAGTAAAACTGTTATTACCCCATAACTAACACCACAGTGTTATCGGTAAATTTAATTACCATTTCACGTTTAAATCTAATTAAAGATTTACTATCGCTCGGAGCAAAACTGGCGATACTCCATTCTCGATCACTTTCCAAATCCGATAATTTAAATTATCGATTCACATTTCAATCTAATTAAAGATTCATTAAAACTCCTTTTACTGGGTTAAAGAACTAATGCCATTTAAAACACAGTTCACGATAAACCCAAATCTCATTTGATATTAAATACAAGGCTCTGAATAGAAAATATACCAGCTTATATTCAATATTAAATTCTGATTATTTTTAAAACCACTTCAAATCCAATTTTATTTATTTAAAAATATTGGATTTTAATTCTAGTTCAAAACTAGTTCATTTCCATAAAAATATATTTTTATCCCTTCAAATAGGGAATTTTTCATCCCAGTTCTTTCCAAATCATATATTATAATTTTACATAAATTATAGATATTTTTAATAATTTTATCAAGGCCCGTACAGTCGATTTCCAATAACGGTCGTCGAACTGCACTTACAGCGACCTTTTCTAAATTTGATTTGGACGTATCTCCAAATCCAACCGTTAGATTTCACATTTTCAATAATGGTTAAAAACCTCTTTTCGATTCGAACCCAACGGTTCCGGTTTTAGGAGAATCCGACGGTCGGATCTCCCGAAATGTCTGCACGAAGTCAATGGTCGAAATTCGTCAACTGCCGCAGCGCGGCGCGTTCTATTCAGGCCATTATATAACATATATAATATATAACATATAATTCGTCGATTTCCATTTAAAACGAATTTTATAATTCGTTTTAAATTCATTTCAAAAACAATTTCAACTTCATATTCAATTTCAAATCAAAAATGAATTTTTCCTTATAAATTCGTTTACATTCATTTCCATTCAATTCGAATTCATTTCAACTTGAATTCATTTTAATTCAATTTCAATTCGAATTCATTTTAATTCAATTTCAATTCGAATTCATTTCAAATTGATTTCAATTCAATTTCAATCATGTTCAATTCAAAATATTCGATTATGAAATCACTTTTCAATATTCATTATAAAACAAATAAAATCGATAAAAATATCGTTCGCGTCAAAATAACGTATCTCTAATCAACACGGCTTTATATTTTTCAAAGACTTCTTTATTCTATTCAACAAATGAATATTTATTCTATTCAACACATGAATCTATATTTCTTTCAACACTTGACTAATCTCAACAAATGAGTACTGTCAACACAACTATTTTTGTTATATAATATATTTTATAAAATTTTGATAAAGATGTTAATTTTTATTGTTAAAATATTACGTTCAACACCTGACTAATTTCAACGAATGAGTACTGTCAACACAACTATTTTTGTTATTGTAACGACCCAGAAAATCTGAACCAATTTAAAATTTTTAAATTGGCTAAAATAATGGATTTTAAATATTTAAAATAAATATTTTAAATAAAGGCGATGAAAACTGGGTTGAATAGACAATTGAAAACGAATAGAATTAATTATAATTATATATAGAATTGAAAATAGCGCGGTAGTTCGATAATTCGATTTCAAACTTCAATTGAATATACCGGGTGCAAAACAATCCGGATTTTAGTGAAACCAAAAACATTAGGATCTAATTGGTAATATCTTTCTAACGAATTCGACCAATCGAAATTTGATAGCGGGAATCAAAAGGTATGTCCAGTTGAAAATTCTGAATAGTCGCTATGGAATTCAGGCCCTTAAAAATGGACATTTTGGAAACGACCTCGGATTTCGACGAAACCACTTTTGTTGGATCGGTGATGTAAAGTTATTGTTAGGTTTCAAATTTCATAATTTTTCGAATCAATATGTGAGCGTGGCAAAAGAAAACGCGTTTGACCGGTTTTAGTTGATCTTAATCGACTGGAAATTGGCCATTTTGCAAACGGTCTCAGAATTCGACGAAACTAGTTTTGTTAGGACCGTATCGTCAATACGAAGCTAGAAAATATTTTTCTGGAATTTTTCTAGTTAGTATGTGACCCCGGTAATTTGAAAGGTACGTTTAAAATTCAATATAATGATTTAAATGAAAATTTAAAAGAAACTGATTGTAACGATCAAATCAACTTGCGAGACATATCCCATTGTGTTCGGAATGGGGGATAAACGCTATGGACGATAGGCGGTGGGCCTCGTTTCGAGGTCGTATGTAAAAGTCAACCTTTTTGAAAAAAAATTAAATAATAAAATAACAAAAAAAAAATTCATTCCCTCTCTTTACCTCCTTTCTGCCCCCCCCCCCCTTCGTTTTAATTCCAAACAGAAAGAGAAAAAAAAAGAAAAAAAAAACCCTAAAGCCAGCGACACCGCCCCCCCTAAAGCGAACGCCGCCATCACCGCCTGTTCCCCCCCCCCCCCCCCCCCGCCTCCATCGATCGAGCCCCGAAGCCACCGCCTCCATCGATCGAAGGCCGCCTCCCCGTTCAAACCCCGAGCCGCCCCTCGAAGCCACCTCCGACGTCTGCGAAGACCTCCCCCCCCCCCCTCTCTGTAAGTTTTATTTTATTTATCTATTTTATTTTAATTCTGATTTTATTTAAAAGATTAAACTGAATTTTTAAAAGTATATAAAAAAAAAGAGTAAAAACTGATTTTCTTTAAAAGAGTAAAACTGATTTTCTTTAAAAGATTAGAACTGTTTTTAAAGAAAGATTAAAACTGATTTTCTATTAAAAGATTAAAACTGATTTGGTTTTTAAAAATTAAAAACTGATTTTATTTTAGATAAGTTAAAACTGATTTGGTTTTTAAAAGTTAAAAACTGATTTTATAAAAAGAGTAAAACTGAATTTTATAAAAGGTATTGAAAACTGATTTCTTTAAAAAGAAAAATCATATTTTTATTTATTGAAAGTCGAAGTAAAAATCAGATTTTTATATATTGAAAGTCGAAAGAAAAATCAGATTTTTATATATTGAATAGCATCGTAAAAGTTCGATTTTTACATGTGTAGAGAATACGAGAGAAAGCGACAGAAAGGCGAAGATTTCTCTAAGTGAAGTTGGATAGCTATAGGTGAGATTTCTGTTTTAAAAATATTATATATGTGTGAAATGAAAGTGAATTGCTATCTATAAATATATATCTATAAATATATATATATATATATATATATATATATACGCCCCCTCGTCCACAAACCATGGACGATATTTATTGGTAGAAATTGTTGTGAAATTGATTGATAGCGAATGATTGTTTGGGATTGTTTGTAATTGATATTGGTTGATTGCGGTTGAAAAATACCCATTGGTGGTTGTGAAATATTTGGTTGAAACCACATAGGATTAGTTGTGGAAATGAAATAAATATATACATGCCGCCTGCGTGCGAACTAGATGCATGATCCCCATTGTCAAAAACCGCGAGGTTTTAAGGTAGAGCGAGGAGCCGTACTAGGGACGGTGCCGGTTTAACTACCCTGCCGTTATGCTGCCGAAATTTTGAATAATATTCGTGTGTTTGAATTATTTTCATATGCTTAAACTATATTTATTCATTGTATAGAAAACATTCATGTGTTGAATTGATATTCATTCGTTGTTTAGAAATTCATGTGTTGAATGGTATTCATATTTTGAAATAAATTGTTCGATAATAAAAATCACATTTTTATCTATATATAAAAACTATAGAAAACATTCATGTGTTGAATTGATATTCATTCGTTGTTTAGAAATTCATGTGTTGAATGGTATTCATATTTTGAAATAAATTGTTCGATAATAAAAATCACATTTTTATCTATATATAAAAACTATAGAAAACATTCATGTGTTGCATTGATATTCATTCGTTGTTTAGAAATTCATGTCTTGAATGGTATTCATATTTTGAAACAAATTTTTCGATAATAAAAATCACATTTTTATCTATATATAGAAACTATAGAAAACATTCATGTGTTGAATTGATATTCATTCGTTGTTTAGAAATTCATGTGTTGAATGGTATTCATATTTTGAAATAAATTGTTCGATAATAAAAATCACCTTTTATCGACTATATGAACTATATAGAAAAATAGTGTTTTGAAATGAATCGTTTTACAATAAAAATCACATTTTTATTGTATGCATAAATCGTTTAAATGTGAAGTGTTAAAAATAGCCACATGTTCAAAACAAACATATATGAGTTGAAATATTCATTAATTAGCTAATGAAATGATTTGCACCTATTTATGTAACATTAGAATGAATGGAGTTTTTAAACCAAATAGAAATCAAATATGAAGTCGAATAGAAATTGATAAATGATAAGAACTGTATATATATGTACATGCAATATTCATTGAACAGGTTATAGCAAAGGGGCTAGAGAAGAGGAATAAAATTTTGTGCCCGACAAATAGGTACACATTTACTGATTTGTTTGGGTGATGATTTTGAGCCTGTTGGCTAGCCGCTTGGCTTTTTCTTTTTCTTTTTGAGATTAGAAGGACCGGGACGCTATTTGCGATTTCCCGATGCTCCCGGTGCAGGGGAGGTTATGGCGAAATTTTTCCAAAATTTAAGGCGTTAGAAAAATATTTGAAGTTAAAACGATATTGGAATTGTTGAATGAACTATATTTATATAACTATATAAATATAAATAAAATTAGAACGAAACGAGGCCATGCAGTTCATATTTTGAAACCGTGATTTCAAACGACTAGTGCGGGAAATCCGACCATTGGATTTTCCCGAAACCTCAACCGTCGGGTTCGCCTTGGAAATATCTTCCCAACGGCACCAACTTTGTAGAAATCCAACGGTTGGATTGTCTGGAATGTTTAATTCAAATCTGAAGAAAAACAGCGCTAGAAGCGATTATATTTATATATATATATAAATATAATTATATATTTAATCGAATAACGACGCTGCAGTTCGTATTTTGAAATCGAAACTTCAAACGATTGTACCGGGAGATCCGACCGTCGGAATTTCCCGAAACTGGAACCGTTGGATTCGTTTTGAAAAGACCTTTCTAATGATGTAAATTTTGTGAAGATCCAACGGTTAGATTTTCATATATGTGTAAAACAAATCTGAAGAAAAACAGCGCCACAGCCGCCTTATGGCCCGAAGCGTCGTTTTGAATAAAATGGCTATTTTAAAATAAATAAAAATAGCGATAAAAAGTTATAAAATATCATAAGCAATATAGAATGGAAATAAACTGAATTTGCTTGATTTATGTGATGTTTGATGGTTGAATGTGTTTGGTGTGAAAATTACATTAAAGGACAAAATTGGTGTTGTCGAATAATTTAACCATTGGAATAAATTGAATTGAAATTCTAAATATACGTGAATTATTTGAGAAGGCCGAGTTAATTCTCATTTCAAATAATTGATCGACGATTGAAAGTCGAAGATGAAGACGATGGTCGAAGACCGGAGATCTTCACCTCGTTTGGATGGTAACCGAGGTCCTGATTGGGAGGCATCCCGAAATATGGATAATGAGTGGTGATCGTTCAGACGTACGTGTTGATCGATGGGTTTGCGAGGTATTTAGTGCCTCCGGTTTCGTTCAGACCCAGAACGGACTTGTAAATGGACTGTGTGTCTGACATTGGAGTTTATTCTGTGTTGATTGATTTCTGTTAAATATACATCTGTTTGGCGGCGGAGAATTTATTCTTTTGCTTAACGCCCTTCTCTGAGACGCACGAGCTCAGAGGTTGTATATCGATGGACATCAGTCGCATGGCATGAATTGCCTGTGTGGCATGCTAAGATGCAGTGATCAGGGCTTCTGTTGAAAAGCAAAGTCTTGTGGTGATGATCAAAGCACCGCCTGTGTGGCGTAGCTTTGTGTATAACGTGAATTCGCGAGCCTCACACCCCGGGATGAACCTAAAACGGGAGAAGGACATCAGGGAGGGCATGCATTTCTTTCTAGCTAGGGTGGTGTCAGTGACCTACCAGCCCTGACATTTATATACTTTTCACCTATGTGGTTGTTGCTGTTGCGAGGCGCCTCAGTTTGATCGGACGATCCGGGTCCGATGGAGTCATTCGTTGGCTCGTTTGCGCCCCAAAGGGCGGGGAGACGTATTGTTTAGGTATAATAATCCACATCGGTGGACCAGCCCTGACGATCCAGGGGGCAGTTGCGGCTGTTCCTGAGACATGGTAGGCTAGATTGTCTCGAATTCGGTAGAGGACTATCTTTTGCCTTGGTTCATGACGGAAATCCAATTTCCAAATACGTGACTGTGCGGTTTTGTTTGTATACCTATATATGGCGACATAGTGGTATGGGGCATTAATGCCGTCTATGATTGATAGTTATGATTTGAAATTGTTTTCAAAACATATAAACACTAGCAATAATATCAAATGCCTTTGTTTTATTCGTATCAAGCATATTTTGGCTGTTATAAGGTAAAAACTCTATCCTCCGGTTTGCGTTGCATTGTGTGATGGGAACTGAGTCTTATAACAGCTTCATTTTTATAAAAAGCATAGCGATGTTTAAAAGAAAGATTTGTTTTGAAGCACTGGCAATCCAATGGAGTAAACCCGTTCCACGAAAGTGGCGTGGTCCTGTGATTAGCCATATTATATATATGTGTTGAGTAGATTTCTCATACCAGTCCCATGACTGACTCGTAGTTTGTTTCACTTTCAAACTCGGGTGCCCCTTTTTCTACACGGGCAGCCTTGTATTCAGGTTTAACTGGTTCTTTCTGGATAGCTGGAGCTGAAGATGGATTCTATCATTTATTTCTTTTTATGCTGTTCAGCTCCTATTGTACATATTTTGTTTATTTCCGCTGTAGACACTTATGTATAGCTGAACTGTATTTGTACTAAGTAAGATCCTGTATACTGTGTAACTCTGATGATTACTTTTATCCAGTATATTTTGTTGTTCATTCTGGTGTATTTATTTAATTCTGTTCTGCTATTATCTGTTTCTGTGTTATATTCCAAAAGATAACCTTGTTTCCTTGAGAACGGGAAATCGGGACGTCTCAGTTATATAATACATTTTATAAAATTTTGACAAAGATGTTAATTTTTATTGTTAAAATATTTCGTTCAACACCTGACTAATCTCAACGAATGAGTACGGTCAACATAGGAACTTTTATTTTATAATATTCTTTATTTTCCCAATTGGAATGAGGCCCAATCAATTACCATATAATGTTAATTATATGGATTCCATACAACAAATGTATATAAAAGCAACGATAAATATTCAACCATCATCCAAAGTGCACAACACCACTTGTTTGTCAACCTATCGATCAACAAACAATATAAAATTGGGACTAGTGTACGTTAAATATCATCCCAGTACCCGTGTGCAGTTTCACAACAACAAACACTGAATATTATTTGTGCAGTTGGGCAATGTGTAAAATTTATCGTCCCAATCAATATCAGTTAAAACAGTGTACATAAACAAACCGTCTGATTTGTAAATGAATATTTTATTTTATTCACACACACGAAAAAAAATTATATTTTTAACGATAAAATATTTTATTTCAACACATGAATTTCTATTCAGTTCATTTACACAATAAAATGATATTTTTAATTTTCTAACTTATTTTAGAAAATTTCGGCGGCATAACAGCGCAATACTAGAAACAGGACAAGGCCTAGCCTTATCCCCGGTCTAGTGATGGCCCACGCCATACACATATCAATTCAATCAATTCCATTTCACCAAAAAATAAAATTCAAATCAAATATTCTAACCAACTACACAACCAAACAAACAAGGCCATGGTCTGTGGATGAGGGTGTTGGGTGCTACTAAACACCATCTACATCCTAGTATATATTTTATAACTAGAAGAATAAATTAAAAGGTGAGAAGTTCTCACAGAGGGTTCCACTCCTCCGTGCTTTGCTGTTGAACTGCTGAACCGTCTAGATCCGTTGAAATTCCAATTCAGTCCTTTTCACGCTGTTCAAATGAAGATTATATTTTTATCACTTCGTCATATATACTTTCGACGCTTTATTCTATATAAAAATTATATTTTTATAATTCTACTTCTTATATAAAGATCGAATTTTTTATTTCAACGCTATAAAAATCTCATTTTTACTTCACTATATTTATTATAAAAATCAGTTTTTTATTTCGCTACATATATAAAGATAATATTTTTATATTTTCTATTATATAGAAATTCTATTTCCAATAAAATATATATAAAACAGTATTTTTATATCTTCTATTATATAAAGATCATATTTTTATTCTTCACATTATAGAAAAATCAAATTTTTATTATCTATATAATATAAAAATCATATTTTTATATTTCCTACATAATAAAGATCGAATTTTTATCATCTATATTATATAAAAATTATATTTTTATTATCTCTACTACATAAAGATAATATTTTTAGCCTTTCTATAATATAAAAATTATATCTTTATTATCCATACAATATAAAAATAACATTTTTAATATTTCTACTATAGAAAAATTATATCTTTAACATTTCTATTATATAAAAGTATAATCTTTCTGATAAATCAAAATCATAATTTTTATAACACCTCTAACTTATCATTAACTAATAAATTAACACATTAGTTTAAAAAATCAAACTTTCCTTATTTAAATTCGAATATTTAATTCCCTGTTCTCTAATTGCTTTAAATTAAAACAAATAAATAAAAATAAGGTAAAAACTTACTTTGATTTCAGTTTTCAGTGGAGTGGGGGGTTTTCTGCGTCGAGGAATCGGAGAAAGGGAGGAGGGCTGAGCGGTTCTCGCGTGGAAGGAAGAAACAAGGGAGGAAGAAGAAGAAGGAGAGGGGGCGGCGGCAGGTGGTGGCGCCCCACCTGAGGCGGCGGCGGCGACAATTGGGAGGGGAGAAATCGTTGGAGTGGAGAGAGAAGGGGAGGGTCGCCGTCTTCTTGGGTGGCGGCGCCAGAGATGCGCCGCCCCTGGTGGCCGCGGCGGCGGTCTTCCCCGACCGTCGTTCGCCCCTCTCCCCTTTTTTTCTTTTTTTTATTTATTTCGAATGAATCGAGAATGAGGGGGGGGGGGCAGAGAGAAAGGATATATAATAATATTTTATTTTATTTATTTATTCAATTTTAAAAAGCAACTTTTAGTTTCGACCTCGAAACGAGACCCACCGCCTGTCGTCCATAGCTAATTACTCCCATTTTGAACACAATGGGATATGTATCGTAAGCTGATTCGATCGTTTCGATCAGTTTTTGTCAAAATCAACATATAACTCTATATATTGAATTTGAACGCGCATTTCAAATTACTGGGGACACATACGGACTCGAAAAATTCTAGAAAACTATTTTCTAGCTTCGTATTGACGATACGGTCCCAACAAAACCAGTTTCATCAAATTCTGAGACCGTTTGAAAAATGGCCATTTTCCAGTCAATTAAAATTAACTAAAACTGGACAAACGCGTTTTCCTTTGCCACGCTCACATATTGATTAAAAATATTATGAAAATTTGAATCTAGCAATAACTTGACATCGCGGATCCAACAAAAGTGGTTTCGTCGAAATCTGAGGTCGTTTGCAAAATGGCTATTTTTAAGGGGCCAGAATTCCATAGCGACTATTCTGAAAATTCATTTGGACATATCTTTTGATTCCCGTTATGAAATTTTGATTTTTCTGATTCGTTGGAAAGATATTCTCAAATAGATACTATTATTTTTGGTTTCACTAAATTCTGGTTTATGTTGAATCATGTGCATTCATTTGAAGTTTGAAATCGAATTATCGAACTACCGCGCCATTTTCAATTCCTTTTATAATTTAAAATAATTATTTATATTATGACGACGATCTATATAATATATACGTTCGAATTATATTCAAAATAAATTTTTCGTCGTTTTTATTTAAAATAATCTATTTTAAATATCCAAAATTCATTAAAATTGCCAAAATAAAAATTTTAAACTGGTTCGCTTTTTCGGGTTGTTACAACATCAGTTACCATCCAAACGACTTGAATCTCTCCAGTCTTCGACCAACGTCTTCATCATCGACTTCTTATCGTCGACCAATTATTTGAAATGAGATTTAACTCGGCCTTTTCAAATAATTCACGTATATTTAGAATTTAAATCAGTTCATTGTCATTCCATATCGTTTATAATATTTTATAACGATTTTCCGCTATTTTTATTTAATTAAAAATAGCTTATTTTATTTAAACGACGCTTCAGGCCATAACGCGGCCGTAGCGCTGTTTTTCTCCAGATTTGATTTACACATATCTGAAAATCTAACCGTTGGATCTTCACAAAATTTATATCATTAGAAAGATCGTTTCAAAACGAATCCAACGGTTCCAGTTTCGGGGAAATCCGACGGTCGGATCTCCCGGCACAATCGTTTGAAGTTTCGATTTCAAAATACGATCTGCAGCATCGTTATTCGATTTAATTTAATTATATTTATATATATATATATAATCGAATCTGGCACTGTTTTTCTTCAGATTTGAATTAAACATTCCAGACAATCCAACCGTTGGATCTTTACAAAGTTGGTGCCACTGGAAAGGTATTTCCAAGGCAAACCCAATGGTTACAATTTCAAGAAGATCCGATGGCCGGATCCCCCACAATAATCGTTTGAAATCACGGATTCAAATTACAAACTGCAGCTTCGTTATTCGATATATTTTAATTATAATTATATATATATATAATTATAATCGATTCTTCGATTTCAAAACCATATTCATTTCATACATTGGATAAAAATGATATTTTTATCCTACAGATATTTATTCCAACACATCACTATTTTTAACAGTTCATGTATATAATAAAATTGTGATTTTTATTATAAGAGAATTTATTTCAAAACAAGATGATTTTATATCGTTCAAAAAGATGATAAAAATATGATTTTTATTATAAAAGAATTTATTTCAAAACTCGATTATTTTTTATAGTTCAAACAGGTGATAAAAATGTGATTTTTATTATAAAAGGTTTTATTTCAAAACACGATTGTTTTATATAGTTCAAAAGGGTGAAAAAAATGTGATTTTTATTAAAAATGATTTATTTCAAAACATGAATGTCGTTCAACACATGAATTCCTATTTAACACACATATAATTTCAACACATGAAAATAATTCAAACACAGGAATATTATTCAAAATTTTGGCAGCATAATGGCTGGGTAGTTAAAACTGGGGCCGTCCCTAGTACGGCTCCTCGCTTTACCTTAAAGCCTCGCAGCTTTTGACAATGGGGATTTCATGCATCTAGTTCACACGCAGGCGGCATGTATATTTTTCTTTTCCACAAAACTAATCCTATGTGGATTCAACCAAATAATTCTCAACCACAAACGGGTATTTTACAACCACAATCAATCAATTTCAAACCACAAACAATTCACATCTGTAATAACCCGGAAAATCTGGGCCAGTTTAAAATTTTTATTTTGGCAATTTTAGCGAATTTGGATTATTTAAAATGAATTATTCTAAATAATATCGACGAGAAATTTATTTTGAATATAACTCGATCTTATATATTATATACGTCGTCGTTAGAATATAAATAATTATATATAATTATAAAAGAATTGAAAATGGCGCGGTAGTTCGATAATTCGATTTCAAACTTCAATTGAATGTACCGGGTGCAAAACAATCCGGATTTTAGTGAAACCAAAAACTTTGGGATCTAATTGAAAGATCTTTCCAACGAATCCGGGAAATCAAGATTTCATAGCGGGAATCAAAAGATATGTCCAGTTGAAAATTCTGAATAGTTGCTATGGAATTCAGGCCCTTAAAAATGGACAATTTGCAAACGACCTTGGATTTCGACGAAACCAGTTTTGTTGGGTCCGGGATGTGAAGTTCTTGCTAGGTTTCAAATTTCATAATTTTTCGAATTAATATGTGAGCGTGGCAAAGGAAAACGTGTTTGACCAGTTTCAGTTGATTTTAATCGACTGGAAAATGGTCATTTTTCCAACGGTCTCAGAATTCGACGAAACTAGTTTTGTTAGGACCGTATCGTCAATATGAAGCTAGAAAATATTTTTCTAGAATTTTTCGAGTTCGTATGTGACCCTGGTAATTTGAAATGTACGTTTAAAATTCAATATAGTGATTTAAATGTAAATTAAACGGAAACTGATTCAAACAGTCGAATCAGCTTGCGATATATATCCCATTGTGCTCAGAATAGGGGTAATACGCTATGGACGACAGGCGGTGGGCCTCGTTTCGAGGTCGTATGAAAAAGTCAACTTTAGGTTGAATTAAATAATAATAAAATAAAATAAAATAAAAAAAGAAATCCCCTTTCCTTTATCTCGGCCCCCCCCCCCTAATTTTCATTTCAATCGAATCGGAAAAAAAAAAGAAAAAAAAAAGAAAAAGGTCCCGATGTCGATCCACCCATCAGCCGCCGTCGCCTTCTCCACCTCCTCCTCCCCCCCGCCGCCGCCAGCAAGCCACTCCGGCCCAGTCCCCCCTTCTCAGCTGAAACGCGCCTGAGCCCTCCCCTTTTCTCACCTGAAACCGTCGAGAGCTGGACGCCGCCACCCCCCCTGAAGTCGCCGACCACCTGCAGCATCTCCACGACCCCCCCTCCCCACATCTCCGGTCAGACGCCCGCGCGCCACCCCCTCTAGCCGCTATCGCCAACGACAGTGAACCCCCCCCCTTCCCTCTGATAAAATCAAAGGCAAGTGAGTCACCTTTTTCTGATTTTGTTTTGTTTCTCCAATAACATAGTTAAATCAGTTTTCTTTTATTTATTTAAACTTTAGATTAAATAAAAAGTATAGATTTTTCTAAAATAAAAAGATATGATCTTTATATGGGTATGATAATAAAGATATGATCTTTATATAATAGAAGATATAAAAATACTATTTTTATATAGGTAGTGTATCGAAAATAGGATTTCTATATAATAGAGAATATAAAAATATTATCTTTATATATGTAGCGAAATAAAAATCTGATTTTTATTATATATATGGTGAGGTAAAAATGTGACTTTTATAATGATATATTTTTGAAAAGATGAAGTCTATATTTTTGAAAAGGCGAAATTTATATACTTGAAATAGAATAAAAATATGATTTTTATATATTGAACTTCGAAATAAAAATATGATTTTTATATATTGAACTTCGAAATAAAAATATGATTTTTATATATTGAACTTCGAAGTAAAAACTCGATTTTTACATAGGTAGTGAAAGCGGGCGACGAAGGTAATAAAAAGGCGAGAACGAAAAAGATCTATATCAAAGTGGAGTCAAGATGTTTGGATAGCTATCGGTGAGAACTTCTCACCTTTCAATTTAATTTTTCTAGTTATATATATATACTAGGATGCAGACGGTGCTTAGTAGCAGCCGACGCAATCGTCCACAGACCATGGACTTGTTTGTTTGATTGCAAAAATAAATTAGATTATTTGATTGAATTGAATTGTTTGGTGAAATTGAATGGTTTGATTGATGTGTGAATGGCATGGGCCTTCACTAGACCGGGGATAAGGCTAGGCCTTGTCCCGTTTCTAGTATCGTGCCGTTATGCCGCCGAAATTTTCTAAAATAAGTTAGAAAAATAAAAATATCATTTTATTTAAAGAATGAACTGAATAGAAATTCATATGTTGGAATAAAATGTTTTGTCGTTAAAAATATAATTTTTAACGTGAAAGTGAATAAGATAAAATATTCATTTACAAACCGGACGGTTTGTTTATGTACACCTATTTGAAAACATTGATTGGGTCGATAAATTTTACACATCGCCCAACTGCACAAATAAAATATTTGTTTGATTGTTTGAAACCCCACACGGGTGTTAGGATGAAATTTGAAGTTCACTCATCCTGATTGATTAAATATGTCGATCGATCGATTGACAGGCTGTTATAAGCGTTAGATATCTATACTTGATGCTTATTCAGTGTAGTGCACTTTGGTTGATGGTTGATTATTTTTCAATGCTATTATATGTGTGTAATGCATGAAAATCCATATAATTAACTTTATATGGTAATTGATTGGGCCTCATTCCAATTTGAAAAATAAAGAATATTATAAAATAAAAGTTCATGTGTTGACAGTACTCATCCATTGAGATTGGTCATGTGTTGAACGAAATATTTTAGTAATAAAATTTACATCTTTATCAATATAAAATAAAGTTTCATGTGTTGACAGTACTCATCCATTGAGATTGGTCATGTGTTGAACGAAATATTTTAGTAATAAAATTTACATCTTTATCAATATAAAATAAAGGTTCATGTGTTGACAGTACTCATCCATTGAGATTGGTCATGTGTTGAACGAAATATTTTGATAATAACAACTATTTTGAAAAAGAAATATTTGAAATAGAATATTTTAATAATAGAAATATTTGAAATAGAATATTTGAAACAGAATATTTGAAAATAGAAATTTATGAAGCCGTGTTGATTAGATTGACGCCATTTTGACATGAACGATATTTATATCGATTTTATTCGATTTCGAAATGAAATGAATTGAAAACGATTTCAAAATGAATTGAATTGAAAACGATTTCAAAATGAATTGAATTGAAAACGATTTCAAAATGAATTGAATTGAAAACGATTTCAAAATGAATTGAATTGAAAACGATTTCGAAATGAATTGAATTGAAAACGATTTCGAAATGAATTGAATTGAAAACGAATTCAAATTGAATTGAAAGTGAATTGAAATGAATTCAAATTGAATTGAAATTTGAATTAAATAGAAATGAATTTTAAAACGAATTTATAAAGAAGAATTCAATTTTGATTTGAATTGAAAAGGAAGTTGAAATTGCTTTTGAAACGAATTTAAAACTATTTATATAATTCGTTTTAAATAGAAATCGACGAAATATACATTATATATATTTTATATATAATATAATGGCCTGAATAGAACGCGCCGCGCCGCGGCAGTTCCCGAATTTCGACCTTTTATTTCAAACGGACATTACGGGAAATCCGACCGTCGGATTCTCCTAAAACCGGAACCGTTGGGTTCGTATCGAAAAGAGATTTCTAACGAATATTAGAAATTAGAAATCTAACGGTTGGATTTGGAATTATGTCCAAATCAAATTCGAAAAAGGTCGCTGTAAGTGCAGTTCGATGACCATTGATGGAAATTGACTGTACGGGCCTTGATAAAATTATTAAAAATAGCAATAATTTGTGTGAAATCATAAGAAATGATTTAGAGAGAATTGGGATGAAAAACTCCATATTTGAAAAGATAAAAATAGATTTTTATCGAAATGAACTAGTTTTGAACTAGAATTACAATTCTATTTATTTTTAAATAAATAAATTGAATATTGAAATGGTTTTGAAAATAACCAGAATTTCCAATAATTGCATTGGAATGGATTTGAATCGAAATTGTCTTCGGAACATTTCGATGTCGAATTTCGGGATTATACAGGTGTTGTTATGGAAATTTGAAAGATATTTATATATCGTTATTTCCAATACGATATTTGTTGGTCGTAGAATTTGATATTGAATATAAGCCGGGATATTTTTCTATTCAGAGCCTTGTATTGAATATCAAATGTGATTTGGGTTTGCCGTGAATGGTGTCTTTACTAACACTGTTCTTGAACCCAGTTGAGAAAAGATTAAATCTTTTTATTTAGATTTAATGAAGTGTACCAATTAACTGATATTTAATTGGAATTGAATTGATATTGATTTTTGGGTTTATCGTGAACAGTGTTTTAAATAACACTCGTTCTTTAACCTGATAATTAATGGGATGTGACTATGGGTTAATCGTGAACCGTGTTTTAAATGACACGGATTCTTTAACCTAGTTAACGATTAAAACTAAGTGGAGTTTTAATGAATCTTTAATTAGATTGAAATAATCGAAATGGAGTACCACCAGTTTTGCTCCAGTCGTTAGTTAAATCTTTAATTAGATTTGAACGTTAAATGGTAATTGAATTTACCGATAACACCGTGGTGTTAGATATTAAGTACTACCAGTTTTACTTCATGGGATGAATAGGTTGGGATTGGGAAATTAAAACCAATGATTACTTCGGTAATGTTCGCTAATTCCGACTAGTTTTGAATTGATATTCAAATGATAGATTAAAGAATAAATTCAGGAATTTATCTTGGATAAAATTAATGGGAACCTTTCCCTATGAATGTGAAATTTAGAAACTAACTGTCGGTTAGCTAAGCAGAATGGTTTTTTGGATATTGATCTGATGTTGGTTTCGGCCTTCGGGGTTAATATTTGGCGAATTATTCTCTTGATTAATTTACGGTTAGTGACTAATGAATTGGAATGAGGCGTATGTTGTGTTTGTGTTACACTTTTATAATATATACGCGAGTTATTCGGAAAGACCGGGTTTATCCCATTCTGAATAACTGATACGACGATAAGTCGAAGATCAAGACGATGGTCGAAGACCGGAGGTCTTCACGTCGTTTGGGTAATTACTGATGATCTTGATTGGGCTGTACACCCAAGAAGATGGAAACAGTTAGTGATCGTCCAGACGTACTTGGAGATCGATGGACATGCGGGGTACTAGGTGCCTCCGGTTTCGTTCAGACCCAGAACGGACTTGTAAATGGACTGTGTGTCTGACATTGGATTTTAGTCCGTGTGATTGATCTCTATTAAATATATATCTGTTTGGCGGCGGAGAATTTATTCTCTTGCTTAACGCCGTTCTCTGAGACGTACGAGCTCAGGGGTTATATACTGATGGATATCAAACGCCTGGAGTGAATTGCCTGTGTGGCACGCCTAAGTGGCAATTGATCGAGGCTTCTGTTGAAAAGCAAAGTCTTGTGGTGATGATCAAAGCACGGCCTTCGTGGCGTAGCTTTGTGTAACGTTTGCTTCGCGAGTTTCGCACCCCGGTTGTGAACCGAAAACGGGAGAGGACCTCAGGGAGGGCATGCGTTTCTTTCTAGTTAGAAGTGGTGTCAGTGGTTTTACACGCCCTGACGAGTTTGACTTATGTGGTTGTTGCTGTTGCGAGGCGCCTCGGATTGATCGGTCGTTCTCGAACCGATGGAGTCATTTAGTTGGCTCGTTTATGCCCCAAAGGGCGGGGAAACGTATTGTTCAGGCACACTATAATCCACATCGGTGGACCGGCCCTGACGATCCAAGGGGCAGTTGCGGCTGTTCCGGTGGCTCGGGCTAGAGAGTCACGAATCGGTTGAGGACTATCTTTTGCCTCGGTTCATAGACGGAAATCCAATTTCCAAATACGTGACATTTGCGGTTTTATTTGTAAACCTATATATGGCGACATGATATATGGTATTCATGCCGCCTATGATTGATACTTATGATTTGAAGTTGTTTTATACATTATGCACTTATAATAGTATCAAATGATTTGTTTTAAACGTATCAAGCATTCTTTGGCTGTTATAAGGTAAAAACCCTATCCCCCGGCTTGCGTTGCATTGTGTGATAGGACCTGGGTCTTATAACAGGTTCATTTTTCTTTATTTAGCATTGCGCTGTTTGTTTTATGCACTGGTATTCTTGGGAGGAAACCCGTTCCGTGTTATACGGCGTGGTCCCTTGATTTACCTAATGATTTAAAATAAAGATTAATAACTGTTTTAGTTCTCACAGCAGTCACATGACTGACCTGGAGTTTATTGTTTTAACTTAAACTCTGGGTGCCCCTATTTTTGACACGGGCAGCTAGTAGTTTTGGTTTTGCAGATTTATATTCACAGGATCCTGGTTTACAGCTGGAACGATATCCGGAAAGCTTTGTATCCGTATATCTCATTCTAGTTGTGTATTGTATTATTTTTCCGCTGCTATGTATTTAAATGTAATTTAAATCTCTGATATTTCTGTGTAATATTTATTTATACTCTGTATATTCTTGCAATCTGATGCATTGTTGTAATATACAATGAAATGTTCTTCTGTATGAGTTCTGTTGTGGCTTGTTCTCAAACTATCCGCTCTTTCCTTTACGGGGAAGTTACGTGTTTTCACAGTTGGTATCAGAGCTTTGGTTTACAAAGCTCAGAGAACAAGACATATTAGAACCCTACGAAAGAATTCATCAGATTGGATTAGTAATATCCAATTAAAATGACTCGTTAGAGATAGGATCAGTAGTATCCTAGAACGAGTGTGAAGAGTATATTTTTTAAAATGAAAACAAATTTCGTTTAGAAAAGTTAAATCAATTATTCGTATTTGATTATTTATTTATATTGAATATGGACAATCCAATATATAAAGGTTTTGTATTTACGCGTCATGAACGTATATTCGAAGTTTTAATATACTGGATAGATATACGATTACACTGTAGTCGCCCGGAGATGGTATTGATGATAGCGATCGCATCATCAACATTTATGTTCGAGTTTTGAAGGTGTGTTTTCTATATATTTCCATTAGACTGGTGTGAGAACCAAAACTAATATAGTTAGAACACATTGTTGTGAATTGGCATCAAAAACATGATTTTCTGTATATGTATCAAATTTATGAATTTGAAACTCTAATTCACTAATTGATTGATGTTTGTGTTGCTTGTTTATTTGTTTGCTAATTTTGAACTATTATGCCTAATTGAATCAAATATTAAATTGTATTGAAAATTGGTCGCATCTGCTTGCATATACATGTATATCATTGAACAGGTCATAGCAAGGAGGCTAGAGCCAGAGAATAAAATTTGTTTGCCCGACAAATAGGTACATGTTTACTACATAATTTACTGTTTTGTTTGGGTGATGATGATTTTATGAGCCTATTGGTTAGCCGCTTGGCTTTTTCTTTTTCTTTTTGAGATCTGAAGGACCGGGGAAGCTATTTGAAATTCCCCGATGCTCCCGGTGCAGGGGAGGTTATGGCGAAATTTTTCGAAAATTTAGGGTGTTAGCCAAATTTTTGAAATTTTTGGAAATTCTCAGAAACTAAAGAGTTGGAGAATGGAAGCCAGATCGAACGTTGAGTTGATTAATCAAACTACTTTCGACTTTGTTCCTTTTCGGGGACGAAAAGTTTTAAGTGGGGGAGATTGTAATAACCCGGAAAATCTGGGCCAGTTTAAAATTTTTATTTTGGCAATTTTAGCGAATTTGGATTATTTAAAATGAATTATTCTAAATAATATCGACGAGAAATTTATTTTGGATATAACTCGATCGTATATATTATATACGTCGTCGTTAGAATATAAATAATTATATATAATTATAACAGAATTGAAAATGGCGCGGTAGTTCGATAATTCGATTTCAAACTTCAATTGAATGTACCGGGTGCAAAACAATCCGGATTTTAGTGAAACCAAAAAATTTGGGATCTAATTGATAAGATCTTTCCAACGATTCCGGGAAATCAAGATTTCATAGCGGGAATCAAAAGATATGTCCAGTTGAAAATTCTGAATAGTCGCTATGGAATTCAGGCCCTTAAAAATGGACATTTTGCAAACGACCTCGGATTTCGACGAAACCAGTTTTGTTGGGTCCGGGATGTGAAGTTATTGCTAGGTTTCAAATTTCATAATTTTTCGAATTAATATGTGAGCGTGGCAAAGGAAAACGTGTTTGACCAGTTTCAGTTGATTTTAATCGACTGGAAAATGGTCATTTTTCTAACGGTCTCAGAATTCGACGAAACTAGTTTTGTTAGGACCGTATCTTCAATACGAAGCTAGAAAATATTTTTCTAGAATTTTTCGAGTTCGTATGTGACCCTGGTAATTTGAAATGTACGTTTAAAATTCAATATAGTGATTTAAATGTAAATTAAACGGAAACTGATTCAAACAGTCGAATCAGCTTGCGATATATATCCCATTGTGTTCAGAATAGGGGTAATACGCTATGGACGACAGGCGGTGGGCCTCGTTTCGAGGTCGTATGAAAAAGTCAACTTTAGTTTGAATTAAATAATAATAAAATAAAATAAAATAAAAAAAGAAATCCCCTTTCCTTTATCTCTGGCCCACCCCCTAATTTTCATTTCAATCGAATCGGAAAAAAAAAAGAAAAAAAAAGAAAAAGGTCCCGATGTCGATCCACCCATCAGCCGCCGTCGCCTTCTCCACCGCTCCACCTCCTCCTCCCCCACGCCGCCGCCGGCAAGCCACTCCGGCCCAGTCCCCCCTTCTCAGCTGAAACGCGCCCGAGCCCTCCCCTTTTCTCACCTGAAACAGTCGAGAGCTGGACGCCGCCACCCCCCCTGAAGTCGCCGACCACCTGCAGCCTCTCCACGACCCCCCCCCCCCCATCTCCGGTCAGGCGCCCGCGCGCCACCCCCTCTAGCCGCTATCGCCAACGACAGTGAACCCCCCCTTCCCTCTGATAAAATCAAAGGCAAGTGAGTCACCTTTTTCTGATTTTGTTTTGTTTCTCCAATAACATAGTTAAATCAGTTTTCTTTTATTTATTTAAACTTTAGATTAAATAAAAAGTATAGATTTTTCTAAAATAAAAAGAATAGAGTTTTTATTATGAACATAGCAAGATAAAAATATAATTTTTATAATATAGGAAAGTTAAAAATATAATTTTTATACTAGTGGCATATTAAAAATATGATCTTTATATGGGTATGATAATAAAGATATGATCTTTATATAATAGAAGATATAAAAATACTATTTTTATATAGGTAGTGTATCGAAAATAGGATTTCTATATAATAGAGAATATAAAAATATTATCTTTATATATGTAGCGAAATAAAAATCTGATTTTTATTATATATATTGTGAGGTAAAAATGTGACTTTTATAATGATATATTTTTGAAAAGATGAAGTCTATATTTTTGAAAAGGCGAAATTTATATACTTGAAATAGAATAAAAATATGATTTTTATATATTGAACTTCGAAATAAAAATATGATTTTTGCATATCGAACTTCAAAATAAAAATATGATTTTTATATATTGAACTTCGAAATAAAAATATGATTTTTATATATTGAACTTCGAAGTAAAAACTCGATTTTTACATAGGTAGTGAAAGCGGGCGACGAAGGTAATAAAAAGGCGAGAACGAAAAAGATCTATATCAAAGTGGAGTCAAGATGTTTGGATAGCTATCGGTGAGAACTTCTCACCTTTCAATTTAATTTTTCTAGTTATATATATATATATATACTAGGATGCAGACGGTGCTTAGTAGCACCCGACACAATCGTCCACAGACCATGGACTTGTTTGTTTGATTGCAAAAATAAATTAGATTATTTGATTGAATTGAATTGTTTGGTGAAATTGAATGGTTTGATTGATGTGTGAATGGCGTGGGCCTTCACTAGACCGGGGATAAGGCTAGGCCTTGTCCCGTTTCTAGTATCGTGCCGTTATGCCGCCGAAATTTTCTAAAATAAGTTAGAAAAATAAAAATATCATTTTATTTAAAGAATGAACTGAATCGAAATTCATATGTTGGAATAAAATGTTTTGTCGTTAAAAATATAATTTTTAACGTGAAAGTGAATAAGATAAAATATTCATTTACAAACCGGACGGTTTGTTTATGTACACCTATTTGAAAGACATTGATTGGGTCGATAAATTTTACACATCGCCCAACTGCACAAATAAAATATTTGTTTGATTGTTTGAAACCCCACACGGGTGTTAGGATGAAATTTGAAGTTCACTCATCCTGATTGATTAAATATGTCGATCGATCGATTGACAGGCTGTTATAAGCGTTAGATATCTATACTTGATGCTTATTCAGTGTAGTGCACTTTGGTTGATGGTTGATTATTTTTCAATGCTATTATATGTGTGTAATGCATGAAAATCCATATAATTAACTTTATATGATAATTGATTGGGCCTCATTCCAATTTGAAAAATAAAGAATATTATAAAATAAAAGTTCATGTGTTGACAGTACTCATCCATTGAGATTGGTCATGTGTTGAACGAAATATTTTAGTAATAAAATTTACATCTTTATCAATATAAAATAAAGGTTCATGTGTTGACAGTACTCATCCATTGAGATTGGTCATGTGTTGAACGAAATATTTTAGTAATAAAATTTACATCTTTATCAATATAAAATAAAGGTTCATGTGTTGACAGTACTCATCCATTGAGATTGGTCATGTGTTGAACGAAATATTTTGATAATAACAACTATTTTGAAAAAGAAATATTTGAAATAGAATATTTTAATAATAGAAATATTTGAAATAGAATATTTGAAACAGAATATTTGAAAATAGAAATTTATGAAGCCGTGTTGATTAGATTGACGCCATTTTGACGTGAACGATATTTATATCGATTTTATTCGATTTCGAAATGAAATGAATTGAAAACGATTTCAAAATGAATTGAATTGAAAACGATTTCAAAATGAATTGAATTGAAAACGATTTCAAAATGAATTGAATTGAAAATGATTTCAAAATGAATTGAATTGAAAACGATTTCAAAATGAATTGAATTGAAAACGATTTCGAAATGAATTGAATTGAAAACGATTTCGAAATGAATTGAATTGAAAACGAATTCAAATTGAATTGAAAGCGAATTGAAATGAATTCAAATTGAATTGAAATTTGAATTAAATAGAAATGAATTTTAAAACGAATTTATAAAGAAGAATTCAATTTTGATTTGAATTGAAAAGGAAGTTGAAATTGCTTTTGAAACGAATTTAAAACTATTTATATAATTCGTTTTAAATAGAAATCGACGAAATATATATTATATATAATATAATGGCCTGAATAGAACGCGTCGCGCCGCGGCAGTTCGCGAATTTCGACCTTTTATTTCAAACGGACATTACGGGAGATCCGACCGTCGGATTCTCCTAAAACCAGAACCGTTGGGTTCGTATCGAAAAGAGCTTTCTAAGGAATATTAGAAATTAGAAATCTAACGGTTGGATTTGGAATTATGTCCAAATCAAATTCGAAAAAGGTCGCTGTAAGTGCAGTTCGATGGCCATTGATGGAAATCGACTGTACGGGCCTTGATAAAATTATTAAAAATAGCAATAATTTGTGTAAAATCATAAGAAATGATTTAGAGAGAATTGGGATGAAAAACTCCATATTTGAAAAGATAAAAATAGATTTTTATCGAAATGAACTAGTTTTGAACTAGAATTACAATTCTATTTATTTTTAAATAAATAAATTGAATATTGAAATGGTTTTGAAAATAACCAGAATTTCCAATAATTGCATTGGAATGGATTTGAATCGAAATTGTCTTCGGAACATTTCGATGTCGAATTTCGGGATTATACAGGTGTTGTTATGGAAATTTGAACGATATTTATATATCGTTATTTCCAATACGATATTTGTTGGTCGTAGAATTTGATATTGAATATAAGCCGGGATATTTTTCTATTCAGAGCCTTGTATTGAATATCAAATGTGATTTGGGTTTGCCGTGAATGGTGTCTTCACTAACACTGTTCTTGAACCCAGTTGAGAAAAGATTAAATCTTTTTATTTAGATTTAATGAAGTGTACCAATTAAATGATATTTAATTGGAATTGAATTGATATTGATTTTTGGGTTTATCGTGAACAGTGTTTTAAATAACACTCGTTCTTTAACCCGATAATTAATGGGATGTGACTATGGGTTTATCGTGAACCGTGTTTTAAATGACATGGATTCTTTAACCCAGTTAACGATTAAAACTAAGTGGAGTTTTAATGAATCTTTAATTAGATTGAAATAATCGAAATGGAGTATCACCAGTTTTGCTCCAGGCGTTAGTTAAATCTTTAATTATATTTGAACGTGAAATGGTAATTGAATTTACCGATAACACCGTGGTGTTAGATAAGAAGTACTACCAGTTTTACTTCATGGGATGAATAGGTTGGGATTGGGAAATTAAAACCAATGATTACTTCGGTAATGTTCGCTAATTCCGACTAGTTTTGAATTGATATTCAAAAGATAGATTAAAGAATAAATTCGGGAATTTATCTTGGATAAAATTAATGGGAACCTTTCCCTATGAATGTGAAATTTAGAAACTAACTGTCGGTTAGCTAAGCAAAATGGTTTTTTGGATATTGATATGATGTTGGTTTCGGCCTTCGGGGTTAAATTTGGGGAATTATTCTCTTGATTAATTTACGGTTAGTGACTAATGAATTGGAATGAGGCGTATGTTGTGTTTGTGTAACACTTTTATAATATATACGCGAGTTATTCGGAAAGACCGGGTTTATCCCATTCTGAATAACTGATACGACGATAAGTCGAAGATGAAGACGGTGGTCGAAGACCGGAGGTCTTCACGTCGTTTGGGTAATTACTGATGATCTTGATTGGGTTGTACACCCAAGAAGATGGAAACAGTTAGTGATCGTCCAGACGTACTTGGAGATCGATGGACATGCGGGGTACTAGGTGCCTCCGGTTTCGTTCAGACCCAGAAAGGACTTGTAAATAGACTGTGTGTCTGACATTGGATTTTAGTCTGTGTGATTGATCTCTATTAAATATATATCTGTTTGGCGACGGAGAATTTATTCTCTTGCTTAACGCACTTCTCTGAGACGTACGAGCTCAGGGGTTATATATTGATGGATATCAAACGCCTGGAGTGAATTGCCTGTGTGGCACGCCTAAGTGGCAATTGATCGAGGCTTCTGTTGAAAAGCAAAGTCTTGTGGTGATGATCAAAGCACGGCCTTCGTGGCGTAGCTTTGTGTAACGTTTGCTTCGCGAGTTTCGCACCCCGGTTGTGAACCAAAAACGGGAGAGGACCTCAGGGAGGGCATGCGTTTCTTTCTAGTTAGAAGTGGCGTCAGTGGTTTTACACGCCCTGACGAGTTTGACTTATGTGGTTGTTGCTGTTGCGAGGCGCCTTGGATTGATCGGTCGTTCTCGAACCGATGGAGTCGTTTAGTTGGCTCGTTTACGCCCCAAAGGGCGGGGAAACGTATTGTTCAGGCACTATAATCCACATCGGTGGACCGGCCCTGACGATCCAAGGGGCAGTTGCGGCTGTTCCGGTGGCTCGGGCTAGAGAGTCATGAATCGGTTGAGGACTATCTTTTGCCTCGGTTCATAGACGGAAATCCAATTTCCAATTACGTGACATTTGCGGTTTTATTTGTAAACCTATATATGGCGACATGATATATGGTATTCATGCCGCCTATGATTGATACTTATGATTTGAAGTTGTTTTATACATTATGCACTTATAATAGTATCAAATGATTTGTTTTAAACGTATCAAGCATTCTTTGGCTGTTATAAGGTAAAAACCCTATCCCCCGGCTTGCGTTGCATTGTGTGATAGGACCTGGGTCTTATAACAGCTTCATTTTTCTTTATTTAGCATTGCGCTGTTTGTTTTATGCACTGGTATTCTTGGGAGGAAACCCGTTCCGTGTTATACGGCGTGGTCCCTTGATTTACCTAATGATTTAAAATAAAGATTAATAACTATTTTAGTTCTCACACCAGTCACATGACTGACCAGGAGTTTATTGTTTTAACCTAAACTCTGGGAGCCCCTATTTTTGACACGGGCAGCTAGTAGTTTTGGTTTTGCAGATTTATATTCACAAGATCCTGGTTTACAGCTGGAACGATATCCGGAAAGCTTTGTATCCGTATATCTCATTCTAGTTGTGTATTGTATTATTTTTCCGCTGCTATGTATTTAAATGTAATTTAAATCTCTGATATTTCTGTGTAATATTTATTTATACTCTGTATATTCTTGCAATCTGATGCATTGTTGTAATATACAATGAAATGTTCTTCTGTATGAGTTCTGTTGTGGCTTGTTCTCAAACTATCCGCTCTTTCCTTTACGGGGAAGTTACGGGTTTTCACAACATCAACCATTCGCTATCAACCAATTTTCACGCCAATTACAACCAATAAATATCGTCCATGGTTTGTGTACGAGGGGCATATATATATATAAGTGAATTTCACCTCTATTCAACACATATATAATTTTTACAACGCATATATAACTTATATATCAAACATACAACTTATACAACGCTTAATCATGAGGTGTACAACGCTTATATAACTCATACCTCGACTATATATTTTATACATCGTCATTTTCCATATCTTTTATAATTTAGAAATCTCACATTAGGTTCCACTCCACCAAAAATAGCAGAAAGCTCAGAAAAATATCCAGTCTCTTCTAGAAGGTAGAGGACGTCCTTACGGTCCCGGTGTCTCTTGTTTCACTGAATTTCAACCAAAAACGAAAAAGATATGATTTTTTCAGTGAAATCTAAATTTGCAACACTTAAAAGTGTTATAATCTATTTAATTCACATCAGGTCGTTACCTGTCGAAGTGGTTCGAAATTAGGTCAGGGAAATTCGCGAAATTCGTGCAACGTGAGGCCGACCAGGTGGTGCAGCGTCGTCGAGGGTCGAGAGGCGCGTCAACGGGTCCTCCCATGGTTGAGCTCGAACTGATGGTTGCGGCGGAATCAGGCGATGAACGGGCGAACTTCGTGGGCCCAGTTCTCGACGGAGACGAGGCAAGGGAGGGCGAGGGTTGGTCGGATTTGAAGGGGAGGAGGTGGGCTTTCGATTTTAGGTGATGGCAGAGGCTGGCGTGGACGGAGATGGCGAGAAAGTGGTCGGGAACGGAGGAGTAGCAGTCGTCGTTGATTAGGAGAGAGGCGGGCAGGTTTTTCTGATTTTGGGGAAAATAAAAATAATAAAGGAAAAATCCTATTGGCCCGCTATTTATATATTTTGAAAATTAGGATTTTCTCAGACGAACTCCAATTCAAGTCCAACGACTATCGTCCCTAGCTAATTACCCCTATCATGGACACAATGGGATATGTTTGAAGGCCCATTCGAATGTTTAAGTCAGTTTTCATTCAAATTAAAATATAAAACATTCAATATTTAATTTGAACGTACATTTCAATTTGCCGGAGCCACATACTGATTCTAAAAATTCCCGAAAAATAAATCTAGCTATGTTTTGACGATACGGTCCCAACAAAACTAGTTTCGTCGAATTCTGAGGTTGTTTGCAAAGTGGCCCTTTTCTGGTCGATCCAATTTAACTATAATCGACCAAAACACATTTTCCTTTGCCACGCTCACATATTAGCTTCAAAAATTATGAAATTTGAAACCTAGAAATAATATGACATCCCGGATCCAACAAAAGTGGTTTCGTCGAATTCCGAGGTCATTTGCAAAATGTCTATTTTCAAGGGCAATATATTCTCTATAGCGACCTTTCTGAAAATTCATTTGGCCATAAATTTTGATTCCCGCTATGAAACTTCAATTTTTCAGATTCGTTAGAAAGATATTCACTAACAGATTTAAATATTTTTGGTTTCACTAAAATCCTTTTTGTTTTGCACCCAGTACAGTCAGGCGAAGTTTGAGTTCAAATTTTGAAACTACCGCGCCATTTCAGGCTTTGCTTATAATTAGAATTAATTATTTTCATTTTCAAATGTCGATTCAAACTTACTTTTCATCGTTATTATTTAAAATATCTATTTTAAATATTTAAAATCCACTTAAATAGTCAATTTAAAAATTTTAAACTGGTTCAGATTTTTCGGGTTGTTACAACAACACTCTAAGGTGCCACTAACATATGGTGTACAAGCATACGGGTGTGGGGTGTGCATGTCATAGTGATGGCAAACAATCAAGCATAGCAACCATCCTCACATCTCTCACTCAGTGCGTAAAGCATACGATATTCACCACTTCGATCACCTCAATACCTTGCTACGATCACCTTGCCCCCATGAAGTCATAAATGGCTTCACTGCACTGATACATAGCCACTAATCCTTCGCGATGTCCACTTGCCCCATGGAGTTATTCACCCAGTCTGCGCTGGCTTATAGCATTACTAATCCTTTACTATGTCCACTTTGCCCTATGGAGTTGTTCACCCAATCTGCGCTGGCTCATAGTCTAACTAATCCTTTACTATGTCCACATTGCCCCTCGAGTCATGACGACTCTACTGCACTGGCTCATAGTCTTACTAAGATCACTTTGGCTCTCGAATCATAGTGACTCTACTGCACTGATAACGTAGTCCTATCGTTCATGGTGAATCGAAGTTATGAACGTCGACAACTCCTTAGCACACGTCCCGCAGCAAAGCCCAATCATGAAGTGAACTTGTTGGTTCCCAACTGGATCCTGAGCTCTAACTTCCAACTTGGACTACCTTTACATCTCAGGTTTTTGGTCAATAATGGATTGGTTCAGATTCCTGCTTGCCATCGGTTCGGTTCGGACATAGATATGCATCTCGGTTCGGTTCGTCGGTTCGAGTCGGGTCCTTCACGTCGCATTGGTTCGGTTCGGGTTCCTTTTGCTGCATCAGTTTGCTCCATCGATTCGGTTCGGGTCCCCTATCACGATCCGGTCCGTTCTCTCTCTCTCTCTCTTAGCTCCTGGCTTGGCCTTCTGGTCCGATCCGATCCCCTTCCTTGTTCCATCCACTCCGATCCCTATTCCTATTCCCATCCGCTCCGATCTGATCCCCCTTCCTATTCCTATCCGCTCCGAACTGATCCCCCTTCCTTAGCCCGATCCAATCCAAGTTCAACCATTGTGGCCTTCCTTTTTGCTATACTTTCTCTTGTGCTAAGCTATGGTTCGGTTCGGTGATCCTTTGCCCGATCCGAGCCCGTCCATCCGATCCGATCCATAAGCCTGCACGATTTTTCTACAACTTTTCCAGCAAGCATTTTACGCCATTCGACGACGTTTTCAACCAATCTATCTATTTTAATCAATCATAAAGCATACCACAAAGTCATAGCAATAAGTAGAAGTGACCTCAAACACCAAAACATCAATATGATAGGTTAAAATGGATCAAACATAGCCAAAACCCCATATTTTCCCTTAAGCATGTTCAAGCATAATTAATGATAGGATTAGCAAAACTTAACCAAATTAACCCAAATTCATATCAGAGGTCTAAAACATTATTTACGAATTTATAAGTATTTTACTAGAATTTATTAATGTATAAATTCGCTAATCTTCACTAATTACCCTTAATCAACCATAATTAGTGAGGAACTATGCAAATCACTCACCTAAGCCAAAAAACTTAGATATGAAATAAATCTCTGATTTGGTGCGAATACCAATGCTAAACAGCAGCTCTAATCTTGATTTTGTGTTGATTTGCTTTGATTTGATGTTGCTAAGCCCAATCTTCAAGTAGAAAGTGATTTGGAAGTGATTTAGAGGTTGGAGGCCATTTTTAGTGTTTCTAAGAGGTAAGTGGAGGCTAGAAAACTGAAATGAAATGAAAACCTAACTCATTTCAGCCTCCCCATAATCCTAATCTCGAAATGGGTTATGGGCCCATTCACTAATCACCCTATTTGGCCTGGTTAAGCAGTTTTTCACCTTCCAAACCTTATTTCAGCCATATCTCTCAAACGGTAAGTCCGTTTTTCACATGTGACCACTCTACGGAAAGGTAAACCATCATCTAAAGCCAATGGAAGTGGATACAGGTCAAAACTCCTTTCCAATCAAAAGTTATGGACGAAACAAGATCAGCTAGGGGTAAAATGGCCATTTAAAAATCGGTAAAAATCATGAACATGGGAAATGACCCCAATAGTCGTTCCCCAACTCTACATGACCATACGACTTAGTATGAGAAAGAAAGAAATATTCTACAATCCTCCGATACGTAGAATGCGGGTTGTTACATTCTCCCCCCTTAAGAAATTTCTCCCCCGAAATTCCCTAACCAAAACACACAAAGGGTCCCGCATGCCTATCAGCCATAAAACAACAATCAAACATGCAAAACAAGCAAAACAGGTCTATCCTAGCATGCGGAATAACTAAATCGCAAAGTAAATCTTACCAGGAAAAGGGTTCTGGATACATCTTCCTAATGCTCTCCTCTATCTCCCAAGTACAGTCATTCTCGTTCTCGCCCTACTGAACCTTGACTAGCTTCACCGCCTTCCTTCGAAGTGCTTCCTATCGTGCTCGACAATACAAATCGGCTTGTGGTTCCCAACCGCCTCGGGTTCCACTTCGAAGTCCTCTAACTGATCAGGTGAAATAGTCATATCTGGGTCGTGCACGAACTTCCTTAGCTGGTAAACATGAAATACGTTGTGAACTCCCGCCATCTTCTTTGGTAAGTTAACTCTATACGCCAAATTCCCAACTTGCTCGAGAACTGGGAATGGGCCAACAAATCTCGGTGCCAACTTGCCTCTCCTACCAAATCGGATCACGCTCTTCAATGGAGAGATCTTGACAAACACCAAGTCACCAATGGAGAATTTTAAGTCTCTTCTCCTCTTATCAGCATAACTCTTCTGCCTATCTTGGTCAGCCTTCATTCGTTGTTGAATGATCTAAATCTTATCTGAAGTTTCTCTTACCACATCTGGTCCAAGTACAAACTTCTCATCGGTCTCTATCCAAAATGATGGTGAGTTGCACGGTCTTACGTACAAAGCTTTATATGGAGCCATACCAATACTGGATTGGTAGCTATTATTAAATGCAAACTCTACTAGATGTAAATGGTCATCCCATGATCCACCAAAATCCAATATACAAGCTCTCAAGAGATCTTCCAATATACGATTCACCCTCTCTGTCTGACCGTCGGTGAGGATGATACGCGGTACTGAGATGTAATTCTGACCCTAAAGCCTCTTGTAAGCTCTTCCAAAATCCACTAGTAAACAACGGATCTCGGTCACTCACAATGCCTTTGGGTACTCCATGAAATCTCACTACCCACTTCATATACAGTTCTGCTAACTTAGCTGCCGTTCTGGTTGATTTGACTGGTATAAATCTTGCACTCTTGGTCAATCGATCCACAATTACCCAAATGCTATCATGTACCGATCTAGTCCTTGGTAACCCATCGATGAAATCCATCGAGACTTGCTCCCATTTCCATTTGGGAATTTCTAATGGTTGTAACAAACCACTAGGCTTCTTTTTGTAACACACCGTAATTTTATAACATTAAAATTCACAAATTAAAGTATACTTAATTTTTAGAAAAGAATTAAGTGAAATGGGTTGCGTAGAGAAATATATATATATATATTGATATATATAAATTAAAAATTAAATAAATAAATATGCGAAAAAGTTCAAAACAGTGAATTGGGAGGGGTAATAAACAAACCGGCCCATTTTGGAGGTCGACCCAAGCCCCGCGGGGTCGACTAGGGGTTAATCCAGGTTGTTTGGCTGCCAACCCGTAGGCCGATTCGCTCAAATGCAGATTTTGGATTTGATTGGTTCTCATGGTTCAGGGTTAATCTAATGGTCCTAAATAACTTCCTACACCTATAAATACATCCTAATGTTAACCTTAAACCAAATTAAAATAGAATAGTTACTGTCATACCATCGCCATGGAAATCAATGGAGCCGCCGCCAACTAAGAAAGAAGAAAAGCAAATTCAATTCTAATTCTCTCAACCCTAAAGCAAAGCAAAACTCTCTCTTTTCTTCCCTAAATTGTGAGTATGATAATCTAAACAAGATTATTATCATTTTAATTAGGTTGAGTTATGAATGGATTATGAGTAAATGATGTGAATTATCATATATCTTGTTGTAAACCCCTTTTGCTATCATGTATATTGTAAATCCAATGTTATGTGATGATGATATCTTATATGTTGTAAATCATGCTATGATGATGTTATGTATGTTGAAAGTTTCTATGCTAAGTTGTGATGAATCATACATGTTAAAAAGGCCATGATGTTACCATCTATGCTAGTTAGTTCATATTAATTAAATCATCATGTTTGGGTTATGTTGATCTATATGACAAGTCACAAATGCAAGTTAGATTGATTAGAAAAGTTATGAACATATACCAAGACATCTATTATGACATCTAGAATTATGCTATGACATATGTGATATCCTATGCTAGTTCATACCATCATTATGTTGCCTAAAAACCCCATATGCAAGTTTATGTATAGATTTGGGCTATGATCATATAATGTAAATTGAGACATTTAACAAGTTGACAACTTTTGATCCTTAACATGTGTAGTTTATGCAAGTTTCACCCCTATTATGATTAGATTTATTTTAATTGTCTATATGTTGTGATAATTTATCTTTGTGCTAGGTGTTAGACTATACAAGTCTAGCCTATATTATGTGTTGAATAAGTGAACGTATAATGTGGGGTAGGGGTATTATTAAGGATTTAATATTAAAAAGTTGGGGTGCAATTGATATGATTTTGCATGCCATAAGTGGATGGCCATAATTGAGTCAATTATGGACATCATTAAAAGTTGACTTAATTAATAATTTGAATAGGGAATTATTAACACTGGGGTAAAAGATTTTAAGTGTTAATCAATGCTTAGGACACGAGGTTGGACTCGTTTGTGACGTAAACCTGCCCGGACCCGCCCGGCAAATCCAGTGGTCACAAATGTCAGCCCAATGTGAGAGGTCCTAGGCCTAAACTAAAGCATAACGGTTGTAAAGACAAGAGGTTAGACTCTTTTATGGTGTAAGACTGCCCGGACCAGCCGGCAAATCCAGCTGCCATAAATGCGAGTCTAATGTGAGAGGTCTTTATGAGGTTTTGGCCTGAATGAATTAAGAAATACTTAACCAGATAAACATGTAAGGTGGGACATGGGGGTTAAGTAGGTGCCTTAGGTGGCATGAGGAATCTAGGGGGTGCCCTTAGTGGCATGTGAAATACGATTAGTAAGACTTAACCAAACACACATGTAAATGAACATGACTAAGAGGGTTAAGTGGGATATACTAGTGACAAGCTTAGGTGGGTAGCTTGTGGGGCCCCATTTCGACCAGTATCCCAAACGTATCTTTGTGGGCTCGACCCAAGTCTAGGACGGGACACGCATGCTGGGTTTGACTGTAAGAGGCCAAAATGGGGAGCGGTGGCAACGCAAGTCCAACGAGTTTCCTAGGCGTGTGTGGACCCGGGCTGGTAGGTAAGACGTTGTTGCATCGTGTAGGTATAAGCCGTGCATTCTCAGTTGTATCAGGTTGCCACTTTAGGGGAGTGATACACCCCACTGTGGGACCAGCACAGGTATTTACGAGTAGGGAGCCGATCGAAAGTGGGTAGTGGGGTACACCTAGTGGAGATAGGGGCAGACGACACCTATGTAGTCAGCTAGGAGTACACGAAGTTACTTATAAAATTTCTAAGAGGGTAGTGGGGTACACCTAGTGGAGATAGGGGCAGATGGCACCTATGTAGTCAGCTAGGGGTACGCAAGGCTATTTATATAGTTTCTGTGTTAAGCATGCGGGATCAACGTTTAGGGTGACTGGTGCGGTGCAGTGTAGTAATTGGCACGGTGTGGTGTAGTAATTGGAGCGGTGCAGTGTAGTAACGTGCGGTGTAGTATAGTAATTATTCGTTAGTAATTAGGTATGCCTTTACCGTTATCTTTAACGTTATCTTGAATGCTATCTTTATCTTCCAAATAGTTCATAGACATTTACTTGTCTTCCAGCTTATGCCTTAGTCTAGTTATTTTGATAATAGTATTGTTAGAATTATCATACTCGCCAGACTTTATGTCTGACCCCCTCCATTTCTATCCTTTTCCCCCTCCAGGTCCTCAGGTTGGGCCCAGCTCTAGTGGAGTTTGATTGGATTGCTTTATCTCTTTTTGGAAAGCTTGGACCATTCAAGTAAAGTCCAGCTTGTTATGTTCTTTAATGGCTATTTTGTAATGGGGTTATGTATTTTGTTTTTGAGAAGATGGATAATGTACTTGACTCTGATGAATGGTTTTGTGATGTAATAAACATGTTTTTGCTGCAATAAAATGAAGCTTTAGTTTTCAAGTACTACTTATTATCTGTCTTGTTGTAATTTTTATGTTCTATATTCACTTATAACCTCCATGGAAGTTAATGCATTCCCTTTATGAGTGACATTAATGGACGTGGGGTGGTACACGTGGTATCAGAGCTTAAGGTTACCAGAAAAGATAAAAATACTTTAGAAAAATAGTTATTTTTGGAAGAAGTGTTTTCAAAAACATGTTTTTATGAGAAATTTAAAGAGGAAGTTTTTAAGAAAAACATAATCCCCAAATAGCCATATATCTTTATCTTTCGAATTCTCCATTTTGAATCTTTCCTTTTTCGTTTCAGCATGGCTAAAGATCTTAACCTACCTGACAGTGTAACGATACCCGGGTGGTATAGGAGGCTGTTAGAGGCTAGGGCCGCCGCAGGTCCGGCCAATGTTCCTCCACCACCAGTTGCACCCATTCCTCCTCCTCCTCCTCGCATAGATACTTTTGGAAAGACGTGCAAGGAATTCAAGGCTATGGGTGGAAAACCCTTTCAAGGGTCAGAAACGTTTGTGGAAGCTAGAGATTGGCTTAAGGAGGTGGAAGAATTGCTAGAAATCTTTGAAGTAGAAGAAGGGAGGAGAGTTAGATTAGCAGCTTGGTTGATGAAGGGAGAGGCCTCGTTTTGGTGGGAGGTCACTAATGGGAAGCGTCCTGTTGACTCTTGGGCGGATTTTAGACATAGGTTCGATGCGAAGTTTCTCTCTAGGGAGGAAGAGAATCTATATATGGAAAGGTTCTTGACATTGAAGCAAGGACGCTCGTCAGTGAAAGAATATGTCAACAAATTTAATCTGTTAGCAAGGTTTGGCTTGGACTTAGTAAACTAGTCGGAGAAGAAGGCTCTGAGGTTCGTTAATGGATTGAATGAACCGTTGAAAGGGTTGGCTATGACCCACATCCCTATGGGGGCCACCTTTGAGAAGCTAGTAGACATGGCACTCATGCACGTGGAGAAAGGCACTAAAGCTGATAAGGCACCCGAGAAGAAAGGGGATCAAAATAAGGGTGGCAAAGGCAACAATGCTAAGGGAAAGAAGAAATGTTTTAACTGTGGGACCCCGGGACATCTCAGCAAGGACTGTAGAAAGAAAAAGAAGACTGGCGGTTTTCATTGTGGCGATGCGAGACATCTAGTGAAGGACTGCCCAAGGAAGGGGCAGAGGGCAGGGGCTACCTTGGGAGGACAGGTGCAGGCTCTTAAAGCACCAGGGCAGGCAAGGGGACAAATTCAGGCTCTCGCGGTCCCACCGCTGCAAGAACGAGGTAGAACCATTTCTGTAGAAAGCTTAGTTTTTCTGTTTGATCATCTTGTCCTTACCTTATTCGATTCGGGCGCATCGCATTCGTTTATCTCTACATCATTAGTTGAAACACTGCACCTAGATACTAGTATTGTTACTGATCCCTTAGTAGTCTCAAATCCTATTGGTTGTTCGGCTCATCTTTCTATGATTTGTCGGGATTTGAGAGTGTTTATCTTGGGTGTTGAGTTTGAATGCAACGCCTTTGTCCTTGGTTTCACGGGCTGTAGTTTGATTCTAGGGGTGGATTGGCTAGCCAAACGGGGTGCCATCCTAGACTTTGAAAGGAGGGTAGTTAGATTATTGATTCGTTGTAGAAAAACCCTCATATTTCTTGCCACCCTAGGGGTTCAGTGATGCTTAGCTGCCTAGAATCTTCTGACGCATCTAACGATGATTAGGAACCTGTTTGTGTTGTCCGTGAGTATGGAGATGTCGTTGATAAAGCGCGGGGTTTACCCATAGGCGCGGAATAAGTTTCGTATGTGCTTAATAGATTAAGAAAAGACCGTTATGTAATCAGCGGTAGTTTTGGAGCAAGACAGGCAAGGACTGCCAGAGTCGGTCAAGTGCTCAATTGATTGACCATCTTACTAGTATCATCTCACGTAGGTCGTCTGAATTCGAAGGAGGTATCCCTTGGGTGTTTGTTTGATATTGGTTTAGGCCTTTGGGGCTTGCACTTGGGGGATGTCGAATTCGACTAGGATGGTCTACGTGAGAGATGGATAGTTGTGACGATTTTACATGGGATAATATCCTGGTTTTCTCTAGAAGCAGAGAAGGGCATGCCCTATGTCTTAGGGAAAGCTTAGGGACCCTACAAGTGCACTAGCTTAAAGCTAAGTTCTCCAAGATACCATTTTTGGAGGAAGGAAGTGAGGAATTTAGGGCATGTGGTCTCTAGGGAAGGGAGATATGTTAAGGTGGATGGAGTTCTTAGCATCCTACGACTTCGAGATAGCATATAACCTTGGCAAGGGTAACGTGGTGGCCGATGCCTTAAGTGGAAAAAGATTATCCTTAAGTCCTTTGTATGTTGAGCGACAAAGTTTAGAATTCATTTCGATGTTTGACATTAGACCTTCTGTTGACTTCGTACCAGGTTTGTTAGCATCCTTGGAGGTCAGACCTACGCTTTTGGGACGGATTGGCGAGGCATAGCGAGATGACCCACAGTTAGTTGAGTTAGTAGAAAAGCTCAAAGGAGGGGAGTCATCAAGCTATCTCCGTAGGTATACCCTAGACGATAAGGGTTGGTTACGTAGGGACGGTAGACTTTGTATACCAAAAGACGATGACCTAAGGAAGACTATTCTTGACGAAGCACATCATTCGAAGATGACCATTCATCCCGGAGGGGACAAGATGTACAAAGACATGAAGAGAGTTTACTTTTGGGCCGGCATGAAGAAGGATGTGGCCGAGTATGTCGCTAGATATTTGGTGTGCCAACAAGTAAAAGCGGAGCAAAAGAAACCCGGTGGGTTGCTTCACCCATTGGAGGTTCCACTATGGAAGTGGGAAAGTGTCTCGATGGATTTTGTGGATGGGTTACCGCGATCAAGGAAGGGTAATACGGGAATTTGGGTTATAGTAGATAGACATACTAAAAGCGCCCATTTCATTCCCGTAAAGAGTAAGAGGACTGCTCCATGGTTAGCCTCCGTATACGTTCGAGAAATAGTTCGTTTGCACGGTGTTCCTTCTAGCATAGTGAGCGACCGCGATCCTATTTTCACTAGCGAAATTTGGAGAAGCTTACAAGAGGCGGTAGGGACTCGGTTATGTTTGGGCACCGCATATCATCCTCAGACGGACGGCCAGACCGAGAGGGTGAATCGCATTCTAGAGGATCTGTTGAGGCTATGTTTCCTAGACTTTGGGGGTACGTGGGAAGAGCTTCTTCCATTGGTGGAGTTCGCGTATAATAACAGCTTTCAGTCCAGCATTGGTATAGCACCATTTGAAGCTCTTTATGGACGACCTTGTCGTTCACCTACATGTTGGTGGGAATCTACGGATAAGATCTTACTTGGGCCCGATATGATTAGGGAGACTTCAGAGAAGATCGACTTGATTCGAAGGAGGATGAAATCATCACAAAATAGGCAGAAATCTTATGCGGATAAGAGGAGGACAGATCTCGAGATTGAAGTTGGGGACATGGTCTTTGTCAAAGTGACTCCATTACAGAACATTTTTCGCTTTGGGTCCGTTGGGAAATTAGCACCAAGGTTTGTAGGGTCGTTTCCTATTAAGGAGAAAATTGGACGGATGGCGTATAGAGTGGAGTTACCCGAGAGACTTAGTGGTGTACACGACGTATTCCATGTATCACATTTGAGGAAATACTTGCACGAGACCGCAGAGGTGGTAGAGCCGAGCTTGCTTAGAGAGGTGGAGATAGAGCGTGATGCGACGATTCGAGGAGCTCCTACATGCATTCTTGGGTCAGAGATTAAGAGGCTGAGAAATCGAGAGGTCAGACTAGTCAAAGTACAATGGGGAGATGATGAGAGCAACGCTACTTGGGAGACCGAAGAGAAGATGCGTTCACGATACTCTTTTCTTTTTTAGGGTGTGTCCTTTAATTTCTCCTTTATCGCTTATCTTGTACTTATCTTACCTTTAGCGTATCCTCTCGCTAGTATCTTTGACCTTTAGTTAGGATAATCCTATGGTTGAAACATGTGTTTGAGACATGTTATGTATGATGAATGCAAAGTGGATGCAAGTGTTTGCTAGTGGTTGTTCGTGGATGCATATACACACACTATTAGGCACTAGATCGGCTCAGTCACTTCATATTTCATATTGCATATATATGGATGTATTTAGTAAAATGGATGTATAATGGTTGTATTATCATATGGTTGCTGCATTCGGGTGGATGGTTGTGCACGCATATAGAATTAATATGTATCATTAGGAATCTTTTGCATACATATTGGACACATGGCACTATCATGAATTGCACTAAGGAGGTCAACTGAATCAGTAGACCGCCTAATTTTGCATTAGATATGGACATATACACACATTGCGCATATAAACATTAAAGCATTAGAAGTCTTTTAAGGACAATGGATGCTGGTGTTTGATGGTTGAGTAGATGGACGATTAGATGGTAGGATATACATTCTTCTTGACTTGGAGATTTCAGGGACGAAATCCTTTAAGGAGGGGAGAATGTAACACCCCGTAATTTTATAATATTAAAATTCACAAATTAAAGTATACTTAATTTTTAGAAAAGAATTAACTGAAATGGGTTGCGCAGAGAAATATATATATATTGATATATATATATAAAAATTAAAAATTAAATAAATAAATATGCGAAAAAGTTCAAAACAGCGAATTGGGAGGGGGAATAACCGAACCAGCCCATTTTTGAGGTCGACCTGAGTCCCGCTGGGTCGACTAGGGGTTATTCCAGGGTGTTTGGCTGTCAACCCGTGGGCCGACTCGCTCAAATGCAGATTTTGCATTTGATTGGTTCTCATGGTTCAGGGTTAATCTAATGGTCCTAAATAACTTCCTACACCTATAAATACATCCTAAGGCTAACCCTAAACCTAATTAAAATAGAATAGTTACCGTCATACCATCGCCATGGAAATCAATGGAGTCGCCGCCAACTAAGAAAGAAGAAAAGCAAATTCAATTCTAATTCTCTCAACCGTAAAGCAAAGAAAAACTCTCTCTTTTCTTCTCTAAATTGTGAGTATGATAATCTTAACAAGATTATTATCATTTTAATTAGGTTGAGTTATGAATGGATTATGAGTAGATGATGTGAATTATCATATATGTTGTTGTAAACCCCTTTTGCTACCATGTATATTGTAAATCCAATGTTATGTGATGATGAAATCTTATATGTTGTAAATCATGCTATGATGATGTTATGTATGTTGAAAGTTACTATGCTAAGTTGTGATGAATCATACATGTTAAAAAGGCCATGATGTTACCATCTATGCTAGTTAGTTCATATTAATTAAATCATCATGTTTGGGTTATGTTGATCTATATGACAAGTCACATATGCAAGTTAGATTGATTAGAAAAGTTATGAACATATACCAAGACATCTATTATGACATCTAGAATTAAGCTATGACTTATGTGATATCCTATGCTAGTTCACACCATCATTATGTTGCCGAAAAACCCCATATGCAAGTTTATGTATAGATTTGGGCTATGATCATATCATGTAAATTCAGACATTTAACAAGTTGACACCTTTTGCTCCTTAACATGTGTAGTTTATGCAAGTTTCACCCCTATTATGATTAGATTTATTTTAATTGTCTATATGTTGTGATAATTTATCTTTGTGCTAGGTGTTAGACTATACAAGTCTAGCCTATATTATGTGTTGAATAAGCGAACGTATAAACGTGGGGTAGGGGTAATATTAAGGATTTAATATTAAAAAGTTGGGGTGCAATTGATATGATTTTGCATGCCATAAGTGGATGGCCATAATTGAGTCAATTATGGACATCATTAAAAGTTGACTTAATTAATAATTTGAATAGGGAATTATTAACACTGGGGCAAAAGATTTTAAGAGTTAATCAATGCTTAGGACATGAGGTTGGACTCGTTTGTGACGTAAACCTGCCCGGACCTGTCTGGCAAATCCAGTGGTCACAATGTCAGCCCACTATGAGAGGTCTTAGGCCTAAACTAAAGCATAACGGTTGTAAAGACACGAGGTTAGACTCTTTTATGTTGTAAGACAGCCCGGACCCGCCCGACAAATCCAGCTTCCATAAATGCCAGTCTAATGTGAGAGGTCTTTATGAGGTTATGGCCTGAATGAATTAAGAAATACTTAACCAGATAAACATGTAAGGTGGGACATGGGGGTTAAGTATGTGCCTTGGGTGGCATGAGGAATCTGGGGGGTGCCCTTAGTGGCATGTGAAATACGATTAGTAAGACTTAACCAAACACACATGTAAATGAACATGACTAAGAGGGTTAAGTGAGATATACTAGTGACAAGCTTAGGTGGGTAGCTTGTGGGGGCCCATTTCGACCAGTATCCCAAACGTATCTTTGTGGGCTCGACCCAAGTCGAGGATGGGACACGCATGCTGGGTTTGACTGTAAGAGGCCAAAATGGGGAGCGGTGGCAACGCAAGTCCAACGGGTTTCATATGCGTGTGTGGACCCGGGCTGGTAGGTAAGACGTTGTTGCATCGTGTAGGTATAAGCCGTGCATTCTCAGTTGTATCGGGTTGCCACTTTAGGGGAGTGATACACCCCACTGTGGGACCAGCACAGGTATCTACGAGTAGGGAGCCGATCGAAAGTGGGTAGTGGGGTACACCTAGTGGAGATAGCGGCAGACGACACCTATGTATTCAGCTAGGAGTACACGAAGTTACTTACAAAATTTCTAAGAGGGTAGTAGGGTACACCTAGTGGAGATAGGGGCAGACGGCACCTATGTAGTCAGCTAGGGGTACGCAAGGCTATTTATATAGTTTCTGTGTGAAGCATGCGGGATCAACCTTTAGGGTGACTGGTTCGGTGCAGTGTAGTAATTGGCGTGGTGCGGTGTAGTAATTGGAGCGGTGCAGTGTGTGCAGTATAGTAATTATTCGTTAGTATTTAGTTATGCCTTTACCGTTATCTTTAACGTTATCTTAAACGCAATCTTTATCTTCCAAATAGTTCATAGACACTTACTTGTCTTCCAGCTTATGCCTTAGTCTAGTTATTTTGATAATAGTATTGTTAGAATTATCATACTCGCCAGACTTTATGTCTGACCCCCTCCATATCTATACTTTTCCCCCTCCAGGTCCTCAGGTTGGGCCCAGCTCTAGTTGAGTTTGATTGGATTGCTTTATCTCTTTTTGGAAAGCTTGGACCATTGAAGTAAAGTCCAGCTTGTTATCTTCTTTAATGGCTATTTTGTAATGGGGTTATGTATTTTGTTTTTGAGAAGATGGATAATGTACTTGACTCTGATTAATGGTTTTGTGATGTAATAAACATGTTTCCGCTGCAATAAAATGAAGCTTTAGTTTTCAAGTATTACTTATTATCTGTCCTGTTGTAATTTTTATGTTCTATATTCACTTATAACCTCCATGGAAGTTAATGCATTCCCTTTGTGAGTGACATTAATGGACGTGGGGTGTTACACTTTTGCTCGGCTTTAATAACTGACAATTCATGCACTTGGATATAAACTTCCCAACGTCTCTTTTCATCCCTTCCCAGTAGTAAGTCTGTTTCATGTCTCGATACATCTTATCACCACCGGGGTGTATAGTCAGTTTTGAGTGATGACATTCTCTAAGCACTTCATCTCTCAATCCATTCACGTTGGGTACTACTTGTAACACCCCGTGTATTTTATAACAGTGAAATCCACAAATTAAAGTATAATAAATTCTAGTTAAAGTATTAAGGGAAATGGGATATTCCATTGCGTTCGTCACGGAAAAATACGCGAAATTGAGTCCGGGTTTTCGAAAAACAGAGCCGTATGACCAAGTTATGGCTCGATGAAGTTTCAGAAAATTCGAATTTCGAAAACAGATTTAAAATTCAGCCCAATTAGAGTAGGCGGGGAAATTCCCACCCAAACCCACCAGGTCGACCTGAGGGTCAACCCTAGGGTCGATCTGCCAGGCCTGGTCGACCTGGGAGTCGACCTAGGTGTCGACCTGCCCAGGCAGGTCGACTCTAGAGTCGACCTGGGGGTCGACTGTGGAGTCGACCTGGCCCCTGAGCCAGGTCGAAACCAGCCCACCCTGGCTGGCCTGGTCTATGTTTGGTCGATTTTCTGAGCCTTGCCTTGTCACTAGGGCTAGGTGTCAGCTCCTGATTGGCCTCTCCTTCAAACGAACGGCTATTATTAAACCAAGCTTCATCGACGGTCTAAATCGACTCAAAAACTCTATAAAAAGGACCTAAGACTAACCCTAATTCACATAAACTAAAATGGAGATGAGACCGTCATGCTGCTGAGGAGAGACTGAGGATAGCCGTCAGAAAATAAAGAGACAATTAGGAGATAAATCGAAAGCTTAAAGCAACGTCAAATCAATCAAAACAACGCCTGCAACAAAGGATAGCATCTCCAAATTCAGAATTCAGATTCCTGAATTGAAGATTCGTCACACGTTGTAAGTAGAGTACTATTCTGATGTGAATTAAATAAATGTGTTGATTTGTGTAAAGTAAGAAATGGAATTGTGGCGATAATAATCTATATTTGTATGTTGCTTTGATGCTAAACGATTTGGGAATATTATGGTATACGATTGGATATTTGCAAGTACGCGATTTGCGTTGGAAGTTAACAACGAAATGGAATTGTGGCGATAATAACTTATGTTTGTATGTTATTTTGATTTGGCAATGCTATGGTGTACGATTTGATTCATACAAGTATATGGTTTATGTTGACAACCACATGTTGTGGAATTTTAATTGGGATTCATGCAAGCATATGATTCATATTGAAAACTACATGTTTGTGGTAGTTATTTACAACACCCACTTGATAATTGCAAGTATATGATTCATGTTGAAAATAACAACTATATGTTGTAATAGTTTATTCGAAAATTCATGCAGGTATATAATTTATTCTTATGCCAACATGATGTATAATTCTATGGTCATCTTTAGTGTAATTTGATCCACTTAAGTATTATCATTCATATGAAGGTTATGTTGGAATTGGCATCATAGTTCAAGTATAAAAATCATGATTTTGTAATAGTGACAAAAGCAAGCGTCTTTGTAAGCTTGTATTAATTTTATGAATATGACTAAACAATGTTTGTTATTATGCCTAGTTGAAAACATGTTTCTAAGCTTATGTTGTTATCATAATCATATGATAATATATTTGGCACATAAGTTACATTAGAAATTACACTAGAATTACATCCCACTTACAAGTTACATGGATAGGATAAAAACCATGATTATATGAATAGTAGGATTCAAGTTCAATTATGTTTATGCCATGACTATATGAATAGAAGGACTCATGTTCAATTATGATTATGCCATAATTATATGATTAGAATGGTTCATGTTAAATATCATTTATGCCACGACTACACGAACAGAATGATTCATGCTTTGTTTATACCATGATTATGTGAATAGAATGATTCATGTTTAAGTATTGCTTATATTATATGTTGTTACAATTGCAAGTTCACATGCGCCTACCTTATGTTAATTGAATCGTTATGTTGCATGTTCATGCGTTTACACTCCCCTTTTTATGTTACCTTATAAACACCATGTTATAAGCCTCCCCTTTTCATATGGCTAAATTGGGTTTAAGTATTAAACCCAACACACCTTACATTTGAGCGAACGTGTAAAACGAGGGTATTGACGTTTGGGCTAAAATATAGAACATATGTGTTGGCATGTTTGACACATGCCAACAACCTTGAAAAAACAATTAAGTGGCATAAATAAATCTTAATCAATAAAGATGAATTTTAATAATGGGCCGCAAATATTTACATATAAAAAGAAAAGAGACAAAATATGTAAATGTAGAAAATACGATGTGTTTAACCCGAGGTTGGATTGAGTTGTGATGTAAACCTGCCCGGAACCGCCCGACTGTCCAGTAGTCACAACAATACCTATCCAATGTGGGTGGTTAAACACGGAGCCCAATAAGGACCCGATGTTAGACTGAGTTGTTGTGTAAGACTGCCCGGACCCAACCAGCAACAGGCTGCCACAACAATACCTGTCTAATGTGAGAGGTCAAGGCTTTAATAAGACAATTAAGGCTGAGTCGGGATTGATAGGATTAAGTGAATTAAGACTTAATCAAAATGGAACATGCTAAACTAAACAGACTGATTGGGGGTTAGGTTTATAAAACACTTAACCAACTTAGCATGTTGGCTAGAAATAGAAAACCTAGTAGCGGGGGACCCTTTTCAGCAGTAACCCTACAAGGCGTATCATGATACCCTGAAACTAGGCAGGGTGGGGCACGATTACTGGACTGACAGTAAGAGGTCAAATCGACGGCGGTGGTGTAGCAGTGTAGGTTATAACGGGGTGTGGGCGTGCACTCACTCCGGTGCAGAAAAATAAGGCACTGGGCACCAGTAGCATACCTGTGCATTCTAGGATTGTGTCGGGCCGCCACCATGGGACTTGATACACCCCACGGTGGGACCAGCATAGGTAACTACAACATCGGGGGGGGGGCGTAAGACACATGTAACTATGCGAGTAGGAACCGATCATCATAAAATGGATTACTTCACCCTGATTATGGGGTGCCTGTTGGGAACTAGTTTATATGGGTACAGAGATTAATATGGGGTACGATAGTATATCCGACCCTAGACAACTTAACATGGTTTATGGTGCTTTCCCATTTCTAGTTTATACATATCATACCCAGTTCTTTATTCATGGACTGAATAGTCCTAGACTTACTCAGGCTTTATGTCTGACTCTACTTTTCTTTCGTCTCCTTTTCTTCCGTTTCCCCCTCCCCCCAGGTCCACAGGGAGGGAATACCACAGCTTGACCAGCCTTCATATCTAGCTTGAAGAGAAAGAATGTATTGCTTGGATCTTTTCGTTTTGGACTATGGCTTTGGACAGCAATTATGGGACTTTTGCAGTTTATTTATGTTTTCTTTATGCTTCTTTAAATAATGTAATCAAGACAGTTATGAAGATGTTATGTTTTTGGAAGTGTTGTAAGACAATTATGGTATGGTTGGTGTAACACGTATTTGAATGAAATAAAAGTTGATGTTTTCCGCTGCTCAAAAATATGTGTTATTATATTTGTCTTGTATATCTGTGATTTATACTTATAAACCTCCACCAAAATTAGGGCATTCCCTTTGAGAGTGACCCTAACGGAGGTGGGGTGTTTCACTTGGTATCAGAGCATAGGTTTAGTAGATAAGATAAAAAGTTTTGAAAATTTATTTTTCAAAAAGGAAATTTAAAGAAGCATTTTTAAAAGATAAAATATTATTTTATTTTAAAAGGCAAAGTCCCCCCAAAGCCATAGGAACTATCTCTTATCCTTCGTTTTGAATCTATCCTTTTTGTTTCAGCATGTCCGAAGAACTTAACTTTCCAGAGGGTGTACCAATACCTGGTTGGTTTAGACGGTTCTTAGAAGCAAGGGCCACTCAGCCAGGTCCTACCGTTCCTCCTCCCCCAGCTGTAGGAAATCATCCAGCTGCAGCAGCACCTCTTCCTCCACCTCCTCCACAGGGAAACACCTTTGCTAAGATATGTAAAGATTTTAAAGCTATGGGAGGAAAGGATTTTCATGGAACTGAGTCCTTCGTGGCAGCTAGAAATTGGCTGAAAGAAACCGAGGACTTATTCATCATCTTTGAGGTAGAGGATAGACAGAAAGTATAACTGGCAGTATGGCTACTTAAAGGCGAGGCTTCCTACTGGTGGGAAGTCACTAATGCGGAAAGACCAATGGAAACATGGGAGGAGTTTAGTGCAAGGTTTGAGGCTAAATTTCTCTTACATGCGGAAAGGAGTTTGCAGTTGGAAAAATTCTTATTTCTTAAGCAAGGGAACAAGACAGTCAAAGAGTATGTTAATCAGTTTGATGAGCTGGCTAGGTTCGGACTGGACCTACTCAACACCCCGCACAAGAAGGCTCTCCGTTTTGTCAAAGGGTTGAATGAGCCGTTACATAGTTTGGCCATGACCCATATACCCATGGGAGCTACGTATGAAAGGTTGGTACAGATGGCGTTGCTGAACGAAGAGGATAAGGGCAAGAAGGAGACAAAGGAAGAAAACTCTCAAGGGAAGAAAGAAGGTTTGCAGCCTAAGAAGACAGACTTTAAGAAGGGCGGGAAAGGCAACAAAGAGAAGAGGAAGTGTAATTTCTGTGGCAAAGTGGGGCATTTAGTAGAAGATTGCCGGAAAAAGAAGGCCAAGATGAATGGTGGGTGCTTTTCATGCGGTGAGACAGGCCACATGGCAAAGGACTGCCCAAAGAAACGAGGACAGGGGCAGAGGGCTGGATCCACCTCAGGGGCACAAGTTCATGTGCTAGAAGCGCCACCTCTGCAACAGCGAGGTATAAATACTTCTGTAGAAAGTGTAGTTTATCTTTATGATCACCCCGTTCGCACTTTATTTGATTCTGGCGCATCACACTCCTTTATCTCGTCTGCTTTAGTAGAATCTCTGCACCTAAAAACTAGTATGGTAGAGGACCCCTTAATTGTTTCAAACCCAATTGGGGGCCCAGCTCATTTGTCTATGATCTGTTTGGGATTGAAAATTTCTATTCTAAGCGTAGAATTTAAATGTAGTGCCTTTGTTTTGGGCTTTTCGGGATACGGTTTGATTTTGGGCATGGATTGGCTATCCAGTAATGGGGCCATCCTCGATTGTGAGAAAAGGGTTGTTAGGCTCCTAACCCAACTCGATAATACTTTGGAAATTTCTTGTAATCCCTCGTATGCGGTTATGCTCAGTTACCTTGAATCGCTAGATGCCTCCGTTGAAAATTTGCAATCGGTTAGAGTGGTCCGGGAATATCCGGATGTCTTCGAAGAGGTGAAGGGCTTGCCTCCGAAGCGGGAGGTAGACTTCCGCATATACCTTGTAGATAATGCAAAGCCCGTTGCATTGCCCGTTAGACACATGGCTCCATGGGAAAGGAAAGAGCTCAGTAAACAGATTAAAGAGCTTCTAGAAAAGGGGTTCATTAGGAGGAGTAATTCAGAATGGGGCGCTCCAGTGGTGTTCGCTACAACGGCGGATGGTTCACTCCGTCTATGTGTTGACTATAGGGAACTCAACAAGTTAACGAAAAAGAATAGGCACCCTCTCCCCAGAATTGACGATCTATTTGATCAGCTTGTAGGGGCGTCTGTTTTCTCCCAACTCGATTTAGCAACCGGTTTTCATCAGCTAAGGGTGGTTGAAGATAGTATCGATAAAACAGCATTTAGAACCCCAGACGGCTTCTTTGAATGGCTTGTCATGCCTTTCGGCTTGACAAATGCACCTGCTTGCTTCGTCGACCTGATGAGTAGGGTATTCAGAGATTTCCTCAATAAGTTCGTAGTGGTCTTCGTAGACGATATCCTTATCTTCTCAAAGAATGAAGAGGAACATGCTCAGCACTTAAGGGCAATCATGGAAACTCTGCGAGTCCATCAGCTAAAAGCCAAATTCTCCAAATGCCACTTTTGGAGAGAAGAAGTGAGGTTCCTTGGGCACATAGTATCCAAACAAGGGTTAGCAGTGGACCCTGCTAAGGTAGTGGCGGTACAGGATTGGAAGACACCAAGGAATGCAACTGAGGTCCGAAGTTTTCTAGGACTAGCAGGTTTCTATCGAAAGTTCATAAGGGATTTTGCGAAAATCTCAGCTCCGCTCACAAAGTTGACCAAGAAGAATCTAGTGTTCAATTGGGACTTGGATTGCGAGTTTGCTTTCCAGCGACTGAAAAGGGCTCTTACAACAGCCCCAATTTTGACGTTGCCGGATGGAAGCAAGATGTTCACCGTTTATACAGATGCATGTGGGACTGTGTTAGGCGCCGTCTTAATGCAAGAAGGAAGGGTAGTAGCTTATGGCGGGAGACAATTGAAAGTGCATGAAAAGAACTACCCGACCCACGATCTTGAGTTAGCTGCCATCGTCTTTGCACTCAAGTCTTGGCGACACTATCCCCTAGGTGAGAAGTTTGAACTTTACACTGACCATAAATCGTTGAAATATCTTTTCTCGCAGAAAGATCTTAACTTGAGGCAACAGAGATGGATGGAGTTTCTTGCCTCGTATGATTTCGAGATCTCCTATACTCCAGGCAAAGGCAACGTAGTGGCAGACGCGTTGAGCCGAAGGAAACTGACCTTAAGCCCGTTGTTTGTTGAAAGACAAAGCCTAGAGTTTATAGCCAGCTTTGACTTTAGTCCCTCCTCCGATTTTGTACCAGGCTTGCTCGCATCTCTCAAAGTACGCCTGACTTTAGTGGACTTGATAGGGACAACACAACGCGAGGACCCTCAGCTTGTGGAGACGATTGATAGGCTAATTAGGGGTGAGACTTCAAGTCACCTCAACAGATACTCCATCGACGATAAGGGTTGGCTAAGGCGAGACGGAAGGCTATGCGTCCCACAGACAAGGGATTTAGTAATTCTCGAGGAAGCACATCACTCCAAGATGACGATACACCCAGGTGGCGACAAAATGTACAAGGACATAAAAAGAACTTTCTTTTGGAACGGCATGAAAAAGGACGTGGCAGAATTCGTTTCTAAGTGTATGGTGTGCCAACAGGTTAAGGCGGAATAGAAAAAGCCTGGCGGTCTGCTGCATCCTCTAGAGGTCCCGCAGTGGAAGTGGGATAGCATCTCAATGGACTTCATCGATGGGTTTCCTAGGTCTAGGAGAGGCAACACTAGCATATGGGTAATAGTGGATAAGCTTACTAAAAGCGCCCACTTTTTACCTGTCAAAAGTAAAAGAACTGCCTCATCCCTAGCATCTCTTTACCTCAAGGAAATCGTTCGACTCCATGGAATACCGTCCAACATCGTTAGTGACCTAGACGCTATCTTCACAAGTGAGTTTTTGCGGAGTCTGCAAGAAGCGGTAGGCACACAGTTATGCTTGAGCACAGCCTATCATCCACAAACCGAGTCCAAATAGAAAGAGTGAACAGTGTTTTGGAGGACCTTTTAAGACTATGCGTCCTTGACTTCGGAGGGACATGGGAAGACCATCTTCCTTTGGTGGAATTTGCCTACAACAACAGCTATCAAGCAACCATGGGAATGGCGCCCTTCGAAGCTTTATATGGAAGACCGTGCCAATCGCCCACTTGTTGGTGGGAGTCTACTGATACGCTCATACTTGGACCAGATCTGATCCGAGAGACTTCAGAAAAAGTAGACTTAATACGAAGAAGGATGAAGACGGCCCAAGACATACAAAAGTCCTACGCCGACATGAGGAGGACCGACCTTGAATTTGAGGTTGGGGACAGAGTTTTTCTTAAGGTATCTCCGCTAAGGAACGTTGTTCATTTTGGAACCACAGGAAAGCTAGCACCAAGGTTCGTAGGGCCATTCCCTATCATTGAGAAAATTGGGAAAATGGCCTATAGATTAGAGCTACCCGAAAAACTGGCCGGAGTTCACAACGTCTTTCACGTTTCACATCTCCGAAAATGCCTACATGAGTCTACTGAAGTGGTAGAGCCAAATATCCTAGGAGAAGCTGAAGTGGAACGCGAAGCAACCGTAAGGAAAGTTCCAACCCGCATATTAGGAACAGAAGTGAAGAAGCTACGCAACCGCGATGTCAAGCTCGTCAAAGTTCAGTGGAGCGACGCCGAGGGAGACGCAACTTGGGAGACTGAAGCTAGAATACGCGCTGCCTACCCTTTTCTTTTCGAGGGTACATCTTTGATCTTTCCATTTTCCTTAAGTTGCGCTTTTATCTATCTTTTTAGGTATATCTCCTCGACCCTATCTTTTAGGTAGAAACCCTTTGGATGAAAACATGTACTTGAAACATGTTATGGATGATGATTGCAAGTGGTTGCAAGTGATTGATAGTGGTTGCACGTGGTTGCATATACACACACAATCTAGGTTTTAGATCGGCTCAATCACTTCATATTGCATATGCATATATGTTTGCATTCGTATATGGTTGAACTTTAATGTGTTGTCATATGGATGTTGCATTTGTATGAAGGATTGTGCACTCATGCAGAATCATGAATAGGAGAATTTGCATACACAATGGATTCAGAGCACTTACATAATTCGCATTAAGGAGGTCAACTGAATCAGTAGACCGCCTGATTTTGCACTAGATAAGTACATGTACACACACACTTCGCATATTATCATGAAGCACTAGAAGTCTTTTAAGGACAATGGATGCTCGTGCTTGATGGATGAGTAGATGGATGTTGGATGTTAGGAGGTACATTCTTCCTGAACTTGAAGATTTCGGGACGAAATCCTTTTAAGTGGGGGAGAATGTAACACCCCGTGTATTTTATAACAGTGAAATCCACAAATTAAAGTATAATAAATTCTAGTTAAAGTATTAAGGGAAATGGGATATGCCATTGCGTTCGTCATGGAAAAATACGCGAAATAGAGTCCGAGTCTTCGAAAAGCTGAGTCCGTATGACCAAGTTATGGCCCGATGAAATTTCAAAAAATTCGAATTTCGAAAACAGATTTAAAATTCAGCCCAATCAGAGTAGGCGGGGAAATTCCCGCCCAAACCCACCAGGTCGACCTGGGGGTCGACCCTAGGGTCGACCTGCCAGGCCAGGTCGACCTGGGAGTCGACCTATGTGTCGACCTGCCCAGGCAGGTCGACTCTAGAGTCGACCTGGGGGTCGACTGGGGAGTCGACCTAGCCCCTGAGCTAGGTCGAACCCAGCCCACCCTGGCTGGCCTGGTCTATGTTTGGTCGATTTTCTGAGCCTTGCCTTGTCACTAGGGCTAGGTGTCAGCTCCTGATTGGCCTCTCCTTCAAACGAACGGCTATTATTAAACCAAGCTTCATCGACGGTCTAAATCAACTCAAAAACTCGATAAAAAGGACCTAAGACTAACCCTAATTCACATAAACTAAAATGGAGATGAGACCGTCATGCTGCGGAGGAGAGACTGAGGATAGCCGTCAGAAAATAAAGAGACAATTAGAACATAAATCGAAAGATTAAAGCAACGTCAAATCAATCAAAACAACGCCTACAACAAAGGATAGCATCTCCAAATTCAGAATTCATATTCCTGAATTGAAGATTCATCACACGTTGTAAGTAGAGTGCTATTCCGATGTGAATTAAATAACTGTGTTGATTTGTGTAAAGTAAGAAATGGAATTGTGGCGATAATAATCTATATTTGTATGTTGCTTTGATGCTAAACGATTTGGGAATATTATGGTATACGATTGGATATTTGCAAGTACGCGATTTGCGTTGGAAGTTAACAACGAAATGGAATTATGGCAATAATAACTTATGTTTGTATGTTATTTTGATTTGGCAATGCTATGGTGTACGATTTGATTCATACAAGTATATGGTTTATGTTGGCAACCACATGTATTGGAATTTTAATTGGGATTCATGCAAGCATATGATTCATATTGAAAACTACATGTTTGTGGTAGTTATTTACAACACCCATTTGATAATTGCAAGTATATGATTCATGTTGAAAATAACAACTATATGTTGTAATAGTTTATTTGAAAATTCATCCAAGTATATAATTTATTCCTATGCCAACATGATGTATAATTCTATGGTCATCTTTAGTGTAATTTGATCCACTTAAGTATTATCATTCATATGAAGGTTATGTTGGAATTGGCATCATAGTTCAAGTATAAAAATCATGATTTTGTAATAGTGACAAAAGCAAGCATCTTTGTAAGCTTGTATTAATTTTATGAATATGACTAAACTATGTTTGTTATTATGCCTAGTTGAAAACATGTTTCTAGGCTTATGTTGTTATCATAATCATATGATAATATATTTGGCACATAAGTTACATTAGAAATTACACTAGAATTACATCCCACTTACAAGTTACATAGATAGGATAAAAACCATGATTATATGAATAGTAGGATTCATGTTCAATTATGTTTATGCCATGACTATATGAATAGAAGGACTCATGTTCAATTATGATTATGCCATAATTATATGATTAGAGTGGTTCATGTTTAAGTATAATTTATGCCACGACTACACGAACAGAATGATTCATGCTTTGTTTATACCATGATTATGTGAATAGAATGATTCATGTTTAAGTATTGCTTATATTATATGTTGTTACAATTGCAAGTTCACATGCGCCTACCTTATGTTAATTGAATCGTTATGTTGCATGTTCATGCGTTTACACTCCCCTTTTTATGTTACCTTATAAACACCATGTTATAAGCCTCACCTTTTCATATGGCTAAATTGGGTTCAAGTATTAAACCCAACACACCTTACATTTGAGCGAACGTGTAAAACGAGGGTATTGACGTTTGGGCTAAAATATAGAACATATGTGTTGGCATGTTTGACACATGCCAACAACCTTGAAAAAACAATTAAGTGGCATAAATAAATCTTAATCAATAAAGATGAATTTAAATAATAGGCCGCAAATATTTACATATAAAAAGAAAAGAGGCAAAATATGTAAATGTAGAAAATACGATGTGTTTAACCCGAGGTTGGATTGAGTTGTGATGTAAACCTGCCCGGAACCGCCCGGCTATTTAGTAGTCACAACAATACCTATCCAATGTGGGTGGTTAAACACGGAGCCCAATAAGGACCCGAGATTAGACTGAGTTGTGGCGTGAGACTGCCCGGACCCAACCGGCAACAGGAAGCCACAACAATACCTGTCTAATGTGAGAGGTCAAGGCTTTAATAAGACAACTAAGGCTGAGTCAGGATTGATAGGATTAAGTGAATTAAGACTTAATCAAAATGGAACATGCTAAACTAAACAGACTGATTGGGGGTTAGGTTTATAAAACACTTAACCAACTTAGCATGTTGGCTAGAAATAGAAAACCTAGTAGCCGGGGACCCTTTTTAGCAGTAACCCTATAAGGCGTATCATGATACCCTGAAACTAGGCAGGGTGGGGCACGATTACTGGGCTGACTGTATGTAATAACCCGGAAAATCTGGGCCAGTTTAAAATTTTTATTTTGGCAATTTTAGCGAATTTTGAATATTTAAAATGGATTATTTTAAATAATATTGACGAGAAATTTATTTTGAATACAATTAGAACGTATATATTATATACGTCGTCGTTAGAATATAAATAATTATATATAATTATAAATAGAATTGAAAATGGCGCGATAGTTCGATAATTCGATTTCAAACTTCAATTGAATGTACCGGGTGCAAAACAATCCGGATTTTAGTGAAACCAAAAACATTAGGATCCATTTGACAATATCTTTCCAACGAATCCAAAAAATCAAGATTTCATAGCGGGAATCAAAAGATATGTCCAGTTGAAAATTATGAATAGTCGCTATGGGATTCAGGCCCTTAAAAATAGGAATTTTGCAAATGACCTCGGATTTCGACGAAACCACTTTTGTTGGGCCCGCAGTGTCAAATTATTGCTAGATTCCAAATTTCATAATTTTTCGAATCAATATGTGAGCGTAGCAAAGGAAAATGCGTTTGACCAGTTTCAGTTGATTTTAATCGACTGGAAAATGGCCATTTTTCCAATGGTCCCAGAATTCGACGAAACTAGTTTTGTTAGGACCGTATCGTCAATACGAAGCTAGAAAATATTTTTCTGCAATTTATAGAGTTCGTATGTGACCCCGGTAAATTGAAATGTGCGTTCAAATTCAATATACATTGATTTATAATTTAATTTTGACGGAAACTGATTGTAACTATCGAATCAGCTTGCGATACATATCCCATTGTGTTCGGAATGGGGATAATTAGCTAAGGGCGACAGTCATTAGGTTTTAATTTGAGTTCATGGGGTTAAGCAGGTATTTTCGAAATTAAATAAATTAAAAATATAAATATATATTTCCTAAAGCCCTAGAAATATTCTCATTGGTCAACGCGGGTCAAAAGAAAAAAATCGCGCCTCTCTCAAACCCGACGGCGGAAAACTGCTGAGGCCTTCTCTCCTCATTTTCTTCCAATCCACACAACAAAACCCATGGACCCTTTGGATGATTTTGAAGTACTCCTCAAGGGCTTCACATCCATACCCGATTCGCACTTCCTTGTTGCGCCGCCATCGAGATCTGAGCCCCGAAATGTTCGCCGTTCACTCGAGATTTGCCACCTCCTGGCACGTTCGAGTCCACCGCGCTTCCAGCTATAGGTGCAGCCTCCGACGATCTTCAAAATGGCACTGTCCGATGATCAGCAAGTGCAACAGTTTGGGCGCAAACTGCAAACCCTAGTTTTGAGCGACGTGAAGGAATGTCTGAGGCGTTCAACAGTGAAAGGTAGTTTATTTTATCCTATATTTATTAGCAATATAAAATCAGTTTTAAAAATATATATTAGCATATATGAAATCAGTTTTTAAAATAAATAACATTGGCTTGTAAGGAAATAAATGAATATATACATATATATATAACTCTGATTTTAAAAGGTAATCTATATATATGATTTTTTTTTAATAGAAAATATATGATTTTTGAAAGGGAAAGGATCCAATGTTTACAAAATATGATTTGAGTTAAAAATATACTTTGTTTTCCAAAATAAAATTTGAATATAGAAAAAAATATATAATCTTGGTTTTGGAAAAAAAAAAGAATTTGCTTTGAAAACAAAATCTGAATTAGCTTTGAAAATAAAGTTTGCATTCTTTTTGAAAATGAATTTTGCATTGATTTTGAAAATAAAATTAACATTGTTTTTAAAATAGAAATAGCGAAGTAAAAATGTGATTCTTATATATTGAACATCGAAGTAAAAAAGTGATTTTTATATATTGAATAATAAAGTAAAAATTCGATTTTTATATATATATTGGCTACGGGCAACAAAAGCGACAAAGGGCGAGAATGGCGAAGATTTCTCAAAATGAACAGTCGTGGTATTGGATAGCTATCGGTGAGAACTTCTCACTCAAAATTCTTTTTCTAGTTATATATATATATATATATATATATATACTAGGATGCAGACGGTGTTTAGTAGCACCCGACACCCGTCATCCACAGACCATGGATGGCTTGTTTGTTTAATTGTTTGATTGCAAAAATTAGTTAGATTATTTGATTGAAATTGAATTGTTTGGTGAGATGAATGGATTTGATTGATGTGTGAATGGCGTGGGCCTTCACTAGACCGGGGATAAGGCTAGGCCTTGTCCCGTTTCTAGTATCGTGCCGGTATGCCGCCGAAATTTTCTAAAATATGTTAGAAAATAAAAATATCATTTTTATTTAAAGAATGAACTGAATAAAAATTCATATGTTAAAATAAAATATTTTATCATTAAAAATATATAATTTTTAACGTGAATATGAATATAGTGAATGTGAATAAATAAATATTCATTTACAAACCGGACAGTTTGTTTATGTACATCTATTTGAAGGACATTGATTGGGACGATAAATTTTACACATCGCCCAACTGCACAAATAAAATATGTGTTTGATTGTTTGAAACCCCACACGGGTGTTGGGATGAAATTTGAAGTTCACTCATCCTGATTGATTAAATATGTCGATCGATCGATTGACAGGCTGTTATAAGCGTTAGATATCTATACTTGATGCTTATTCAGTGTAGTGCACTTTGGTTGATGGTTGATTATTTTTCAATGCTATTATATGTGTGTAATGCATGAAAATCCATATAATTAACTTTATATGGTAATTGATTGGGCCTCATTCCAATTTGAAAAATAAAGAATATTATAAAATAAAAGTTCATGTGTTGACAGTACTCATCCATTGAGATTGGTCATGTGTTGAACGAAATATTTTAGTAATAAAATTTACATCTTTATCAATATAAAATAAAGGTTCATGTGTTGACAGTACTCATCCATTGAGATTGGTCATGTGTTGAACGAAATATTTTAATAATAAAATTTACATCTTTATCAATATAATATAAAGGTTCATGTGTTGACAGTACTCATCCGTTGAGATTAGTCATGTGTTGAACGAAATATTTTGATAATAACAACTATTTTGGAAAAAAGAAATATTTGAAATAGAATATTTGAAAATAGAAATATATGAAGCCGTGTTGATTAGATTGACGCCATTTTGATGCGAACAATATTTATATCGATTTTATTCATTTTGAAATGAATCGTATAGAAAACCAATTTGAATTGAATCGAATAGAAAACCAATTTGAATTGAATCGAATAGAAAACCAATTTGAATTGAATCGAATAGAAAACGACTTTGAAATTGAATTGAATTGAAAACGAATTCAAATTGAATTGAAAGCGAATTGAAATGAATTCAAATTGAATTGAAATTTGAATTGAATAGAATAGAATTTTAAAACGAATTTATAAAGAAGAATTCAATTTTGATTTGAATTGAAATGGAAGTTGAAATTGCTTTTGAAACGAATTTAAAACTATTTATATAATTCGTTTTAAATAGAAATCGATGGAATATATATTATATATATTATATATATAATATAATGGCCTGAATAGAACGCGCCGCGCCGCGGCCGTTCGCGAATTTCGACCATTTATTTCAAACGGACATTAAGGGAGATCCGACCGTCGGATTCTCCTAAAACTGGAACCGTTGGGTTCGTATCGAAAAGAGATTTCTAACGAATATTAGAAATTTTAAATCTAACGGTTGGATTTGGAGACACGTCCAAATCAAATTTGAAAAAGGTCGCTGTAAGTGCAGTTCGATGGCCATTGATGGAAATCGACTGTACGGGCCTTGATAAAATTATTGAAAAAATAATAAATTGTGTAAAATCATAAGAAATGATTTGGGAAAAATTGGGATGAAAAACTCTATATTTGAAAAGATAAAAATAGATTTTTATCGAAATGAACTAGTTTTAAACTAGAATTATAATTCTATTTATTTTTAAATAAATAAATTGAATTTAAAAAGGGTTTTAAAAATAACCAGAATATCCAATGATTGCATTGGAGTGGATTCGAATCGAAATTGTCTTCGGAATACTTCGATGTTGGAATTCGTGATTATACAGGTGTTGTTACGGAAATTTGAAAGATATATGTTTATATCGTTATTTCCAATACGACATTTGTTAGTCGTGGAATTTGATATTGAATATAAGCCGATATATTTTCTATTCAGGGCCTTGTATTGAATATCAAATGTGATTTGAGTTTGTCATGAATGGTGTCTTCACTAACACTGTTCTTGAACCCAGTTGAGAAAAGATTAAATCTTTTTATTTAGATTTAATGAAGGGTACCAATTAAATAATATTTAATTGGAATTGAATTGATATTGATTTTTGGGTTTATCGTGGACAGTGTTTTAAATAACACTCGTTCTTTAACCCGATAATTAATGAATGTGATTTTGGGTTTATCGTGAACGGTGTTTTAAATGACACTGATTCTTTAACCCATTTAAAGAGTAAAACTAAGTGGAGTTTTAATGAATCTTTAATTAGATTGAAAAGATCGAAAATGGAGTACCACCAGTTTTGCTCCAGACGATAGTTAAATCTTTAATTAGATTTGATCGTGAAATTGTAATTGAATTTACCGATAACACCGTGGTGTTAGATATGAAGTATAACCAGTTTTACTTCATGGGATGAATAGGTTGGGATTGAGAAATTAAAACAAATGATTACTTCGGTAAGGTTCGCTAATCCCGACTAGTTTGAATTGATATTCAAAAATAGATTAAAGAATAAATTCAAGAAATTTATCTTGGATAAAATTAATGGGAACCTTTCCCTATGAATGTGAAATTTAGAAACTAACTGTCGGTTAGCTAAGCAGAATGGTTTTCTGGATATTGATCTGATGTTGGTTTCGGCCTTCGGGGTCAATAATTGGGGAATTATTCTCTTGATTAATTTACGGTTAGTAACTAATGAATTGGAATGAGGCGTATGTTGTGTTTATGTAACATTTATTTTTAATATACGCGGGTTGTTCGGAAAGGCCGGGTTTATACCCATTCTGAATAACCGATTCGACGATATATCGAAGATGAAGACGGTGGTTGAAGACCGGAAGTCTTCACATCGTTTGGATCATTACCGACGATCCTGATTGGGCTGTACACCCAAGAGGATGGAAATAGTTGGTGGTCGTCCAGACGTACTTGGAGATGGATGGATATGCGAGGAAAGTGCCTCTGGTTTCGTTCAGACCCAGAACGGACTTGTAAATGGATAGTGTGTCTGACGTTGTATTCCTTTATACTGTATTGGTGATCTCTGCTAAATATATATCTGTTTGGTGGCAGAAAATTTATTCTCTTGCTATACACCCTTCTCTGAGACGTACGAGCCTAGAGGTTATATATTGGCAGAAATCAATGGTACAGTATGGACTGACAATGTGGCATGCTGAGTTGCATGGATCAAGGCTTTTGTTGAAAAGCAAGGCCTTGTGTTTGATGATCAAAGCACGGCCTTGTGTGGCGTAGCTTTGTGTAACGTTGATTCGCGAGTATCACACCCGGTATGAACTAAAAACGGGAGACGGACATCAGGGATGACATGCGTTTCTTTCTACTTAGGAGTGGCGTCAGTGCTTGAACTGGATGACGAGTTTGACTCATGTGGATGTTGCTTATTATTACTTGCTGAAAAGCGAGGCGCCTCGTGATATCGGTTTCGGCCGATGCTTCTGGTCGGCTGATGGGCCAGGCTTACGCCCCAAAGGGCGGAGAGACGTATTGTTCAGGCATAATAATCCACATCTGTGGACCGGCCCGGATGATCCAAGGCCCACCTGAGTCTGGGTCCTGAGACATGGGCTAGATTGTCTCGAATCGGTAGAGGATCTTGCCCCTAGCCTCGGTTCATACCATAAATGATAACCCAACTTCCAATACGATATTGCTGTTTTGATTGTAAACTTATATATGGCGACATAGTGGTATGGGTCATTCATGCCGTCTATGATTGATACTTATGATTTGAAGTTGTTTTATACACTATGCACCTATTATAGTATCAAATGATTTGTTTTAAACGTATTAAGCATTCTTTGGCTGTTATAAGGGAAAACCCTGTCCCCTGGCTTGCGTTGCATTGTGTGATAGGACCTGGGTCTTATAACAGCTTCATTTTTCTTTATTTAGCATTGCGTTGTTTATTTTATGCATTGGTATTCTTGGGAGGAAACCCATTCCGTGTTATATGGCGTGGTCCTGTAATAACCCGAAATTCTGGGCCAGTTTGAAATTTTTATTTTGGCAATTTTATTGAAGTTTGAACATTTAAAATAGATTATTTTAAATAATATCGACGAGAAATTTATTTTGAATGGAATTCGACGTATATATTATACGCGTCGTCGTTAGAATATAAATAATTATATATAATTATAAAAGGAATTGAAAATGGCGCGGTAGTTCGATAATTCGATTTCAAACTTCAATTGAATGTACCGGGTGCAAACCAATCCGGATTTTAGTGAAACCAAAAACATTAGGACCTAATTGATAATATCTTTCCAACGAATCCGAAAAATCAAGATTTCGTGGCGGGAATCAAAAGATATGTCCAGTTGAAAATTCTGAATAGTCGCTATGGAATTCAGGCCCTTAAAAATGGACATTTTGCAAATGACCTCGGATTTCGACGAAACCAGTTTTGTTGGATCCGCAGTGTCAAATTATTGCTAGGTTTCAAATTTCGTAATTTTTCGAATCAATATGTGAGCGTGGCAAAGGAAAACGTGTTTTGACCATTTCAGTTGATTTTAATCGACTGGAAATTGGCCATTTTTCTAACGGTCTCAGAATTCGACGAAACTAGTTTTGTTAGGACCGTATCGTCAATATGAAGCTAGAAAATATTTTTCTGGAATTTTTCTAGTTAGTATGTGACCCCGGTAATTTGAAATGTACGTTTAAAATTCAATATAGTGATTTAAATGTAAATTTAAAGGAAACTGATTGTAACGGTCGAATTGGCCTACGTGGCATATCCCATTGTGTTCGGAATGGGGGTATTACGCTAGGGACGACAGTCGGCGGGTTCAAATCTGAGTTGAAACGAAAAGTCAACATTAGGGTTTTAAAGGGAAAAAAATATATAATTATTATATATATATTTACATAACCCCCCCCCCCCCCCCGTTTAAATCAATTCAGGAAAGAAAATAATAATAATAATAATGGAGGCGCGATGGCCGCCGCCGCCCCAGGCGGAACACCGCAGCTACCCCCCCTCTCTTTCCGCCGCCTCCTTCCTTCCCCTCCCCCTCGAACCCTCTTCCCCCTCCTGAAACGCACGAGCCCCCTCTACCTGCTCACAGCCGCAGCCACCACGACCCACCGCCGGCCTCCGATCAACCCCCCCCCCTCGCTCCTCTACTCGCCCGCCTTCCTTCTCTCTCCCGTTCGAAACATCCAACCACAGCGAACGCCCAAACCCCCCTATAAGTCCTTTTTTTTTCCTTTTTATTTATTTTATTTTTGATTTATATAAACTGAAAAAAAAAGATTAAATATTGTTTTTATTTTAAAGTTTAAAACTAATTTCGATTTTAAATTTAAAAACTGATTTTAAAAGTAATTTAAAACTGATTTTTAAGATTTAAAAACTGATTTAAAAAGGAATTTTAAAATTGATTTTTATTTTAAAGGTTTGAAATAGAAAAAAAAAGGTTTAAACTTTAAAATAGAAAAGACGGAATTTTTATTGAGTAGAAGAAGTAAAAATATGATTTTTATATTTTTAAAGTATTAAAAATATAACCTTTGCTATATAAAAGTAATAAAAATATAATTTTTACATCATAGGAATATTAAAAATATAATCTTTGTATATGTAGCAAAATAAAAATCTGATTTTTATTTTATATACGTTGAAATCAAGTGATGATTTTTTTATATAAAGGCGTAATCTTTATTTTAGTAAAGGCGAAATCTTTATTTTAGAAAAGGTAAAATCTTTATCGACGAAAATACGATATTTTTAAAATAGAAAAGATTAGATTTTAAAAATAGAAAAGATTAGATTTTAAAAATAGAAAAGATTAGATTTTAAAAATAGAAAAGGCGGGATTTTTGATATTGAATAGCATAGTAAAAATTCGATTTTTAAATATATGAAGTGATTATAAAAATATGATTTTTAAATTGAAAGTAAGCAAATAAAAATGTGATTTTTATTTTAAAAACATCAAAATATAAAAATGTGTGATTTTTATATATATAGTGACTACGGGCAATGAAGATGACGAAGATGGGATAATGAAGAAGATTCCTATAAATGAAGAGTCGTGGTATTGGATAGCTTTCGGTGAGAACTTCTCACTCTTCTATTTCTTTTCTAGATATATATATATATATATATATATATATATATATATATATATATATATACTAGGATGCAGACGGTGCTTAGTAGCACCCGACACAATCGTCCACAGACCATGGACTTGTTTGTTTGGCTGTGTTGTTAGTTAGATTGTTTGGGTTGATTTGAATAATTTGGTGAAATGAAATTGATATGATTGATGTGTGAATGGCGTGGGCCTTCACTAGACCGGGGATAAGGCTAGGCCTCGTCCCGTTTCTAGGATCGTGCCGTTATGCCGCCGAAATTTTCTAAAATATATTAGAAAAATAAAAATATCATTTTATTTGATGAATGAAATGAATAGAAATTCATGTGTTAAAATAGAATATATTATCGTTAAAAACAAAATTTTTAAAGTGAAAGTGAAAGTGAATAAATAAATATTTATAAACAAATCGGCCGATTTGTTTGTATACACTGATTTGACTGATATTGATTGGGTCGATAAATTTTACACGTCGCCCAACTGCACAAATAAAATCTGTGTTTGATTGTTTGAAACCCCACACGGGTGTTGGGATGAAATTTGATGTTCACTCATCCTGATTGATTAAATATGTCGATCGGTCGATTGACAGACTGTTATAAGCGTCAGATATCTATATTTGATGCTCATACAGTGTAGTGCACTTTGGTTGATGATTGATTATTTTTCAATGCTATTATATACATGTGTTGTATGGAATCCATATAATTAAGGTTATATGGTGATTGATTGGGCCTCATTCCAATCGGGAAAATAATGGATATTAGAAAAGAAAATTCACGTGTTGAATATAAAAATAGTCATGTGTTGACGATGTTCATGTGTTGAGTGAAATATTTTATATAATAAAATTTACATCTTTATCATATTTAAAATTAGAACTACTTCTCAGTAGGAGTCTAATTGAAAATCAAACGATAGATACCATAGTTTTATAAAATATTTTACATAACAAAAATAGTGATGTGTTGATAGTACTCATGTGTTGAGATTAGTCGTGTGTTGAAAGAAATATAGATTCATGTGTTGAATGAAATAAATATTCATTTGATGAATAGAATAACGAATTATTGAAATATAAAGCCGTGTTGATTAGAGATGCGTTATTTTGACGCGAACGATGTTTATATCGATTTTATTCGTTTTTTAATCAATATTGAAAAGTGATTTCAAAATTTAATATTTTGAAAGGAAATTCAAATTGAATTAGATTAAAAATTCAAATGGAAATTTTATTGAATCAATTTGAAATGAATTCGAATCGAATAGAAAATGAATTCGATTCGAATTGAATAGAAATTGAATTCGATTCGAATTGAATAGAAAATGAATTCGATTCGAATTGAATTTGAAAGTGAATTTGAATTCGAATAAAATCGAAATGAATTGAATTGAAAACGATTTCGAAATGAATTGAATTGAAAACGATTTCGAAATGAATTGAATTGAAAACGATTTCGAAATGAATTGAATTGAAAACGATTTCGAAATGAATTGAATTGAAAGTGAATTGAAATGAATTCAAATTGAATTAAAATTTGAATTGAATAGAAATGAATTTTAAAACGAATTTATAAAGAAGAATTCAATTTTGATTTGAATTGAATATAGTAGTTGAATTGCTTTTGAAACGAATTTAAAACGATTTATAAAATTCGTTTTAAATAGAAATCGACGAAATATATATTATATATATTATATATATAATATAATGGCCTGAATAGAACGCGCCGCGCCGCGGCAGTTCGTGAATTTCGACCATTTATTTCAAACGGACATTGCGGGAGATCCGACCGTCGGATTCTCCTAAAACCGGAACCGTTGGGTTCGTATCGAAAAGATCTTTCCATTGAATATTAGAAATTTGAAATCTAACGGTTGGATTTGGAATTATGTCCAAATCAATTTCAGAAAAGGTCGTTGTAAGTGCAGTTCGATGGCCGTTGATGGAAATCGACTGTACGGGCCTTGATAAAATTATTAAAAATATCCATAATTTGTGTAAAATCATAAGAAATGATTTGGGAAAAATTGGGCTGAAGAATTCCACATTTGAAAAGATAAAAATAGATTTTTATCGAAATGAACTAGTTTTGAACTAGAATTAAAATCAATTTATTTGTGAAATAAATAAATTGAATTTGAAAGTGATTTTGAAAAAAATCGATATTTCCAATACGTGAATTGGACGGGAGTTGAATCGAAATTATCTTCGGGATATTTCGATGTTGGATTTCGTGACTATACAGATATTGTTTTGGGAATTTGAAAGATATATTTTATATCGTTATTTCCAATACGATATTTGTTGGTTTCAGAATTTGATATTGAATATAAGCCGATATATTTTCTATTCAGAGCCTTGTATTTAATATCAAATGTGATTTGGGTTTGTCGTGAATCGTGTTTTAGAAGACATTGGTTCTTTAACCCAGTTAAAGACATAATATTGATTTTTGAGAAGATTAAAACTAAGTGGATTTTTAATGAATCTTTAATTCGATTAAAAATGTGAATTGATAATTTAAATTATCAAATCTGAAAAGTGATCGAGAGTGGAGTATCACCAGTTTTGCTCCAAAGCGATAGTTAAATCTTTAATTAGATTTGAACGTGAAATGGTAATTAATTTTACCGATAACACCGTGGTGTTAGGAATGGAGTATCACCAGTTTTGCTCCATGGGATATATAGGTTGGGATTGGGAAATAAAATAAATAATTACTTCGGTGTGGTTCGTTAATCCCGACTAGTTAGAAATGATATCCAAAGGAGGATTGAAGAATAAATTTAGAAGAATTTATCTTTGATAAAATTAATGGGAACCTTTCCCTAAGAATGTGATTTTGTGAATAAAAGAATATTCTGAATTGGAATGAGGCGTTCGTTGTGTTTGTGTAACATTTGTTTATCATATACGTGGGTTATTCAGAAAGGCCGGGTTTATACTCATTCTGAATAATCGATTCGACGAGATGTCGAAGATGAAGACGGTGGTCGAAGACCGGAAGTCTTCACATCGTTTGGGTGATTACTGATGATCTTGATTGGGCTGTACACCCAAGATGAGGGAAACAGTCGGTGATCGTCCAGACGTACTTGGAGATGGATGGATATGCGAGGAAAGTGCCTCCGGTTTCGTTCAGACCCAGAACGAACTTGTAAATGGATTATGTGTCTGACATTGGAATTTATTCTGTGTTGATTGATCTCTATTAAATATACATCTGTTTGGCGGCGGAGAATTTATTCTCTTGCTTAACGCCCTTCTCTGAGACGTACGAGCTCAGAGGTTGTATATCGATGGACATCAGTCGCATGGAGTGAATTGCCAATGTGGCATGCGTAAGTGGCAATTGATCAAGGCTTCTGTTGAGAAGCAAAGTCTTGTGGTTGATGATCAAAGCACGGCCTGTGTGGCGTAGCTTTGTGTATAACGTGAATTCGCGAGCCTCACACCTCGGTATGAGTCAAAAACGGGATAGTGACTGCAGGGAGAGCACGACGTTTCTTTCTAGCTAGGGTGGTGTCAGTGACCTACCAGCCCTGACATTTATATACTTTTCACCTGTGTGGTTGTTGGATATGAGGCGCCTCGGATATAGGTCTGTAAGGACCGGGAAACGTGTGTTCAGGAATAACTAATCCTCAAAAGTAAGAGAGGACCGGCCCTGAAGATCCAAGGATCATAGTGGGGTCCTAGGACATTTGCTAGAGTGTCTCGAACGCGGAGAGGAGCTTGCCCCTTGCCTCGGCTCATGACGGAATCCAATTTCCAATACGTGTATTGGGGTTTTAATTGTAGAACTAGTATGGCGACATGATAGATGGTACCCATGCCGCCTATGATTGATATTTATGATTGAAATTGTTTTGACACTATACACTTATAATAGTATCAAATAATGTGTTTTAAACGTATCAAGCATGCTTTGGCTGTTATAAGGGAAAACCCTATCCTCCGGCTTGCGTTGCATTGTGTGATGGGACCTGGGTCTTATAATAGCTTCATTTTTCTTTATTTAGCATTGCGCTGTTGTTTTATGCACTGGAATTCTTGGGAGGAAACCTGTTCCGTGTTATATGGCGTGGTCCCTTGATTTTCCTAACTTTAAAAATAAGGAATTATAACTGTTTTAGTTCTCACACCAGTCACATGACTGACCTGGAGTTTATTGTTTTAACCTAAACTCTGGGTGCCCCTATTTTCCACACGGGCAGCTAGTAGTTTTGGTTTTGCAGATTTATATTCGCAGGGTCCTGATTTACAGCTGGAACGATGCTCGGAAAGCTCTGTATCCGTGTATCACTTCTAGTTGTGTTTTGTATATTTTTCCGCTGCTATGTAATTTAATCATTTATGCTCTGTATATTCTTGTATCTGATGGAATTGTTGTAATAACAATCAAATGTTCTTCTGTTTGCGTTCTGATTTGTCTTGTCCTCACAGTAATTTGGTCTTTCTCATCTCTTCGGAGACCGGGGAAGTTCGGGTTGCTTCAGTTGGTATCAGAGCTTTGGTTTACAGAGCTCGAGAACAAGACACATTAGAACCATACGAAAGAATTCATCAGATATTGGATTAGCAATATCCAATTAGAATTACTCGTTAGAGATAGGATCAGTAGTATCCTAGAACGAGTGCGAAGAGTATATTTTTCAAATGAAAACAATTTTGTTTTGAAAATTTAAATCGCTTTATACGTATTTGATTATTTATTTATGTTGAATATGGACAATCGAGTATATATAGATTTCGCGTATACGCATCATGAACGTATATTCGAAGTTTTAATATACTGGGTAGATATAGAATCACATTCTAGACACCCGGAGATGGTTCTGATGATTGATATATCATCATCAGAATTTATGTTCGTGTTTCGAAGGTGTGATTTCTATATATTTCCATTAGACTGGTTTGAGAACCAAACTTATATAGCTAGAACACTTTGTTGTGAATTGGCATCAAAACATGATTTTCTGTATATATATATCAAAGTTATGAATTTGAAACGTTAATCCACTAATTGTTTGATGTTTGTGTTGTTTGCCTATTTGTTTGCTAATTTTTAACCATTTGGCCTAATATAATCGAATATTGAATTATATTAAAAATTTGTCGCACTTGCTTGCATATACATATACTTACATTGAACAGGTCATAGCAAGGAGGCTAGAGCCGAAGAATAAAATTTGTTTGCCCGACAAATAGGTACATGTTTACTACATAATTTCCTGTTTTGTTTGGGTGGTGATGATTTTGTGAGCCTATTGGCTAGCCGCTTGGCTTTTTCTTTTTCTTTTTGAGATCTGAAGGACCGGGGAAGCTATTTGAAATTCCCCGATGCTCCTGGTGCAGGGGAGGTTATGGCGAAATTTTTCAAAAATTTAGGGTGTTAGCCAAATTTTTGAAATTTTGAAAATTCTCAGAAATTAAAAAGTTGGAGAATAGAAGCCAGATCGAATGTAGAGCATAATAATCAAACCACTTTCGACTTTGTTCCTTTTCGGGGACGAAAAGTTTTAAGTGGGGGAGATTGTAATAACCCGAAATTTTGGGCCAGTTTGAAATTTTTATTTTGGCAATTTTAGTGAAGTTTGAACATTTAAAATAGATTATTTTAAATAATATCGACGAGAAATTTATTTTGAATGGAATTCGACGTATATATTATACGCGTCGTCATTAGAATATAAATAATTATATATAATTATAAAAGGAATTGAAAATGGCGCGGTAGTTCGATAATTCGATTTCAAACTTCAATTGAATGTACCGGGTGCAAACCAATCCGGATTTTAGTGAAACCAAAAACATTAGGACCTAATTGATAATATCTTTCCAACGAATACGAAAAATCAAGATTTCATGGCGGGAATCAAAAGATATGTCCAGTTGAAAATTCTGAATAGTCGCTATGGAATTCAGGCCCTTAAAAATGGACATTTTGCAAATGACCTCGGATTTCGACGAAACCAGTTTTGTTGGATCCGCAGTGTCAAATTATTGCTAGGTTTCAAATTTCGTAATTTTTCGAATCAATATGTGAGCATGGCAAAGGAAAACGTGTTTTGACCATTTCAGTTGATTTTAATCGACTGGAAATTGGCCATTTTTCTAACGGTCTCAGAATTCGACGAAACTAGTTTTATTAGGACCGTATCGTCAATATGAAGCTAGAAAATATTTTTCTGGAATTTTTCTAGTTAGTATGTGACCCCGGTAATTTAAAATGTACGTTTAAAATTCAATATAGTGATTTAAATGTAAATTTAAAGGAAACTGATTGTAACGGTCGAATTGGCCTACGTGGCATATCCCATTGTGTTCGGAATGGGGGTATTACGCTAGGGACGACAGTCGGCGGGTTCAAATCTGAGTTGAAACGAAAAGTCAACATTAGGGTTTTAAAGGGAAAAAAATATATAATTATTATATATATATTTACATAACCCCCCCCCCCCCCGTTTAAATCAATTCAGGAAAGAAAATTAATAATAATGGAGGCGCGATGGCCGCCGCCGCCCCAGGCGGAACACCGCAGCTACCCCCCCTCTCTTTCCGCCGCCTCCTTCCTTCCCCTCCCCCTCGAACCCTCTTCCCCCTCCTGAAACGCGCGAGCCCCCTCCACCTGCTCACAGCCGCAGCCACCACGACCCACCGTCGGCCTCCGATCAACCCCCCCCCCTCGCTCCTCTACTCGCCCGCCTTCCTTCTCTCTCCCGTTCGAAACATCCAACCACAGCGAACGCCCAAACCCCCCTGTAAGTCCTTTTTTTTCCTTTTTATTTATTTTATTTTTGATTTATATAAACTGAAAAAAAAAGATTAAATACTGTTTTTATTTTAAAGTTTAAAACTAATTTCGATTTTAAATTTAAAAACTGATTTTAAAAGTAATTTAAAACTGATTTTTAAGATTTAAAAACTGATTTAAAAAGGAATTTTAAAATTGATTTTTATTTTAAAGGTTTGAAATAGAAAAAAAAGGTTTAAACTTTAAAATAGAAAAGGCGGAATTTTTATTGAGTAGAAGAAGTAAAAATATGATTTTTATATTTTTAAAGTATTAAAAATATAACCTTTACTATATAAAAGTAATAAAAATATAATTTTTACATCATAGGAATATTAAAAATATAATCTTTGTATATGTAGCAAAATAAAAATCTGATTTTTATTTTATATACGTTGAAATCAAGTGATGATTTGTTTATATAAAGGCGAAATCTTTATTTTAGTAAAGGCGAAATCTTTATTTTAGTAAAGGCGAAATCTTTATTTTAGAAAAGGTAAAATCTTTATCGACGAAAAGACGATATTTTTAAAATAGAAAAGATTAGATTTTAAAAATAGAAAAGATTAGATTTTAAAAATAGAAAAGATTAGATTTTAAAAATAGAAACGGCAGGATTTTTGATATTGAATAGCATAGTAAAAATTCGATTTTTAAATATATGAAGTGATTATAAAAATATGATTTTTAAATTGAAAGTAAGCAAATAAAAATGTGATTTTTATTTTAAAAACATCGAAATATAAAAATGTGTGATTTTTATATATATAGTGACTACGGGCAACGAAGATGACGAAGATGGGATAATGAAGAAGATTCCTATAAATGAAGAGTCGTGGTATTGGATAGCTTTCGGTGAGAACTTCTCACTCTTCTATTTCTTTTCTAGATATATATATATACTAGGATGCAGACGGTGCTTAGTAGCACCCGACACAATCGTCCACAGACCATGGACTTGTTTGTTTGGCTGTGTTGTTAGTTAGATTGTTTGGGTTGATTTGAATAATTTGGTGAAATGAAATTGATATGATTGATGTGTGAATGGCGTGGGCCTTCACTAGACCGGGGATAAGGCTAGGCCTCGTCCCGTTTCTAGTATCGTGCCGTTATGCCGCCGAAATTTTCTAAAATATATTAGAAAAATAAAAATATCATTTTATTTGATGAATGAAATGAATAGAAATTCATGTGTTAAAATAGAATATATTATCGTTAAAAACAAAATTTTTAAAGTGAAAGTGAAAGTGAATAAATAAATATTTATAAACAAATCGGCCGATTTGTTTGTATACACTGATTTGACTGATATCGATTGGGTCGATAAATTTTACACGTCGCCCAACTGCACAAATAAAATCTGTGTTTGATTGTTTGAAACCCCACATGGGTGTTGGGATGAAATTTGATGTTCACTCATCCTGATTGATTAAATATGTCGATCGGTCGATTGACAGACTGTTATAAGCGTCAGATATCTATATTTGATGCTCATACAGTGTAGTGCACTTTGGTTGATGATTGATTATTTTTCAATGCTATTATATACATGTGTTGTATGGAATCCATATAATTAACGTTATATGGTGATTGATTGGGTCTCATTCCAATCGGGAAAATAATGAATATTAGAAAAGAAAATTCATGTGTTGAATATAAAAATAGTCATGTGTTGACGATGTTCATGTGTTGAGTGAAATATTTTATATAATAAAATTTACATCTTTATCATATTTAAAATTAGAACTACTTCTCAGTAGGAGTCTAATTGAAAATCAAACGATAGATACCATAGTTTTATAAAATATTTTACATAACAAAAATAGTGATGTGTTGACAGTACTCATGTGTTGAGATTAGTCGTGTGTTGAAAGAAATATAGATTCATGTGTTGAATGAAATAAATATTCATTTGATGAATAGAATAAAGAATTATTGAAATATAAAGCCGTGTTGATTAGAGATGCGTTATTTTGACGCGAACGATGTTTATATCGATTTTATTCGTTTTTTAATGAATATTGAAAAGTGATTTCAAAATTTAATATTTTGAAAGGAAATTCAAATTGAATTAGATTAAAAATTCAAATGGAAATTTTATTGAATCAATTTGAAATGAATTCGAATCGAATAGAAAATGAATTCGATTCGAATTGAATAGAAAATGAATTCGATTCGAATTGAATAGAAAATGAATTCGATTCGAATTGAATTTGAAAGTGAATTTGAATTCGAATAAAATCGAAATGAATTGAATTGAAAACGATTTCGAAATGAATTGAATTGAAAACAATTTCGAAATGAATTGAATTGAAAACGATTTCGAAATGAATTGAATTGAAGACGATTTCGAAATGAATTGAATTGAAAGTGAATTGAAATGAATTCAAATTGAATTAAAATTTGAATTGAATAGAAATGAATTTTAAAACGAATTTATAAAGGAGAATTCAATTTTGATTTGAATTGAATATAGAAGTTGAATTGCTTTTGAAACGAATTTAAAACGATTTATAAAATTCGTTTTAAATAGAAATCGACGAAATATATATTATATATATTATATATATAATATAATGGCCTGAATAGAACGCGCCGCGCCGCGGCAGTTCGTGAATTTCGACCATTTATTTCAAACGGACATTGCGGGAGATCCGACTGTCGGATTCTCCTAAACCCGGAACCGTTGGGTTCGTATCGAAAAGAGCTTTCCATTGAATATTAGAAATTTGAAATCTAACGGTTGGATTTGGAATTATGTCCAAATCAATTTCAGAAAAGGTCGTTGTAAGTGCAGTTCGATGGTCGTTGATGGAAATCGACTGTACGGGCCTTGATAAAATTATTAAAAATATCCATAATTTGTGTAAAATCATAAGAAATGATTTGGGAAAAATTGGGCTGAAGAATTCCACATTTGAAAAGATAAAAATAGATTTTTATCGAAATGAACTAGTTTTGAACTAGAATTAAAATCAATTTATTTGTGAAATAAATAAATTGAATTTGAAAGTGATTTTGAAAAAAATCGATATTTCCAATACGTGAATTGGATAAGAGTTGAATCGAAACTATCTTCGGGATATTTCGATGTTGGATTTCATGACTATACAGATATTGTTTTGGGAATTTGAAAGATATATTTTATATCGTTATTTCCAATACGATATTTGTCGGATTCAGAATTTGATATTGAATATAAGCCGATATATTTTCTATTCAGAGCCTTGTATTTAATATCAAATGTGATTTGGGTTTGTCGTGAATCGTGTTTTAGAAGACATTAGTTCTTTAACCCAGTTAAAGACATAATATTGATTTTTGAGAAGATTAAAACTAAGTGGAGTTTTAATGAATCTTTAATTAGATTAAAAATGTGAATTGATAATTTAAATTATCAAATCTGAAAAGTGATCGAGAGTGGAGTATCACCAGTTTTGCTCCAAAGCGATAGTTAAATCTTTAATTAGATTTGAACGTGAAATGGTAATTAATTTTACCGATAACACCGTGGTGTTAGGAATGGAGTATCACCAGTTTTGCTCCATGGGATATATAGGTTGGGATTGGGAAATAAAATAAATAATTACTTCGGTGTGGTTCGTTAATCCCGACTAGTTAGAAATGATATCCAAAGGAGGATTGAAGAATAAATTTAGAAGAATTTATCTTTGATAAAATTAATGGGAACCTTTCCCTAAGAATGTGATTTTGTGAATAAAAGAATATTCTGAATTGGAATGAGGCGTTCGTTGTGTTTGTGTAACATTTGTTTATCATATACGTGGGTTATTCAGAAAGGCCGGGTTTATACTCATTCTGAATAATCGATTCGACGAGATGTCGAAGATGAAGACGGTGGTCGAAGACCGGAAGTCTTCACATCGTTTTGGTGATTACTGATGATCTTGATTGGGCTGTACACCCAAGATGAGGGAAACAGTCGGTGATCGTCCAGACGTACTTGGAGATGGATGGATATGCGAGGAAAGTGCCTCCGGTTTCGTTCAGACCCAGAACGAACTTGTAAATGGATTGTGTGTCTGACATTGGAATTTATTCTGTGTTGATTGATCTCTATTAAATATACATCTGTTTGGCGGCGGAGAATTTATTCTCTTTCTTAACGCCCTTCTCTGAGACGTACGAGCTCAGAGGTTGTATATCGATGGACATCAGTCGCATGGAGTGAATTGCCAATGTGGCATGCGTAAGTGGCAATTGATCAAGGCTTCTGTTGAAAAGCAAAGTCTTGTGGTTGATGATCAAAGCACGGCCTGTGTGGCGTAGCTTTGTGTATAACGTGAATTCGGAGCCTCACACCTCGGTATGAGTCAAAAATAGGATAGTGACTGCAGGGAGAGCACGACGTTTCTTTCTAGCTAGGGTGGTGTCAGTGACCTACCAGCCCTGACATTTATATACTTTTCACCTGTGTGGTTGTTGGATATGAGGCGCCTCGGATATAGGTCTGTAAGGACCGGGAAACGTGTGTTCAGGAATAACTAATCCTCAAAAGTAAGAGAGGACCGGCCCTGAAGATCCAAGGATCATAGTGGGGTCCTGGGACATTTGCTAGAGTGTCTCGAACGCGGAGAGGAGCTTGCCCCTTGCCTCGGCTCATGACGGAATCCAATTTCCAATACGTGTATTGGGGTTTTAATTGTAGAACTAGTATGGCGACATGATAGATGGTACCCATGCCGCCTATGATTGATATTTATGATTGAAATTGTTTTGACACTATACACTTATAATAGTATCAAATAATGTGTTTTAAACGTATCAAGCATGCTTTGGCTGTTATAAGGGAAAACCCTATCCTCCGGCTTGCTTTGCATTGTGTGATGGGACCTGGGTCTTATAACAGCTTCATTTTTCTTTATTTAGCATTGCGCTGTTGTTTTATGCACTGGAATTCTTGGGAGGAAACCCGTTCCGTGTTATACGGCGTGGTCCCTTGATTTTCCTAACTTTAAAAATAAGGAATTATAACTGTTTTAGTTCTCACACCAGTCACATGACTGACCTGGAGTTTATTGTTTTAACCTAAACTCTTGGTGCCCCTATTTTCCACACGGGCAGCTAGTAGTTTTGGTTTTGCAGATTTATATTCGCAGGGTCCTAATTTACAACTGGAACGATGCTCGGAAAGCTCTGTATCCGTGTATCACTTCTAGTTGTGTTTTGTTTATTTTTCCGCTGCTATGTAATTTAATCATTTCTGCTCTGTATATTCTTGTATCTGATGGAATTGTTGTAATAACAATCAAATGTTCTTCTGTTTGCGTTCTGATTTGTCTTGTCCTCACAGTAATTCGGTCTTTCTCATCTCTTCGGAGACCGGGGAAGTTCGGGTTGCTTCAGGTCCCTTGATTTACCTAACTTTAAAAATAAAGATTAATAACTGTTTTAGTTCTCACACCAGTCACATGACTGACCTGGAGTTTATTGTTTTAACCTAAACTCTGGGTGCCCCTATTTTGACACGGGCAGCTAGTAGTTTTGGTTTTGCAGATTTATATTCACAGGATCCTGGTTTACATCTGGAACGATATCCGGAAAGCTTTGTATCCCTATATCTACTTCTAGTTGTGTATTGTGTTATTTTCCGCTGCGATGTATTTAAATGTAATTTAAATCTCTGATATTTCTGTGTAATATTCATTTAAACTCTGTATATTCTTGTATTCTGGTGCATTGTTGTATAAATACAATGAAATGTTCTTTTGTATGCATTCTGTTGTGGCTTGTTCTCGAACTATCCGACGCTTTCCTTTACGGGGATGTTACAGGTTTTCACACTGTAAGAGGTCAAATCGACGGCGGTGGTGTAGCAGTGTAGGTTCTAACGGGGTGTGGGCGTGCACACACTCGGGCGCAGAAAAATAAGGCACTAGGCACCAGTAGCATTCATGTGCATTCTAGGATTGTGTCGGGCCGCCACCATGGGACTTGATACACCCCATGGCGGGACCAGCATAGGTAACTACAACATCGGGGGGGGGGCGTAAGACACATGTAACTATGCGAGTAGGAGCCGATCATCATAAAATTGTAACAACCCGGAAAATCTGAACCAAATTAAATTTTTTATTTTTAATAATTTGGTTAGAAAACGTACCAGAATTTAATAAATTCCATTATTAAATAAAAAAAAGTTTTTAAATAAAATTAATATATTGATAAGTTGATTTATTAATAATATATTGATAATAAAACTATGTTTCTAGTTTGAATTGTATAAGAGAAATTGTAAAGAGATAGAGTGTCAACGCATGTTATAACTAAAGAAAATTAATGTTGACATTAATAATCAAATAAATCATGCACAAAATTTCTTTGCTCATTCACATTTTATGAAGTTTATTATTTATTATTATTTCTTTTCCTCTTCTTTTTCCAATTTCCCCGAAATCATTGGTTCCTTTCTCTTCACTCTTTCATTAATAACTCATTTCTTTCTTTATTTCTACGTTCATGCATCTGCATGCTCACATTTCTTTTTTTTTTCTTTTTCTTTTTCTTTTTCTTTTCTTTCTTTTCTCTACATTCATGCATCCTAGTTCACATTACCTATGCATTCATTTATTTCCTTACTTCTACATTCATGCATCTTATTTCATTTGCATGTTCTCGTTCCTTATATTTTTATCCCATTGTTTTCCTATTCTCATTATTATTATTTATTCTTACAAAAACAAACAATTCCCACATGTATATATATATATATATATATATATATATATATATATTATTCCCTTAAATATATATATATATATATTGTTTATATTATTTATGTGCATTTCTAGTCATTTTTGTTGTCTTGTTCTTGTATGTCCAATTGAATATGTTCCTTAAATTCTACAATTTTAATGTTATAAATTTTGAAATTTTATATTCACAAACTTGTCACAATTAGCATTAACCACGCATTCACCTCTCTCCTTCATGCAATTTATTATCCTTTATTCTATTAATTTCTTTACTTTATTTTTCTCATCATGTTTCATTCCTTATGTTACTTAACCATGCATTCATTTATCTTTCCTCCTTTTGTTTTTTCTTGTTGTTATTTTTCCTTCACAAACAAATCACCTACATATATATATATATATATAAATGAATATATATATATATATATATATATATTTCTCTTCTATTTATTCTTTCCAACTCACTGAATATGTTACTTAAATGATGATACTTAATGTCATGTGTTTGAAATTTAAAAGTTAAACGTTCTAACAATTGACATCATACCATAAATCATGCATTAATTGCATTCCCGTTTCTCTCACCCTATGTTTTCCTTTTTGAATTTTTGAATGAGAGAAAAACATTGAGTAGATTAACTCCTTCCTAGTCAGCTAATTCATTTCATTTGTAACCTACTACATATGTAGGGACACAAGTGAAGGATAAGATCAAATATATAACCAAATAGTAAAATAAAAATAGATGAATACAAATATATATACATTGGCTCTACTATAACATCCTAGCCTTCTCTAAAACCTAAATCATTTCATAGCCGCCGCCTCCATCTTTCATGAATGGCCAGAAACACCCTCCTTTTCCCCTTCAAATCTCTCTCAATCCATTCCTCGATTTGCAAATCGTTCAGCGCCAAACATGAAGACCTCAATGAGCTCTAATCATTCAACGATGGGGATCTTTTTTTTTCTTTGCCTGAATTGCGTGGAATCAAGACATGGAAGGCGCGGGGTGTCGAAGTCAGATGCGAGCAGATGGGTTTTCTCGTGATAGAAATACAACGAAGAAGAAGAAACCAAAAAGGGGCGGCCACTATTTTCTCCAAATGTAATTAAGGCCTTAACTGATTTTAGTTATTATTTTAATTAATTAATGTAATCAAAAATTTAAATGTACATATCCTATGCAAATCGAATCAGAATTTGATGAAACAAAATATGTTGGAATCATTTTGGCCTGATCTACGCAATGAGACTACTTTGAACAAGATTTAGAGCTCGTCTAAATTTTGGAGAAATGGAAAGCTATTGGTGAGAATTTCTATATTTAATTTTTAAAATTAAATTATGAATTGCTATGTGGATTCTGTGTGTATGTTGTGAGAAATCTATTTATTTTCTTTCCTTTATAATTATAAATAATCCTGAAATTATTGTTGTTAATCTACAGTTAATTCATGTTGTTATTATTCTATGTCGAATATAATATATGCATCTGTTTGTTTGATGATGTTATGTGGCGATAGAATTGTCAAAATTAACATTTTTGTTAATTAGAATTTGATTAAACAAAAATGTATAATTTTTGTTTATATAAATGGTCAACTGTATAAGATAACAAATTTTGTAAATTTATTGAATTAGAATTTTCAAAATATGTGGAACACAGAATTGTGGTAAATTGGTTAAAACAGAATTTGTAACACAAAAATGGAAACAAACATTTTTGTGATATTTGTTAAAACAGGATTTGCAACAAAATTGAAAACAAACATTGTTGTTATATTTGTTGAACTGGATTTTCAACAAAATAGAACAAACATTTTTATGTCTTTTTGTTGAACTAGTTTTTCAACAAAAAAATATGAATATATATATTTGTGTAATATTATTTACATTAAAAGGGACGGAATTAAAAGATGACTTTTTTTATATAATATTGCTTACAATAAAAAGTAGAAATTTTAAAGATACATTTTTATTGTCAAATTAAAGACAATAAAGGGAATAGATTTTAAAGATGTATTTTTATTGTCCAATTAAAGACAATAAAAAGAATTGATTTCAAGGTTGCATTTGTGTTGACATATTAGAAGTAATATAAGGAGTAGACATAAAAGATTGCATTTTTTTATGTCAATTTGTTTTCAACAGAAAGACCACATAAAAAAAAATGTAATTTGTTTCCATTTAAAAGATGACATTTTTGTATAATTTGTTTTCATTAAAAAGTCTACATTTTTAATGTGGTTATGTTTTCATTTTAAGATTGAAAATATATACATCATTTTAATTTGATGATGTTACATTAGCTTTAAAAGTACATTCTCGTATAAAATGTTACATGAGATTAAAAGTACATTTTTGTTATAAAATGTAACGTTAGATTTAAAACTCCATTTTGCTAGAAAGGTTACATTATAAATAAAAACACATTGTTGGTTAGAACTTTATTAAGTAAAATAAAATATACATTTTTGGTTAAAACATAGTATTGAGATAAAAATCACATTCTTGGGTCAAATAAAGATCACATTTCGGTTAAAGCATGATTAGTGGATTAAAATTCACTTTTATTTGTCGCTTGAAACTTAGGATTTGTTGCACAAATAAAATTCAATTTTTTTTTTTTGTCATTTGAAACTTAGAATTTATTAGATAAATAAAACTTTACTTTTTATTTGTCATTTGAAAAGTAGAATTTATTATACAAATAAAATTCACTTTTTGACATTAAAAACATAGAAAAATATATACATATAAAATATTCTTTTATATGTTGTTAGAACGTATAGAAAAGTATAAACAAATAAAAGGATTTCTTTTATTTGTTATTAGTTCACATAGAAAAGTGTAAAACATAAAATACCCTTTTTGTGTTATTCTAGAATTGAAATTAAAGTTTGATCTTCTATTTGCATTCACTAATGCAAACATACATTGAAAATAGAATTTATTCTTTTATTTGCATTCTCCGATGCAAATATATATTGAAAATGAAATTTATTCTTTTATTTGCATCCACCAATGCAAATACATTAAAAATAAAACTTGTTCTTTTATTTTCCTTCACAAATATAAATATATTTTGAATTAAAGTTTATTCTTTTATTTGCACTCTACAATGCAAATATACTTTAAAAATAGAATTTGTTCTTTTATTTGTATTTATATATACAAATAAAACATTGAAATATAATTTTCCTTTTTATTTATATTCACTAATACAAATAAACACTGAAATGGAATTTGTTCTTTTATTTGTATTCACATATACAAATAAAACATTGAAATAAAATTTGTCCTTTTTATTTGTATTCACAAATACAAGTAATCATAGAAAATAAAGTTTGTCCTTTTTATTTGTATTCACATATACAAATAAAACATTGAGATAAAATTTGTTCCGTTATTTGCATTTACAAATGCAAATAAAACACAAAATTGAAATTTGTCCTTTTATTTATATCCTCGAATACAAATAATACATTGAAAACTAAAGTCCACTTTTTATTTGTATTCACAAATACAAATATACACTGAAAATAAACTTGTTCTTTTATTTGCAACCACAAATGCAAATGTACAAGGAAAATAGAATTTGTTCTTTATTTGCATTCACAAATGCAAATATACTTTGAAATAAAAACTGTTCTTTTATCCACTATTATAAATAAACACTTTGGTAAATTTATATGAGTTGAAAACAAAATATGGTTTAAAGAGTTGCATTTTGTTTGCAATTTTAGATGCAAACCAATATTACATTTTTATTTTGGTATTTTTAATTAGAAATAGGAATATACATTTTTGTTTATGAATTTAGTTGCAAACAAAACATTAAAAGTTAAATATATTTGCATACAAATAAAAGAAAATAGAAAATTATCTTTTATTGGTCGTCCACAATAATTCCATATAAATAGATTACAGTTTATTGGACCTTAGAAATAAATAAGGAAATTATACGAGTAAAAATATACTTGTACTCGATATTAGAAATATTATAACATGTTTGTCCATTGTCACCAACATGTCAGTAGAATTAAATTGGTTAAATTCTTTAACCAATCATTTATTTATAAGTATGGTTGTTGGCTGAAAACCCCACACGGGTGTTGGGATGAATTTGCATACACTAGTCCCAATATCTAGTTATATGTCGATCGATAGATTGACCGACTGCGATGAGTATTATTATTTCATTTTAATACTCACACAGTTATAAACTTCACTCTGGCTGTGAATGGATGTGTGATAATTATTTATGTTATTGACATATTCATACGATGTGTGAAATCCATATAACCAAAGTTATATGGTAACTGATTGAGTCACATTCCAGTTCAGAATTTCTTTTAAATAAAGAATATATTCTAAAATATGAATGTTTAGAATAAAGAACACTGTAATAATAATATCTTTTAAAATAAAGATTAATGCACCATAAAGGACATTTTATATAAAGAACAATCTTAAGATAATGAATATTTTAAATAATATTTAACCAAGAATGAAATAATGATTTCTTTGTCCGTTCTTGAATGGACAAAAGATAAAAGATATTTCTATTGAAGTGAATTAGTTGTTAATTAGAATTAATCTTTCAATTAAGATTTTTAGAATTCCAATTATATTTAATAATGGCAATAAAATGTTATGTGAATTGGGTTTACAGTGAACTGTGTTTTAAACAACATTTGTTCTTTAACCCAATTTACAATGATAATATGATTTAGAAATTATAAATCTTTTATCAAGATTTAAAAAGAAATTCTCTAAAGACAAGTTTTCCAATTTAATATATATTAAATTGGAATTGAGTGGAAATTCGGTTTGATAATAATCGAGATAGGTTTCTGTAAAAGAAGACTGATAATATATATGGAATTTAAAAGGCTTTGCCGTTATTCCATTTTTATTATTGATCTGATACAGAAATATATATCGATTATATTTTGACTTAACTTCTGTGAAAATTCCATATGAAGTGGAAAATGACTTTGGGTTTATCGTGAACAATGTTTTTAAATGACATTGATTCTTTAACCCAATTAAAGATAAGATTTATTTCTTAAAAAGTTGAATAATCATTTGATAATGATTTTTGATATTAAAATCAAATTGGAGTTTTAAATGAATGTTTAAAAAGAATAAATTTATAAGAATTTATCTTTGATTTAATTTATGGGAACTTTTCCCTAGAAATATGAATATTCTAATAAGAGAATATCTTGAATTGGAATGAGACGTTTGACGTGTTTTATAACACTTGATTTTCAATTATAAAATACGCATGTTATTCGGAAAAACCGGGTTTAACCCATTTCGAATAATTATTACGATGATCTAAGTCGAAGAGTTGAAGACGGTGATTGAAGACCGACGGTCTTCACATCGAATGGGTAAGGATTACTGATGCCTTGGACTGATTTGCACCCAGGACAGGGATAAAGTGGTAGTTATCCGGACGTAGTTTGATTCGTACGGATTTGGCTTTCGCTCGGACCCAGAGCATAAGCTTATAAATGGATAGCATGCCTGACATTGAAATTTATTTCATGTAATTAAATTGGTTTTTATTTAATATATAAATGCATGGTGGCGAAGGATTTATTCTCTTGCTTAACACCCTTTTGTATGGTAAATAAATACCGATCGCATGATATGAGTTGTTGATGTGGTATGCCAAGTTGCACTTGAACAAGGCTTATTGTTGCAAAGAAGAGCCTTGTGGGATGATCAAAGCATAATCTATTTAGGCATAGCTTTGTGTAACGGGACTTCGCGAGCCTCACAGCCCGGTAGAGTCTAAAACGGGAGAAGGGAACGCAGGGAGTGCACACGTTTCTTTCTAGCTAGAGTGGTGCCAGGGACCTACCAACGCTGGCATTTATTCATTGTGGTTGTTGGATTTTTCGAGGCCCCGGTTTATGCGGTCGCCACTGGCCGTATTATAGGTCCAAAAGGATCGGGAAGCGTGTGTTCAGGAATTGCCAATCCATTAAGCGTTAACGTACGGACCGGCCCTGCAAGATCCAAGGGTTGGATAGAGTACCAATCCTGGGGCATTGCTAGAATGTCTCGAATCGGTAAGGATCTCCTCCCTAGCCTTGACTCAGATGGAAACCCAAATTTCCAATACGACATCACGCGGTTTTGATTGTATATCTATATATGGCGACACAGTGGGATGGGGCACTCATGCCGTCTAGGATTAATACATTTACTTTGATGTATTTCAAATTGGTTGCACACTATTATTATATAATGCCGTGTTTATCGTATCAAGCATCTTTTGATCATTATAAGGTAAAACCCTATCATCCGGTTTGCGTTGCATTGTGTGATGGGACTTGGGTCTTATAATGGTTTCATTTTTTCTAAAAAGCAATGCTTTATTTCGGCGATTTACTTTAGTCTTGCACTGGCAATTCATAGGAGAAAACCCGTTCCGCGAAAGTGGCGTGGTCCTGTGATTAGCCTTATTATATTATATAGGTTAAGTAGAATTCTCACATCAGTCCCATGACTGACCTGTAGTTTGTCCACTGGCAAACTCGGGTGCCCATATTTTCCACACGGGCAGTCGAGTAGCTATTTTTGCAGATATATTAAACAGGATTCTTGGTTGAAGCTTAAAGCTGTGTCCACAGATAGAGAGTCTTCCGCTGTGTTCTTCCGTTGCAGTATATTACATTTTTTTTGTATTTATCTTCAGCTGTAATTATATTCCAATGTACTCTGATATGTATATTATGTACTCTGATGTAACATTTATTACAGTGTTATAAAAGTCTTCTGTTACCTGTTGTAATGTGTTGTATACTCAAAGTTAAAGTATTCGTAGATTTTCACTTTTTGGGTCAGACCTGTGTGGTTTATGGTCGATTCAAAGGGTGGGAATTTGCGGGTCTTTACAGTTGGTATCAGAGCTCAGGTTAGCTCAATCTTTGGGGTACAACTCGTTAGAACTGAACAAAAGGCTCATCAGAGATTGGATTAGTAATATCCAATAAGAATACTCATTAGAGATAGGGTTAGCAATAACCTAGAATGAGTTCAGAGTTTATAATTAACGTATTTGTAACTATATATATAGTTGGATTTTAGAAAATATGATTTTTAGTATATAAGAGTTATATATATTTGAAAATTTAATCACTTAATTGATTGCTGTTTGTGTTGTGTGAATATTAATTCAACGAATAAAATATTGAAAACAATAAAAGAATGAAAACTAAATTAGTTAAATAAACAACTTTTAGCTCATTTCCTTTTCGAGGACGAAAAGATTTTAAGTTGGGGAGATTGTAACAACCCGGAAAATCTGAACTAATTTAAATTTTTTATTTTTAATAATTTGGTTAGAAAACGTACCAGAATTTAATAAATTCCATTATTAAATGAAAAAAAAAGTTTTTAAATAAAATTAATATATTGATAAGTTGATTTATTAATAATATATTGATAATAAAACTATGTTTCTAGTTTGAATTGCATAAGAGAAATTGTAAAGAGATAGAGTGTCAACGCATGTTATAACTAGCAGTTAACGAAAATTAATGTTGACATTAATAATCAAATAAATCATGCACAAAATTTCTTTGCTCATTCACATTTTATGAAGTTTATTATTTATTATTATTTCTTTTTCTTTTCCTCTTCTTTTTCCATTTTTCCCAAAATCATTGGTTCCTTTCTCTTCACTTTTTCATTAATAACTCATTTCTTTCTTTATTTCTACGTTCATGCATCTGCATTGTAACGACCCAGATTTTTTAGACTTTAAGTTTGAATATTTAAAATTTGTGTTAACGTTAATTTGGAATTTTAATAAGAATTTTATTAATTAAAAACGAAGTTAAACATAATTAAACATGGATTTTGTGAGTCAAATCAAATTAGAAGGCATAAATAGAAAGGATCTAAAAATATGATACTAATGATTACAATGTTGCAAATACAATTAATTAAATACAAAGGGAAAGATGATTACTTTAGGGGTGTAACATGGACATGGAAAATATATATGAACATAGGTCCAAATACACTATCATATTAATCTAAGGCCACCGCTCTTCTCTGTTATCAACATTCAACAGTAAAACGAAGAATACTACCTTACCTTACACTGTACACAGCGTGTTCCCCACGATTTAGAAAAACCGTGCCTGCCAATCCTCAGAAGCGTGCTTCCCAAACAATTAACACCGTGCATCCCAAGCATCTCAAAATCCGTGGGCACCAAGTCTTTCAAAACCGTGGATCGCAAGCTACCCAAATCCTATAAAATTGAGCGATCCTTTTCTTCTGTTTTTTTTTCAGCAAAACCTGGGATTTCCTTCCCAAAATATAAAACCGTTCACTTCTAAAATCAAGAAAATCAAATAAAATCTCAATACATGTCGAAACGTTAGATTCTTGTCTCGATGATTCTATTTTAGCGAAAGCTTCTTCATCGCTATATTTTATGGGGTGCGATGCCAAGTTGGGTGTTTCGGCTATAATCGCTGTCACGACTTGTACTGGAGGGTTCGAAGTCAGTTCGATGTCAGCATCGCCGCCCTGTAATGGCCATTGAGTTCGAAGATGAGGATTTGGGGGTAGTTGGTGGTTCAGAAGTTCGGACCTGTACCGTGTGGAGGGATGCGTTGTTGTATTGTTCGAACAGAAGGGCAGAGCAGGGGCTTGAACCGGCCGGAGCAGAGGAAGGCTCGGTGGCTTCAGATGCTGCCGATGATCGATCAAAGAGGTGCGTTTGTTTCTGTGTAACATCGCGAACGTCAGTTGACATTTTCACTTACTAAAGGTGATTGGTTTTCATATGGAAATTTGGAAAGTAGAAAAAATTGTCTGAGCAAAACTGGGTACTATACGATTACGGGTTGAAATACTTATTGGGGTCGCTGTGGTGATGGGTCGGTTTGTACTGTGTGAAGGCCAAATGGGTGACTGGGTGGTAAAGGATGCGGTGAGGAGGAAGACGGGTTTGTCAGTGTTGGTTTTTGTGAAGAATTGGTTGCGTGAAAGGGAATCAAGCCTTGTGTATGGTTTGTTGGAGTGAGATGGGTTTTGGGATGGAATGTATCCATGCAGTTTCGGATGGGAGGAGGATGGGAGTAGCAGATAAGTTTGGTTGTGAAAATTGAGGGCAGGAATGATGTTTTGGTTGGAAAAAAAAACTGGCAACAGGGAGGCAAAGCAAATTGCGTTGAACTGAAGAAGAAAAATAAACAAATATGAGGGCACCAATGGAAAGAATGAACAGATTGTGGTATCCCCATGCAAGGAAAAATAACTATCTATTAGAACACACTTGTCAACTCTGAATGAGCAAGACTGAGAGCCACAACCGAATTTTCGAGGATAGGAGGCAGTGTTTGAAACTGCGCCGACGACGAATTCAATTTGTATGTATAAGTAGATGAATTTCACTGAACTCAAATTCTTCATCGTCATGTCAACTATGATCTTGCTCCTCTAACGTGTCAACCCCCATAGTTTGAAGAATGGTGTATGCCTGACCTTGGTGTCGCTCTTGATGTTGCTTATTTAGAAGAAAAAGTTTTGGAAATAGCATCTATGGGACAATAAGTACTGGAAATAGCAAAGTAAACTGAACTGTTTTCTGACAGGGAAATAGCTGGTTGTCACCAAGTTCATCGGTTGAAGGTTCAGAAATTAATTAACTCAAATTAAATCATATGCTTTTAAATAAGTAACATATCATGTGAAAACAGAATTGAACCGGACGAATCACATTGGAATCGTAACAACGACATTATGGAACTAAGGTGACAAAGAGTCGAGCTATTGGAATTTTGTGAAAAATCAAACATCTGTTTGATTTTAAACAAAAACAAAGCAGAACCGTCAACTGCAAAATATAAGGTGAGTAAACTCACCAACTCTGCTTCGTTTATATTTTTATATAAACGAATTTTAAATTGATTTTTATAATATGCAATGGTTGATTGGTTGAATAGTTGGTAAATTTGGTTGAATTGGTTGATAGGATTACACCATTAATTGATTATTAGTTCTAATATTTCATTTTGATGTGAAATAATATTATTGATGTTACTAACATCTGTGGATGCAGGGAAACAGGTTGGAGGGATCCAACTGGATCCCTCAACATTTTATTTACTGTGTTATTTAATGGTGATATATGTTATGCTACATTATCCATGGTTGAATTTGTGTGTTTGATTTACCCTGGTCTTAGGAACCCGGTATTTTAGATACCGTAAAATATCATCGAATGTGAAAAAAGAAATTAGAATTTAAAAGCAGAGTTTATTTCCAAATTAGAAATAATCTCTTTTTCATTGAGTTGCAAATGGAAACCTATTCCATTGGGTAAACCAAGAAGAATGTTATAAATAAAGATATAAATTAAGTGGATCATTAACCATTGGATAAATTAAAAGGTGAGTTCAAATATGAATGTATATTTGAAAGTGAGTATCGGGTTTTGAAACCAATATTTGGAAATGGATTGAATTTAGCAAAGTATAGAGGGAAGTTTAAAGAAATATTTTCAAATGCTTTAAATAAAAGAATAATAGTTTAAAACAAGGAAATATTTTGCAAATAAAATTTATATGAAAAGGAGATTTATAGAAATCGAATTAAGTGGTTAGAAGAATGTATAGTTTATAAATATGTTTTAAAGGAGGACTTGAATTGTTTAAAATAAACAGAGTTTATAAATGAACAACGGAAGCGTGTGCGTCGCACACGGTATTTTATTCAAAACAACAATCATAGCACTGTTGTTATAATAGATGTTGTAAATCTATACAGCAATTTTAGACGCTGCTGTTATAATAAATGTCTTGGTAAATCTAAATAGCAATTTTAACGCTGCCGTTATAATAACTGTTTTAATAGCAATCTTAATGCTATGGTTATGATAAGTGTTTTATAATGCTAGATAGCGGTTTTAACGCTGTTGTTGAAAACAATGTTTGGTTTAAAGTTGTGAGCTCTGAATATTTCAAAGTGAATGATAGAAAGGGTTGGTTAGTGATATCGTTAATTAACGAATGATTTATAATTTAAGTCATAGTAACGATGTTTATAACATCAGAAAATTCAAAGGATTTGGAAATGTTTTCTAACTAGAATAAAAGATGTTTTCTCAATAAAGGAATTATATATTGGAAATGTTTTCCGATATTCAAGTTAGAAAATAAAAGTCATATTAAAGTTATTATATTTCGGATGCAGGGAATTATAACACCATTGTTATAATCAAGTGATTCCTGAAAAGGAAGTGGATTCATAATCGAATCCGAGAGCAACGTAAGGAAGCGTGTTAAAAGATTGGAAAGATGAACCTTGTCTATTTCGAAGTTAGAAATGTTGCTCAGTTAAGGTCTGAGAGGTAATTATACCCCAACTTGATTGACTTTAGTTTTAACTAAGAAGTGGATAAGGTTCGATAGTGGAAAGTGGTTAAATGGAAACCAAATGAAGGAGATTTGGCATAGTGATGTTTATTCAAACATCTGTTTAATCAAATGAAGGAGATTTGGAAACGTTTTCCAAATAAGAGTCAGAAATGTTTTCTGAATGTAGAGGACAGGAGATGGAAATGTTTGCCAATGTTAATAGCGTATATTTTCTAAATATATTAAATAAGGAATATAAATGAAAGTGAGAAGGGAAATGAATAAATGAATGAACAAAAAGGGATAAACGTTGAATGATGTTTGGTCGATAGAGTTTCCTTTTGGAAAAAATATCATTGTTTGCACACCGACATGTTTTCATTTGATAGTTAAATCACCGACTATCAAAGTTTTGACCATTTTAACGTTGTTAATATGGAGAGACCGGTTGGATTATTATCCAGAGAACCACTCCGTATTGGCATAAGCGTTGCGAATCAAGTATGCTGAATATCTTGAAGACGGAGTGAAGTGCAAGGGCTATTGTATAAGTCTTAGATAACAGTGCCTAAGATGGATGAACTGAATAGTGCCTTCGGTTTGTCCAGACCCAGGACAACTTGTATGGACGAGTGTCTGACATAGTATTTCCAAAGGGGGTTACGTACGTTGATTCCTTCAAACGTACGAAATTAGTGGCATAGAAGGGAAACTTCTTTAGCCTAACAATCTGAGTATTTTTGTGGGAATCAATTAGTGATTTCCGATGGATCTGACGATGTGGCATTCAAAGTGAATGATGGCCAGATGTTCTGGAAGATAATTCAAACCTCAAGCCTCATCAACCCGGAATTGGACAAAAATCGGGCAGGCAGCATGGCTATGTGGGTCGCACCCATTAGGATGTATGATCACCTATCTAGAGAAATTCTTTTTGTTCTTAAATCTATCGATGCTGTCCCTTGTCGGGAGGCGGTTGCTGATCCCAACCGTTGGTGATATACATTCGATACACTCAAGCGAAATGAGTGGTCGGTCATGTGTGGGCCGGGTTGCAAGATGTTCTTGTTGAACCCAGTGTATTTGCCTCTAGAGATACACGTTCGGAAGGTGGTCCCATACCTTGTCGAGTTGGAATCCAATCTCCAATAAGTGCCTGCGAGTTTGATTGTATATTATATATGTAGAGCGTGAGATGCAAGCGTTCTACTAGATTTTAATTACTTGTGATTAGACATTATTATAATATCAGATAATATATGATTTCCAAAATGTTTTGGGTTATCGTAAGGTAAAAACCATCCGTGTTTATGTGTGGATCGGTCTTACGATTAACATTTCTTTTGAAAGGATTTTTGAAAGTTAAACCAATGGTTGGAGTTTACTCACACCAGTCCCATGACTGACCCAGAGTTTATTTTGTTTGTTTTCCCTAAACTCTTGGGTGCCCAAATTTGTACGGGCAGTCAAGTAGTTAGGATTTTACAGATTTACCTGGAGGATATTGAAGCAGGAGGCTTCACCAGTTAGCTATAGACTATCATATTTTCCGCTGTGTACTTTGTTGTATCTGGAAACAGGTGTTTATAACTGTTCCAGGGATAATCGTTGTGCTCTGATAATGGTATGTATATACAAATACTGATTTGTGCTTCAAAGTTATATTATCTAGTATATTTTATTCGTTCCGCTGTGAGTTTGTGATCTTCGTTTTCTTCTATTCTAATAATTCTTTCTTTCTATTTCTCATCCTCTAACTTCTTTCTAAAAATGATACGTATTTCTGTGCAAATTTGAGTTGGACGTGTGGTGTTATTAGTCGACTCAAAGGGTACGGATTTGCGGGTCGTTTCATTTGGTATCAGAGCTGAAGGTTAAGTGATTACCTTGGCTCTGTGGCGTAACTCAATAGAGATGGGGTTAGTAACACCCTAGGTTGAGTTTGAGTGTATATATATGAGCGCGTATTTGTAGATTTGATATAAAAATTGTTTTATATTGTGTTGACTGGTTTGTTGAGTGGTTTATGAATTCTGGTCGATACAGGAAGTACAACCGTATCGATAGGTGTTTCTAAACTCTCGAACAGAACAAATCGACTCAGTATTGTTTTAAAGTGGGTAAGTGATATAATTTGCCCAAAAGTTATTTTGATATAAAGGGATAATTTTCTGAAATTATCGAATGTGTTGATTGTTGTTACAATCAAATGGAATTATAAGATATTGAAATGGTTATATAACCAAGATAAACTAGAATTAAATTCAAACCATAAGTTGGAATTTAAATCCCGGATATTTTGAAAATATTCCTTGAAGTATTTTAAAGGTGATATAGCATTGGTTTGAAGAGATTTTTGAATTAGAATGGTTGTAAATGGGTTTTTAAAAGGATTAAGCACTGAAATCACTTCAGTGGCGAGAAAATAGTACTGATAATGAGTCGCGACATTATCGGTATTCATTTTCAAGTTTCTGTGTGATGAATTGCTACCATAGTAATTTGGGAATGGAAAATTTGTTCGAAAAGGGCAAGATGTTTTAGAAATTCAAATGTTTTGAATTGAGTTGATTATAAACATATGTGTATAAAAATATATATGATTTCGAACTAATTTGAAATAAAACCCGGGAATTTGAATTCAGAAATTAAAATTTAACTTGTATAAGTTAAATAAATTGAAATGGTAAAAGCGAATAAAATGAACTGAAACTTAACTTAGGTTAAGTAAAAGTTGGATTGAACTAGTGATAATCTCAAATGAAGTCGAATATGGAGTAAAAGAGAAATGTTTGAGATTTGAATTTGAAACTGAAAATGAACTAATCAGGAAATTGATTAGTGAAATGAAAAGTCAAAAGTTAGATTGATGTATGCCCGGTTGGAAATCGATATATGTATGTTGAGCAGGTATTTAATGGAAGCAGATGCAAGAGGTAGATATATGCCCGATAAAAAGGTACATGTTTACAATATTGTTTGGGTTTGATGATTTTATGAGCCTATGGGGCAAGCCGCTTGGCTTTTTGATTTTCTTTTGGATTGGAGAAGGCCTAGAAAGGCAAGTGGTGGGTGTACTAATTGAGCCGTGCAAGGGAGATGCTGCCGAAATTATTCAGAATTTAAAGTGTTAGAAAATTTTCAGAATTTTTGAAAATTTTCGTTAGTAAGAATAAATAAATATTTTAATTGAAATAAATTGGTCCAGTAGAACTGAAGTTAAGAAGTGAACAAAAAGGATTTTTGGACCTAGTTAATAGGGTACGTAGTATCTTTTCCTATCTTAGCAATTTCGAGGACGAAATTATTTTAAGGGGGAAGGAATGTAACGACCCAGATTTTTTAGACTTTAAGTTTGAATATTTAAAATTTGTGTTAACGTTAATTTGGAATTTTAATAAGAATTTTATTAATTAAAAACGAAGTTAAACATAATTAAACATGGATTTTGTGAGTCAAATCAAATTAGAAGGCATAAATAGAAAGGATCTAAAAATATGATACTAATGATTACAATGTTGCAAATACAATTAATTAAATACAAAGGGAAAGATGATTACTTTAGGGGTGTAACATGGACATGGAAAATATATATGAACATAGGTCCAAATACACTATCATATTAATCTAAGGCCACCGCTCTTCTCTGTTATCAACATTCAACAGTAAAACGAAGAATACTACCTTACCTTACACTGTACACAGCGTGTTCCCCACGATTTAGAAAAACCGTGCCTGCCAATCCTCAGAAGCGTGCTTCCCAAACAATTAACACCGTGCATCCCAAGCATCTCAAAATCCGTGGGCACCAAGTCTTTCAAAACCGTGGATCGCAAGCTACCAAAATCCTATAAAATTGAGCGATCCTTTTCTTCTGTTTTTTTCAGCAAAACCTGGGATTTCCTTCCCAAAATATAAAACCGTTCACTTCTAAAATCAAGAAAATCAAATAAAATCTCAATACATGTCGAAACGTTAGATTCTTGTCTCGATGATTCTATTTTAGCGAAAGCTTCTTCATCGCTATATTTTATGGGGTGCGATGCCAAGTTGGGTGTTTCGGCTATAATCGCTGTCACGACTTGTACTGGAGGGTTCGAAGTCAGTTCGATGTCAGCATCGCCGCCCTGTAATGGCCATTGAGTTCGAAGATGAGGATTTGGGGGTAGTTGGTGGTTCAGAAGTTCGGACCTGTACCGTGTGGAGGGAGGCGTTGTTGTATTGTTCGAACAGAAGGGCAGAGCAGGGGCTTGAACCGGCCGGAGCAGAGGAAGGCTCGGTGGCTTCAGATGCTGCCGATGATCGATCAAAGAGGTGCGTTTGTTTCTGTGTAACATCGCGAACGTCAGTTGACATTTTCACTTACTAAAGGTGATTGGTTTTCATATGGAAATTTGGAAAGTAGAAAAAATTGTCTGAGCAAAACTGGGTACTATACGATTACGGGTTGAAATACTTATTGGGGTCGCTGTGGTGATGGGTCGGTTTGTACTGTGTGAAGGCCAAATGGGTGACTGGGTGGTAAAGGATGCGGTGAGGAGGAAGACGGGTTTGTCAGTGTTGGTTTTTGTGAAGAATTGGTTGCGTGAAAGGGAATCAAGCCTTGTGTATGGTTTGTTGGAGTGAGATGGGTTTTGGGATGGAATGTATCCATGCAGTTTCGGATGGGAGGAGGATGGGAGTAGCAGATAAGTTTGGTTGTGAAAATTGAGGGCAGGAATGATGTTTTGGTTGGAAAAAAAAACTGGCAACAGGGAGGCAAAGCAAATTGCGTTGAATTGAAGAAGAAAAATAAACAAATATGAGGGCACCAATGGAAAGAATGAACAGATTGTGGTATCCCCATGCAAGGAAAAAGAACTATCTATTAGAACACACTTGTCAACTCTGAATGAGCAAGACTGAGAGCCACAACCGAATTTTCGAGGATAGGAGGCAGTGTTTGAAACTGCGCCGACGACGAATTCAATTTGTATGTATAAGTAGATGAATTTCACTGAACTCAAATTCTTCATCGTCATGTCAACTATGATCTTGCTCCTCTAACGTGTCAACCCCCATAGTTTGAAGAATGGTGTATGCCTGACCTTGGTGTCGCTCTTGATGTTGCTTATTTAGAAGAAAAGGTTTTGGAAATAGCATCTATGGGACAATAAGTGCTGGAAATAGCAAAGTAAACTGAACTGTTTTCTGACAGGGAAATAGCTGGTTGTCACCAAGTTCATCAGTTGAAGGTTAAGAAATTAATTAACTCAAATTAAATCGTATGCTTTTAAATAAGTAACATATCATGTGAAAACAGAATTGAACCGGACGAATCACATTGGAATCGTAACAACGACATTATGGAACTAAGGTGACAAAGAGTCGAGCTATTGGAATTTTGTGAAAAATCAAACATCTGTTTGATTTTAAACAAAAACAAAGCAGAACCGTCAACTGCAAAATATAAGGTGAGTAAACTCACCAACTCTGCTTCGTTTATATTTTTATATAAACGAATTTTAAATTGATTTTTATAATATGCAATGGTTGATTGGTTGAATAGTTGGTAAATTTGGTTGAATTGGTTGATAGGATTACACCATTAATTGATTATTAGTTCTAATATTTCATTTTGATGTGAAATAATATTATTGATGTTACTAACATCTGTGGATGCAGGGAAACAGGTTGGAGGGATCCAACTGGATCCCTCAACATTTTATTTACTGTGTTATTTAATGGTGATATATGTTATGCTACATTATCCATGGTTGAATTTGTGTGTTTGATTTACCCTGGTCTTAGGAACCCGGTATTTTAGATACCGTAAAATATCATCGAATGTGAAAAAAGAAATTAGAATTTAAAAGCAGAGTTTATTTCCAAATTAGAAATAATCTCTTTTTCATTGAGTTGCAAATGGAAACCTATTCCATTGGGTAAACCAAGAAGAATGTTATAAATAAAGATATAAATTAAGTGGATCATTAACCATTGGATAAATTAAAAGGTGAGTTCAAATATGAATGTATATTTGAAAGTGAGTATCGGGTTTTGAAACCAATATTTGGAAATGGATTGAATTTAGCAAAGTATAGAGGGAAGTTTAAAGAAATATTTTCAAATGCTTTAAATAAAAGAATAATAGTTTAAAACAAGGAAATATTTTGCAAATAAAATTTATATGAAAAGGAGATTTATAGAAATCGAATTAAGTGGTTAGAAGAATGTATAGTTTATAAATATGTTTTAAAGGAGGACTTGAATTGTTTAAAATAAACAGAGTTTATAAATGAACAACGGAAGCGTGTGCGTCGCACACGGTATTTTATTCAAAACAACAATCATAGCACTGTTGTTATAATAGATGTTGTAAATCTATACAGCAATTTTAGACGCTGCTGTTATAATAAATGTCTTGGTAAATCTAAATAGCAATTTTAACGCTGCCGTTATAATAACTGTTTTAATAGCAATCTTAATGCTATGGTTATGATAAGTGTTTTATAATGCTAGATAGCGGTTTTAACGCTGTTGTTGAAAACAATGTTTGGTTTAAAGTTGTGAGCTCTGAATATTTCAAAGTGAATGATAGAAAGGGTTGGTTAGTGATATCGTTAATTAACGAATGATTTATAATTTAAGTCATAGTAACGATGTTTATAACATCAGAAAATTCAAAGGATTTGGAAATGTTTTCTAACTGGAATAAAAGATGTTTTCTCAATAAAGGAATTATATATTGGAAATGTTTTCCGATATTCAAGTTAGAAAATAAAAGTCATATTAAAGTTATTATATTTCGGATGCAGGGAATTATAACACCATTGTTATAATCAAGTGATTCCTGAAAAGGAAGTGGATTCATAATCGAATCCGAGAGCAACGTAAGGAAGCGTGTTAAAAGATTGGAAAGATGAACCTTGTCTATTTCGAAGTTAGAAATGTTGCTCAGTTAAGGTCTGAGAGGTAATTATACCCCAACTTGATTGACTTTAGTTTTAACTAAGAAGTGGATAAGGTTCGATAGTGGAAAGTGGTTAAATGGAAACCAAATGAAGGAGATTTGGCATAGTGATGTTTATTCAAACATCTGTTTAATCAAATGAAGGAGATTTGGAAACGTTTTCCAAATAAGAGTCAGAAATGTTTTCTGAATGTAGAGGACAGGAGATGGAAATGTTTGCCAATGTTAATAGCGTATATTTTCTAAATATATTAAATAAGGAATATAAATGAAAGTGAGAAGGGAAATGAATAAATGAATGAACAAAAAGGGATAAACGTTGAATGATGTTTGGTCGATAGAGTTTCCTTTTGGAAAAAATATCATTGTTTGCACACCGACATGTTTTCATTTGATAGTTAAATCACCGACTATCAAAGTTTTGACCATTTTAACGTTGTTAATATGGAGAGACCGGTTGGATTATTATCCAGAGAACCACTCCGTATTGGCATAAGCATTGCGAATCAAGTATGCTGAATATCTTGAAGACGGAGTGAAGTGCAAGGGCTATTGTATAAGTCTTAGATAACAGTGCCTAAGATGGATGAACTGAATAGTGCCTTCGGTTTGTCCAGACCCAGGACAACTTGTATGGACGAGTGTCTGACATAGTATTTCCAAATGGGGTTACGTACGTTGATTCCTTCAAACGTACGAAATTAGTGGCATAGAAGGGAAACTTCTTTAGCCTAACAATCTGAGTATTTTTGTGGGAATCAATTAGTGATTTCCGATGGATCTGACGATGTGGCATTCAAAGTGAATGATGGCCAGATGTTCTGGAAGATAATTCAAACCTCAAGCCTCATCAACCCGGAATTGGACAAAAATCGGGCAGGCAGCATGGCTATGTGGGTCGCACCCATTAGGATGTATGATCACCTATCTAGAGAAATTCTTTTTGTTCTTAAATCTATCGATGCTGTCCCTTGTCGGGAGGCGGTTGCTGATCCCAACCGTTGGTGATATACATTCGATACACTCAAGCGAAATGAGTGGTCGGTCATGTGTGGGCCGGGTTGCAAGATGTTCTTGTTGAACCCAGTGTATTTGCCTCTAGAGATACACGTTCGGAAGGTGGTCCCATACCTTGTCGAGTTGGAATCCAATCTCCAATAAGTGCCTGCGAGTTTGATTGTATATTATATATGTAGAGCGTGAGATGCAAGCGTTCTACTAGATTTTAATTACTTGTGATTAGACATTATTATAATATCAGATAATATATGATTTCCAAAATGTTTTGGGTTATCGTAAGGTAAAAACCATCCGTGTTTATGTGTGGATCGGTCTTACGATTATCATTTCTTTTGAAAGGATTTTTGAAAGTTAAACCAATGGTTGGAGTTTACTCACACCAGTCCCATGACTGACCCAGAGTTTATTTTGTTTGTTTTCCCTAAACTCTTGGGTGCCCAAATTTGTACGGGCAGTCAAGTAGTTAGGATTTTACAGATTTACCTGGAGGATATTGAAGCAGGAGGCTTCACCAGTTAGCTATAGACTATCATATTTTCCGCTGTGTACTTTGTTGTTTCTGGAAACAGGTGTTTATAACTGTTCCAGGGATAATCGTTGTGCTCTGATAATGGTATGTATATACAAATACTGATTTGTGCTTCAAAGTTATATTATCTAGTATATTTTATTCGTTCCGCTGTGAGTTTGTGATCTTCGTTTTCTTCTATTCTAATAATTCTTTCTTTCTATTTCTCATCCTCTAACTTCTTTCTAAAAATGATACGTATTTCTGTGCAAATTTGAGTTGGACGTGTGGTGTTATTAGTCGACTCAAAGGGTACGGATTTGCGGGTCGTTTCATGCATGCTCACATTTCTTTTTTTTTTTCTTTTTCTTTTTCTTTTTCTTTTCTTTCTTTTCTCTACATTCATGCATCCTAGTTCACATTACCTATGCATTCATTTATTTCCTTACTTCTACATTCATGCATCTTATTTCATTTGCATGCTCTCGTTCCTTATATTTTTATCCCATTGTTTTCCTATTCCCATTATTATTATTTATTCTTACAAAAACAAACAATTCCCACATGTGTGTGTATATATATATATATATATATTATTCCCTTAAATATATATATATATATATTTGTTTATATTATTTATGTGCATTTCTAGTCATTTTTGTTGTCTTGTTCTTGTATGTCCAATTGAATATGTTCCTTAAATTCTACAATTTTAATGTTATATATTTTGAAATTTTATATTCACAAACTTGTCACAATTAGCATTAACCATGCATTCACCTCTCTCCTTCATGCAATTTATTGTCCTTTATTCTATTAATTTCTTTACTTTATTTTTCTCATCATGTTTCATTCCTTATGTTACTTAACCATGCAATCATTTATCTTTCCTCCTTTTGTTTTTCCTTGTTGTTATTTTTCCTTCACAAACAAATCACCTACATATATATATATATAAAAATGAATAAACATATATATATATATATACATATATATATATATATATTTCTCTTCTATTTATTCTTTCCAACTCATTGAATATGTTACTTAAATGATGATACTTAATGTCATGTGTTTTGAAATTTAAAAGTTAAACGTTCTAACAATTGACAACATACCATAAATCATGCATTAATTGCATTCCCGTTTCTCTCTCCCTATGTTTTCCTTTTTGAATTTTTGAATGAGAGAAAAACATTGAGTAGATTAACTCCTGCCTAGTCAGCTAATTCATTTCATTTGTAACCTACTACATATGTAGGGACACAAGTGAAGGATAAGATCAAATATATAACCAAATAGTAAAATAAAAATAGATGAATACAAATATATATACATTGGCTCTACTATAACATCCTAGCCTTCTCTAAAACCTAAATCATTTCATAGCCGCCGCCTCCATCTTTCATGAATGGCCAGAAACACCCTCCTTTTCCCCTTCAAATCTCTCTCAATCCATTCCTAGATTTGCAAATCGTTCAGCGACAAACATGAAGACCTCAATGAGCTCTAATCATTCAACGATGGGGATCTTTTTTTCTTTGCCTGAATTGCGTGGAATCAAGACATGGAAGGCGCGGGGTGTCGAAGTCAGATGCGAGCAGATGGGTCTTCTCGTGATAGAAATACAACGAAGAAGAAGAAACCAAAAAGGGGCGGCCTCTATTTTCTCCAAATGTAATTAAGGCCTTAACTGATTTTAGTTATTATTTTAATTAATTAATGTAATCAAAAACTTAAATGTACATTTCCTATGCAAATCGAATCAGAATTTGATGAAACAAAATATGTTGGAATCATTTTGGCCTGATCTACGCAATGAGCCCACTTTGAACAAGATTTAGAGCTCGTCTAAATTTTGGAGAAATGGAAAGCTATTGGTGAGAATTTCTATATTTAATTTTTAAAATTAAATTATGAATTGCTATGTGGATTCTGTGTGTATGTTGTGAGAAATCTATTTATTTTCTTTCCTTTATAATTATAAATAATCCTGAAATTATTGTTGTTAATCTACAGTTAATTCATGTTGTTATTATTCTATGTCGAATATAATATATACATATGTTTGTTTGATGATGTTATGTGGCGATAGAATTGTCAAAATTAACATTTTTGTTAATTAGAATTTGATTAAACAAAAATGTATAATTTTTGTTTATATAAATGGTCAACTGTATAAGACAACAAATTTTGTAAATTTGTTGAATTAGAATTTTCAACATATGTGGAACACAGAATTGTGGTAAATTGGTTAAAACAAAATTTGTAACACAAAAATGGAAACAAACATTTTTGTGATATTTGTTAAAACAGGATTTGCAACAAAATTGAAAACAAACATTGTTGTTATATTTGTTGAACCAGATTTTCAACAAAATAGAACAAACATTTTTATGTCTTTTTGTTGAACTAGTTTTTCAACAAAATAATATGAATATATATATTTATGTAATATTATTTACATTAAAAGGGACGGAATTAAAAGATGACTTTTTTTATGTAATATTGCTTACAATAAAAAGTAGAAATTTTAAAGATACATTTTTATTGTCAAATTAAAGACAATAAAGGGAATAGATTTTAAAGATGTATTTTTATTGTCCAATTAAAGACAATAAAAAGAATTGATTTCAATGTTGCATTTGTGTTGACATATTAGAAGTAATATAAGGATTAGACATAAAAGATTGCATTTTTTTATGTCAATTTGTTTTCAACAGAAAGACCACATAAAAAAAATTGTAATTTGTTTCCATTTAAAAGATGACATTTTTGTATAATTTGTTTTCATTAAAAAGTCTACATTTTTAATGTGGTTATGTTTTCATTTTAAGATTGAAAATATATACATCATTTTAATTTGATGATGTTACATTAGCTTTAAAAGTACATTCTCGTATAAAATGTTACATGAGATTAAAATTACATTTTTGTTATAAAATGTAACGTTGGATTTAAAACTCCATTTTGCTAGAAAGGTTGCATTATAAATAAAAACACATTGTTGGTTAGAACTTTATTAAGTAAAATAAAATATACATTTTTGATTAAAAAGTAGTATTGAGATAAAAATCACATTCTTTGGTCAAATAAAGATCACATTTTGGTTAAAGCATGATTAGTGGAATAAAACTCACTTTTATTTGTCGCTTGAAACTTAGGATTTGTTGCACAAATAAAATTCATTTTTTTTTGTCATTTGAAACTCAGAATTTATTAGATAAATAACAATTTACTTTTTATTTGTCATTTGAAAAGTAGAATTTATTATATAAATAAAATTCACTTTTTGACATTAAATACATAGAAAAATATATACATATAAAATATTCTTTTATATGTTGTTAGAACGTATAGAAAAGTATAAACAAATAAAAGGATTTCTTTTATTTGTTATTAGTTCACATAGAAAAGTGTAAAACATAAAATAACCTTTTTGTGTTATTCTAGAATTGAAATTAAAGTTTGATCTTCTATTTGCATTCACTAATGCAAACATACATTGAAAATAAAATTTATTCTTTTATTTGCATTCTCCGATGCAAATATATATTGAAAATGAAATTTATTCTTTTATTTGCATCCACCAATGCAAATACATTAAAAATAAAACTTGTTCTTTTATTTTCCTTCACAAATATAAATATATTTTGAAATTAAACTTTATTCTTTTATTTGCACTCTACAATGCAAATATACTTTAAAAATAGAATTTGTTCTTTTATTTGTATTTATATATACAAATAAAACTTTGAAATATAATTTGTCCTTTTTATTTATATTCACTAATACAAATAAACACTGAAATGGAATTTGTTCTTTTATTTGTATTCACATATATAAATAAAACATTGAAATAAAATTTGTCCTTTTTATTTGTATTCACAAATACTAGTAATCATAGAAAATAAAGTTTGTCCTTTTTATTTGTATTCACATATACAAATAAAACATTGAGACGAAATTTGTTCCGTTATTTGCATTTACAAATGCAAATAAAACACAAAAATGAAATTTGCCCTTTTATTTATATCCTCGAATACAAATAAAACATTGAAAACTAAAGTCCACTTTTTATTTGTATTCACAAATACAAATATACGCTGAAAATAAACTTGTTCTTTTATTTGCATCCACAAATGCAAATGTACAAGGAAAATAGAATTTGTTCTTTATTTGCATTCACAAATGCAAATATACTTTGAAGTAAAAAATGTTCTTTTATCCACTATTGTAAATAAACACTTTGGTAAATTTATATGAGTTGAAAACAAAATATGGTTTAAAGAGTTGCATTTTGTTTGCAATTTTAGATGCAAACCAATATTACATTTTTATTTTGGTATTTTTAATTAGAAATAGGAATATACATTTTTGTTTATGAATTTAGTTGCAAACAAAACATTAAAAGTTAAATATATTTGCATACAAATAAAAGAAAATAGAAAATTATCTTTTATTGGTCGTCCACAGTAATGCCATATAAATAGATTATAGCTTATTGGACCTTAGAAATAAATAAGGAAATTATACGAGTAAAAATATACTTGTACTCGATATTAGAAATATTATAACATGTTAGTCCATTGTCACCAACATGTCAGTAGAATTAAATTGGTTAAATTCTTTAACCAATCATTTATTTATAAGTATGGTTGTTGGCTGAAAACCCCACACGGGTGTTGGGATGAATTTGCATACACTAGTCCCAATATCTAGTTATATGTCGATCGATAGATTGACCAGCTGCGATGAGTATTATTATTTCATTTTAATACTCACACAGTTATAAACTTCACTCTGGCTGTGAATGGATGTCTGATAATTATTTATGTTATTGTCATATTCATACGATGTGTGAAATCCATATAACCAAAGTTATATGGTAACCGATTGAGTCACATTCCAGTTCAGAATTTCTTTTAAATAAAGAATATATTCTAAAATATGAATGTTTAGAATAAAGAACACTGTAATAATAATATCTTTTAAAATAAAGATTAATGCACCATAAAGGACATTTTATATAAAGAACAATCTTAAGATAATGAATATTTTAAATAATATTTAACCAAGAATAAAATAATGATTTCTTTGTCCGTTCTTGAATGGACAAAAGATAAAAGATATTTCTATTGAAGTGAATTAGTTGTTAATTAGAATCAATCTTTCAATTAATATTTTTAGAATTCCAATTATATTTAATAATGGCAATAAAATGTTATGTGAATTGGGTTTACAGTGAACTGTGTTTTAAACAACATTTGTTCTTTAACCCAATTTACAGTGATAATATGATTTAGAAATTATAAATCTTTTATCAAGATTTAAAAAGAAATTCTCTTAAGACAAGTTTCCCAATTTAATATATATTAAATTGGAATTGAGTGGAAATTCGGTTTGATAATAATCGAGATAGGTTTCTGTAAAAGAAGACTGATAATATATATGGAATTTAAAAGGCTTTATCATTATTCCATTTATATTATTGATCCGATACAGAAATATATATCGATTATATTTTGACTTAACTTCTGTGAAAATTCCATATGAAGTGGAAAATGACTTTGGGTTTATCGTGAACAATGTTTTTAAATGACATTGATTCTTTAACCCAATTAAAGATAAGATTTATTTCTTAAAAAGTTGAATAATCATTTGATAATGATTTTTGATATTAAAATCAAATTGGAGTTTTAAATGAATGTTTAAAGAGAATAAATTTATAAGAATTTATCTTTGATTTAATTTATGGGAACTTTTCCCTAGAAATATGAATATTCTAATAAGAGAATATCTTGAATTGTAATGAGACGTTGGACGTGTTTTATAACACTTGATTTTCAATTATAAAATACGCAAGTTATTCGGAAAAACCGGGTTTAACCCATTTCGAATAATTATTACGACGATCTAAGTCGAAGAGTTGAAGACGGTGATTGAAGACCGACGGTCTTCACATCGAATGGGTAAGGATTACTAATGCCTTGGACTGATTTGCACCCAGGACAGGGATAAAGTGGTAGTTATCCGGACGTAGTGTTGATTCGTATGAATTTGGCTTTCGCTCGGACCCAGAGCATAAGCTTATAAATGGATAGCATGCCTGACATTGAAATTTATTTCATGTAATTAAATTGGTTTTTATTTAATATATAAATGCATGGTGGCGGAGGATTTATTCTCTTGCTTAACACCCTTTTGTATGGTAAATAATTACCGATCGCATGATATGAGTTGTTGATGTGGTATGCCAAGTTGCAATTGAACAAGGCTTATTGTTGCAAAGAAGAGCCTTGTGGGATGATCAAAGCATAGTCTATTTAGGCATAGCTTTGTGTAACGTGACTTCGCGAGCCTCACAGCCCGGTAGAGTCTAAAACGGGAGAAGGGAACGCAGGGAGTGCACACGTTTCTTTCTAGCTAGAGTGGTGCCAGGGACCTACCAGCGCTGGCATTTATTCATTGTGGTTGTTGGATTTTTCGAGGCCTCGGTTTATGCGGTCGCCACTGGCCGTATTATAGGTCCAAAAGGATCGGGAAGCGTGTGTTCAGGAATTGCCAATCCATTAAGCATTAACGTATGGACCGGCCCTGCAGGATCCAAGGGTTGGACAGAGTACCAATCCTGGGGCATTGCTAGAATGTCTCGAATCGGTAAGGATCTCCTCCCTAGCCTTGACTCAGATGGAAACCAAAATTTCCAATACGACATCACACGGTTTTGATTGTATACCTATATATGGCGACATAGTGGGATGGGGCACTCATGCCGTCTAGGATTAATACATTTACTTTGATGTATTTCAAATTGGTTGCACACTATTATTATATAATGCCGTGTTTATCGTATCAAGCATCTTTTGATCATTATAAGGTAAAACCCTATCCTCCGGTTTGCGTTGCATTGTGTGATGGGACTTGGGTCTTATAATGGTTTCATTTTTTCTAAAAAGCATTGCATTATTTCGACGATTTACTTTAGTCTTGCACTAGCAATTCATAGGAGAAAACCCGTTCTGGGAAAGTGGCGTGGTCCTGTGATTAGCCTTATTATATTATATAGGTTAAGTAGAATTCTCACACAAGTCCCATGACTGACCTGTAGTTTGTCCACTGGCAAACTCGGGTGCCCATATTTTCCACACGGGCAGTCGAGTAGCTATTTTTGCAGTTATATTAAACAGGATTCTGGGTTGAAGCTTAAAGCTGTGTCCAGAGATAGAGAGTCTTCCGCTGTGTTCTTTCGTTGCAGTATATTACATTTTTTTTTGTATTTATCTTCCGCTGTAATTATATTCCAATGTACTCTGAAATGTATATTTTGTACTCTGATGTAACATTTATTATAGTGTTATAAAAGTCTTCTGTTACCTGTTGTAATGTGTTGTATACTCAAAGTTAAAGTATTCGTAGATTTTCACTTTTTGGGTCAGACCTGTGTGGTTTATGGTCGATTCAGAGGGTGGGAATTTGCGGGTCTTTACAAAAATGGATCACTTCACCCTGATTATGGGGTGCCTGTTGGGAACTAGTTTATATGGGTACAGAGATTAATATGGGGTACGATAGTATATCCGACCCTAGACAACTTAACTTGGTTTATGGCGCTTTCCCATTTCTAGTTTATACATATCATACCCAGTTCTTTATTCATAGACTGAATAGTCCTAGACTTACTCAGGCTTTATGTCTGACTCTACTTTTCTTTCGTCTTCTTTTCTTCCGTTCCCCCCCCCCCCCCCCGGTCCACAGGGAGGGAATACCACAGCTTGACCAGCCTTCATATCCAGCTTGAAGAGAAAGAATGTATTACTTGGATCTTTTCGTTTTGGACTATGGCTTTGGACAGCAATTATGGGACTTTTGCAGTTTATTTATGTTTTCTTTATGCTTCTTTAAATAATGTAATCAAGACAGTTATGAAGATGTTAAGTTTTTGGAAGTGTTGTAAGACAATTATGGTATGGTTGGTGTAACACGTATTTGAATGAAATAAAAGTTGATGTTTTCCGCTGCTCAAAAATATGTGTTATTATAACTCTCTTGTATATCTGTGATTTATACTTATAAACCTCCACCAAAATTAGGGCATTCCCTTTGAGAGTGACCCTAACGGAGGTGGGGTGTTTCACTACTAGTCTTCCATTCTTTCTAAGCCATCCTTTTCGATCAAGCCCATACAAAGTCATCTCCTCATTTATTCCTATCTCTAACTTGGTGATGATTTCCAATAGGTTAGGATCGTTCCTTTGACTGGAACCAATCCGCTCAATCAAAGTGGGTCTGATCGTCAAACTAGCTAATATCTCTGGATCTAATTCGCACTTTGGTTTGAAATTGTACCCAGCGATATACTCTAGTTGCTTCCATTCAAGAAACATAGCCCCTAAACTGGCATGTCTCCTACTCAAGGCGTTGGCTACCGCATTGCCTTTCCCAGGTGTATATGCGATATCAAAATCATACGAAGCCAAGAACTCTAACCATCTCTGCTGACGGAGATTCAGATCCTTTTGAGAGAAAAGATACTTTAATGATTGATGATCGGTAAACAACTCAAATCTTTCTCCCAAGAGATAATGTCTCCACATCTTCAGCGCAAACATGATCGCTGCCAATTCCAAATCATGGGTAGGGTACTTTTTCTCATGCGGCTTTAGTTGCCGACAAGCATAAGCTACTACCCTACCTCCTTGCATCAATACAGCACCTAGTCCGGTACCACAAGCATCCGTGTATACCGTCATCTCTTCGTTCCCTTTAGGAATGACTAACACTGGCGCATGCGTCAACTTTTCCTTTAGACTCTTGAATGAATTTTCACACATTCCGTCCCAGACGAAGGCTTGATTCTCCTTAGTCAACTGAGTCAACGGTGCCGCTATCTTAGAGAAGTCTTGGATAAACTTACGATAATATCCAGCTAACCCAAGAAACTTCTTACGTCTGTTGCATTCTTGGGCGTAGACCAATCCTGTACCGTAGCCACCTTTGCAGGGTCCACGACAATACCATTCTCTGAAACAACATAGCCCAAGAACCTCACTTCCCTCCTCCAGAAGTGACACTTAGAAAACTTCGCTTTCTGTTGGTGTTTTCTCAACACCTCCAACACTATCCTCAGATGCTCCTTGTGTTCCTCCTCCGTCCTCGAGTAAACAAGGATGTCATCCACGAACACAAGAACAATCTTATTCAATTGATCCCTGAATACCCTATTCATAAGATCCACGAAGTATGCTGGTGCAATGGTCAACCCAAATGGCATGACCAACTACTCATAAAACCCAGACGGCGTCCTAAATGTCGTTTTAGCTATACTATCAACTGCTACTCGGAGCTGATGAAATCCTATCGCGAGGTCCAACTGGGAGATTACTTTTGCTCCTTCCAGTTGATCAAACAAATCATCTATCCGCGGTAGAGGACACTTATTATTCCTCGTCACCTTATTCAACTTGCCATAGTCCACACACAAACGAAGGGAACCATCTGCCTTAGTGGCAAACACAACGTGTGTTCCCCACTCGGAGACACTTCTTCTAATAAATCCCTTCTTCAAAAGATCGCTTACTTGCACCTCGAGCTCTCGCTGCTCTCTTGGTGCCAAACGACGAAGTGGCATCACTATAGGTCTGGCATCTTTCACAAAATCAATACGGAACTCAATATCTCGGTGTGGTGGAAGCCCGGTCACTTCCTCGAAGACGTCCGGATACTGGCCAACCACGGGAACATCTGACAACTCATCATGCGGGATGTCGAGGGAATTTATAAAACTAGACATTACCCCATCACTAGGTAGACTACCAAACACTACCCTTCGCCCATCATCCGCTCTAACTGTCACCAAAATGCTCTCACAGTCTACCACCACCCCGCATCTTTGGAGCCAATCGATTCCAAATATAATGCCATACCTAGTAAAGCCCAAAACAAAGCAATCACAAACATACATCCATGACTCGATAAGACCAAATTTCGGAAAATCATACTAAGGTTAGTCGAACCACCAATCGGGTTCATCACAACCAAAGGTCTATCGACTATCTTGGGTTCCAGTCCCAACCTGTCTACCTGGTCACTAGATATGAAGGAACGGGAAGCCCCAGTATCAAACAAAAATCGAACAGGTACATCGGAAATAGAAAGCATACCTTGAATAACGACATTCTTTCCTTTCTCCGCCGCAGTTGGGGCATTCGACGAAGAAGGAGTAGCATTGATAGCATATGCTTTCACAATCTGCTTCTCCTTAAGAGGTTGTGGAAACTTATCCTTCAAATGTCCCGCTTGGCCATAATTGAAGCACTTCTTATCCGCTGACTTGGCCCGACAATCCTTAGCATATTGGCCCTTCTTACCACAGCTGAAGCACTCCACATCCCTCTTACTCTTTTTCTGGCCATCCTTGGTCTGATTCTGACTCCTCTTGTTCTGAGAGTTATTCTTGCCTCCACCGCTTGCTTGTGGCTTTGGCCCTTCTGCAGATGCAACCTTAGTCTTTGGCTTAGGGTAAAGACTCTCTGACCTCAAAGCTTTCCCAACAACCAATTCAAAAGTCTCAACGACGTGGTTGATAAGACTTTCCCCCAAGTATCCATCCAAACCAGTAATGAACTTCTCATTCTTCTTCTCAGGAGTATCGATAAGAGATAATCCATACTTCAACAAAGTGTCGAACTCAGAAATATAGTCCTAGACTGCCCTACCATTCTACTTAAGCTCCAAGAACTTCCTAAACAATTCTGACTTCTGAGCAGCTGGGATAAACTTGTCGCTAAAGCGAGCCTTGAACTGATTCCAAGTAACTTGATCTTCGGGAGTGGCTGTCTTAATAGCATTCCACCAATTCATCGCTCGACCTTGCAGCTGACGAGACGCTAGCCTTCTCTTCATCGCATCCTCGATACCCAAGTCTTTGAAGATACGATAACAGCTATCCAACCAATCCTGAACATTCGTGGCCGACTCCGTTCCGTGGAACGGTTTCCTACCAAGGTTAGTGTAATCCTTGCACAACTTGGCGAAATCGACCCTAGGTGCCTGCACTACTGGACCACCACCATTACCGGCATTGGGAACTGCTCCCAGAACATCCCTAAGCATCTCCCTCATGAAGTCAGTGAACATCGTCCTCATGTTAGGAGCATTCCCATTATTGGCCCCTCTACTAGCACCCCTCGTGTTTCGGCTCATCGTCAAATCTGTAAAGAGAAAACGATTAACCATCTCCATAGTGGTGCCAGTACAGTACGACTTCATCCTTATACTACTAATAGTATATATATATATATATAGCTCTTGAAAACCAAAGTAATCACAAATACGCACTCTCATATACGTACTATCTCTCCCTAGTGTCTTTCCCTAGGTTAACTATGAAACCTAGAGCTCTGATACCAAATGTGATGGCCTACCCCGCACCAACCGACATTCACTCCAAATGTGCGCTGTACACATGTCCAGTTAGCATGGGACGGTCGTCAGAAGAAAAGAAAGAAGACGAAGAATCAACAAAGAACCTGTAGAATGTCTCACAGCGCATAGAACAAAATATAATAACAACATACTTGACATAAAACAGGCGAGACAGTGCATAAGCTGAAAACAAACTAAGCATCATAGCAGCGGAAATCCAAAATATAGCTTATTACAACTTTAAAATACTGTCTCTAAAGCAAAAGCAAGATACACTACTAATGCCCAAGTAGTGACCACCAACGACACAGGGAGAATATGTAGATATCGTACGTAGGAGCCTCCTGCTCGTCTCCGAATCAGCTACTCGTGCATCACCAGCTAACCTGTCTCTAGTCTGCTCGTGTGAGCTCCCAGAGTAATAAGAAGTGTCATAAAACTCTGGGTCAGACAAAAGTCTGGTATGAGCGATATGCAGCTAAACAAAACAATAACAGGTATACTAAACAATACCTGAACCTAGATCTGCAACCAAAGAGTTAGCACTACATACTGTACAACACTCTAAGTTGCCACTAACATATGGACAAGCATACGGGGGTGGGGTGTGCATGTCATAGTGATGGCAAACAATCAAGCATAGCGACCATCCTCACATCTCTCACTCAGTGCGTAAAGCATACGATATTCACCACTTCGATCACCTCAATACCTTGCTACGATCACCTTGTCCCATGAAGTCATAAATGGCTTCACTGCACTGATACATAGCCACTAATCCTTCGCTATGTCCACTTGCCCCATGGAGTTATTCACCCCATCTGCGCTGACTCATAGCCTTACTAATCCTTTACTATGTCCACTTTGCCCCATGGAGTTGTTCACCCCATCTGCGCTGGCTTATAGTCTTACTAATCCTTTACTATGTCCACTTTGCCCCTCGAGTCATGATGACTCTACTGTACTGGCTCATAGTCTTACTACGATCACTTTGCCCCTCGAGTCATAGTGACTCTACTGCACTGATAACGTAGTCCTATCATTCATGGTGAATCGAAGTTATGAACGTCGACAACTCCTTAGCACACGTCCCACAGCAAAGCCCAATAATGAAGTGAAGTTGTTGGTTCCCAACTGGATCCTAAGCTCTAACTTCCAACTTGGACTACCTTTGCATCTCAGGTTTTTGGTTATTACTGGATCGGTTTGGATTCCTGCTAGCCATCGGTTTGGTTCGGTCGTAGATATGCATCTCGGTTCGGTTCGGGTCCTTCACGTCGCATTGGTTCGGTTCGGGTTCCTTTTGGTCCATCAGTTTGCTCCATCGGTTCGGTTCGGATCCCTTGCCACGATCCGGTCTGTTCTCTCTCTCTTAGCTCCCGGCTTGGCCTTCTGGTCCGATCTGATCCCCTTCCTTGTTCCATCCGCTCCGATCCCTATTCCTATTCCCATCCACACCGATCCAATCCCCCTTCCTATTCCCATCCGCTCCGCTCCGATCCCCCTTCCTTAGCCCGATCCGATCCCAGTTCAACCATTGTGGCCTTCCTTTTTGCCATACTTTCACTTGTGCTAAGCTACGGTTTGGTTCGGTGATCCTTTGCCCGATCCGAGCCCGTCCATCCGATCCGATTCGAAAGCCTACACTGTTTTTCTGCAACTTTTCCAGCGAGCTTTTTACGCCATTCGATGACGTTTTCGACCATTCTATCTATTTTAATCAATCACAAAGCATACCACAAAGTCAAAGAAACAAGTAGAAGTGACCTCAAACACCAAAACATCAATATGATAGGTTAAAATGGATAAAACTTAACCAAAACCCCATATTTTCCCTTAAGCATGTTCAAGCATAATTAATGATAGGATTAGAAAAACTTAACCAAATTAACCCAAATTCATATCAGAGGTCTAAAACATTATTTAAGAATTTATAAGTATTTTTCCAGAATTTATTAATGTATAAATTCGCTAATCTTCACTAGTTACCCTTAATCAACCATAATTAGTGAGGAACTATTCAAATCACTCACCTTAGCCAATAAAAAACTTAGATCTGAAATAAATCTCAGATTTGGTGCGAATACCAATGCTAAACAGCAGCTCTAATCTTGATTTGGTGTTGATTTGCTTTGATTTGATGTTGCTAAGCCCAATCTTCAAGTAGAAAGTGATTTGGGGGTGATTTAGAGGTTAGAGGCCATTTTTAGGGGGAAAACTGAAATGAAATGAAAACCGAACTCATTTCACCTCCCAATAACCCTAATCCCGAAATGGGTTATGGGCCCATCCACTAATCACCCTATTTGGCCCGGTTAAGTAGTTTTTCACCTTCCAAACCTAATTTCAGCCATGTCTCCCAAACGGTAAGTCCGTTTTTCACATGTGACCACTCTACGGAAAGGTAAACCATCATCCGAAGCCAATGGAAGTGGTTTCAGGTCAAAAATCCTTTCAAATCAAAAGTTATGGACGAAACAAGATTAATTAGGGGTAAAATGGTCATTTAAAAATCAGTAAAAATCATGAACATGGGAAATGATCCCAATAGTCATTCCCTAACTCTACCTGACCATACGACTTAGTATGAGAAAGAAATAAATATTCTACGATCCTCCGATACGTAGAATGCGGGTTGTTACAGTATCGTAGGCCAATTCGACCGTTACGATCAATTTTGATTAAAATTAAAATATAAATCTATATATTCAATTTTAAACACACATTTCAATTTACTGGGGCCTCATACGGATCCCAAAAATTTCAGAAAAATTATTTCTAGCTTCGTATTGACGATACGGTCTTAACAAAACTAGTTTCGTCAAATTCTGAGACCGTTTGAAAAATGGTCATTTTCCAGTCGATTAAAATCAACTAAAACTGGCCAAAAACGTTTTCCTATGCCATGCTCACATATTGATTCGAAAAATTATGAATTTTGGAATCTAGCAATAACTCGACATCACGGATCCAACAAATGTGGATTCGTCGAAATCCGAGGTCATTTGCAAAATTTCAATTTTTAAGGACTAGAATTCCATAGCGACTATTTTGAAAATTCATTTGGCCATAACTTTTGATTCCCGCGATGAAATTTCAATTTTTCGGATTCATTGGAAAGATATTCTCAATTAGATTCTAATATTTTTGGTTTCGCTAAAATCCGGTTTATTTTGAATCCTGTACATTCATTTGAAGTTTGAAATCAAATTTTCAAACTACCACGCCATTTTCAACTCCTTTTATAATTATAAATAAATATTTATATTCTAACGACGATTTATATAAATATATACGTTCTAATTATATTAAAAATAAATTTTTCGTCGCTATTATTTAAAATAATCCATTTTAAATATTCAAAATCCGCTAAAATTGCCAAAATAAAAATTTTAAATTTGCTGATTACTGATGTCTTGATTGGGTTGTACACCCAAGACAAGGTAATAAGTGGTGATCGTACAGATGTACTTGGAGATCGACCGGATATGGAGGACCTCTCTGCTGTATTGGACATATGGGACGAGGAATAAGGTGCCTCCGGTTTCGTTCAGACCCAGAACAGACTTGTAAATGGATGTGTGTATGACATTGTATTTTATTCTGTGTTGATGGATTTCTATTAAATATATATTTGTTTGTGGCGGAGAATTATTCTCTTGCTTAACACCCTTCTTTGAGACGTACGAGCTAAGAGGTTATATATCGATAGACATGAATCGCATGGCGTGAATTGTCAGTGTGGCATGCTGATATCAAGGCTTCTGTTGAAAAGCAGAGTCTTGTGGTTGATGATCAAAGCACGGCTTTAAATAGCATAGCTTTGTGTATAGCGTTAATTCGTGAACCTCACACCTCGGTATAAATCAAAAACGGGATAGGGGACGCAGGGAGGACATGATGTTTCCTTCTAGCTTTGGGTGGTGTCATGGTATGGAGCCTAGACATTTATATTTTTTACCTATGTGGATGATGGATAGCAAGGCGCCTCAGATATATCGATCACTAGGGGTTGTTGGATAGGACCAGCAAACGTGTGTTCAGGAATAACTAATCCACTAAAGTATATGTGGACCGACCCTACAGGAACCAAGGGTTACCCCGCAGTGTGTAATCCTAAGGCATTTTCTAGAGTGTCTCGAATCGGTGAGGAGCTATCCCTGGCCTCGACTCATGACGGAAATCCAATTTCCAATACGTGACATTTCAGTTTTAATTGTAGAACTAGTATGGTGATATGAAATATGATACCGATGCCGCCTATGATTGATACATTTATATTTGAAGTTGATTTTGACACTATGCACTTATAGTAATATCAAAATGATTTGTTTTAAACATACCAAGCATGTTTGGCTATTATAAGGGAATACTCTATCCTCCGGCTTGCGTTGCATTGTGTGATGGGACTTGAGTCTTATAATAGCTTCATTTTTCGAAAAGAATTGCGCTGTTTATAAACTGTTTTATGCACTGGTATTCTTGGAAGAAAACCTGTTCCATATTATATGGCGTGGTCCCCTAATTTACTTTATTTCTAAAGTAAAGATTTAATAACTATTTTAGTTCTCACACCAGTCCCATGACTGACCTGGAGTTTTTTGTTTTAACCTAAACTCTGGGTGCCCCTATTTTCCACATGGGCAGCTAGTAGTTTTGGTTTTTGCAGATATATTTTAAGAGGATCCTGGATTTATAGCTGGAGCTATATTCGGAACGCTCTGTATTTGTGTATTTCTTACAGTTGTGTTATGTATTAATTTTCCGTTGCTTTGTAATTTAATCTCTGATATTTTTTTCTGATGTATATTATTTATTCATACTTTGTTATATTCTTGTAATCTAATGTAATTGTTGTAATAAGCAATGAAATGTTCTTCTGTTTGTGTTCGAATTTGTCATGTTCTCAACTCAACCCGAGCTATCACTTACGGGCGAGTCTGGGTAGTTTTAGACGTGGTATCAGAGCTTTGGTTTATAGAGCTTGAGAACAAGACATATTAGAACCAAATGAAAGAATTCATCAGAGATTGGATTAGTAATATCCAGTGAGAATGACTCGTTAGAGATAGGATCAGTAGTATCCTAGAACGAGTGTGAAGAGTGTTATTTTTAAAATAAAATGAAAACAAATTTAGTTTTAAAAATTATATCATATTATACATATTGAATATTTTATTTTATATTGAATTTGAACTATCTAGTATATGAAGATTTTGCATATACGGGTCATGAACGTATATTCGAAATCTCAAATATACTGGATGGATATGGAATCGCACTTTAGTTGCTCGGAGATGATTCTGATGATAGCAGCTCCATCATCAGCATTTATGTTCGAGTTTCGTAAGTGGGATTTCTATATATTTCCAATTGACTGGTGTGAGTACCAAAACATTCTTAGGGTTACCGTTTGTGATTTGGCACTAAAAATATGATTTTTGAATATATTAAAGATATATGATTGAAAAGCTTTTCAACTAATTGATTGCTGGTTGTGTTGTTTGATTATTAATTTAACTAATAAAATTATTGAAACTAATATGTAAGTGAAAGGAAAATTTGGCCAAATCGAGCAAATATTGAACTGAATTGAAAATTGTTTGGAATTGCATATATGTACATGTATATACATTGAACAGGACATAGCAAGGACGCTAAAAAGAGGAATAAAAGTGTATGCCTGACAAATGGTTACATGTTTACTATTTTCTTGGGTTTTGATGATTTTATGAGTTGATTGGTTAGCCGCTTGCCTTTTTCTTTTGGATTGGTGAGGGCACTGTGTGGCAAGTTGCGGTTTTAAAGGTCTCCCCATACAAAGGAGGTTATGGCGAAAGTTTTAAAAATTTTAGTGTGTTAGCCAAATTTTTGAAGAATTTGAAAATTCTTAGAAACTAAAAGTTGAAGAATGAAAGCCAGAATGAAAGTTGAGTTGGTTGTTAAACAACTTTCATCTCTGTTCCTTTTCGAGTACGAAAAGATTTTAAGTGGGGGAGATTGTAACAACCCGGATTTTCAGAACCAATATAAAATTTTTATTTTATCTATTTTAATGGATTTGAGAATTTAAAATGATTTATTTTAAATAATAACGACTAAAAATTTATTTAAATCGAAGTTAGAACGTATAAAATTATTTTAATTATAAAACGAGCTTGAAATGGTGCAGTGGCTTGAAAATTCGATTTTAAATTTCAATTGAATGTATAGGATTCAAAATAAACAGGATTTCGGTAAAACCAGAAACATTTTGAATCTATTTAATAATATCTTTCTAACGAAGTTAAGAAACTGAGATTTCATAATATAAATTGAAAGTTATGTTCAGTTTAAAATAGTCGCTATGGAATTTACATATATTTTATATAATATATAGCCCTTAAAAATAGCCATTTTGTAAATGACCTCCATTTTCAACGAAACCACTTTTGTTGGATCCGGAATGTCAAATTATTGTTATACTCCAACTTTCATAATTTTTGGAATTAATATGTGAGCATGGTGAATTTAAACATGTTTCGTACTTTCAGTTTGAATTTAATCGACTGGGAAATGACCATTTTTCAAATTGTCTCCAAATTTGATGAAATTAGTTTTGTTAGGACCGTATCATCAAAACATAGCTAGCTTTATTTTTCTGGGATTTTTTGAGTCGATATGTGACCCCGCTAAATTAAAATGAACGTTGAAATCAATTTTGAACGTTAAATCAATTTATATTTTAATTTTGATGAAAACTGATTAAAACAGTCGAATTGGCTTACGGTACATATCCCATTATGTCCGGAATGGGGTTATTACGCTAGGGACGACAGTTGTCAGGTTCGATTTAAAGACTAAGTGAAAAAGTAACTTTTTGAAATAATAATAATTATTATTATTATATAAGGTCAAGGGGGGGTCAAACCCATATTCTCTTCTCCCCGAAAGTCAATTCCATTGTTTCAGTCCCCCTTTTTCCCAATCACTCCCCACTTCCCAACGCCCTACCGCACCGGGGACCCGCCACCGCGCCCGACCACCGCGCGCCACCCTCCCCCGGCTATCCTCCTCCCCATCTCCCTTCCCTCCCTCTCTCCTCCTAAACCCCGTTCAACCCACGGACCCTAGCCGCTCCAGCCCCCTCCAGCGCCACCGCCGGCAACCAACGCCACCCCTAGCCATGTCAGGCACCGCCGCCGCCCCCTCGGCCACCAGCTCCGGCCGTGGCCCCCTCCACCACTAAAAATCCAATTTTTATACATTTTCAGTTTGCAATAAACACCCTGACCTATTTTATCCCATATCTCCCAAACCAAGCACTTCTAGCTAAAACTCCATAATACCTAAGTCGAAGAGCACGATTTTCTCTTCGATTTGAGTATATGAAAGTCATATTTTGGATTGCGGAGTTGTTCAGAAAATGCGTCCAAAGACTACTGTCCAAATAATGTATTTTCGTGATTTCTGGCGAAATGGCCAGTTTTGAATGAAAGGCCACTAGGCGAAAGTTGTCCATAATGGCGCGCTTAGGCTAGAAAAAAAGACGGTGTTAAGATTGGAGCTCGGTGGCAAATTCTGGGATAAGAACAGCGAATCATAACTTCAGAAAAACACGGCGGAGTGGATCCCGTTGTGAGAACTCCTTCTCACACGACTTATTTTATAGTTAAATATATACTCGGATTCATACGGGGCTTAGTAGCCCCCGACACTATTTATCGTACAAACCATGTTGTTTGGTCTGGATTCTATTGTGGAAATTTGGATGTTGATTGTAAAATTGGTTATGGATTGATTGTGAATTGATTGGAATTGGTTTGTGTATGGCGCGAGCCAGTATTAGGCGAGGTGTGATGATCCCAAAACCCCGTGACACGGTGTTAAGGATAATCATTGGAATATAACACATTAATCATCGTTAGCAGATCACAGATAATAGCATAAACAGAAAATAGAATAATTTACACACATATGACAGCGGAATCATATAGATATCATTACATCAGAGAAGCACAGTACAGGATACAACTTAGTGCATAATGATACATAATCAGTCACCATCGCCTGAGGCGGAATCATACATGAAGAGTACACAAAGGAATATCAGTCTACATCGCCAGTGGCGGAATCATAATATAGATACAATAATGGCGGAGAAAATCCAAGTCAGCACAGTGTAGTTAAGCCTCGCCATGAGCCAAAAGGTACGTCAGAAACCTGTAACTAGGCTGCCCATGTGAAAATGAGGGCACCCGAGTTTGCAAGGTGAAACAAACTACGAGTCATTCATGGGACTGGTATGAGAAATCTACTCAACTTATTAACAACAATAATATGGCAAATCAAAGGACCACGCCACTTTCGCGGAACGGGTTTACTCCAATGAGTGCTAGTGCATGAAATAAAATAAATGATTAAATCAACGCAATGCTTTTTATAAAATGAAGCCATTATAAGACTCAGGTCCCATCACACAATGCAACGCAAGCCGGAGGATAGAGTTTTTACCTTGTAATGGCCAAAGATGCTTCATACGAATAAAACAAAAGTGTTTTACTAGTACATATATGTTTCAAAAGCAAATTCAATCATAAATATCAATCATAGGCGGCATAAATGACCCATACCACTATGTCGCCATACTAGTAATACAATCACGTCCGCATATTTCGTATTGGAAATTGGATTCCTTCATGAGTCGAGGCAAGGGGCAAGCTCCTCTCCGTTCGAGACACTCTAGCAAATGTCCTAGGACCCCACTATGATCCTTGGAATCGGCTGGGCCGGTCCTCTCTTACTTTTGAGGATTGGCAATTCCTGAACACACGTTTCCCGGTCCTTACAGACCTATAATCGAGGCGCCTCGCATTCCAACAACCACACAGGTGAAAAGTATATATAATGTCAGGGCTGGTAGGTCACTAACACCACCATAGCTAGAAAGAAACGTCGTGCACTCCCAGTGGTCCGTCTCCCGTTTTTGACTCATACCGGGGTGTGAGGCTCGCGAATTCACGTTACACACAAAGCTACATCACACAGACCATGCTTTGATCATCAACCACAAGACTTTGCTTTGCAACAGAAGCCTTGATCATATGCCACTTAGGCGTGCCACACAGGCAATCCACTCCGTGCGACTGATTTCTGTCAATGTATAACCTCTGAGCTCGTACGTCTCAGAGAAGGGCGTTAAGCAAGAGAATAAATTCCCCGCCGCCAAACAGATATATATTTAACAGAGATCAATCAACACAGAATAAAATCCAATGTCAGACACGCAGTCCATTTACAAGTCCGTTCTGGGTCTGAACGAAACCGGAGGAATCAATTCCTCGCATATCTGTACAATCAACAGTATGTGTGGACGGCTACTACTTCAATTCCTTCATGGTAGCTACTCCAATCACGAGCATCAGTAGCGCCCATCCATCCAATGTGCAGATCGTCGGTCTTCAGTCGTCTTCGACTCTTCGACTTCTCAACGTCGATCGATTATTTGAAATGAGATAAACTCGGCCTTTTCAAATAACCCACGTATATTTAGATTTTCAAATCAATTAACCACGTGGTTAGACTATTCAACATTCACATTTCAGTTATTTAGTTATAATTTTCATGTCAAATACATTCAACCATCACATATCAAGCAAACACAACAAAATTGGTTTATTTCCACTCTATATCGTCTATAGTACTTTATAACGATATATCGCCATTTTTATTTGATTTAAAACGACCATATTTAATTAAACGACGTTTCAGGTCGTGTCGATGCACTGGCGCTGCTTTTCACAAAGTTTGTTTTACACATATATGAAAATCTAACTATTGGATCTTCACAAATTTTACATCATTAGGAAGGTCTTTTCAAAACGAATCCAACGGTTTCAGTTTTGGGAAAATCCGACGATCGGATCTTCCACACTAACCATTTGAAGTTACGATTTCAATTTACGAACTGCAGCGTCGTTATTCGATTTAATTTAATTATATTTATATATATATATATAAATATAATCGTTTCTGGCGCTGTTTTTCTTCAGTTTTGAATTAAACATTCCAGACAATCCAACCGTCGGATCTTCACAAAGTTGGTGCCGTTGGAAAGATATTTCCAAGGCGAACCCAACGGTTGAGGTTTCGGGAAAATCCAATGGTCGGATTTCCCGCACTAGTCGTTTGAAATCATGGTTTCAAAACATGATCTGCACGGCCACGTTTCGTTTCTATTCTATTTATATTTATGTATTTATATAAATATAGTTCATTCAAAAATTCCTATATCGTTTCCACTTCAATTATTTCACTAACGCCTTTAAATTTCGGAAAATTTCGCCATAACCTCCTTTGTACGGGAGGGCCAGGGAAAATTCCCAAATAGCCACACGGGCGTCTCATATCAAAAAGAAAAAGAAAAAGCCAAGCGGCTAGCCAACAGGCTCATAAAATCATCACCCAAACAAAGCGGTAAATGTGTACCTATTTGTCGGGCACAAAATTCTATTTCTCTTCTCTAGCCCCTTTTTTTTTGCTTTAACCTGTTCAATAGATATGCATGTACATATATACAATTTTTTACATTCATCAATATCCATTCAATTTCATATTTGATTTGCTTTGGTTTAAAAACACCATTCATTCTAATGTTGCATGCATAGGCTAAAATCATATCATTAGCTAGTTAATGTATATTTCAACTCATGCACGTTTATTTGAACAAGTGGCTATTTTTAACACTTCACATTTCAAAGAGGATAATTTTGGCGAACTAAAATAGATTTCAACACATGACTATTTTATTTAGTTCCTATGCATGTTAAAAATAATATTTCTATCACAAATATTTATTTCAACGTCTGCATATCTTTAGCATATCACACATATGATAAAAATGATATTTTTATCATTTAAAATATCATTTCAACAAATAGATGTTTCTGCACTTCATAGTTTCAATAAAAATGTAATTTTTATCGTTCGATCTTTTTATTCAACACATGAACTTTTCCACTACACACACTTCTCAACAAATGAGTATTTCCACACATGGACATTTTATTTATGTTGTTCATATTAGAAAGATGGGATTTTTATGGTTGAAATTATTTATATAAGGCGAATATTTTTCATACTCCATATATATAAAAAATGTGATTTTTATTGTTTAAACACTTCATTCATTCACAAATGAATTTAATTTTCACACAACACTTTTCAACACATGAATATTTCCACACATGGATATAGTTTCAATATATGACTTTAATTTCAACGCAAGAAAATAATCCCAACATATGAAAATAATTCTAACACACAAAGATTATTCAAAATTTCGGTAGCATAACGGCAGGGTAGTTAAAACCGGCACCGTCCCTAGTACGGCTCCTCGCTCTACCTTAAAACCTCGCGGTTTTTGACAATGGGGATTCATGCATCTAATTCGCACGCAGGCGGCATGTTTATTTTTATTTCCACAAATATTTCCAATTCATTTCAATCACCAATGGGTATTTTTCAACCACAACCAAACAATATCAACCACAAACAATTATTCAACCATTCTTATTTTTCATCCAATATTTCACACCAATTCACCACAATAAATATCGTCCTTGGTTTGTGGACGAGGGGAGTATATATATATATATATATATATATATACATATAATTGCTATATTTCACTTGCATTTCAACACATATATCAATTATTCTATGCATGTAAAATTCATACTTCGCTTATATAGCTTACACTACGCATGTACATGAGGTATACAACACGTATGTAATTTATATTTCGCTTATATAAATTATACATGACATTTTCCATTCAATTTCACATTAATTTAGATTTCTCACCTTGGTTTTCTGAGGGCTAAAAATCGATACGATGTCAGAAAAATCCGCGGCTTCTTCTATTGGGTAGAGAGCTTCCTTGCGGTCTCGATGTTTCCTGTTTCATCGAATTTCGTCAACACACCAAAAAGATATGATTTTTCAAAGCGTAAAGATCAAAGAAAACTCACTTTCACGAAGCTTCAAAACTAGGTTTACAGTTTTCGCGAAATCAGTGGCACGTGGGGACGATCGGGGAGTTGGACGTGGAAGAGGGAAGAGAGGGCTTTAAATCGGTGCTGGTTTGGTGGCATTCGGTGGTCGGTGGCGTTCACGGCGGCGGCGGGAAGTGCTCGGCTTCCTGGCGTCGATACGGGCGGAGGAGGATACTGTAGGGGCGGCGGTGGGATCGGATTTGAAGAGGAGGAGGAGACGCGTCGAGGTAGGGGGTGGCGAAGGCCGGAAGCGGCTGTAGCGGCGGCGGTGGAGGAGAGAAGGTAGGGAGCGGTTTTCGCCGTTGAACGGGGGGTGATTTCTTTTTTTTATTTTTAAAATTTATGAAAGGAAAATTCTGATTGGCCGAGGATTATATTAAATTTTTAAATAGTGTTTTCTCAAACGAACTCCTTTTTAAACCAAACCATTGTCGCCCTTAGCTAAATAACCCCATTTCGGATACAATGGGATATGTTTCGTACGCCAATTCGACTGTTACAGTCAGTTATTTTTCAAATTAAAGTATAAAACATTTAATTTTTAACTCTGTACGCACATTTCTATTTGCCAGGGCCACAAACTGATTCGAAAAATTCCAGAAAAATAAATCTAGCTATGTTTTGACGCTACGGTCACAAAAAAACAAGTTTCGTCGAATTCTGAGGTCGTTTGAAAAATGGCCATTTTCTGGTCGATCCAATTTAACAGAAATCGACCAAACACATTTTCTTTTGCCACGCTCACATACTAGCTTCAAAAATTATGAAATCTGAAACCTAGTAATAGTTTGACATCCCGGACCCAAAAAAAGTGGTTTCGTCGAATTCCGAGGTCGTACGCAAAATATCAATTTTCCAGGGCTATATATTCTATATACCGACCCTTGTGAAAATTCATTCGGCCATAACTTTTGATTCCCGTTATGAAACTTCGATTTTTCAGATTCGTTAGAAAGGTATTGACTAACAGATTTAAATATTTTTGGTTCCCCTAAAATCCGTTATATTTTCCACCCTGCATAGTCGGTCAAATTTTGAATTCAAATTTTCAAACCGACTCACTATTTCTAATTCACTATTTTATTGAAATATTCTATTTCAATTGTTCAAATTCCTTTGAAATAATCAATTTAAAAAATTTTAATTGGCTCGTATTTTCCGGGTTATTACAATCTCCCCTACTTAAAACTTTTCGTCCTCGAAAAGGAAACAACAGTAAAGTAGGAAATAAAATGTAAATGCAAAGTATTGTAAAGGTACCTTGCACCGGAGTTAGTCAGAGATATCCACTCTGCATTTGGGGTAAGCTTGCTTAATGCTTTCCTCAGTTTCCTAAGTACAGTCTCTAGGATCACTGCTCCACTGCACTTTAACTAAATGAACCTTTTTGCTTCTGAGTTCTCTAGTTTCTTTTCCAACAATCTTTAATGGCTCTCTTCTGAGTGCTAATTATGGAGTTATCTCCACATCCCGTTGCGCTGCTTCTTCTACAACAAGATCCGGATCATGCACATGTCTCCTAAGTTGAGATACGTGAAATACATTGTGCACTCCAGGCAAACCCTATAAGCAAGAGTTCCAATTCGCTCAAGTATAGGAAAGGGACCAATAAATCTCGGAGCCAACTTCCCAGTCTTTCCAAATCTGATTACTCCTCTCATCGGAGAAACCTTTAAATAAACATGATCAGCAACAGTAAATGTCAAATCTCTCCTTCTAGAGTCTGCATAACTTTTCTGTCGGCTTTGAGCGGTTTTCAATCGCTTCTTGATGAAGTCGACTTTATCAGATGCTTCCCTAATCATATCTGGTCCTAGTACAAGTCTGTTGCCAGGTTCTACCCAACATGCTGGAGATCTGCAGGGTCTGCCATATAATGCTTCAAGTGGTGACATTCTCAAACTTGCTTGATAGCTATTGTTATATGAGAACTCTGCCAAATGCAAATGATCTTCCCATGACCCACCAAAATCGATTATACAAGCCCGCAATAAATCTTCTAGAATTCTATTCACCCGCTCAGTTTGGCCATCTGTTTGTGGATGATAAGCGGTGCTCATATTCAGTTTTGTTCCCAATTCTGTCTGGAAAGCCTCCCAGAATTTTCTAGTAAATAGGGGATCTCTATCACTGACTATGCTGATGGGAATTCCATGCAGCTTAACAATTTCTCTGAAATATATCTATGCTAGACTTTGAGCAGTTCTATTGGATCTGACAGGTATAAAATGGGTAGTCTTCGTGAAACGATCTACGATTACCCAATGCTGTCATTACCTTTCTTGGTTCGTGGCAAACCATCTATGACATCCATGGAAATCTGTTCCATTTCCAACCTGGGACTTCCAACGGTTGCAACAGTCCAGCTAGCTTCTGTTGGTCACTCTTGACCAATTGACAAGTAGGGCATCTGCTAACATACAAAGAAATATCTCTTTTCATTGCCTTCCACCAGAAAGTGCGTTTGATATCGTTGTACATTTTACTCACCCCAGGATGGATGCAAAATTTGGATTTATGGCATTCATCCAGCACCTCTCTTTTAAGCTCCGGAATGTCGGGAACACATATTCTTCTATTCAGCCTCAGAACTCCCTCGCTATCCACTAGGAAACTGGAGCCTTCGCCCCTTTGAATCCTTTTTACCATCTCTTTCACAAAGTTGTCACTTTTCTGTAGAACAGATATCCTATCAATCAATCCAGGTGTAATTATAAGATTGGCAACGATCGAGGTCTTTCTACTAAGCGCATCCGCTACTACGTTAGCTTTACCCGGCGTATACAGGATATCAAGATCATACGTTGCAAGAAATTCTAGCCAACGCTGCTGTCTCAGATTCAGATCCTTCTGGGTATATAAATACTTCAACGGTTGATGATCTGTGTACAATATAAATTTCTCGCCCAATAAATAATGCCTCCAGATTTTCAAGGCAAAAACGATGGCTAGCAACTCAAGATCATGAGTCACATAATTCTTCTCATGCGGTTTCAGTTGGCGTCTTGCATAAGCGACTACTTGGCCTCTCTGCATTAACACTGCACCAAGACCTCTAATAGAAGCATCTTTCCAAACCGTTAAATCCTGATAGCCATCAATAATAGTTAACACTGGAGCAGTGGTCAGCTTCGATTTCAATTCCTGGAAAGCTTCTTCACGGTCGGAAGTCCACTTAAACTTCTCGTGTTTCTTTGTGAGCTTCGTTAACAGACCGGATATCTTCGAAAAATCCTTAACGAACTTTCGATAATAACTAGCCAACCCCATAAAACTTCTAACTTGTGTGGGAGTAGTGGGTTGTTTCCAGTCTTGAATCGCTGTTATTTTGCTTGGGTCAATAGAAATTCCTTTCTCTAACACGACATGGCCAAGCAATTTAACTTCTTCTTGCCAGAAGACTCATTTAGAGAATTTGGCTTTGAAGACGTTCTTCCTTAGAATCTCCAATACTTGTTCTAAGTGTTTTTCATGCTCGGGTTTTGATTTGGAGTAGATTAAAATAACATCGATGAATACGAGGACAAATTTATTCAGAACTCCACTGAACACTTTATTCATTAGATCGACAAAGTATGCTGGAGCGTTGCATAGGCCAAACGGCATTACTAACCATTCATAAAATATGTCTGGACCTCTGAAAGCGGTCAAAGGAACACACTCTTCTGCTATTCTCAATCGATGAAAACCTGTAGCTAGGTCCATTCGGGAAAATACTTTCGCCCCATTCAATTGGTCTAGCAAATCATCAATGCGGGGTAATGGATATTTATTTTTAAGCGTCTGTTTGTTGAGGTCTCGGTAATCAACACATAATCTAAGAGTACCGTCTGACTTCGGGACAAACACAACAGCTGCACCCCAATTGGAAAAACTAGGTCTGATTAGACCCTTCCACAACAGTTGACGAGTTTGATCGCCTAATTCTTCTTTTTCTTTCGGAGTCATTCTACGAATTGGATGCACCACTGGTCTGGCATTGGGAATTAGATCGATTCGGAATTCTATTTCTCTTGGCGGAGGTAAGTTTTCAACTTCTTCAAACACATCCGCAAAGTTTCTAACAATCGGAATCTTTTCCATGGAAGTGGGGATAAGTTCCAATGCTGACCAAAATTCTTCTCTATTCGGATTCGAACCATGACAGGGAATCGTAATATATCCAAGCTTCGTTCGAATTTTAACGATTCTTTCCGCATAATTCACTTCGGGTTCATATTTCGTTAACCAATCCAGCCCGAGAATAATATCGAATTCGGGGAAATCCATTACGATTAAATCAAAAGGAAACTTGTATCGAGAAAAAGAAGTAGGAACTTTACAATATGAATCTAGAGTAATAGGACCCCCAATCGGGTTATGAACTTCAACCGATTCTTTGAGCTTTCGCTGTTTTAACTTTAATTTGTGCACTGTGTTTCTAGCAATAAAACTACGCGATGCACCTGTGTCAAACAATACAGAAACAGGAATATTTTTAATTGTAAGGGTACCTCCCAAAACATCGGGTTTACCTGCTCCATCGGAAGCAGCTGGCGGGCTAGACCCGTCATAGACGTGAGCTACTATAGCTTTCTTCAGCAAAGGACAGTCTTTGACCAGATGATCGGTCTTGCGACAGTTGAAGCACGAGCGAGGGTTCTGAGAGCCTTGGCTCGAGCCTTGAGAATTTGTCTTCTGTCTCTTCGGAGCTGTGCAGACGTTTGAGTAGTGCCCCGGCTTACCACAGTTAAAGCAATTTCCTCTTGGCGGCTTGCTAGTCTGAGGTTTTGAAGATGCTGCTTGGCTTGACTCGCCTTGATTTATAGCAGGCTTGCGCTTGTTTCCGGCTTGGCTTCTAGCGCGATCCTGATCCAGATGCCTTTGATCAAGGTCTTCATAGTTGCATGTCATTTCCACTAGCTCGTTGAATTCCAGCTTGACATGGGCCATGGCTCTATCATGATATTGTCGTCTTAGTCCAAGGATAAACCTCTTATTTTTGGATTTCGCAGTGGCGACGAGCTCTGGAGCATAGGGCGACAACATTGTAAATTTGTGCAGATAATCTTGCACGGAAAGATCCCCTTGCTGGAGATTGGCGAAGTCATCGTGCATTCTTTCTAAAGCTTGTTCTGGGACATATTTCTCCTTGAAGAGTTCTTTAAATCCATCCCATGTTCTTCCAGCTTCTCTATTCCCCGCGGTAAGAGATTCCCACCATAATTCAGCTTGTTCCCGCATAAGCCAGGCGCCCATAATAGCTTTTTCATCGTCTCCAAGCCTTAGGCCTTCAAGAATTTTCTCGCATGTTTTGAGCCATGCAAGGGCCTCTATTACGGTGCCAGTTCCTGAGAACGTCTTGCCTCCTAAGTTCTTATATCTCTTAGCTACACGGTCAAGCTCGAAGTATTGAGCTGCCGGAGGTTGTATCAAAGGTCCTTCTTGAGCTGGGATTTCTCCCCTTCCTCGGCCTCGGCCGGCACGGCCTCCTCTAGCGGCGGCTGCTCTAGTAGCCATTTGTCAAATTCTGTATAAGCAACGGAAAAGTCAGCTAACAGAAATGATAGTCTATTGTATAGTTATGCAGAAATTTCTACGGAAAGATAACGATGGACTGATCAATTGTTTTTGCTATTCTGCTCAGCTCATTCTAGGACCTTACTAGTCCTATCTCTAATGAGCGACTCGCCTTAGAATACTACTGATCCTATTTTGACGAAGTGTTTAATGTGTTAGACTCTAGAACTAAGGTTAACCAAAGCTCTGATACCAGCTGTGACGATCCCAAAACCCCGTGACACGGTGTTAAGGATAATCATTGGAATATAACACATTAATCATCATTAGCAGATCACAGATAATAGCATAAACAGAAAATAGAATAATTTACACACATATGACAGCGGAATCATATAGATATCATCACATCAGAGAAGCACAGTACATAATACAACTTAGTGCATAATGATACATAATCAGTAACCATCGCCTGAGGCGGAATCATACATGAAGAGTACACAAAGGAATATCAGTCTACATCGCCAATGGCGGAATCATAATATAGATACAATAATGGCGGAGAAAATCCAAGTCAGCACAGTGTAGTTAAGCCTCGCCATGAGCCAAAAGGTGCGTCAGAAACCTGTAACTAGGCTGCCCATGTGAAAATGAGGGCACCCGAGTTTGCAAGGTGAAACAAACTACGAGTCAGTCATGGGACTGGTATGAGAAATCTACTCAACTTATTAACAACAATAATAAGGCAAATCAAAGGACCACGCCACTTTCGCTGAACGGGTTTACTCCAATGAGTGCTAGTGCATGAAATAAAATAAATGATTAAATCAACGCAATGCTTTTTATAAAATGAAGCCATTATAAGACTCAGGTCCCATCACACAATGCAACGCAAGCCGGAGGATAGAGTTTTTACCTTATAATGGCCAAAGATGCTTCATACGAATAAAACAAAAGTGTTTGGTATTATTACTAGTACATATATGTTTCAAAAAAAAATTCAATCATAAATATCAATCATAGGCGGCATAAATGACCCATACCACTATGTCGCCATACTAGTAATACAATCACGTCCGCATATTTCGTATTGGAAATTGGATTCCTTCATGAGTCGAGGCAAGGGGCAAGCTCCTCTCCGTTCGAGACACTCTAGCAAATGTCCCAGGACCCCACTATGATCCTTGGAATCGGCTGGGCCGGTCCGCTTTTACTTTTGAGGATTGGCAATTCTTGAACACACGTTTCCCGGTCCTTACAGACCTATAATCGAGGCGCCTCGCATTCCAACAACCACACAGGTGAAAAGTATATATAATGTCAGGGCTGGTAGGTCACTGACACCACCATAGCTAGAAAGAAACGTCGTGCACTCCCAGCGGTCCGTCTCCCGTTTTTGACTCATACCGGGGTGTGAGGCTCGCGATTTCACGTTACACACAAAGCTACGTCACACAGACCATGCTTTGATCATCAACCACAAGACTTTGCTTTGCAACAGAAGCCTTGATCACATGCCACTTAGGCGTGCCACACAGGCAATCCACTCCGTGCGACTGATTTCTGTCAATGTATAACCTCTGAGCTCGTACGTCTCAGAGAAGGGCGTTAAGCAAGAGAATAAATTCATCGCCGCCAAACATATATATATTTAACAGAGATCAATCAACACAGAATAAAATCCAATGTCAGACACACAGTCCATTTACAAGTCCGTTCTGGGTCTGAACGAAACCGGAGGCATCAATTCCTCGCATATCCGTACAATCAACGGTATGTGTGGACGGCTACTACTTCAATTCCTTCATGGTAGCTACTCCAATCACGAGCATCAGTAGCGCCCATCCATCCAATGTGGAGATCGTCGGTCTTCAGTCGTCTTCGACTCTTCGACTTCTCAATGTCGATCAACTATTTGAAATGAGATAAACTCGGCCATTTCAAATAACCCACGTATATTTAGATTTTCAAATCAATTAACCACGTGGTTGGACTATTCAACATTCACATTTCAGTTATTTATTTATAATTTTCATGTCAAATACATTCAACCATCACATATCAGGCAAACACAACAAAATTGGTTTATTTCCACTCTATATCGTCTATAGTACTTTATAACGATATATCGCCATTTTTATTTGATTTAAAACGGCCATATTTAATTAAACGACGTTTCAGGTCGTGTCGATGCACTGGCGCTGCTTTTCACAAAGTTTGTTTTACACATATATGAAAATCTAACCGTTGGATCTTCACAAATTTTACATCTTTAGGAAGGTCTTTTCAAAACGAATCCAACGGTTTCAGTTTTGGGAAAATCCGACGGTCGGATCTTCCACACTAACCATTTGAAGTTACGATTTCAATTTACAAACTACAGCGTCGTTATTCGATTTAATTTAATTATATTTATATATATATAAATATAATCGTTTCTGGCGCTGTTTTTCTTCAGTTTTGAATTAAACACTCCAGACAATCCAACCGTCGGATCTTCACAAAGTTGGTGCCGTTGGAAAGATATTTCCAAGGCGAACCCAACGGTTGAGGTTTCGGGAAAATCCAATGGTCGGATTTCCCGCACTAGTCGTTTGAAATCACGGTTTCAAAACATGATCTGCACGGCCACGTTTCGTTTTTATTCTATTTATATTTATGTATTTATATAAATATAGTTCATTCAAAAATTCCTATATCGTTTCCACTTCAATTATTTCACTAACGCCTTTAAATTTCGGAAAATTTCGCCATAACCTCCTTTGTACGGGAGGGTCTGGGAAAATTCCCAAAATCCACATGGGCGTCTCATATTAAAAAGAAAAAGAAAAAGCCAAGCGGCTAGCCAACAGGCTCATAAAATCATCACCCAAACAAAGCGGTAAATGTGTACCTATTTGTCGGGCACAAAATTCTATTTCTCTTCTCTAGCCCCTTTTTTTTTGCTTTAACCTGTTCAATAGATATGCATGTACATATATACAATTTCTAACATTCATCAATTTCCATTCAATTTCATATTTGATTTGCTTTGGTTTAAAAACACCATTCATTCTAATGTTGCATGCATAGGCTAAAATCATATCATTAGCTAGTTAATGTATATTTCAACTCATGCACGTTTATTTGAACAAGTGGCTATTTTTAACACTTCACATTTCAAAGAGGATAATTTTGGCGAACTAAAATAGATTTCAACACATGACTATTTTATTTAGTTCCTATGCATGTTAAAAATAATATTTTTATCACAAATATTTATTTCAACGTCCGCATATCTTTAGCATATCACACATATGATAAAAATGATATTTTTATCATTTAAAATATCATTTCAACAAATAGATGTTTCTGCACTTCATAGTTTGAATAAAAATGTAATTTTTATCGTTCGATCTTTTTATTCAACACATGAACTTTTCCACTACACACACTTCTCAACAAATGAGTATTTCCACACATGGACATTTTATTTATGTTGTTCATATTAGAAAGATGGGATTTTTATGGTTGAAATTATTTATATAAGGCGAATATTTTTCATACTCCATATATATAAAAAATGTGATTTTTATTGTTTAAACACTTCATTCATTCACAAATGAATTTAATTTTCACACAACACTTTTCAACACATGAATATTTCCACACATGGATATAGTTTCAATATATGACTTTAATTTCAACGCAAGAAAATAATCCCAACATATGAAAATAATTCTAACACACAAAGATTATTCAAAATTTCGGCAGCATAACGGCAGGGTAGTTAAAACCGGCACCGTCCCTAGTACGGCTCCTCGCTCTACCTTAAAACCTCACGGTTTTTGACAATGGGGATTCATGCATCTAATTCGCACGCAGGCGGCATGTTTATTTTTATTTCCACAAATATTTCCAATTCATTTCAATCACCAATGGGTATTTTTCAACCACAACCAAACAATATCAACCACAAACAATTATTCAACCATTCTTATTTTTCATCCAATATTTCACACCAATTCACCACAATAAATATCGTCCTTGGTTTGTGGATGAGGGGAGTATATATATATATATATATATATATATATATATATATATATATATATAATTGCTATATTTCACTTGCATTTCAACACATATATCAATTATTCTATGCATGTAAAATTCATACTTCGCTTATATAGCTTACACTACGCATGTACATGAGGTATACAACACGTATGTAATTTATATTTCGCTTATATAAATTATACATGACATTTTCCATTCAATTTCACGTTAATTTATATTTCTCACCTTGGTTTTCTGAGCGCTAAAAATCGATACGATGTCAGAAAAATCCGCGGCTTCTTCTATTGGGTAGAGAGCTTCCTTGCGGTCTCGATGTTTCCTGTTTCATCGAATTTCGTCAAAACACCAAAAAGATATGATTTTTCAAAGCGTGAAGATCAAAGAAAACTCACTTTCACGAAGCTTCGAAACTAGGTTTACAGTTTTCGCGAATTCAGTGGCACGTGGGGACGATCGGGGAGTTGGACGTGGAAGAGGGAAGAGAGGGCTTTAAATCGGTGGTGGTTTGGTGGCGTTCGGTGGTCGGTGGCGTTCAGGGCGGCGGCAGGAAGTGCTCGACTTCCTAGCATCGATACGGGCGGAGGAGGGGACTGTAGGGGCGGCGGTGGGGTCGGATTTGTAGAGGAGGAGGAGACGCGTCGTGGTAGGGGGGTGGCGAAGGCTGGAAGTGGCTGTAGCGGCGGCGGTGGAGGAGAGAAGGTAGGGAGCGGTTTTCGCCGTTGAACGGGGGGGGGGGGGTTTCTTTTTTTTCTATTTTTAAAATTTATGAAAGGAAAATTCTGATTGGCCGAGGATTATATTAAATTTTTAAATAGTGTTTTCTCAAACGAACTCCTTTTTAAACCCAACGACTGTCGCCCCTAGCTAAATACCCCCATTCTGGACACAATGGGATATGTTTCGTAGGCCAATTCGACTGTTACAGTCAGTTATTTTTCAAATTAAAGTATAAAACATTTAATTTTTAACTCTGAACGCACATTTCTATTTGCCAGGGCCACAAACCGATTCGAAAAATTCCAGAAAAATAAATCTAGCTATGTTTTGACGCTACGGTCACAACAAAACTAGTTTCGTCGAATTCTTAGGTCGTTTGAAAAATGGCCATTTTCTGGTCGATCCAATATAACAAAAATCGACCAAACACATTTTCTTTTGCCACGCTCACATACTAGCTTCAAAAATTATGAAATTTGAAACCTAGCAAAAGTTTGACATCCCGGACCCAACAAAAGTGGTTTCGTCGAATTCCGAGGTCGTATGCAAAATATCAATTTTCCAAGGCTATATATTCTATATACCGACCCTTCTGAAAATTCATTCGGCCATAACTTTTGATTCCCGTTATGAAACTTCGATTTTTCAGATTCGTTAGAAAGGTATTGACTAACAGATTTAAATATTTTTGGTTCCGCTAAAATCCGTTATATTTTCCACCCTGCATAGTCGGTCAAAGTTTGAATTCAAATTTTCAAACCGACTCACTATTTCTAATTCACTATTTTATTGAAATATTCTATTTCAATTGTTCAAATTCCTTTGAAATAATCGATTTAAAAATTTTAAATTGGCTCGTATTTTCCGGGTTATTACACGAGGCATAAGGCTAGACCTTATTCCGGTTTTAATATCGCACCGTTATGCTGTCGAAATTTTATAAAATGTGTTAGAAAAATTAATAGCTAGTTAAATATTTTATTTTTAACATACATATATGAGATATATAAAATGGCTATGTTATGGAATAAATACTAGTTTGCTAAAAATATTATTTTTAGTTTACAAATGCGATGAATAAAATTATTTAGGCATTGTATAGAATTTTATAAGAAAAGTTATAAAATTCTATATATTTATTGGATAGTTAGAAATAAGTTTACACATCCACTTACAAGTCGGACGACTTGTTTATGCTCGCCTATTTTTGTGATTTCGACTGGGTCGATAATTTTACACATCGCCCAACTGCAAAAATAATATTAACTATTTGTTGGTTGAAACCCCACATAGGTATTGGGATGATATTTGGCGTACACTAATCCCAATTGTTTAGTTATATGTCAATCGATTGGCTGACAGACTGTTGTAACGTTAATTATTTATATTTAATGCTTACGCAGTTGTGTAATGCACTATGAATTATGGTTGACTATGTATAATTATTGTTGTGTACATGTGTGTATGAAATCTGTATAAATAATATTATATTGCAGTTAAATGTGACTGATTCCATTTCGGAAATAATAGATATTTTAAAATAATGAATATTTTAAAATAACGAATATTTTAAAATAATATTCCGTAAAGAATTAAAATGTGATTTTAATGTCTGATTTGGGATGGACATGAAAATATTGAAATATATGAAGCCGTATTGATTAGAGATGAGCCATTTTGGCGCAAACGATATATATATCGATTTTATTCATTGTTATAATGAATATTGAAAGGGAAATGATTTCAAAATCTGGTATTTTGAAAATATTATAATTTAAATATTATAATGATATAGAATATTCAATTTTGATTTGAAACTGAAAATGAAGTTAGAATTATTTTAAAATGAATTTAGAAATTATTTATAAAATACATTTCAAATGGAAATCGATGAAATATATATAATATATATTAAATATATTTAATGGCCTAAATAGAACGCGTCGCATCGCGATTGTTTGCGAATTTCGACCATTGACTTCGAATTGAAATTACAGGAGATCAGACCGTCGGATTCTCCTAAAATCGAAACCGTTGGGTTCATATCGAAAAGATCTTTCCAACGAATATAAGAGATTTGAAATCTAACGGTTGGATTTGGAATTATGTTCAAATCAAATTTGGAAAAGGTCATTGTAAGTGCAGTTCGATGACCGTTTATCGAAATCGAATAAAAGGGCCTCGATAAAATTATTAAAAATATTAATAATTTGTGTAAAATCATAATAAATGATTTGGAATGAATTGGGATGAAAAATTCAATGTTTGTAAAGATAAAAATTTATTTTTATCAAAATTAACTAGTTATTGACTAGAATAATAATCTAATATTTTTAAAGAAATAAATTGGATTTGAAATGATTTTAAAAATAACCAGAATTTTCCAATTAATAAATTGGAATGGATTGGAATGGAAATATTCTTTGGAATATTTCAATATCGGATTTCGTGGTTATACGGATATTGTTATGGGAATTTGGAAGATACAAATATCGTTATTCCCAATACGATATCCGTTAGTTTCGGAATTTGATATTGAATATAAGTCGGTATATTTTCTATTCATAGCCTTGTATTTAATACTAAATTGAATTTTGGGTTTATCGTGAACTGCATTTTAAATGACATTAGTTCTTTAACCCAGTTAAAGACAGGATTACATGTCTAACATTGTATTTCGAACCTTATTGTTGATCCCTGCTAAATATATATTTGTTTAGTGGCGGAGAATTTATTCTATTGCTTAACACCCTTCTCTGAGACGTACGAGCTTAGTGGTTATATATTGGCAGAAATCGGTGGTACTGTGTAGATTGTCGATGCGGCATGTTTGATTTTCCAAAGTTAAATAATCATTAATAATGATTGTTGGAAGATTAAAACTAAGTAGAGTTTTAATGAATGTTTAATTAGATTAAAATGTGAAAGTGATAATTTAAATTATCAAATTTGGGAAATGATCGAGAATGGAGTACCACCAGTTTTTACTCCAAGCGATAATTAAATCTTTAATTAGATTTGAACGTGAAATTGTAATTAAATTTACCGATAACACTGTGGTGTTAGATATTGAGTATTACTAGTTTTTCTCCATGGGATGAATAGGTTGGGATTGGGGTAATAAAAAGAAATGATTACTTCGGTGTGGTTCGATAATCCCTACTAGTTTGGATAAACCTTAATTTGGTTTGAATTGATATCCAAAGGAAGATTAAAGAATAAATTTAAAGAATTTATCTTTGATAAAATTAATGGGAACCTTTCCCTAATGATGTGAATATTTGAACAAAAGAATATTCAGAATTGGAATGAGGCCTATGTTGTGTTTTTATACCACTTGATTTTAAAATACATAAATTATTCGGAAATGCCGGGTTTATACCCATTCTGGATAATTGATTCGACGATAAGTCGACGATGAAGATGGTGGTTGAAAACCGGAGTTCTTCACATCGTTTGGATGATTACTAATATCTTGATTGGGTTGTACACCCAAGACAAGGTAATAAGTGGTGATCATCCAGACGTAATTGGAGATCGACCGGATATGTGAGGATCTCTCTCTTGTATTGGACATATTGGACGAGGAATAAGGTGCCTTCGATTTCGTCCAAACCCAGAACGAACTAGTTAATGGATGTGTGTCTGACATTGGATTTTATTCTGTGTTGATTGATTTCTATTAAATAAATATCTGTTTGGTGGCGGAAAATTTATTCTATTGCTTAACACCCTTCTCTGAGACGTACGAGGTAAGAGGTTATATATCGATATACATCAGTCGCATGGCGTGAATTGTCAGTGTGGCATGCTGAGATGCAAATGATCAAGGCTTCTGTTGAAAAGTAGAGTCTTGTGGTTGATGGTCAAAGCACAACTTTAAATAGGATAGCTTTGTGTACAGTGTTAATTCGGTAGGAGTCAAAACCGGCATAAGGGACGCAGGGAGGACATGACGTTTCCTTCAAGCTATGGGTGGTGTCATGATATGCAGCCCAAACATTTATATTTTTTAACTATGTGGATGATGGATAACGAGGCGCCTCGGATATATTGGTCACTACGTGGCCGAAGGATAGGTCCGATAGGAACGAGAAACGTGTGTTCAGGAATAACTAATCCACTAAAGTACGTGTGGACCGGCCCTGTAGGAACCAAGGGTTGTCCCGCGGTGTGTAATCCAGAGGTATTTGCTAGAGTGTCTCAAATCGCTGAGGAGCCATCCCTGGCCTCGACTCATGACGGAAATTCAATTTCCAAAACATGACATTTCGGTTTAAATTGTAGAACTTGTATGGCGACATGATATATGGTACCCATGTCGTCTACGATTGATTCATTTATATTTGAAGTCGATTTGACACTATGCACTTACAGTAATATTAAAATGATTTGTTTTATACGTACCAAGCATGTTTGGCTATTATAATGGAAAACTCTATCCTTCGACTTGCGTTGCATTGTGTGATGGGACCTGATTCTTACAATAGCTTCATTTTTCGAAAAGTATTGTGCTGTTTATAAACTGTTTTATGCACTGGTATTCTTGGGAGAAAACCCATTTCATGTTATACGGCGTGGTCCCTTGATTTACTTTATTTCTAATGTAAATAATTAATAACTATTTTAATTCTTACACCAGTCCCATGACTGACCTGGAGTTTATTGTTTTAACCTAAACTCTGGGTGCCCCTATTTTGCACACCGGCAGCTAGTAATTTTGATTCTTGCAGATATTATTTTCACAGGATCCTGGATTTACAGTTAGAGCTATATTCAGAACGCTCTGTATTCTTGTATTTCTTACAATTGTGTTATGTATTAATTTTCCGCTGCTTTGTAATTTAATCTCTGATTCTTTTTCTGATGTATATTATTTATTCATATTTTGTTATATTCTTGTACTCAAATGTAATTTTTGTAATAAGCAATGTAATGTTCTTCTGTTTGCATTTGAATTTGTCGTGTTCTCAACCCAATCCGGGCTTTCCCTTACGGGCGAGATTGGGTCATTTCATGAAATCTCCATTTCTCACATTCACTAGAAAAATATAATTAAATGGGTCCTAACGTTTCTTGTTTCATCAAATTTTGATTTTTTTTAATCTTATACATTCAATTGAAATTTAGAATCGAATTTTAAAACTACTGCGCCATTTCAGGCTCATTTTATAATTAAAATAAATCTATATGTTCTAAATTTGATTTAAATAAATTTTTAGTCATTACTATTTAAAATAAATCATTTTAAATATTCAAAACCCATTAAAATAGCTAAAATAAAAAAATTAAATTGATTCAGAAATTCCGAGTTGTTACAATCTCCCCCAGTTAAAATCTTTTCATCCTCGAAAAGGAACGGAGCTGAAAGTTGTTAAATAAACCAACTCAACTTTCATTCTGGCTTTCATTCTTCAACTTTTCAGTTTCTATGAACTTTCTAATTTCTCAAAAATTTTACTAACACCTTAAATTTTTGAACTTTTTTTCCATAGCCTCCTTTGTACGGGGAGGGTTTGAAAATTTTATTGGACCGTATTAGGCACCCAATAAATCAATAAAAAGCATACACAATTTTGGGACTTATCTATGCCTAAGGGAAACGTGTAAAAAGTCGAAATGTCATATCTTGCCCCAGTGTTGGAAATAAAATAATCCATGTTCCGTAATTTAAAACAAGAGAGACGTGAATTTTTTTCATCTCCAGACCTATGTTGGGTTTTTATTAAACCCTTCCCCAAACACCGTTACATGTATTTTATTAAGTCCATGATCGGTCTTCTATTCAATCTGTAATTCAGTCATCGCCATATAAACATCTCACTCGTATGGAAATCCAAACCTCGTCATATAAGCGCCAAATGCTTATATGGAATATGATATGATAAGCTATCTTCATGTAGTATGTCGTACGGTGTAGTTCATAATTTATTTGTTGCTATCCTATGGCGTGGGTTTAAATTTCACACAGAACAACCATCGCACTCATCCAAATCACTCACAGGAATCGATATAATAATAAAATTGTGCAACCAACTCATTAAGTTGCACTTGTATGTTGGCACGCAATTTAATTCTTTACTCAATCTTTAATCAAAAAACTATCCGAAATAAATATATATGTGTGCATATCTATCTATCAATATACATAAATCCAATTCACTAAATTTTCAATTCAGCTCTACATTATATTTGATTTGGCTTTACTTATCATTCATTCTTTTATTGATTTTATCATTCCAATATTTTTACTAGTTAAATTAATTATCACACAACACAACCAGCAATAAATTGGTTAATTAGCTTTTCAAACATGTATCTTTAATGTATAGTCAAAATCATATTTTCAATGCCAAATCACAAACAATGGATTCCAACTAAGTTTGGTTCCCACACCAGTCAATTGGAAGTATATAGATTTCCCACTTTCGAAACTCGAACATAAATACAGATGATGTCTAGACTAACATCAGAATCATCTCCGGGCGACTAGAATGTGATTCTATAACTACCTAGTATATTTGAAACTTCGAATACACATGGATCAAACGTATATTAAAAATCTCCTTAAACCCAATAGTCCAAAATCAATATAAAATAAAATACACAAATATGTATAATAAGATATAATTTTCAAAATTAAAATAGTTTTTTAGAATACTCTTCAAACTCATTCTAGGGTATAACTAACCCTATCTCTAACGAGAAATTCATATAGGATGTTACTAATCCTACCTTTGACGAATTCTTTCGTTTGGTCCTAACGTGTCTTGTTCTCGAGCCTTGTAAACCAAAGCTCTAATACCAAGCTGACAAGACCTGAAATCCCCGTCCGGCCTAGACCGAGCAAGAACGCGGACTGCGTTGAGAAAATGACTCATCAGAACACAAACAACAGAACATTTCATTGCTATTACAACAATTTACATCAGAGTAAAAATAAATATTATTCATTGAAAAATATCAGAGATTTAAATTACAATGTAGCGAAAAATAATACATAAGAATAATGCTTAGCGGAACACAACAACTAACACAACTGAAAGAAATACACAGATACAAAGCTTTTCGAATATGGCTCCAGCTGTAAATCCAGGCTCCTGTGGAAAGAAATCTGCAAAACCAAAACTACTAAGTGTCCTTGTGGAAAATATGGGCACCCAGAGTTTAGGTTAAAACAATAAACTCCAGGTTAGTCATGGGACTGGTGTAAGAAAAAAAACAGTTATTAGCTTGATTTTAAAGTTAGGTAAATCAAGGGACTACACCGTATAATACGGAACGGGTTTAACCCCAAGAATACCAGTGCATAAAACAAATAATGCAATGATAATCCGAAAAATGAAGCTATTATAAGACTCAGGTCCCAACACACAATGAACGCGGTAGAGGATAGAGTTTTTCCTTATAATAGCCAAATATGCTTGATACACGACATCTTTTATTATTACTATAAGTAAAGAAATCAACTTCAAATATAAATGTATCAATAATAGGCGGCGTAGGTACCATTATATTGCGTCACCATATAGGTTTACAACTAAAATCGTAAAATAGAGTATTGGAAATTAGGTTTCCGTCTATGAACTAAGGCAATGGATATTCCTTCCGATTTCGACACACACTAGCAATGCCTCAGGACTCGGACGGTGGCGAGCCCTTGGATCTTCATGGTCGGTCATCCATTAATGATTAGTTATACCATAAACTATATGTTAGTCGGTTCTATCGAACATCCAAAATGGTCAGTACATCGACAAATCTGTCAATTTTCGACCATGTAAAGAGCCAATAGGGACTCAAATAAAATCCGAGATACCTCGCTTTCTGTCATAAAGTTTTCTAGCATCCACATAAGTAAAATGTCTGGGATCCGTACCATGACGTTACTTGTAGCTAGAAACTAACATATGTCCATTTCCCTGCTGTCCCCAATCCCGTTTTAGGTTCATACCGGGGAGTGAAGATCGCGAATTAACGCTACACAAAGCTAAGTTATTTAAAGCTGTGCTTTGACCATTAACCATAGAGCCTTGCTTTTCAACAAAAGATTTGATCCATGCATCTCAGCATGCCACATTGTCAATCCATACCGTACCACTGATTTCCATCAATATATAATGTCTAAGCTCGTACGTCTAAAAGAAGGGTGTTAAGCAAGAGAAAAAATTCTCCGCCACCAAACAGATATATATTTAACAGAGATCAACGAATACAGTATAATGGAATGTAATGTCAGACATACCATCCATTTGCAAGTCCGTTCTGGGTCTGAACAAAACCGTAGGCACCTTATTCCTCATCCCATATGTCCAATACAGGGTAGAGGCCCTCGTATATCCGGTCAATCTCCAAGTACGTCTGGACGATCACCACTTATTACCTTGTCTTGGGTGTACATACCAATCAAGACATCCGTAATCATCCAAACAATGTGAAGATCTCCGGTCTTCCACCATAGTCTTCATATCATCGACTTTTAGTCGCCGTATCAGTTATTCGGAATGGGATAAACCCGGTCTTTCGGAATAACCTGCTTAGTTTGTAATCAGGTGCTTTAAAAACATTTCATATGCCTCATTCCACTTCATAATATACTTTTATCCAAATATTCACATTTTTAGGGAAAGGTTCCAATTAATTTTACCAAAGATAAATTCTTTTATACTTATTCTTTAATCTTCCTTTGGATATCAATTTCAATAGATTTTATTAACTAGTCGGGATTATCGAGCCTTACCGAAGTAACCATTTATTTTATTAACCCAATCCCAACCTATTCATCCCATGGAGAAAAACTGGTAGTACTCCATGTCTAACACCTATTGTGTTATTGGTAAAATTAAATACCATTTATCGTTTCAAATCTAATTAAAGATTTAACTATCGCATGGAGCAAAACCGGTGGTACTCCACTCCCGATCATTTCATGAATTCGATAAATTTAATTACCCCATTCTCATCCCAATCCAATTAAATATTTATTAAAATTTTATCTAGGTTTTAAATCTTGCCAAAAATCATTATTTAATGATTATTAAACTTTAGGAAATCAATTCTGCCTTTAATTGGGTTAAATAACCATTGTCACTTAAAACACAGTTCACGAGAAACCCCAAAATCATATTCCATCAAAATGGAATCTTCACGGAAATTAGATCAGTCATAATCAATATGAATTTCCATATCAGACTAATAATATAAATGGAATAACGGCAAACGGTCTTCCTTCACAGAAGCTCATCTCGATTATTACCAAATCGAATTCCATTCGATTCCAATTTAATATATTAAATTGGAAAACTTTGCTTTGGAAATTTTCCATTAAATCTTAATAAAAATATTTATAAATTCCAAACCATAACTTTACTGTTAATTGGATTAAAGAACAAATGTCATTTAAAACACAGTTCACGATAAACCCCAAATCAACTACCATTTAATTCCAATTTCATTAACTGATTGGAAAACTTCATTAAATCTTAGTTAAAAGATTTATTCTTTTCTCAACTGGTTTAAGAACAGTGTTATTAAAGACACCATTCATGACAAACCCAAAATCTAATTTTGATATTAAATACAAGGCTCTTAATAGAAATTATATCGACTTATATTCAATATCAAATTCTGAAACTAACGGATATCGTATTGGGAATAACGATATCTATATCTTCCAAATTTGTCAACAATATCCATATAATTACGGAATCCAATATCGAAATATTCCCAAAGATTATTTCCATTTATATCCTTTCCATTTCATATGTTGGAAAATTTTGGTTATTTTAAAACCATTTCAAATCCAATTTATTAATTTAAAAATCATTAGATTAATATTCTAGTTAATAGCTAGTTCATCCAGATAAAAATATCTTTTATCTTTTCAAAACTTGGAATTTTTCATCCAAAATCTTTACAAATCATTAATTGTGATTTTACATAACTTTTCCATATTTTTAATAATTTTATTATGTCCATTACAGTCGGTTTCCAATATCGGCCACCGAACTGCATTCATAGTGACCTTTTCTGAAATTGATTTGGACATATCTTAAAATCTAGCGTTAGATTTCAAATCTCTTATTATCATTTGAAAGCTCTTTTCGATACGAACCCAACGATTCTTGTTTTTGGAGAATCCGACGGTCGGATCTCTCGTTATGCCAATTTGAAGTCAATGGTCGAAATTCACGAACGGCCGTTGCGCGGCGCGTTCTATTCAGGCCAATTAAATATATATAATATATATCATCGATTTCTATTCAAAACGTATTTTATAAATCCGTTTTAAATATCGATTCCAACTTCCATTTCTATTTTAAATCAAAACTGAATATTTCATATCATTATAATATTAAAATAATAATATTTTCAAAATATCTAATTTTGAAATCCATTTCCTTTCCGTATCCATTTATAAAATGAATAAAATCATTTGATAAACCCGTTCGAGTTAAATGGCGTTTAACTACTTAACTCGGCTTCGCATTTCAATATTTTTGTGTCTATCCAAAATCGGACATCAAAATCATAATTTAATTCTTCATTAAATATTATTCTAAAATATTCGTTATTTCTAAATTAGAATGTGACTCAATCAATTACTGTACAATTTTAATTGCATGGATTTCATACATCGTATGTATTCAACTATAGTGATAAACAATCGTTCAACACTCAAGCAACATCCAAAGTGCATTCTTCAACTGTATAAGCATTAAATAAATAAATAACGCTTACAATAGTATGTTGATCGATCGATTGACATACAACTAAACAATTGGGATTAGTGTATGTCAAATATCATCCCAATACCCTTGTAGGGTTTTCATCCAACAAATACTGATTATTGTTTGTGCACTTGGGAGATGTGTAAAAATTATCCTCTCAATCAACATCACTTAAATAGATGTACATAAACAAGTCGTCCGACTAGTAAATGAATATTTATTCCAATTTCAAAAAAAGAAACGCCATTGTAACAGTGCTATTTTATGGCACCGGAATAATGTCTATGCATTACCTCTCTTCTGACTTGGCTTGCGCCCTAAACAACCAATACAAATCATCAACCATCAATCGCATATAATAATCATAAATAAATAAATATTCAACATCCAATGCCATTCAAGGCGCCACAAGTGTCCATCCACGTTATATGAAATGCGAGTGTCGCTAATATCCATACAAGGCTTGTAATGCAAGGGATTTGTGAAGAGTTCAAGTGTTGAACTCCAAAAAGGAAATTACATGTAAAGGGGAGTATAACTACATGATGCAATTTCTAATTGGAAACCTAAAATGCATAAGTTACTACGACATAATAACCTAACAAAATTATTTAGTGAGCGAGTTCTCACCTTTGTTTTCCACTATGTCATTCTTTAATTGGCAATTTTAGTACCGTTTGGGTTTGAATTTGCCCAAAATTTTAACTTGCTCCAAATTGGACCCAGTTAGTTTGTTGCTCGACTCCACGATCGCAATGGACCCAGTTTCGCATGATTCTGAGTTCATGGCAAAAAGTTATTAACTTCCGAACATTAATTACATACTTAAATAATTATTAATTTAATTAAAACACTAATCACCTTCCATTTCACATTCAACATCGTTCATCCCCATCTGAAGCTTCGTTGGACGCCTACAGCCACCTAGACGCCGACCAGACCCCCCATGCCGCCTTCGCCAGTCCATGGCGTCACCCTACTTTGAACACCGCCGCCTCTGGCCTCCCCATTCGCCAGAATTTCCGTCGAGACCCAAATCATCGTCGCCCTAAATTCCACCCGCCAGAGGCGATGCCACGGTCGCGCACCACCCCCAATCGACGCGCCTCCGACCACTCTTCCACTTTTCTTCAGACACCCCCGACCATCGTCACCTGTGGCGGCCCCCACAAGTCGAAATCCATCGCTGCTAACCGAAAATAGCCGCCTTCGTTCATCTCAAGGTTCCCGCCACTACGTCCACTTTCAGGCGAAACCATCTGAAGTAATCTGGTAGCCCACTTCCTTGTCTTCAACTTTCTCTTTGTTGCCATCACCTAATACTCGACGGTTTGATCACAAAACTTAAAAATCCGAAACCCATTTTTTGACTTTGACCATCGATTCCAGTGAATCTGTGCGACGATAGGCCATGAAATTTTTGTGGTAGATAGAGATAATCATAAACTACAATATTGCTTTTATGTGTTTGGGCTACTTGTTTTCGGATTGGAAGATATAAATTATTTAAGGTACGGGATCTTTTTTGCAAAATAATTTTAGAGGAAGAAGGGGCTGCTGCGAAAATAGAAAGAGGAAGAAGAGAAATGAGGGTTTGTGGAGAGAAAAGATATTATATAGTAGTGTTGTAGGATTTTATAGTAATTCTCTAGTTCATGCTCTCTTCATTTGACGTTTAGCGATGTCGTGGTCACATGCGAATTCCGTTGGCAATGAAAATTGACTTGTTGCTATTTCTTGGCGATATGGTCCTAACAGAACTGGTTTCGTCAAATTCCAAGTCCGTTTATTCAAAAAACTCTTTTTCTAGCTTAAACGACTGAACGATTCACAATTTATTGCGCACGGCCACATACTAACTCCAAAAATTACAAGAATTGGAATCTAGCAATAATTTGATATTCCGGATCCAACAAAAGTGGTTTTGTCGAAAACGGAGGTCGTTTGCAAAATGGTTATTTTTATGGGCTATATATTATCTAAATTCTGATTTATTTTGAATCTTATACATTCAATTGAAATTTAAAATCAAATTTTCAAAATACCACGCCATTTCAGGCTTGTTTATTAATTAAAATAAATTTATACGTTCTAACTTCGATTTAAATAAATTTTTATTCGTTATTATTTAAAATAAATCATTTTAAATATTCAAAACCCATAAAAATAGCTAAAATAAAATTTTTAAATTGGTTCAGAAATCCCACGTCGTTACCTCGTATTTTTATGATATTTGGGTTGGACGTGTGGTGTATTAAGTCAACTCAGGTAGTATGGATTTGCGGGCCATCACAGTTGGTAACAGAGCTTAGGTTGAGCGAACGCCTAGGCTTTGGAGGGCTGTACTCATTAGAGATAGGGTCAATAGAACCCTAGAATGAGTTAAGTGTATATACACGAGAGCACGTATTTGTTAATTGATACAAAAATTGTTTTATATTATGTTGGCTTGTCTGTTGAGTGGTTTAGGAATTCTGATCGAACCGTGGGATGCCACGAAGTCGATAGGAGGTTCTAAACGCTTGAACCGAGAAATTTGACACAATATTGTTTTAAAGTGGGTAAATGAAATAATTTACCCAAATTTCTATTTTAATATAGAAAGAATATTTTTTTGAAATTATTATAATATATGGATGTGTTGGTTGTTATTATAATCCAAATTAGATTATAAATTTGAAATGGTTATATATAATCAAATAAAATTTGTATATGAATAAAATATACAAATGAAATGAATTAAAATTGAATTCAAACCGGAAATCAAAATGTAATTGTGGGAAGCTGCAAAATATTTTTCTGAAGTATATTAAAATAATATAGGTTTCTTTTGGAAGGATATTGGAATAAAAATCATTTTAGATGGATTTTGAAAGTGATAAAGCACTGAACTCACTTCAATGACTAGAAAATAATTCTGATGATGATCGCGACATCATCAGTGTTCATTTTCGAGTTTCTAAGTGATGAATTGCTACTTTAAAAAAAAGTTTTTTTCTGGGAATTTGTTTGAAAGAAAACAAGTTGTTTTGAAAAATTCAATTGTTTAAATTTGAGATGGTTATAAATATATGTATATATTTGTGTGATTTCAAAACGATTTGAAATGAAAACCTAGGGATTTGAATTCTAGAATTTAAAATATAACTTAAGCAAGTTAAATGGATTGAAGTGAATAAATTCACTAGAATCAATCTGAATAGATTGATGGAATACAAATAGGTTGTAAATGTATTGAATGTAAATCATTCAAATAAAATGAATGTGAGTATATATTGTAACAACCCAGGTTAGTGTCAATTAATTTTAAAACATTTTATACTATTTTAAATATTTAGTTGATAATATAAATGGTGTTTTATATTTCAGTTATCAATTAAATAATCAATTTTGATTTAATGTCGAATAAATTAAATTATCGTAATGCAGTAATAATTTAATTTAAAATATACAGCTGAATCGAATCAGTTCAGATGATCAGTATAAAATTTAGTCTGAGTTAGAATAATAAAATTTAATTATTATTGAAGAATTTAAATGGTTTAAACTTTAACTTATATCAATTTAAAGTTATATCTTATCCAGAGGATCAAATGGTGTTTCGATACCTGTCCCAGTGTGTTCAGAATAGCGGTTTTACCCTAGGAATGTCAGTTGGTGGGTTCAGATAGGAGTTCAGAATCACAACGTAATTTAAATCAAATAAAACCGGTTCATAACTAATTAAAATTTAAAATAAAATACCATTAAGAAAATTCCTTCTCTTGTTGTGTGGTCAGAAAAAGAGCTACAAGGCAAAAACTAAAACAAATGGTGGCTTCTTTTCTTCCACAAAGTAAAACAAACTTGTAGCCTTCTCCTCTTCAATCGAAGTTCACCTATATAAAACCACAGTGACCCTCCCTTTTGTTTCATTCCATTCCCCTTCATCTGCTAATAATTCAAGCAAAAAAATCAATCAAGAGCTTCAACATAAATCAAAAAGGGCAAACTCTGCTTCCATTTAAAATCGAAGCCCTATTCTTCGTATAAATCAATGGGTGTGAGGCCTCAGGAGTTCGACGCCGTTGTTCTGGTTAGTTCCGCAAACCTCGTTCAAAGTGGGATGTCGGAATTCGATTTTTGGGGGCTAAGTGATAGCGACGGGGTTCTGGGAGTGGACGATGATGCTGCGAGGTTGGAGAAGGGGTGCGATGATGGGAATCCGAGTCGTAGAGGCTTGGTTGGGGTGCTGCATCGAAGTGTTGAGGAGGTGGAGTCACGATGTGAAACTGCGAGTTTTCCATGAAGCTCGACACAGTGGAGGCTCACGATGATGCTGGGATTCAATTTCAAGGACTCGCGATTTTCTACGGGTTTCGATAGGGATTTTTGTGAGCTTCTGAGTTGCAATGGAGTGACAGGGAGTTCGGATCTGTAGAAGCAGTGATCGACAGTGGAAGATTTTGGCAAAACCTAATGCAGGGTTCAGGAAGCGATTAGTGGAGTGGAGGCGAGAGCTGCTATAGCAGGGGAGATCGAGATTTTCGGTTGAACTGAATGGTATTGGTAATGACTGAGTTAAGCTTAGGAGGATCAGAAATTGAACGAGGTAAAGCTGAAGCTAGTGTTTGCAATTTGAAGTGTGAATGGGAGCCAACGGTTATAACTATTGCTGATGGATAGTTCGGTGATAAATGGTGATAGTTTAATGCTAATGCTGGAAGGGGAGATGGTTGTGGAAATCATGAATGCAAGGCAGGGAAGAGGAATGGTTTTAGTAGTAAGAAAGGAAGAGTCAGTGTCAATATGGAGAAGCCGGAGTTAGTCTCTCATAACTTAGTTGAGTTTGGATGTTCCATGGGTAACTGGGGGTTGATTTGAGGATTTGATAGTGGAGTACAAGGAGTTCATATAGTTGTTTTGGAGACGAGTTGTTGATGTTCAATGAAATGTCAACGTAAAGCTGATTTTAGTTTTAGGACTATTCAGAGATTTGTTCATTTATTCGTCGAGTAAAGTGCGGTGATAGTAAGGTATATTTTTATCAAAATTTAAATATACCTAGAATAATTTATTTAATTATGTCACTAGTTAATTTTAATGAATAGTCATTTAATCGACAAATAAATTTAAATAATCACAGGTACAGAAATAATTTATTGAAATCGATTCGTTGCCGCAGGAGATGGAATTTTAATTGGATATTCTACAAACAAAAATCTCGGTGAGTAAATCTCAATCACCATTTAATTAGAATTATTTTTAGTTGTTAAAAATAATTGATTGTTGCTTGGATGCATTTAAATATTTTTGGGTTGATTATATATTAGATATTATAACGACCCAGAAAATATGAACCAATTTAAATTTTTTAAATTGGCTAAAATAGTGGATTTTAAATATTTAAAATAAATATTTTAAATAATAGCGATGAAAAGTGAGTTTGAATCGACGTTTGAAAACGAATATTTTAATTTTAATCATAAACAAGGCCTGAAATGGCCCTGTAGTTTCAAAATTTGAATTCAAACTTTGACTGACTGTACCGGGTGCAAAACAAAACGGATTTGAAACCAAAAATATTTAAATCTGTTAGTGAATATCTTTCTAACGAATCTGAAAAATCGAAGTTTCATAGTAGGAAGCAAAAGTTATGGCTAGACGAATTTTCAGAAAGGTAGCTATGGAATTTATATAGCCCGTGAAAATGGCCATTTTGCATACGACCTCGGAATTCGACGAAACCACTTTTGTTGGATCCGGGATGTTAAATTATTGCAAGGTTTCAAATTTCATAATTTTTGAAGTTGATATGTGAGCATGGCAAAGGAAAATGTGTTTGGTCGATTTTTATTAAATTGGATTGACCAGAAAATGACCATTCTGCATACGACCTCGGAATTCGACGAAACCACTTTTATTGAATCCAGGATATGAAGTTATTGCTAGGTTTCAAATTTCATAATTGTTGAACCTAGTATGTGAGCGTGGCAAGGGAAAATGTGTTTGGTCGATTTCTATTAAATTGGATCGACCAGAAATGGGCCTTTTTGAAAACGGTTTCAGAATTTGACGAAACTAGTTTTGTTGGGACCGTATCGTCAAAACATAGCCAGATTTATTTTTCTGGAATTTTTCGAATCAGTTTGTGGCCCTGGCAAATTGAAATGTACGTTCAAATCAAATATTTAATGTTATATATTTTAAATTGAATGGAAACTGACCGAAACATTCGAATGGGCCTTCGAAACATATCCCATTGTGTTCGGAATGGAGGTAAAATGCTAGGGATGACAGTCGTTGGGTTTGGATTGGGGTTCGTGGGCGGAAGGGGTATTTTCGAAAATAAAAAAAATATAAAGAAAAAATATGATTGGGCCTCATTCTCTTCTCTCTCCCCGACACTCCAGATCACGTGGAGGAAATGAGCTCAACCCCTTCTCTTCTCGTTTGCTCTCAATTCGCTCAAAATTAGACCTCCATCCTGTTGAGGATTTTGTAGAGCTAGTCAGGATCTTCAAATCCATAGCAAGTTTGGATTTTTTCATTGAGTAATTAGGGAGATCCACCGCCGTGAATTTCCGACGTTCAAGCCACCGCCGAGGGCTATCCAAGCCATCGAGTTCATCAGGAGGGGACCCCCCAGGCACGCCTCTCCTTGCTCTTCTTCATGGTGAAGGCCGATCGTCCTATCGATTCACGGATTGCACGAAAATTTCAAACCTAGTTTTGAAGATTTCAGAAAGCTAACGGTTGTTATATAATAAACTATTTAATAGCAGTTTAAAACACTACCGTTTTTGTTTTCACTGTAAAAATCATATCTTTTTCGTTTCTTGACGGAATTCGGTGAAACAAGAGACAGTGGACTCGTGTGGACGTCTTCTACCTTCCAGAAGAGACCGCATATTTTTCTGAGCCTTCTGCTATTTTTGGTGGAGTGGAACCCAATGTGAGATTTCTAATTTATAAACGATATGGAAAACGACGATGTATAAATTGTATAGTCGATGTATGAGTTATATAAGCGTTGTACACCTCTTGTATAAGCGTTGTATAAGTTGTACGTTCGATGTATAAGTTATATATGCGTTGTAAAAATTATATATGTGTTGAAATAGAAGTGAATTGCTATATATAAATAAATATACATATATATATATACGCCCCTCGTCGACAAACCATGGACGATATTTATTGGTTGTGATTGGTGTGAAAATTGATTGATAGCGAATGGTTGATTGGAATTGTTTGTGGTTGATATTGATCGATTGTGGTTGAAAAATACCCGTTTGTGGTTGAGAAATATTTGGTTGAAACCACATAGGATTAGTTTGTGGAAATGAAATAAATATACATGCTTCCTACGTGCGAACTAGATGCATGATTCCCCATTGTCAAAAGCTGTGAGGCTTTAAGGTATAGCGAGGAGCCGTACTAGGGACGGCCCCGGTTTTAACTACTCTGCCGTTATGCTGCCGAAATTTTGAATAACATTCATGTGTTTGAATTTTTTCATTTGTTGAAACTATATTTATTCGTTGAATAGAAAACTGTCATGTGTTGAATCGATATTCATTCGTTGAATTGAAATTCATGTGTTGAATGGTATTCGTGTTTTTTAAAAATAAAAATCACATTTTTATCTATATATACAAACTATAGAAAACCGTCATGTGTTGAATCGATATTCATTCGTTGAATTGAAATTCATGTGTTGAATGGTATTCGTGTTTTTAAATATAAAAATCACATTTTTATCTATATATACAAACTATAGAAAACCTTCATGTGTTGAATCGATATTCATTCGTTGAATTGAAATTCATGTGTTGAATGGTATTCGTGTTTTTGAATATAAAAAATCACCTTTTTATCTATATATATAAACTGTAGAAAACCTTCATGTTTTGAATCGATATTCATTCGTTGAATTGAGATTCATGTGTTGAATGGTATTCATATTTTGAAAGAAATTGTTTTATAATAAAAATCCCATTTTTAACATCAATATGAAATGTATAAAATAATCTTGTTTTGAAATAAATTGTTTTATAATAAAAATCCTATTTTTATCACCTATATTAACTATATAAAATAATCGTGTTTTGAAATAAATTGTTTTACATTAAAAATCACATTTTTATTATATACATGAATTGTTGAAAATAGTGAAGTGTTGAAATAGAAGACAGTTGGATAAAAATATCATTTTTATCCAATGTATGAAAAGAATATAGTTTTGAAATCGAAGAGTACGGTAGATCCGACCATCGGATTTTCCTGAAATCGCAACCGTTGGGTTCGCTTTGAAAATATCTTTCCAACGGCACCAACTTTGTAAAAATCCAACGGTTGGATTGTCTGGAATGTTTAATTCAAATCTGAAGAAAAACAGCGCTAGAATCGATTATATACATATATATATATAATAGTATTTAAAATATATCGAATAACGACGCTGTAGTTCGTATTCTGAAATCGAAACTTCAAACGATTATACCGGGAGATCCGACCGTCGGATTTTCCGGAAACTGGAACCGTTGGATTCGTTTTGAAAAGATCTTTCTAATGATGTAAATTTTGTGAAGATCCAACTGTTAGATTTTCATATATGTGTAAATCAAATCTGAAGAAAAACAGCGCCACGGCCGCGTTATGGCCCGAAGCGTCGTTTTGAATAAATTGGCCATTTGAAAATAAATAAAAATAGCGATAAATCGTTATAAAATATTATAAACGATATGGATGTGATTTAGAAATTAGCTGAAGGTTGGCTAAGTCGAATGGTTTCATGGGTGTTGATCTGATGTTGGTTTCGGCCTTCGGGGTTAATATTTGGGAAATCGTTCTCTTACTGATTGACGGTTAGTGACTAATGAATTGAAATGATGTGTGTGTATGTTAGTGTTGCACTTGTTTATTATATACGCAAGTTGCTCAGAAAGACCGGGTTTATCCCATTCTGAATAACTGAATCGATGATAAGAAATCGAAGATGAAGACGGTAGTCGAAGACCGGAGATCTTCACCTCGTTTGGATGGTAACCGAGGTACTAATTGGGAGGCATCCCGAAATATGGATAATGAGTGGTGATCGTCTAGACGTACGTGGTGATCGCTGGGTTTGCGAGGTATTTAGTGCCTCCGGTTTCGTTCATACCCAGAACGGACTTGCAAATGGATACTGTGTCTAGCATTGGAATTTATTCTTTGTGATTGATAACCATCAGTTGCACGGTGTGAATTGCCCGTGTGGCATGCTAAGATGCAGTGATCAGGGCTTCTGTTGAAAAGCAAAGTCTTGTACTGATGATCAAAGCACCGCCTGTGCGGCGTAGCTTTGTGTATAACGTGGAATCGCGAGCCTCACACCCCGGTATGAACCAGAAACGGGAGAGGACCTCAGGGAGGACATGCGTTTCTTCCTAGCTAGAAGTGGTGTCAGTGGTTTTACACGCCCTGACGAGTTTGACTTATGTGGTTGTCGCTGTTGCGAGGCGCCTCAGTTAGATCGTACGATCCGGGTCCGATGGAGTCATTCGTTGGCTCACTTACGCCCCAAAGGGCGGGGAAACGCATTGTTCAGGAATTTTAATCCACATCGGTGGACCGACCCTGACAATCCAAGGGCCCACCTGAGTCTGGGTCCTGAGGCTCGGGCTAGGCAGTCTCGAAGTCGGTAAGGACTATCTTTTGCCTTGGTTCACGACGGAAATCCAATTTCCAAATACGTGATGGTGCGGTTTTAATTGTATACCTATGTATGGCGACATAGTGGTATGGGGCATTAACGTCGTCTATGATTGATAGTTATGATCTGAAATTGTTTTTGAAACATATAAACACTAGTAATAATATCAAATGCTCTTGTTTATTCGTATCAAGCTATTTTGGCCATTATAAGGTAAAAACTCTATCCTCCGGTTTGCGTTGCATTTTGTGACAGGAACTAAGTCTTATAATGGCTTCACTTTTATATAAAGCATTGCGATGTTTAAAAGAATGATTTGTTTTAAAGCACTGGCAATCCAATGGAGTAAACCCGTTCCACGAAAGTGGCGTGGTCCTGTGATTAGCCATATATTAAATGTGTTGAGTAGATTTCTCATACCAGTCCCATGACTGACTCGTAGTTTGTTTCACTTTCAAACTCGGGTGCCCCTTTTCTACACGGGCAGCCTTGTATTCAGGTTTTAGCTGGCTCTTTCTGGATAGTTGGAGCTGAAGATGGATTCTTCGTTTATCTCTTTTTATGTTGTTCAGCTCCTATTGTACATATTATGTTTATTTTCCGCTGTAGACATTTATGTATAGCTGAACTGTATTTGTACTAGGTATGAACCTGTATACTGTGTAACTCTGATGATTATTGTTTATCCAGTGTATTATTGTTCATTATCCGGTGTATTTATTTAATTCTGTCTTGCTGTTATCTATTTATGTGTTATATTCCAAAGATTACCCTTGTCTCCGTTTGTACGGGATTTGGGGTCGTCACAACGTGGTATCAGAGCTTTGGTTAAGCTTAGTGCTGGAATATAACATATTAACAAACTCATCAGAAATAGAACTAGTAGTGTTCTAGGACCGGTAACTCTATACAGATAGGATAAGTAATATCCTAGTATAAGTAAAGCAGGATGAAATTACACCGCGTTAGACACATTTACATTTGAAGTATGTGTTTCTATATTTTAAATTATCATTTCTGTGACCTGACACTTGATATGCTAAATGCAGAAGTACTAGAAAAATGAGTGTCAGAAACAGAAGAAATGCAGAACCCGATCTAGAGGCTCTATTAAAGAGATATCGAAATCTGAACGGAGCACGGTTCTCGGGCAATGAATCTATAATTCAAACTCAAGCTTGGATGAGTTCTGTTGAAAGAATTTTTGAACGTATCCAGTTGAGAGATGATCAAAAAAGATTAGTAGCATCTTGGGTGCTTAAAGAAGAAGCTTTAATCTGGGGGGAAACAATCATCAAAGATAATCCAGAAGGTGATATCACCTGGGACAGATTCAAAGAGGTTTTCCTAGAAAGATTTACTCCTCCTAAAGCGACGGAGCGATTATGTGATGAATTCTCTTATCTGATACAAGGTGATATGACCATCCCTGAATATCATAAGAAATTCAACGAACTTTCTCACTTTGCTCCTCATCTGATTCAAGATCCAGAGAGGAAGAATCTGAGATTTATTCATGGCCTGCAAAGGATATATCAGAATAGTGTAATGAGGAATGTGAAGCTTCCTTTTTCTGAAATGATATACGTGGCTTATCAGTGTGAAGATCTTCATAAGAAAGGTACGTGGCACGACGAAGAGGAAGTCTGTTCTAGTAACAAGGAAGATCGGAAAATGATATTCCTGAAGCAAGTACGAGGTCTGAGGTCAGTAAAGAGCCTAAAGTCAATCGAAAAAGGGCCAGATCTGAAAAAGAACCGGCCACGACTGCCATATGAAAGAACTGTAATCAGAGAGGGCATTTGTCCAGAAAATGTAAATCTGTAAACAAACGAGGAAAAGTGGATTTAGACCTAGTGAGAAGGTTCATGAGGGCAGAGGATGCCATAAGTGCCATCAGGCTGGGCATATTGCAAAAAACTGCCCGCTATCTCAGAAATCTGAAGCAGTACATGTAAATGAAGTAGTAGAAGTGCCTACATCTTCGTCTGCTCAGGAAAGCCAGATGTTTTAGAAGGCACGCTTACTTTCAAAGACAATCCTGTTAAAGTATTGTTTGACACTGGCGCATCGCGAAGCTTTATTGCAAAGGCTGCAGCTAAGAAGCTGCATTTGAATTTGAAGAAGCTCAAGGAACCAATGACTGTCCAGAATCCGGTTGGGGGTTCCATTGATCTCAGTTGGGTTTGTGGAGTGCCGGTTTCTTTTTCTCGTTATTGGTTTCCTACCATCGCGGTCGTCATGAATTTTAAAGAGTTTGATCTTATTTTGGGATTAGACTGGTTGACCAAATATGAAGCTGAAGTAAAATTCGCCGACAGAGTCATAAAGGCGAAGATAAAATCAGGTGATTATATAACCATTCCCTGTGAAGGTCAGAATACTAATAGAAAAGACTTCTAGGCAGGTCTCGATGTTTCTACAGCCCAAATTGAAAATATCCCTGAAGTCACAGAGAATATTCCTGACCTCATCAAAGACATTCCTGTCATCAAGAACTATGCGGATGTGTTTGAAGAAGTTGTTCGCTTACCTCCGCAGAGGGAAATTGATTTCAAAATTGCTTTAATTCTGAATGCAAGGCCGGTAGTTCACGCTATTCGAAGAATATCCTTGAAAGAGAAAGAAGAACTTGACAATCAAACACGACAGCTCGTATGGAAGGGTCTGATCAGGCCTTGTTTCTCTGATTGGGGAGCAGCAGTGGTGTTTGTCCCAAAATCTGATGGTACTCTACGTCTATGTCTGGATTATCGTGATTTAAACAAGCAGACAATAAAGAACCAATATCCATTGCCGCGGATCGATGATTTATTGGATCGTCTGAATGGAGCACAAGTATTCTCAAGGATGGACCTAGCTACAGGCTTCCATCAACTTCGAATTGCCGAAGAGTGTGTTCCAATGACAGCATTCAGAGGTCCCGACTTATTCTACGAGTGGTTAGTAATGCTCTTCGGCTTATGTAACGCTCCAGCCTATTTCGTCGATCTAATGAACAGAGTATTCAGAGGAGTATTGAATAAATTTGTTCTGGTTTTCATTGATGATATCCTTATCTTCTCTAAGTCAGAAAGCGAGCACGAAAAACATTTGGAACAAGTGTTAGAAATTCTCAAAAAGAATGTGTTGAAAGCAAAGTTTTCTAAATGTATATTCTGGCAAGATGAAGTGAAATTTCTAGGCCATGTCGTATCGAAAGAAGGAATTGTTGTGGATCCAAGTAAAATCACGGCTATTCAAAACTGGAAACATCCTAGTACTCCTACAGAAGTCCGTAGTTTTCTCGGGTTGGCTAGCTATTACCGGAAGTTCGTTAAAAACTTTTCGAAGATATCTGGTCACTTAACGAAGCTTACAAAGAAGCACTCTAAATTCAAATGGACTCCAGAAAGTGAGGGGGCTTTTGGAGAGCTAAAGTTAAGATTAACGATAGCTCCAGTGTTAACCATCATAGATGGCAATAAGGATTTAAAAGTCTGGACGGATGCTTCTAGAGAAGGCCTTGGCGCAGTGTTAATGCAAAGACGTCAAGTGATTGCGTATGCTAGCCGTCAGCTGAAACCACACGAGAAGAACAACGTAACTCATAATCTTGAGTTATTGGCTATAGTATTCACTTTGAAAATCTGTAGACATTATCTTCTGGGTGAGAGATTCAAACTATTTACAGATCACCAGTCGTTGAAGTATCTTTTCACCCAGAAAGACCTGAATCTGAGGCAGCAATGTTGGCTAGATTTCCTTGCAGCATATGATTTTGAGATTGTATACACTCTAGGGAAAGCCAATGTCGTGGCCGATGCGCTGAGTCGAAAGAATGTAGTGATTGCCAGCTTTATTATTACGACTTCCTTGATTGACAAAATATCTATTCTTCAGAAGGAGGATAACTTTATTAAGGATATGATCAAAAGGATTCAGAAAGGCGAACCCTCGTGTTTTCAAATGGATAACGACGGAATCCTGATATTGAAAGGAAGGATTTGTGTTCCTGGCATCCTCGAGTTAAAAAGGGAAGTGTTAGACGAGTGTCACAAGTCCAAGCTGAGTATCCATCCTGGTGTCGCCAAAGTGTATAACGACCTCAAGCGAACATTCTGGTGGAAGGCTATGAAAAGAGATGTTTCAATATATGTTAGTCGATGCCCTACTTGCTAGCTAGTCAAGAGCGACCAACAGAAACTTGCTGGAGTGTTGCAACCGCTCGACGTTCCAGGTTGGAAGTGGGAACATATTTCCATGGACTTCATTGATGGATTGCCCAGAACCAGAAAAGGAAATGACAGTATTTGGGTGATCGTAGATCGCTTCACGGAGACTGCCCATTTCATACCTGTCAGATCAAACTGAACTGCTCAGAGTCTGGCGCAGATATATTTCAAGGAAATAGTTAGACTACATGGGGTGCCGCTCAGTATAGTCAGTGATAGAGATATAATATTTACTAGCAAATTCTGGGAGGCATTTCAAGTCGAACTAGGAACAAAGATGAACTTGAGCACCGCTTATCATCCTCAGACAGACGGTCAGACTGAGAGGGTGAATCGTATTTTAGAAGATCTATTGCGGGCTTGTGTTCTAGATTTTGGTGGATCATGGGAAGACCATCTGCATTTGGCTGTATTCTCATATAATAACAGCTACCAGGCGAGCCTGACAATGTTGCCATTTGAAGCATTATCTGGTAGACCGTGCCGATCTCCTGCTTGTTGAGTCGAACCTGGAAATAGACTCGTGTTATGGCCAGATATGATCCGAGAAGCTGCCGATAAAGTCGATTTTATTAAGAAACGATTACTGGCCGCTCAAAGCTGACAAAAGAGCTATGCCGATAGGAGAAGAAGAGATATATATTTTGCTGTTGGCGACTATGTATATTTGAAAGTATCGCCGATGAGAGGAGTTATCCGGTTCGGTAAAACTGGGAAGTTGGCGCCCAAATTCATTGGTCCGTTTCCTATTCTGGAACGGATCAGAACTCTCGCTTATAGGGTTAAACTGCCTGATTGGTTACCTGGAGTTCATGATGTATTTCATATATCTGAACTTCGAAAGCACGTTCATGATCAAGACTTGATCGTGGAAGAAGCAGCTCAACAGGATATTGAAATTACTCCAGAACTAGCTGTGAGAAGAGAGCCGCTCAAGATTATCGGCAAAGAAACTAAAGAGCTGAGGAACAAGAAGGTTCACTTGGTCAAAGTGCAATGGAGTGGAGATCCGCGAGATTGTACTTGGGAAACTGAGGGGAGCATTCAGAAAGCCTATCCTAGATGCCAAATGGATATCTCTGATTGACTCCGGTGCAAGGTACATTTACCATACTTTGCGTTGCCAATTAGTCCTCTACTCTGTTGTTATTTTCTTTCCATGGATGTGCACTTTTAATTCTATAGTCTGAATGATATTAAAAGAATATAGAAATTTATTTGTATGATTTTGAAAAGTTAAAAACAATTTGATTGTTGCTTGTGTTGTGTGATAGTAGATTAGATTAATTAAATTATTAAAATGATAGTTAATTCAATCGATAAGAGAATAATGGTAGGATTTATTCATTTAAATCACACATTGAACTGTTTTAAAAATTGATAGAAATATATATATGTGCATTATATATGTTTGAACAGGTAATTGGATAGCTGTTGAGTAAAGATTTTATTTGTGTGCCCGACAAATAGGTAAACCTTAATGAGTTGGATGCACACTTTTATTATTATATCAACTTCTGTGAATGCCATTGGATGCAGAGTGCTGGTTATTCTGTGTGTAATAATAAACGTCGTCATAGGATAGTAACAATTAATTTTGAACTACACTACATGGCATACTTCAGAAGATAGGCATACATTATCATATACCACATAAGCATTTGGAGTTGTGTGACGAGGTGGAAGATTTACCATACGAGAGAGAGACTTGTATGGCGATGACTATATTTGACAGGTTGAACTGATGACTGATATAGACTATTTAAATTGTAACGATAAAATTGCCAGATTAATAAAAAAAACCACACGGGTCTGGAGTTGACAATAACCACGTCTCTCTAGTCATTAGATACGGCACATGGACTATTTATTTCCCACACGGGACGAGGTGACGAGGATTTATCCTCTGCAGCATTTAAAATACACACTCCCTCAGGCTTTGACAGGGTGACGAGAATTTATTCTCTGGAGTTATTATCAATACACACTCCCCTATAAACACCAGAATATATCACTATAAATATGTGTATGCTTATTAAGATTTATTGGGTACCTAATACAGCCCAATAAATTTCCAAACCCCTCACCGTACAAAGGAGGTTATGGTGAAATTTTTCGAAAATTCCGGGTGTTAGCCAAATTTTTGAAGAATTTGAAAATTCTCAGAGACTGAAAAGTTGGAGAATTGAAGCAGATCGAACGTAGAGTTGATTAATCAAACCACTTTCGACTTTGTTCCTTTTAGGGGACGAAAAGTTTTAAGTGGGGGAGGTTGTAACGACCCAGAAACCTGAACCAATTTAAAATTTTTAAATTGGATAAAATAGTGGATTTTAATTATTTTAAATAATAGCGATGAAAAGAGAGTTTGAATCGACGTTTGAAAACGAATATAATTAATTTTAATTATAAACAAGGCCTGAAATGGCCCTGCAGTTTCAAATTTTGATTTCAAACTTTGACTGACTGTACCGGGTGCAAAACAAAACGGATTTGAATGAAACCAAAAATATTTAAATCTGTTAGTGAATATCTTTCTAACGAATATGAAAAATCGAAGTTTCATAGTACGAAGCAAAAGTTATGGCCAGATGAATTTTCAGAAAGGTCGCTATGGAATTTATATAACCCGTGAAAATGGCCATTTTGCATACGACCTCGGAATTCGACGAAACCACTTTTGTTGGAACTGAGATGTTAAATTATTGCAAGGTTTCAAATTTCATAATTTTTGAAGTTGATATGTGAGCGTGGCAAAGGAAAATGTGTTTGGTCGATTTCTATTAATTGGATCGAACAGAAAATGACCATTTTGCATACGACCTCGGAATTCGACGAAACCACATTTGTTGGATCCAGGATGTGAAGTTATTGCTAGGTTTCAAATTTCATAATTTTTGAAGCTACTATGTGAGCGTGGCAAGGGAAAATGTGTTTGGTCGATTTCTATTAAATTGGATCGACCAGAAATTGGTCTTTTTGCAAACGGTCTCAGAATTCGACGAAACTAGTTTTGTTGGGACCGTATCGTCAAAACATAGCCAGATTTATTTTTCTGGAATTTCTCGAATCAGTTTGTGGCCCTGGCAAATTGAAATGTACGTTCAAATCAAATATTGAATGTTATATATTTTAAATTTAATGGAAACTGACCGAAACATTCGAATGGGCCTTCGAAACATATCCCATTGTGTTCGGAATGGGGGTAAAATGCTAGGGACGATAGTTGTTGGGTTTGGATTGGGGTTCGTTGGCGGAAGGGGTATTTTCGAAAATAAAAAAAATAAGTAAATAAAAGAAAAAATATGATTGGGCCTCGTTCTCTTCTCTCTCCCCGACACTCCAGATCGCGCGGCGGAAATGAGCTCAACCCCTTCTCTCCTCGATTGCTCTCAATTCGCTCAACATTAGACCTCCATCATGTTAGGGATTTTGTAGAGCTAGTCAAGATCTTCAAATCCATAGCAAGTTTGGATTTTTTTTTCATTGAGTAATTAGGGAGATCCACCACCGTTAACTTCCGACGTTCAAGCCGCCGTCGAGGACTATCCAGGCCGTCGAGTTCATCAGGAGGGGACCCCCCAGGCGCGCCTCTCCTTGCTCTTCTTCATGGTGAAGGCCGATCGTCCTATCGATTCACGGATTGCACGAAAACTTCAAACCTAGTTTTGAAGATTTCAGAAAGGTAACGGCTATTATATAATAAACTATTTAATAGCAGTTTGAAACGCTACCGTTTTTGTTTTCACTGTAAAAATCATATCGTTTTCGTTTCTTCACGAAATTCAGTGAAACAAGAGACAATGGACTCGTGTGGACGTCTTCTACCTTGTAGAAGAGACCGCATATTTTTCTGAGCCTTCTGCTATTTTTGGTGGAGTGGAACCCAATGTGAGATTTCTAATTTATAAACGATATGGAAAACGATGATGTATAAATTATATAGTCGATGTATGAGTTATATAAGCGTTGTACACCTCTTGTATAAGCATTGTATAAGTTGTACGTTCGATGTATAAGTTATATATGTGTTGTAAAAATTATATATTTGTTGAAATAGAAGTGAATTGCTATATATATATACATATATATATATATATATATATATATATATATATATATATATATATATATATATACGCCCCTCGTCGACAAACCATGGACGATATTTATTGGTTGTGATTGGTGTGAAAATTGATTGATAGCGAATGGTTGATTGGAATTGTTTGTGGTTGATATTGATCGATTATGGTTGAAAAATACCCGTTTGTGGTTGAGAAATATTTGGTTGAAACCACATAGGATTAGTTTGTGGAAATGAAATAAATATACAAGCCGCCTGCATGCGAACTAGATGCATGATTCCCCTTTTTCAAAAGCTGCGAGGCTTTAAGGTAGAGCGAGGAGCCGTACTAGGGACTGCCCCGGTTTTAACTACCCTGCCGTTATGCTGCCAAAATTTTGAATAACATTCATGTGTTTGAATTATTTTCATTTGTTGAAACTATATTTATTCGTTGAATAGAAAACCGTCATGTGTTGAATCGATATTCATTCGTTGAATTGAAACTCATGTGTTGAATGGTATTCGTGTTTTTAAATATAAAAATCACATTTTTATCTATATATACAAACTATAGAAAACCGTCATGTGTTGAACCGATATTCATTCGTTGAATTGAAATTCATGTGTTGAATGGTATTCGTGTTTTTAAATACAAAAATCACATTTTTATCTATATATACAAACTATAGAAAACCTTCATGTGTTGAATCGATATTCATTCGTTGAATTGAAATTCATGTGTTGAATGGTATTCGTGTTTTTAAATATAAAAAATCACCTTTTTATCTACATATATAAACTATAGAAAACCTTCATGTGTTGAATCGATATTCATTCGTTGAATTGAGATTCGTGTGTTGAATGGTATTCATATTTTGAAAGAAATTGTTTTATAATAAAAATCCCATTTTTAACATCAATATGAAATGTATAAAATAATCTTGTTTTGAAATAAATTGTTTTATAATAAAAATCCTATTTTTATCACCTATATTAACTATATAAAATAATCGTGTTTTGAAATAAATTGTTTTACATTGAAAATCACATTTTTATTATATACATGAATTGTTGAAAATAGTGAAGTGTTGAAATAGAAGATAGTTGGATAAAAATATCATTTTTATCCAATGTATGAAAAGAATATAGTTTTGAAATCGAAGAATAGATATATATATATATATATATATATATATAAATGGAATTAAAATATATCGAATAACGACGCTGTAGTTCGTATTTTGAAACCGTGATTTCAAACGATTAGTACGGGAGATCCGACCATCAGATTTTCCTGAAATCACAACCGTTGGGTTTGCTTTGGAAATATCTTTCCAACGGCACCATCTTTGTAAAAATCCAACGGTTGGATTGTCTGGAATGTTTAATTCAAATCTGAAGAAGAACAGTGCCAGAATCGATTATATTTATATAGATATATATATATATATATATATATATATAATTATATTTAAAATATATCGAATAACGACGCTACAGTTCGTATTTTGAAATCGAAACTTCAAACGATTATACCGGGAGATCCGACCGTCGGATTTTACCGAAACTGGAACCGTTGGATTCGTTTTGAAAAGATATTTCTAATGATGTAAATTTTGTGAAGATCCAACGGCTAGATTTTCAGATATGTGTAAATCAAATCTGAAGAAAAACAGCGCCACGGTCGCGTTATGGCCCGAAGCGCCGTTTTGAATAAGTTGGCCATTTGAAAATAAATAAAAATAGCGATAAATCGTTATAAAATATTATAAACAATATGGATGTGATTTAGAAATTAACTGAAGATTGGCTAAGTCGAATGGTTTCCTGGGTGTTGATCTGATGTTGGTTTCGGCCTTCGGGGTTAATATTTGGGAAATCGTTCTCTTACTGATTGACGGTTAGTGACTAATGAGTTGAAATGATGCATGTGTATGTTAGTGTTGCACTTGTTTATTATATACGTGAGTTGCTCAAAAAGACCAGGTTTATCCCATTCTGAATAACTGAATCGACGATAAGAAATCGAAGATGAAGACGGTGGTCGAAGACCGGAGATCTTCACCTCGTTTGGATGGTAACCGAGGTCCTGATTGGGAGGCATCCCGAAATATGGATAATGAGTGGTGATCATCCAGACGTACATGGTGATCGATGGGTTTGCGAGGTATTTAGTGCCTCCGGTTTCGTTCAGACCCAGAACAGACTTGCAAATGGATACTGTGTCTGACATTGGAATTTATTCTGTGTGATTGATAGCCATCAGTTGCACGGTGTGAATTGCCCGTGTGGCATGCTAAGATGCAGTGATCTGGTCTTCTGTTGAAAAGCAAAGTCTTGTGGTGATGATCAAAGCACCGCATGTGTGGCTTAGTTTTGTGTATAACGTGAAATCGCAAGCCTCACACCCCGGTATGTACCAGAAACAGGAGAGGACCTCAGAGAGGACTTGCATTTCTTCCTAGCTAGAAGTGGCGTCAGTGGTTTTACACGTCCTGACGATTTTGACTTATGTGGTTGTTGCTGTTGCGAGGCGCCTCGGTTAGATCGGATGATCCGGGCCGATGGAGTCATTCGTTGGCTCACTTACGCCCCAAAGGGCGGGGAAACGCATTGTTCAGGAATTTTAATCCACATCGGTGGACCGGACCTAACGATCCAAGGGCCCACCTGAGTCTGGGTCTTGAGGCTCGGGCTAGGCAGTCTCGAAGTCGATAAGGACTATCTTTTGCCTTGGTTCATGACGGAAATCCAATTTCCAAATACGTGATGGTGCGGTTTTAATTGTATACCTATATATGGCGACATAGTGGTATGGGGCATTAATACCGTCTATGATTGATAGTTTTGATTTGAAATTGTTTTTGAAACATATAAACACTAGTAATAATATCAAATGCTCTTGTTTATTTGTATCAAGCATATTTTGGCCATTATAAGGTAAAAACTCTATCCTCCAGTTTGCATTGCATTGTGTGATGGGAACTGAGTCTTATAATGGCTTCACTTTTATAAAAAGCATTGCGATGTTTAAAAGAATGATTTGTTTTAAAGCACTGGCAATCCAATGGAGTAAACCCGTTCCGCGAAAGTGGCGTGGTCCTGTGATTAGCCATATATTAAATGTGTTGAGTAGATTTCTCATACCGGTCCCATGACTGACTCGTAGTTGGTTTCACATTCAAACTCGGATGCCCCTTTTCTACACGGGCAGCCTTGTATTCAGGTTTTAGCTGGCTCTTTCTGGATAGCTGGAGCTGAAGATGGATTCTTCATTTATCTCTTTTTATGTTGTTCTGCTCCTATTGTACATATTATGTTTGTTTTCCGCTGTAGACATTTATGTATAGCTGAACTGTATTTGTACTAATTATGATCCTGTATACTGTGCAACTTTAATGATTATTGTTTATCCAGTGTATTATTGTTCATTATCTGGTGTATTTATTTAATTCTGTCTTGCTGTTATCTATTTATGTGTTATATTCCAAAGATTACCCTTGTCTCCGTCTGTACGGGATTTGGGGTCGTCACAACGTGGTATAAGAGCTTTGGTTAAGCTTAGTGCTGGAATATAACATATTAACGAACTCGAAAGAAATATAACCAGTAGCATTCTAGGACGGGTAACTGTATACAGATAGGATCAGTAATATCCTAGTATAAGTAAAGCAGGATGAAATTACACCTTGTTAGACACATTTACATTTGAAGTATTTGTTTCTATATTTTGAATTATCTTTTCTGTGACCTAACACTTGATCTGCTAATTGCAGAAGTACTAGAAAAATGAGTGTCAGGAACAGAAGAAATGAAGAACCTGATCTAGAGGCTCTATTAAAGAGATATCGAAATCTGAACGGAGCACAGTTCTCGGGCAATGAATCTATAATTCAAACTCAAGCTTGGATGAGTTCTGTTGAAAGAATTTTTGAACGTATCTAGTTGAGAGATGATCAGAAAAGATTAGTAGCATCTTTGGCGCTTAAAGAAGAAGCATTAATCTGGTTGGAAACAATCATCAAAGATAATCCAAAAGGCGATATCACCTGGGACAGTTTCAAAGGGTTTTCCTAGAAAGATTTACTCCTCCTGAAGCGACGGAGCGATTATGTGATGAATTCTCTTATCTGATACAAGGTGATATGACCATCCCAGAATATCATAAGAAATTCAACGAACTTTCTCACTTTGCTCCTCATCTGATTCAAGATCCAAAGAGGAAGAATCTAAGATTTATTCATGGCCTGCAAAGGAGATATCAGAATAGTGTAATGAGGAATGTGAAGCTTCCTTTTTCTGAAATGATATACATGGCTTATCATTATGAAGATCTTCATAAGAAAGGTATGTGGCGCGACGAAGAGGAAGTCTGTTCTAGTAACAAAGAAGAGTCGGAAACTGATATTCCTGAAGCAAGTACGAGGTCTGAGGTCAGTAAAGAGCCTAAAGTCAATCGAAAAAGGGCCAGATCTGAAAAAGAACCGGCCACGACTGCCATATGAAAGAACTGTAATCAGAGAGGGCATTTGTCCAGAAAATGTAAATCTGTAAACAAACGAGGAAAAGTGGATTTAGACCTAGTGAGAAGGTTCATGAGGGCAGAGGATGCCATAAGTGCCATCAGGCTGGGCATATTGCAAAAAACTGCCCGCTATCTCAGAAATCTGAAGCAGTACATGTAAATGAAGTAGTAGAAGTGCCTGCATCTTCGTCTGCTCAGGAAAGGCCAGACGTTTTAGAAGGCACGCTTACTTTCAAAGACATTCCTGTTAAATTATTGTTTGACACTGGCGCGTCGCGAAGCTTTATTGCAAAGAATGGAGCTAAGAAGCTTGATTTGAATTTGAAGAAGCTCAAGGAACCAACGACTGTCCAGAATCCGGTTGGGGATTCCATTGATCTCATATGGGTTTGTGGAGTGCCGGTTTCTTTTTCTCGTTATCGGTTTCCTACCATTGCGGTCGTCATGAATTTTAAAGAGTTTGATCTTATCTTGGGATTAGACTGGTTGACCAAATATGAAGCTGAAGTTAAATGCGCCGACTGAGTCGTAAAGGCGAAGATAAAATCAAGTGATTATATAACCATTCCCTGTGAAGGTCAGAATACTAATAGAAAAGACTTCTGGGCAGCTCTCGATGTTTCTATAGCCCAAATTGAAAATATCCCTGAAGTCACAGAGAATATTCCTGACCTCATCAAAGACATTCCTGTCGTCAAGAACTATGCGGATGTTTTTGAAGAAGTTGTTCGCTTACCTCTATAGAGGGAAATTGATTTCAAATTTGCTTTAATTCCGAATGCAAGGTCGGTAGTTCACACTATTCGAAGAATGTCCTTGAAAGAGAAAGAAGAACTTGACAATCAAACACGACACCTCGTATGGAAGGGTCCGATCAGGCCTAGTTTCTCTGATTGGGGAGCAGCAGTGGTGTTTGTCCCAAAATCTGATAGTACTCTACGTCTATGTATGGATTATCGTGATTTAAACAAGCAGACAATAAAGAACAAATATCCATTTCCGCGGATCGATGATTTATTGGATCATCTGAATGGAGCACAAGTATTCTCAAGGATGGACCTAGCTACAGGCTTCCATCAACTTTGAATTGCCGAAGAGTGTGTTCCAATGACATTATTCAGAGGTCCCGACTTATTCTACGAGTGGTAAGTAATGCCCTTCGGCTTATGTAACACTCCAGCCTATTTCGTCGATCTAATGAACAGAGTATTCAGAGGAGTATTGAATAAATTTGTTCTGGTTTTCATTGATGATATCCTTATCTTCTCTAAGTCAGAAAGCGAGCACGAAAAACATTTGGAACAAGTGTTAGAAATTCTCAAAAAGAATGTGTTGAAAGCAAAGTTTTTCAAATGTATATTCTGGCAAGATGAATTGAAATTTCTAGGCCATGTCGTATCGAAAGAAGGAATTGCTGTGGATCCAAGTAAAATCACGGCTATTCAAAACTGGAAACAGCCTAGTACTCCTACAGAAGTCCGCAGTTTTCTCGGGTTGGCTAGCTATTACCGGAAGTTCGTTAAAAACTTTTCGAAGATATCTGGTCACTTAACGAAGCTTACAAAGAAGTACTCTAAATTCAAATGGACTCCAGAAAGTGAGGGGGCTTTTGAAGAGCTAAAGTTAAGATTAACGACAACTCCAGTGTTAACCATCAAAGATGGCAATCAGGCTTTAAAAGTATGGACGGATGCTTCTAGAGAAGGCCTTGGCGCAGTGTTAATGCAAAGAGGTCAAGTGATTGCGTATGCTAGCCGTCGGCTGAAACCACACGAGAAGAACTACGTAACTCATGATCTTGAGTTATTGGCTATAGTATTCGCTTTGAAAATCTGTAGACATTATCTTCTAGGTGAGAGATTCGAACTATTTACAGATCACCAGTCGTTGAAGTATCTTTTCACCTAGAAAGACCTAAATCTGAGGCAGCAACGTTGGCTATAGTTCCTTGTAGCATACGATTTTGAGATAATATAAACTCCAGGGAAAGCCAATGTCATGGCCGATGCGCTGAGTCGAAAGAATGTAATGATTGCCAGCTTTATTATTACGATTTCCTTGATTGACAAAATATCTATTCTTCAGAAGTAGGATAACTTTATTAAGGATATGATCAAAAGGATTCAGAAAGGCGAACCCTCGTGTTTTCAAATGGATAACGACGGAATCCTGAGATTGAAAGGAAGGATTTGTGTTCCTGGCATCCCCGAGTTAAAAAGGGAAGTGTTAGACGAGTGTCACAAGTCCAAGCTGAGTATCCATCCTGGTGTGGCCAAAATGTATAACGACCTCAAGCGAACATTCTGGTGGAAGGCAATGAAAAGAGACGTTTCAATATATGTTAGCCGATGCCCTACTTGCCAGCTAGTCAAGAGCGAACAACAGAAACTTGCAGGATTGTTGCAACCGCTGGACGTTCCAGGTTGGAAGTGGGAACATATTTCCATGGACTTCATTGATGGATTGCCCAGAACCAGAAAAGGAAATGACAGTATTTGGGTGATCGTATATCGCTTCACGATGACCGCCCATTTCATACCTGTCAGATCACACAGAACTGCTCAGAGTCCGGCGTAGATATATTTCAAGGAAATAGTTAGACTACATGGGGTGCCGCTCTGTATAGTCAGTGATAGAGATACAATATTCACTAGCAAATTCTGGGAGGCATTTCAAGTCGAACTAGGAACGAAGCTGAACTTGAGCACAGCTTATCATCCTCAGACAGACGGTCAGACTGAGAGGGTGAATCGTATTTTAGAAGATCTATTGCGGGCTTGTGTTCTAGATTTTGATGGATCATGGGAAGACCATCTGCATTTGGCTGAATTCTCATATAATAACAGCTACCAGGCGAGCCTGACAATGTCGCCATTTGAAGCATTATATGGTAGACCATGCCGATCTCCTGCTTGTTGGGTCAAACCTAGAAATAGACTCGTGTTAGGGCCAGATATGATCCGAGAAGCTGCCGACAAAGTCGATTTTATTAAGAAACGATTACTGGCTACTCAAAGCCGACAAAAGAGCTATGCCGAGAGGAGAAGAAGAGATATATCATTTGCTGTTGGCGACTATGTATATTTGAAAGTATCGCCGATGAGAGGAGTTATCCGGTTCGGTAAAACTGGGAAGTTGGCGCCCAAATTCATTGGTCCGTTTTCTATTCTGGAATGGATCGGAACTCTCGCTTATAGGGTTAAACTGCCTGATTGGTTGTCGGGTGTTCATGATGTATTTCATATATCTCAACTTCGAAAGCACGTTCATGATCCAGACTTGATCGTGGAAGAAGCAGCTCAACAGGATATTGAAATTACTCCAGAACTAGCTGTGAGAAGAGAGCCGCTCAAGATTATCGGCAAAGAACCAAAGAGCTGAGGAACAAGAAGGTTCACTTGGTCAAAGTGCAATGGAGTGGAGATCCGCGAGATTGTACTTGGGAAACTGAGGGGAGCATTCAGAAAGCCTATCCCAGATGCTGAGTGGATATCTCTAATTGACTCCGGTGCAAGGTACATTTACCATAGTTTGCATTGCCAATTAGTCCTCTACTCTGTTGTTATTTTCTTTCCATGGATGTGCACTTTTAATTCTATAGTCTGAATGATTCTAAAAGAATATAGAAATTTATTTGTATGATTTTGAAAAGTTAAAAACAATTTGATTGTTGCTTGTGTTGTGTGATAGTAGATTAGATTAATTAAATTATTAAAACGATAGTTAATTTAATCGATAAGAGAATAATGGTTGGATTTATTCATTTAAATCACACATTGAAATGTTTTAAAAATTGATAGAAATATATACGTGTGCATTATATATCTTTGAATAGGTAATTGGATAGCTGTTGATTAAAGATTTTATTTTCTTTCCCGACAAATAGGTAAACATTAATGAGTTGGATGCACACATTTATTATTATATCAACTCCTGTGAATGCCATTGGATGCGGAGTGCTGGTTATTCTGTGTGTAATAATAAACGTCGCCATAGGATAGTAACAATTAATTTTGAACTACACTACATGGCATACTTCAGAAGATAGGCATACTTCATCATATACCACATAAGCAATTGGAGATTGTGTGACGAAGTGGAAGATTTACCATACGAGCGAGAGACTTGTATGGCGATGACTATATTTTACAGGTTGAACTGATGACTAATATAGACTATTTAAATTGTAATGATAAAATTGCCAGATTAATAAAAAAACCACACGGGTCTGGAGTTGACAATAACCACGTCTCTCTAGTCATTAGATACGGCACATGGACTATATATTTCCCACACGGGAAGAGGTGACGAGGATTTATCCTCTGGAGTATTTAAAATACACACTCCCTCAGCCTTTGACAGGGTGACAAGAATTTATTCTCTGGAGTTATTGTCAATACACACTCCCCTGTAAACACCAGAATATATCACTATAAATAGGTGTATGCTTATTAGGATTTATTGGGTACCTAATACGGCTCAATAAATTTCCAAACCCCTCCCCGTACAAAGGAGGTTATGGCGAAATTTTTCGAAAATTCCGGGTGTTAGCCAAATTTTTAAAGCATTCGAAAATTCTCAGAGACTGAAAAGTTGGAGAATGGCAGCCAGATCGAACATAGATTTGATAAATCAAACCACTTTCGACTTTGTTCCTTTTCGGGGACGAAAAGTTTTAAGTGGGGGGGATTGTAACGACCCAGAAAATCTGATCCAATTTAACAATTTTAAATTGGCTAAAATAGTGGATTTTAAATATTTAAAATAAATATTTTAAATAATAGCGATGAAAAGTGAGTTTGAATCGACATTTGAAAACGAATATAATTAATTTTAATTATAAACAAGGCCTGAAATGGCCCTACAGTTTCAAAATTTGAATTCAAACTTTGACTGACTGTACCGGGTGCAAAACAAAACGGATTCGAATGAAACCAAAAATATTTAAATTTGTTAGTGAATATCTTTCTAACGAATCTGAAAAATCGAAGTTTCATAGTAGGAAGCAAAAGTTATGGCCAGATGAATTTTCAGAAAGGTCGCTATGGAATTTATATAGCCCGTGAAAATGGCCATTTTGCATACGACCTCGGAATTCGACGAAACCACTTTTGTTGGAACCGGGATGTTAAATTATTGCAAGGTTTCAAATTTCATAATTTTTGAAGTTGATATGTGAGCGTGGCAAAGGAAAATGTGTTTGGTCGATTTCTATTAAATTGGATCGACCAAAAAATGACCATTTTGCATACGACCTCGGAATTCGACGAAACCACTTTTTTTGGATCCAGGATGTGAAGTTATTGCTAGGTTTCAAATTTCATAATTTTTGAAGCTAGTATGTGAGCGTGGCAAGGGAAAATGTGTTTGGTCGATTTCTATTAAATTGGATCGACCAGAAATGGGCCTTTTTGCAAACGATCTCAGATTTCGACGAAACTAGTTTTGTTGGGACCGTATCGTCAAAACATTGCCAGATTTTTTTTTCTGGAATTTTTCGAATTAGTTTGTGGCCCTGGCAAATTGAAATGTACGTTCAAATCAAATATTGAATGTTCTATATTTTAAATTGAATGGAAACTGACCGAAACATTCGAATGGGCCTTCAAAACATATCCCATTGTGTTCGGAATGGGGGTAAAACGCTAGGGACGAAAGTCGTTCGGTTTGGATTGGGGTTCGTAGGCAGACGGGGTATTTTCGAAAATAAAAAAATATAAATAAAAGAAAAAATATGATTGGGCCAAATTCTCTTCTCTCTCCCCGACACTCCAGATCGCGCGGCGGAAATGAGCTCAACCCCTTCTCTCCTTGATTGCTCTCAATTCGCTCAAAATTAGACCTCCATCCTGTTGAGGATTTTGTAGAGCTAGTCAAGATCTTCAAATCCATAGCAAGTTTGGATTTTTTTCATTGAGTAATTAGGGAGATCCACCGCCGTGAACTTCCGACGTTCAAGCCGGCGCCGAGGGCTATCCAGGCCGTCGAGTTCATCAGGAGGGGACACCCCAGGCGCGCCTCTCCTTGCTCTTCTTCATGGTGAAGGCCGATCGTCCTATCGATTCACGGATTGCAAGAAAACTTCAAACCTAGTTTTGAAGATTTCAGAAAGGTAACGGCTGTTATATAATAAACTATTTAATAGCAGTTTAAAACGCTACCGTTTTTGTTTTCACTGTAAAACTCATATCTTTTTCGTTTCTTGACGAAATTCAGTGAAACAAGAGACAGTGGACTCGTGTGGACGTCTTCTACCTTCTAGAAGAGACCGCATATTTTTCTGAGCCTTCTGCTATTTTTGGTGGAGTGGAACCCAATGTGAGATTTCTAATTTATAGACGATATGGAAAACGATGATGTATTATATAGTCGATGTATGAGTTATATAAGCGTTGTACACATCTTGTATAAGCGTTGTATAAGTTGTACGTTCGACGTATAAGTTATATATGCATTGTAAAAATTATATATGTGTTGAAATAGACGTGAATTGCTATATATAAATATATATATATATACGCGCCTCGTCCACAAACCATGGACGATATTTATTGGTTGTGATTGGTGTGAAAATTGATTGATAGCGAATGGTTGATTGGAATTGTTTGTGGTTGATATTGGTCGATTGTGGTTGAAAATACCCGTTTGTGGTTGAGAAATATTTGGTTGAAACCACATACGATTAGTTTGTGGAAATGAAATAAATATACATGTCGCCTGCGTACGAACTAGATGCATGATTCCCCATTGTCAAAAGCTGCGAGGCTTTAAGGCAGAGCGAGGAGCAGTACTAGGGACGGCCCCGGTTTTAACTACCCTGCCGTTATGCTGCCGAAATTTTGAATAACATTCGTGTGTTTGAATTATTTTCATTTGTTGAAACTATATTTATTCGTTGAATAGAAAACCGTCATGTGTTGAATCGATATTCATTCGTTGAAATGAAATTCATGTGTTGAATGGTATTCATGTTTTTAAATATAAAAATCACATTTTTATCTATATATACAAACTATAGAAAGCCGTCATGTGTTGAATCGATATTCATTCGTTGAATTGAAATTCATGTGTTGAATGGTATTCGTGTTTTTAAATATAAAAATCACATTTTTATCTATATAAACAAACTATAGAAAACATTCATGTGTTGAATCAATATTCATTCGTTGAATTGAAATTCATGTGTTGAATGGTATTCGTGTTTTTGAATATAAAAAATCACCTTTTTATCTATATATATAAACTATAGAAAACCTTCATGTGTTGAATCGATATTCATTCGTTGAATTGAGATTCATGTGTTGAATGGTATTCATATTTTGATAGAAATTGTTTTATAATAAAAATCCCATTTTTAACATCAATATGAAATGTATAAAATAATCTTGTTTTGAAATAAATTGTTTTATAATAAAAATCCTTTTTTTATCAACTATATTAACTATATAAAATAATCGTGTTTTGAAATAAATTGTTTTGCATTAAAGATACATTTTTATTATATACATAAATTGTTGAAAATAGTGAAGTGTTGAAATAGAAGACAGTTGGATAAAAATATCATTTTTATCCAATGTATGAAAAGAATATAGTTTTGAAATCGAAGAATCGATATATATATATATATATATATTTATATAAATGGAATTAAAATATATCGAATAACGATGCCGTAGTTCGTATTTTGAAACCGTGATTTCAAACGATTAGTACGGGAGATCCGACCATCGGATTTTCCTGAAATTGCAACCGTTGGGTTCGCTTTGGAAATATCTTTCCAACAGCACCAACCTTGTAAAAATCCAACGGTTGGATTGTCTGGAATGTTTAATTCAAATCTGAAGAAAAACAGCGCCAGAATCGATTATATATATATATATAATTATACTTATAATATATCGAATAACGACGCTGCAGTTCGTATTTTGAAATCGAAACTTCAAACGATTATACCGGGAGATCCGACCGTCGGATTTTCCCGAAACTAGAACCATTGGATTCGTTTTGAAAAGATCTTTCTAATGATGTAAATTTTTTGAAGATCCAACGGTTAGATTTTCAGATATGTGTAAATCATATCTGAAGAAAAACAGCGCCACGGCCGCGTTATGGCCCGAAGCGTCGTTTTGAATAAATTGGCCATTTGAAAATAAATAAGTGCTCGAAAAGGAGTCGTGGATACTGCTGTACGAACATCAGATGCTGGATACCTCACGCGTAGACTTGTTGAAGTAGTTCAACACATTATTGTACGTAGAACAGATTGTGGTACCGATAAATCGTTATAAAATATTATAAACGATATGGATGTGATTTAGAAATTAACTGAAGGTTGGCTAAGTCGAATGGTTTCCTGGGTGTTGATCTGATGTTGGTTTCGGCCTTCGGGGTTAATATTTGGGAAATCGTTCTCTTACTGATTGACGGTTAGTGACTAATGAATTAAAATGTTGCGTGTGTATGTTAGTGTTTCACTTGTTTATTATATACGCGAGTTGCTCAGAAAGACCGGGTTTATCCCTTTATGAATAACTGAATCGACGATAAGAAATCGAAGATGAAGACGGTGGTTGAAGACCGGAGATCTTCACCTCATTTGGATGGTAACCGAGGTCCTGATTGGGAGGCTCCAGAAATACGGATAATGAGTGGTGATCGTCCAGACGTACGTGGTGATCGATGGGTTTGCGAGGTATTTAGTGCCTCCGGTTTCGTTCATACCCAAAACTAACTTGCAAATGGATACTGTGTCTGACATTGGAATTTATTCTGTGTGATTGATAGCCATCAGTTGCACGGTGTGAATTGCCTGTGTGGCATGCTAAGATGCAGTGATCAGGGCTTCTGTTGAAAAGCAAAGTCTTGTGGTGATGATCAAAGCACCGCCTGTGTGGCGTAGCTTTGTGTATAACGTGGAATCGTGAGCCTCACACCCCGGTATGAACCAGAAACGGGAGAGGACCTCAGGGAGGACATGCGTTTCTTCATAGCTAGAAGTGGCGTCAGTGGTTTTACGCGCCCTGACGAGTTTGACTTATGTGGTTGTTGCTATTGCGAGGCGCCTCGGTTAGATCGGACGATCCGGGTCCGATGGAGTCATTCGTTGGCTCACTTACACCCCAAAGGGCGGGGAAACGCATTTTTCAGGAATTTTAATCCACATCGGTGGACCGGCCCTGACGATCCAAGGGTCCACCTAAGTTTGGGTCCTAAGGCTTGGGCTAGGCGGTCTCGAAGTCGGTAAGGACTATCTTTTGCCTTGGTTCACGACGAAAATCCAATTTCCAAATACGTGATGGTGCGGTTTTAATTGTATACCTATATATGGCGACATAGTGGTATGGGGCATTAATACCGTCTATGATTGTTAGTTATGATTTGAAATTGTTTTTGAAACATATAAACACTAGTAATAATATCAAATGCTCTTGTTTATTCGTATCAAGCATATTTTGGCCATTTTAAGGTGAAAACTCTATCCTCTGGTTTGCGTTGCATTGTGTGATGGGAACTGAGTCTTATAATGGCTTCACTTTTATAAAAAGCATTGCGATGTTTTAAAGAATGATTTGTTTTAAAGCACTGGCAATCCAATGGAGTAAACCCTTTCCACGAAAGTGGCGTGGTCCTGTGATTAGCCATATATTAAATGTGTTGAGTAGATTTCTCATACCAGTCCGATGACTGACTCGTAGTATGTTTCACTTTCAAGCAGGGGTGCCCCTTTTCTACGCGGGCAGCCTTGTATTCAGGTTTTAGCTGGCTCTTTCTGGATAGATGGAGCTGAAGATGGATTCTTCATTTATCTCTTTTTATGCTGTTCAGCTCCTATTGTACATATTATGTTTGTTTTCCGCTGTAGACATTTATGTATAGCTGAAATGTATTTGTACTAAGTATGATCCTGTATACTGTGTAACTCTGATGATTATTGTTTATCCAGTGTATTATTGTTCATTATCTGGTGTATTTAATTAATTCTGTCTTGCTGTTATCTATTTATGTGTTATATTCCAAATATTACCCTTGTCTCTGTCTATACGGGATATGGGTTCGTCACAATTATTTAGGCTTGACTATTATATATATATATATATTGGTTTGGTGGTTGGATGATTCCCGTTGTCTCATTAGTGGATGCCCGCAGTTTCTTAGTGGATTATTTCCCTATGCGCCCCACAAATATATATTAGTGGATGACCTTCATACTGCGATATCCTGCCACGAAGCAGGATGGGTATTACTATGTTAACTAACGTCTTTGGATGTAGGAAAACAGGTTGGAGGGATCTAACTGGATCCCTCAAAAATATATTATCTGTTGTTTATTTGTTTGCATATATACCGTCATATATGATGTGTTAGAAAACCTAAAATTTATATTTTGTTGTTTGGTGTTTAAATATCACTGGGTCTAAGTGTTGATATTTAAAAATATCATGAAAAAGAATATTTGAGACTTAAAAAGGAAAATTCTAATTTTTTTTAAAATAGAATTTGAAATTTAGAATAGATTTAAAATATTAACTTGTTTTGAAAAATAAAACAAGTTGTTCCTTTATAAACGAAGTTTATAAATAGTTCATTTATAAACAAAGTTTATAAATGAAGTAAAATGAATTATAATTGGATAATTCAAAAATAAGAATACAAGTGTGAAATTAAAAAGGGAAATCTATTTTCCAAAAGTAGAAATGTAACGACCCGGTTTTTAGCGACTTTGGTTATCGACATAAACTCAATGATGACTAACCAAACATCGAAAAATACCGGTAGTTAATGAAAGAAAATAGAGGGTGAGGAAAGATAAGATAGAAACTTAGAATAGAAGAAGAAGAACACAACATCAGAGTAACACGAACCTCACAACAGAACGAATAACCTATAATACATATAACATAACTTTGAAATATAAATATGTACTTGAATATACATCATTATCAAAGTACAACACTTACAACACAGCGGAAATAAACTATACCTGTACAAAATTGGGCACCCAAGAGTTTAGGAAAAACAAAACAAAATAAACTTCGGGTCAGTCATGGGACTGGTGTGAGTAAAACCGTTTAAAACAGTTCGAACAAGTAAATGATATCTCATAAGACCACGCCGTATAACGGAACGGGTTTTTCCCTTATGAGAATCCAAAATATCTTTATATCAAAAACCTTTTGATATTACAATAATGTCTATCAACCACAATATAATAATCATCTAGCAGAAACGCTTTCATTTCACGTTCTACATATATAGTATACAATCAAAACCGCAAGCACGTATGAGGTAATGGATTTCCAACTATGACAAAGTATGGAACCACCTTTCGCTAGTGTACCTCTAGAGAGGAATACACTGGGTTCAATAAGAACATCTTGGAACCCGGCCACACATGACCGGCCACTCATTTCGCTTGAGTGTATCGAATGTATATCACCAACGGTTGGGATCAGCAACCGTTTCCCGAATGGGACAGTATCGACAATAGATTTTTAGAAATAAATGAAACTCTAGATCAGGTGATTATACACCCTAATAGGTGCGACCTACATAGCCATGATGCCTGCCCGATTTCTATCATTTACCGGATGTGAGGCTAGAAGCTATGCTTTATCATCACACCAGATTCAATTCGAATGTCACATCGTTAAATCCATCAAATCACCGATTGACTTCTACAATAGTACATTACGTGTTAGCTAAAGAAGTTTCCGTCTCCGCTTCCACTCTTGGTACGGTTGAAGAGATCAATGTACATGGCCTTTCTGGAAATACTCTGTCAGACATTCATCCATACAAGTCATCCAGAAACAGGATGAACCGAAGGCACTATTCAGTACATCCATCTTAGGCACTGTTATCTAAGACTTATACAATAGCCCTTGCACTTTACTCCGTCTTTAATTATCTTTGGCATATATGATTTGCAATGCTTACGCCAATACAGAGTGGTCCTTTGGATAATAATCCAACCGGTCTCTCCATATTAACAACGTTAAAATGGTCAAAACTTTGATAGTCTATGATTTAACCATCAAAGAAAAACAGGTGTGGAAACAACGATATTATTTCCAAATGGAAATTCTATCAATCAATCATCAATTATATTTATATATATATATCCTTATTTTCTATGTTTATAAAATATATGTTAATGCTGGAAAACATTTCCATAACTTATTTATGTGTCACTATTCTTCTACAACTATCAATCCCTAACTATAAACTAGTAAGAGAACAATTCTCTAAGTATCAATCCCGAAGGCCAAAACCAACATCAGATCGATACTCAGAAAACTATTCAACTTAACTAATCTCTAGTCAGTTTCTAATCTTGTTTTACTCTATTTCTTTACCTCTATTCGATTTACTCTATTTGATTAACTCTAATTCGAATAACTAATATTCGATTAATTCTTATTGACTAACTCTAATTCGAATAACTATGTTCGATTTTACTCCATTCGCTTAACTCTGGATCGCAACGATCACAACGGTTACGCCCGATTCCCTCAAGAAACATTCGACCGCCGTAGGCTATCTGCAGCCCTGCACGTATTGGCCCTTCATCTTTTAGAAGCCCATGACCCCATCTACTTCTTCCCCGTTCAGTTCACACTGAACGCTCCTCACCATTACAGATTCATGGCCGAATACTCCCTTATATTTTGTTTTACTTTTTATTCTCCTTTAAGTTGGGCTTTACCACTTAGTTTTCAGCCCAACACATTTTCTAAGCCCACAAACCCGTACGTGGCACCCGCATCTTCTTGCTCCCTTCTGGAAAATTCGTTGAACCCGAAAGCCCTCACCATTTCAGATTCTTCCACCTCCAACCGTTATTCCATCTCTCCATGAAGTTCAAAACAAAAACCATCATCGATCACCCCTTCCAAACCTCAACAACACCATCCCAATCTGACAGAACTCGGTTTCACCATCTCGCAGGCGTCTTCAGCAACTCCGGCTCGACGCGGTGACCCCTTGCATCACTTATCAGCACCAATTTCCCAAAAAAATCGTATACACCTGCGGTTTTGCTTCCTCATTTTAGAAATCATAACCAAATCGAGCACAAGCGCTTACATCTCCTCATTTTTCGAACCCTAGCAAGCATAGGACTCACGCTGTACCAAATCACTTTGACAAAAATCATCGTTGGTCTTTATAAAATTGGTATATGATTGAAGTATAAGTAACGAGGAATACATATATACAAGCTTTATGATTTTATGATTTTTCTTTGCATTGTTCTTGCTGCGGTTTGGGTTTTATGTGGTATATATACACTGGTCTTGGTTGGTGGTACTTGTGGCAGGGAATACAGGCTGCGTGGCCTCCATATTGTCCAAGAAAAATGGGTGGATATTTTCATATTTGATTTTTATATTTTATTTTATCGATTTTTTCCTTGTATCTGCCTTCTAAAAATCCCAGTGATTACATACGATACCTAAAAATCACGAAACTGGACATGTGGCTAGAGCTCGACATTACGGTCCCAATGAAACTGGTTTCGTCGAATTCCGACTCCGTTTGCTCACACAGCGTATTTTTAACTGTCAAAATACTGACTGTTTTTCACCCTAAAAGTCCATACGGCCACACAGTGACTCTAAAAATCACGAAACTTGACATCTAGCAATAATTTAACATTGCGGATCCAACAAAATTAGTTTTGTCGAATTCCGACTTCGTTTGCAAAAGTGGCTTATTTTTACAGCTCTAAATGACCCATTTAAATATATAAATATATTTAAATATAATTAAATTAAATATAAATAAATTTATATTATCGTATATATTCACAGTGGAATACCATACAGCTCTAGAATATTCCTATATGAATTTCTATCTCGATATTCACTTCTTGGTCAACCCGATATTCGGTTTATATTGAAATCCCTTTTTAAAATATAAATAATTCCTTTATAAATTATAAAGGAATTCCACAACGACTTTTCTAAAATTTGATTTGGATGCAAATCAAAATCTACACGATGAAATCCCGATTTTTCTCTTCCACTAGAAAGATATACTCCACCTGCTCCACACGTTTCTTGTTTCATAGAAATCCAGGTTAAAACGAATCCTGTACGTTCAGTTGAAGTTCGAATCGCCAATTTACGAACTGCAGCGCCATTTCGAGCTCGATTTCAATTATATTATAACTCTACGTTCAAATTGTCGTTTATATAATATATTCGTTATTCAAATTCAAATTCAAAACTGCATTAAATATCACAGATGATCCAGTTCACACCATATCGCCAATTCAGCCAATTCTGATTATTCCAGAATTAAATATATTATTTAATTTATTGTTTTAATTAAATATTCACCATTATTTAATTCAATGACCATTAAATCCTTTTAATCACCTTTTAAATAATTAAATAAATTAATTATTATACTGCTGAAAATGCGGGTCATTACAAGAAATATCGATTTCAGAAGAAATTGAAATCGAGACTTATTTAAGAATTAATAAAGAAAATTTAAATAGAATTTGAATATAGAAATTCAAATGGAGTTTGAATATATGAAACTCAATAGAATTGAATATAGAATTTGAATAAGGAAAATTCAAATAGAAATTGAATATAGAAATTCAAATGGAATTCAAATATAGAATTTGAATATAGAAAATATAAAGGAAATTCAAATATAGAAAGTGAAATGGGAATTTGAATATAGGAAATTCAAATAGAGTTGAAATGGGAATTTGAATATAGAATTCAAATAGAATTGAAATAGAATTTCAATACAGAATTCAAATAGAGTTGAAATGGGAATTTGAATATAGGAAATTCAAATAGAGTTGAAATGGAAATTGAATATAGGAAATTTAAACGGAATTGAAATGGGATTTTGAATCGAACTTGACTTTGGATAAGAGAATTAGGTTCGTAAATTTATATTCGAAATCGAATATGAAACTTAGGTTGAGTGTAACAACCCGAAAATCGAATATGAAACTTAGGTTCATAACGAATATATTTATATAGATCGTCGTTAGAATATAAATATTTATTTTAAATTATAGAAGGAATTGAAATGGCCCTACAGTTCGATAATTTGATTTCAAACTTCAAATGAATGTACAGGATTCAAAATAAACCGGATTTTAGTGAAACTGAAAATAATAGAATCTAATTGATAATATCTTTCCAACGAATCCGAAAAATCAATATTTCATAGCGGGAATCAAAAGTTATGTCCAAATGAATTTTCAGAATAGTCACTATGGAATTCTGGCCCTTAAAAATAGCCATTTTGCAAACGACCTCGGATTTCGACGAAACCACATTTGTTGGATTCGTGATGTCAAGTTATTGCTAGATTCCAATTTTCATAATTTTTCAAATCAATATGTGAGTGTAGCAAAGGAAAACGCGTTTGGTCTGTTTTAGTTGAATTTGATCGACTGGAAAATGACCAATTTTCAAACGGTCTCAGAATTTGACGAAATTAGTTTTATTAGGATCGTATCGTCAATACGAAGCTAAAAAATATTTTTCTGGAATTTTTCGAGTTAGTATGTGGCCCCAGTAAATTGAAATGCGCGTTCAAATTCAATATATAGAGCTATATTTTGATTTTGACGAAAACTGATCAAAACGATCGAATCATCTTACGATACATATCCCATTGTGTTCATAATGGGGGTAATCAGCTATGGACGACAGGCGATGGGTCTCGTTACGAAGTCAAAAATAAAAGTTGCTTTTTTGGAATTAAAATATTAATAAAATAATTTATATATACCCCCCCTCCCCCGCCCCCCCCCCCCCCCCCCCCGTTGACTCTCTTTCCTCATTCCCTCCTGTTCAGATTAGAATAAAAGAAAAAAACAAATCCCTAAATCGCTCCGTCGCCCCCCCCCCTCGATCTCGCCGTCCGCGCCTCCGTCCACCCTCCGCCAGCGTGCGCCACCGCCGTGGCAACCCCCTCCCTCTCATTCCCATCGCTCTCTACCCCTTCTAACCCGAATGAACCCGCGACCTCCCCTGAAACCCCAGCCCCGTGCGCCGTACCCCGTACCTCGCGCCACCATCAGAAGGCTGTCACCACCAGGGTCTCCGGCGCCACCTCGAAACCGCAAACCACCCTTCCGACCACCTGCTCCACCCACAAACTGACGTGAATCCCACCTTTTTGAAATGCTGTAAGATTTATTGCTTGTTTTATTCTTTTTCCTTTTCTTTCTTCTTTTCTCTCTTTTCTTTTAGCAATAAAAACTGACTTTTAATGTAAATAAAGCTATGTAAAAAGAAGCCGTTTTTTCTAAGTAAAAAGTTAGAAAAGAAAAATATAATCTTCATGTGAAAATTTAGAAAAGAAAAATGTAATTTTCATAGAAATGTTTTTATTATAAGAAAGGCGGGATAAAAATCGGATTTTCATTATAAGATTAACAATATAAAAAAATCATTTTTATATAGAGAACTGAATTGTTAAAATATGATTTTTACATATGTTGTAGCGATATAAAGATACGATTTTTATATTAGTAGAGTATTAAAAATATAATTTTTATATAAGTATGATGATTAAAAATTCGATCTTTATTTATAAAGTTGAAATATAAAAATATAATTTTTATATAGAATGAAGCGTTGTAAAAATATATATGAAGAAGAAATAAAAATAGAATTTTCATTTATTGAATGAAGCAATAAAAATATAATTTTTATTTGAACAGCGTGGAAAAGAACCGCATTGGAATTGCAAACAAATCCAGATGTTCAGCAGTTCAAATGCAAAGCACGGCGGAGTGGAACCCTCTGTGAGAACTCCTCACCTTTAATTTTTTTTCTAGTTATGTGATATATACTAGGATGCAGACGGTGTTTAGTAGCACCCGACACCCGTCGTCCACAGACCATGGACGGCTTGTTTGATTGATTGCATGTTGTTGTGAAAATTGATTATGTGATGTGATGTGAAATGAAATAAAATATTTTATAGTTAAAAATAGAATTTTTAACGTCTATATAAAATGAAAAGAATATTTATAAACAAATCAGATGGTTGTTTATATCCACACCTTTGACTGGTATTGATTGGGATGATAAATTTTACACATCGCCCAACTGCACAAATAAAAACTGTGTTTGATTGATTGAAACCCCACACGGGTATGGGATGATATATGGCATACACTAGTCCCAATAATCAGTTGTATGTCGATCGATTGATTGACAGGCTGTATAAGCGTTGAATATTTATATTTAATGCTTATACAGTGTAGAATGCACTCTGAATGATGGATTGCTATTTCCATTGTTGTTATACACATTTGTTGTGTGAAATCCATATAATCACATTATATGTAATCGACTGTGCCTGATTCCAGTTCAGGATTACCGAATATTTTAAAATATTTAAAATGAAATATTTGAATAGAAATATTTGAAATAGAAATATTTGAATAAAAATATTTGAAATAGAAATATATAAAGCCGTGTTGATTAGATTGACGCCATTTTGACGTGAACGATATTTATATCGATTTTATTCGTTTTTAAAATGAATATTGAAAAGTGATTTCAATAATCGAATATTTTAAAATTGAATTGAATAGGAATTCAAATCGAATTGAATAGAATTCAAATCGAATTGAAATTGAATTGAATAGAAAATGAATTCGAATTATATTGAAATGATCTGAAATTCGAAATAAATTGAAATGAATTGAAATTCGAATTAAATTGAAATTGAATCGAAATCGTTTTGAAATGAATTTAAAACGAATTTATATTAGAAAATTCAATTTTGATTGAAATTTGAGATGGAAGTTAAAATTGTTTAGAATTGAAATCGACGAAGTATATATTATATATATTATATATATATATATATATATATATATATAATGGCCTGAATAGAACGCGCCGCGTTGCGGCAGTTCGCGAATTTCGACCATTGACTTCGAATTAACAGTGCCGGAGATCCGACCGTCAGATTCTCCAAGAACCGGAACCATTGGGTTCGTATCGAAAAGAGCTTTCTAACGAATGTGAGAAAATAGAAATCTAACGGTTGGATTTGGAATTATGTCCAAATCAAATTTTGAAAAGGCCGCTGTAAGTGCAGTTCGATGGCCGTTGATGGAAATCAACTGTACGGGCCTTGATAAAATTATTAAAAATAGTAATAATTTGTGTAAAATCATAAGAAATGATTTGTGAAGAATTGGGATGAAAAAATCCATATTTGAAAAGATAAAAATAGACTTTTATCGAAATGAACTAGTTTGAACTAGAATAATAGTTTATTTATTTTTAAAAAAATAAATTGGATTTGAAATGGTTTTGAAAATAACCAGAATTTCCAATATATAGATTGGAAATGGATTTGAATTGAAATTATCTTCGGAATATTTCGATGTGGGATTTTGTGATTATACAGATATTGTTATGGAAATTTGGAAGATATATTTATATCGTTATTTCCAATACGATATTTGTTGGTCGTAGAATTTGGTATTGAATATAAGCCGATATATTTTCTATTTAGAGCCTTGTATTTAATATCAAATGTGATTTGGGTTTGTCGTGAATGGTGTCTTCATTAACTCTGTTCTTAAACCCAGTTGTGAAAAAGATTAAATCTTTTTGTTTAGATTAAATGAAGGGTACCAATTAAATAATATTTAGTTGGAATTGAATTGGAATTGATTTTTGGGTTTATCGTGAATCGTGTTTTAAATGACATTGGTTCTTTAACCTAGTTAAAGATTTAAACTAAGTGGAGTTTTAATGAATCTTTAATTAGATTGAAATGATCGAGAATGGAGTATCACCAGTTCTTGTTGCAGTCATGATGGGGGGTTCTCGCTTCGCGGTTTGGTGGCGAACGGGAGACTCTTACCCCCACATGTCCCTTGTGGTGGGGGTTGGTTAGGCAGTGGCCGGGAGGCTCGAGAGGGTCGCCGTAAAACAAGTTACTGGGGGACCAGGAGAAAGCCACGGTGGGTTTTACCTGCTGCTTGGGGGATGAAGGGATGGTTGCAAAGCCTACCGGATTCTGTCCGCTATTTCATCGTGGTATCAGAGCTTTGGTTTACAAAGCTCAGAGAACAAAACACATTAGAACCATACAAAATAATTCATCAGAGATTGGAGTAGTAATATCCAATGGGAATGACTCTTTAGAGATAGGATCAGCAGTATCCTAGAACGAGTGTGAAGAGTATATTTTTAAATGAAAACAACTTTGTTTTGAAAATTTAAACTGTATTCAACGTATTTGAATATTTATTTTATATTGAATTTGGACAATCCAGTATATATAGATTTTGCATACACGTCTGATCCACGGGCATTCGAAGTTTTAATATACTGGGTAGATATAGAATCACACTCTAGTTGCTCAGAGATAATTCTGGTGATGTCCGGACATCATCAGTATTTATGTTCGATTTTCGAAAGTTAATTTTCTATATATTTCCAATTGACTGGTGTGAGAACCAAAATTAGATAGGGCCTATTGTTGTGATTTGGCACCAAAAATGTGATTTTTGACTATATATGAAAGTTATGAATTTGAAACGATAATTCACTAATTGATTGATGGTTGTGTTGTTTGATTATTGTTTGAATAATTAAATGTTGAACCTTTAACCAAATTGGTCAAGTATTGAACTATATTGAAAATTGGTTTCAATTGCATGCATATACATGTCTATACATTGAACAGGTCATACCAAGGAGGCTAGAGCAGAAGAATAAAATTTGTTTGCCCGACAAATAGGTACATGATTATCATAATTTACTGTTTTGTTTGGGTGATGATGATTTTGTGAGCCGATTGGCTAGCCGCTTGGCTTTTTCTTTTTCTTTTTGATTGAAGAAGGTCATGGGAGGCTATATGAAATATCCCGAAGTCCCCGGTGCAGGGGAGGTTATGGCGAAATTTTTCGAAAATTTAGGGTGTTAGCCAAATTTTTGAAGAATTTGAAAAGTTCTTAGAAACTGAAAAGTTGAAGGACTTAAGCCGTTGTCAAAATTATGAAAGTGGAGTTGAATTGTAAAACAACTTTCGGCTTCGTTCCTTTTCGGGGACGAAAAGTTTTAAGTGGGGGAGATTGTAACAACCCGAAAATCTAAGCCAGTTTAAAATTTTTAAATTGGCAATTTTAATGAATTTTAAATATTTAAAATGGATTATTTTAAATAATATCGACAAAAAATTTATTTTGAATATAATTCGAACAAATATATTTATATGGATCATCGTTAGAATATAAATATTTATTTTAAATTATAAAAGGAATTGAAAATGGCCCTGCAGTTCGGTAATTTGATTTCAACCTTAAAATGAATGTACAGGATTCAAAATAAACCGGATTTTAGCAAAACTGAAAATAATACAATATAATTGATAATATCTTTCCAACGAATCCGAAAAACCAAAATTTCATAGCGGGAATCCAAAATTATGTCCAAATGAATTTTCAGAATAGTCGCTGTGGAATTTTGGCCCTTAAAAATAGCCATTTTGCAAACGACCTCGGATTTCGACGAAACCACTTTTGTTGGATTCGTGATGTCAAGTTATTGCCAGATTCCAATTTTCATAATTTTTCAAATCAATATTTGAGTGTGGCAAAGGAAAACGCGTTTGGTCTGTTTCAATTGAATTTGATCGACTGGAAAATGACCATTTGTCTAACGGTCTCAGAATTTGACAAAATTAGTTTTGTTAGGATCGTATCATCATTACGAAGCCAGAAAATATTTTTCTGGAATTTTTCGAGTTAGTATATGACCCCAGTAAATTGAAATGCGCGTTAAAATTCAATATATATAGCTATATTTTGATTTTGACGAAAACTGATTGAATCAGCTTACGATAAATATCCCATTGTGTTCGGAATGGAGGTAATCAGCTATGGACGACAGGCGGTGGGTCTCGTTTCGAAGTCGAAAATAAATTTGCTTTTTTGGAATTAAAATATTAATAGAATAATTTATATATACCCCCCCTCGTTGACCCTCTCTCCTCATTCCCTCCCGTTCAGATTAGAATAAAAGAAAAAAAACAAATCCCTAAATCGCTCTTTCGCCGCCCCCCCCCCCTCCCTCGATCTCGCCGTCCGCGCCTCCGTCCACCCTCCGCCAGTGTGCGCCACCGCCGTGGCAACCCCCTCCCTCTCCTTCCCGTCGCTCTCTCCTCCCTTCTAACCCAAATGAACCTGTGACCTCCCCTGAAACCCCAGCCCCGTGCGCCGTACCCCGTACCTCGCGCCACCATCAGAAGGCTGTCACCACCAGTGTCTCCGGCGCCACCTCGAAACCGCAAACCACCCTTCCGACCACCTGCTCCACCCACAAACTGATGTAAATCCCACCTTTTTGAAACATTGTAAGTTTTATTGCTTGTTTTATACTTTTTCCTTTATTTTTCTTTCTTCTTTTCTCCCTTTTCTTTTAGCAATAAAAACTGACTTTTAATGTAAATAAAGCTAAGTAAAAAGAAGCCGTTTTTTCTAAGTAAAAAGTTAGAAAAGAAAAATATAATCTTTATGTGAAAAGTTAGAAAAGAAAAATGTAATTTTCATAGAAATGTTTTTATTATAAGAAAGGCAGGATAAAAATCGGATTTTCATTATAAGATTAACAATATAAAAATATGAATTTTATATAGAGAACTGAATTGTTAAAATATGATTTTTACATATGTTGTAGCGATATAAAGATATGATTTTTATATTAGTAGAGTATTAAAAATATAATTTTTATATAAGTATGATGATTAAAAATTCGATCTTCATTTACAAAGTAGAAATATAAAAATATAATTTTTATATAGAATGAAGCGTTGTAATAATATATATGAAGAAGAAATAAAAATAGAATTTTCATTTATTGAATGAAGCAATAAAAATATAATTTTTATTTGAACAGCGTGGGAAAGAACCGCATTGGAATTGCAAACAAATCCAGATGTTCAGCAGTTCAAAAGCAAAGCACGGCGGAGTGGAACCCTCTATGAGAACTCCTCACCTTTAATTTTGTTTTCTAGTTATGTGATATATACTAGGATGCAGATGGTGTTTAGTAGCACCCGACACCCGTCGTCCACAGACCATGGACGGCTTGTTTGATTGATTGCATGTTGTTGTGAAAATTGATTGTGTGATGTGATGTGAAATGAAATAAAATATTTTATAGTTAAAAATAGAATTTTTAACGTGTATATAAAATGAAAAGATTATTTATAAACAAATCAGATGATTGTTTATATCCACACCTTTGACTGATATTGATTGGGACGATAAATTTTACACATCTCCCAACTGCACAAATAAAAACTGTGTTTGATTGATTGAAACCCCACACGGGTATTGGGATGATATATGGCATACACTTGTCCCAATAATTAGTTGTATGTTGATCGATTGATTGACAGGCTGTATAAGTGTCGAATATTTATATTTAATGCTTATACAGTGTAGAATGCACTCTGGATGATGGATTGTTGTTTGCATTGTTGTTATACACATTTGTTGTGTGAAATCCACATAATCACATTATATGGTAATTGACTATGCCTGATTCCAATTCAGGATTATCGAATATTTTAAAATATTTAAAATGAAATATTTGAATAGAAATATTTGAAATAGAAATATTTGAATAAAAATATTTGAAATAGAAATATATAAAGCCGTGTTGATTAGATTGACGCCATTTTGACGTGAACGGTATTTATATCGATTTTATTCATTTTTAAAATGAATATTGAAAAGTGATTTCAATAATCGAATATTTTAAAATTGAATTGAATAGGAATTCAAATCGAATTAAAATTGAATTTAATAGAATTCAAATCGAATTGAAATTGAATTGAATAGAAAATGAATTCGAATTATATTGAAATTCGAAATAAATTGAAATGAATTGAAATTCGAATTAAATTGAAATCGATTTGAAATGAATTTAAAACGAATTTATATTAGAAAATTCAATTTTTATTGAAATTTGAGATGGAAGTTAAAATGGTTTTGAATTGAAATCGATGAAGTATATATTATATATATTATGTACATAATATAATGGCCTGAATAGAACGCGCCGCGTTGCGGCAGTTCGCGAATTTCGACCATTGACTTCGAATTGACAGTGCCGGAGATCCGTCCGTCGGATTCTCCTAAAACCGGAACCGTTAGGTTCGTATCGAAAAGAGCTTTCTAACGAATGTGAGAAATTAGAAATCTAACGGTTGGATTTGGAATTATGTCCAAATCAAATTTGGAAAAGGTCACTGTAAGTGCAGTTCGATGGCCGTTGATGGAAATCGACTGTACGGGCCTTGATAAAAATTTTAAAAATAGTAATAATTTGTGTAAAATCATAAGAAATGATTTGTGAAGAATTGGGATGAAAAACTCCATATTTGAAAAGATAAAAATAGACTTTTATCGAAATGAACTAGTTTGAACTAGAATAATAGTTTATTTATTTTTAAAAAAATAAATTGGATTTGAAATGGTTTTGAAAATAACCAGAATTTCCAATATATAGGATGGAAATGGATTTGAATCGAAATTATCTTCGGAATATTTCGATGTGGGATTTTGTGATTATACAGATATTGTTATGGAAATTTGGAAGATATATTTATATCGTTATTTCCAATACGATATTTGTTGGTCGTAGAATTTGATATTGAATATAAGCCGATATATTTTCTATTCAGAGCCTTGTATTTAATATCAATTGTGATTTGGGTTTGTCGTGAATGGTGTCTTCATTAACGCTGTTCTTAAACCCTGTTGTGAAAAAGATTAAATCTTTTTGTTTAGATTTAATGAAGGGTACCAATTAAATAATATTTAACTGGAATTGAATCAGAATTGATTTTTGGGTTTATCGTGAATCGTGTTTTAAATGTCATTGGTTCTTTAACCCAGTTAAAGATTAAAACTAAGTGGAGTTTTAATGAATCTTTAATTAGATTGAAATGATCGAGAATGGAGTATCACCAGTTCTTGTTGCAGTCATGATGGGGGGTTCTTGCTTCGTGGTTTGGTGGCGAACGGGAGACTCTTACCCCCACATGTCCCTTGTGGTGGGGGTTGGTTAGGCAGTGGCCGGGAGGCTCGAGAGGGTCGCCGTAAAACAAGTTACTGGGGACCAGGTGGAAGCCACGGTGGGTTTTACCTACTGCTTGGGGGATGAAGGGGTGGTTGCAAAGCCTACCGGATTTCGTCGGCTATTTCTTCGTGGTATCAGAGCTTTGGTTTACAAATCTCAGAGAACAAAACACATTAGAACCATACGAAAGAATTCATCAGAGATTGGATTAGTAATATCCAATGGGAATGACTCGTTAGAGATAGGATCAGCAGTATCCTAGAACGAGTGTGAAGAGTATATTTTTAAATGAAAACAACTTTGTTTCGAAAATTTAAACTGTATTCAACGTATTTGAATATTTATTTTATATTGAATTTGGACAATCCAGTATATATAGATTTTGCATACACGTCTGATCCACGGGTATTCGAAGTTTTAATATACTGGGTAGATATAGAATCACACTCTAGTTGCTCGGAGATAATTCTGGTGATGTCCGGACATCATCAGTATTTATGTTCGATTTTCGAAAGTGGATTTTCTATATATTTCCAATTGACTGGTGTGAGAAGCAAAATTAGATAGGGCCTATTGTTGTGATTTGGCACCAAAAATGTGATTTTTGACTATATATGAAAGTTATGAATTTGAAACGATAATTCACTAATTGATTGATGGTTGTGTTGTTTGATTATTGTTTGATTAATTAAATGTTGAACCTTCAAACAAATTGGTCAAGTATTGAACTGTATTGAAAATTGGTTGCAATTGCATGCATATACATGTCTATACATTGAACAGGTCATAGCAAGGAGGCTAGAGCAAAAAAATAAAATTTGTTTGCCCGACAAATAGGTACATGTTTATCATAATTTACTGTTTTGTTTGGGTGATGATGATTTTGTGAGCCGATTGGCTAGCCGCTTGGCTTTTTGTTTTTCTTTTTGATTGAAGAAGGCCATGGGAGGCTATATTAAATATCCCGAAGTCCCCGGTGCAGGGGAGGTTATGGCGAAATTTTTCGAAAATTTAGGGTGTTAGCCAAATTTTTGAAGAATTTGAAAAGTTCTTAGAAACTGAAATGTTGAAGAACTTAAGCCGTAGTCAAAATAATGAAAGTGGAGTTGAATTGTAAAACAACTTTCAGCTTCGTTCCTTTTCGGGGACAAAAATTTTTAAGTGGGGGAGATCGTAACAACCCGAAAATCTGGGCCAGTTTAAAATTTTTAAATTGGCAATTTTAATGAATTTTAAATATTTAAAATGGATTATTTTAAATAATATCGACGAAACATTTAGTTTGAATATAATTCGAACGAATATATTTATATAGATCATCGTTAGAATATAAATACTTATTTTAAATTATAAAAGGAATTGAAAATGGCCCTGTAGTTCGATAATTCGATTTCAAACTTCAAATGAATGTACAGGATTCAAAATAAACCGGATTTTAGCGAAACTGAAAATAATAGAATCTAATTGATAATATCTTTCCAACGAATCCGAAAAATCAAAATTTCATAGAGGGAATCAAAAGTTATGTCCAAATGAATTTTTAGAATGGTCGCTATGGAATTCTGGCCCTTAAAAATAGCCATTTTGCAAACGACCTCGGATTTCGACGAAACCAATATTGTTGGATTCGTGATGTCAAGTTATTGCTAGATTCCAATTTTCATAATTTTTCAAATCAATATGTGAGTGTGGCAAAGGAAAATGCGTTTTGTCTGTTTTAGTTGAATTTGATCGACTGGAAAATGACCATTTGTCAAACGATCTCAGAATTTGACGAAATTAGTTTTGTTAGGATCGTATCATCAATACGAATCCAGAAAATATTTTTCTGAAATTTTTCGAGTTTGTATGTGGCCCCAGTAAATTGAAATGCGCGTTCAAATTCAATATATAGAGCTATATTTTGATTTTGACAAAAACTGATCGAAACGATCGAATCAGCTTATGATACATATCCCATTGTGTTCGGAATGGGGGTAATCAGCTATGGACGACAGGCGGTGGGTCTCGTTTCGAAGTCGAAAATAAAAGTTGCTTTTTGGAACTAAAATATTAATAAAATAGTTTATATATACCCCCCCCCCCGGTTGACTCTCTCTCCTCATTCCCTCCCGTTCAGATTAGAATAAAAGAAGCAAAAAAACAAATCCCTAAATCGCTCCATCGCCCCCGCTCGATCTCGCCGTCCGCGCCTCCGTCCACCCTCCGCCAGCGTGCGCCACCGCCGTGGCAACCCCCTCCCTCTCCTTCCCGTCGCTCTCTCCCCCTTCTAACCCAAATGAACCCGCGACCTCCCCTGAAACCCCAGCCCCGTGCGCCGTACCCCGTACCTTGCGCCACCATCAGAAGGTTGTCACCGCCAGGGTCTCCAGTGCCACCTCGAAACCGCAAACCACCCTTCCGACCACCTGCTCCACCCACAAACTAACGTGAATCCCACCTTTTTGAAACGCTGTAAGTTTTATTGCTTGTTTTATTCTTTTTCCTTTATTTTTCTTTCTTCTTTTCTCTCTTTTCATTTAGCAATAAAAACTGACTTTTAATGTAAATAAAGCTAAGTAAAAAGAAGCCGTTTTTTCTAAGTAAAAAGTTAGAAAAGAAAAATATAATCTTTATTTGAAAAGTAAGAAAAGAAAAATGTAATTTTCATAGAAATGTTTTTATTATAAGAAAGGCGGGATAAAAATCAAATTTTCATTATAAGATTAAAAATATAAAAATATGATTTTTATATAGAGAACTGAATTGTTAAAATATGATTTTTGCATATGTTGTAGCGATATAAAGATATGATTTTTATATTAGTAGAGTATTAAAAATATAATTTTTATATAAGTATGATGATTAAAAATTCAATCTTTATTTATAAAGTAGAAATATAAAAATATAATTTTTATATAGAATGAAGTGCTGTAAATATATATATGAAGGAGAAATAAAAATAGAATTTTCATTTATTGAATGAAGCAATAAAAATATAATTTTTATTTGAACAGCGTGGAAAAGAACCGCATTGGAATTGCAAACAAATCCAGATGTTCAACAGTTCAAAAGCAAAGCACGGCGGAGTGGAACCCTCTGTGAGAACTCCTCACCTTTAATTTTGTTTTCTAGTTATGTGATATATACTAGGATGCAGACGGTGTTTAGTAGCACCCGACACCCGTCGTCCACAAACCATGGACGGCTTGTTTGATTGATTGCAAGTTGTTGTGAAAATTGATTGTGTGATGTGATGTGAAATGAAATAAAATATTTTATAGTTAAAAATAGAATTTTTAACGTGTATATAAAATGAAAAGAATATTTATAAACAAATCAGATGATTGTTTATATCCACGCCTTTGACTGATATTGATTGGGACGATAAATTTAACACATCACCCAACTGCACAAATAAAAACTGTGTTTGATTGATTGAAACCCCAAATGGGTATTGGGATGATATATAGCATAAACTAGTCCCAATAATTAGTTGTATGTCGATCGATTGATTGACAGGCTGTATAAGCGTCGAATATTTATATTTAATGCTTATACAGTGTAGAATGCACTATGGATGATGGATTGCTGTTTTCATTGTTGTTATACACATTTGTTGTGTGAAATCCATATAATCGCATTATATGGTAATTGACTGTGCCTGATTCCAATTCAGGATTATCGAATATTTTAAAATATTTAAACTGAAATATTTGAATAGAAATATTTGAAATAGAAATATTTGAATAAAAATATTTGAAATAGAAATATATAATGCTGTGTTGATTAGATTCACGCCATTTTGAAGTGAACGATATTTATATCGATTTTACTCATTTTTAAAATGAATATTGAAAAGTGATTTCAATAATCGAATATTTTAAAATTGAATTGAATAGGAATTCAAATCGAATTAAAATTGAATTGAATAGAAGTCAAATCGAATTGAAATTGAATCGTATAGAAAATTAATTCGAAATATATTGAAATGATTTGAAATTCGAAATAAATTGAAATGAATTGCAATTCGAATTAAATTGAAATTGAATTGAAATCGATTTGAAATGAATTTAAAACGAATTTATATTACAAAATTCAATTTTGATTGAAATTTGAGATGGAAGTTAAAATTGTTTTGAATTGAAATTGACGAAGTATATATTATATATATATTATATATATAATATAATGGCCTGAATAGAACGCGCCGCGTTGCGGAAATTCGCGAATTTCGACCATTGACTTCGAATTAACAGTGCGGGAGATCCGACCGTCGGATTCTCCTAAAACCGGAACCATTGGGTTCGTATCGAAAAGAGATTTCTAAAGAATGTGAGAAATTAGAAATCTAATAGTTGGATTTGGAATTATGTCCAAATCAAATTTGGAAAAGGTCGCTGTAAGTGCAGTTCGATGGCCGTTGATGGAAATCGACTGTACGGGCCTTGATAAAATTATTAAAAGTAGTAATAATTTGTGTAAAATCATAAGAAATGATTTGTGAAGAATTGGGATGAAAAACTCCATATTTGAAAAGATAAAAATAGGCTTTTATCGAAATGAACTAGTTTGAACTAGAATAATAGTTTATTTATTTTTAAAAAAATAAATTGGATTTGAAATGGTTTTGAAAATAACCAGAATTTCCAATATATAGATTGGAAATGGATTTGAATCGAAATTATCTTCGGAATATTTCGATGTGGGATTTTGTGATTATACAGATATTGTTACGGAAATTTGGAAGATATATTTATATCGTTATTTCCAATACAATATTTGTTGGTCGTAGAATTTGATATTGAATATAAGCCGATATATTTTCTATTCAGAGCCTTGTATTTAATATCAAATGTGATTTGGGTTTGTCGTGAATGGTGTCTTCATTAACGCTGTTCTTAAACCCAGTTGTGAAAAAGATTAAATCTTTTTGTTTAGATTTAATGAAGGGTACCAATTAAATAATATTTAATTGGAATTGAATTGGAATTGATTTTTGGGTTTATCGTGAATCGTGTTTTAAATGACATTGGTTCTTTAACCCAGTTAAAGATAAAACTAAGTGGAGTTTTAATGAATCTTTAATTAGATTGAAATGATCGAGAATGGAGCATCACCAGTTTTGCTCCAGGCGATAGTGAAATCTTTAATTAGATTTGAACGTGAAATGGTAATTGAATTTACCGATAACACTGTGGTGTTAGATATGAAGTATGACCAGTGTTACTTCATGGGATGAATAGGTTGGGATTGGGAAATAAAATAAATGATTACTTCGGTGTGGTTCGCTAATCCCGACTAGTTTGAATTGATATTCAAAAGAAGATTAAAGAATAAATTTAAAGAATTTATATTTGATAAAATTAATGGGAACCTTTCCCAAAGTATAAGAATATTTGAATAAAAGAATATTCTGAATTGGAATGAGGTGTATGTTGTGTTTGTGTAACACTTTTATAATATATACGCGAGTTATTCAGAAAGACCGGGTTTATCCCATTCTGAATAATTGTTTCGACGTGGTGTTGAAGATGAAGACGGTGGCTGAAGACCGGAAGTCTTCGACTCGTTTGGGTGATTACTGATGATCTTGATTGGTGTAACACCCCGTAATTCTGTAACACTAAGATTCGCAAATCCAGGCAGAATTAAAAGTTAAAATCAAAATCAAGAGAAACGGGCTATGCCATTGCGTTCTCCTCGAAAAAATACGCGATATAGAGTCCGAATTTTCGATAATCGGAGTCCGTACGACCAATATATGGCCCGTCGAAGTTTTCAGAAAATTCCAAGCGCAAAACAGTTTAAACAAGAGCCAAATTCGAATTCAAACACACAGGTGTCAGGGCGGGAAAATTCTCGCCCAGGTCAAGTCGACAAGGGTGTCGACTGCACAGTCGACACCCCCCCCCATGTCGACTGCACATTCGACATGGGTGTCGACCCCCCCTGCTTTTTCCAGCTTGCTGCACCTGGTTCGTTCTGATGTATTTGGTCACGTTTTCTGACCAGGTTCGTCCGCCTAACACTATATAAACAGCCCTGGTCTTCTTCTCTATTCCCAATTCTTTTCCGCCCTTATGCTGCAAAGATTTTTGTTAGACATGGCTTCTCCTCCTCCTCTAAAATGTAAATAAAATAATATATATAAAATAAAACAAGACGAGGAAATGTTGCTAAAAGATTTTCAAGAAGAGGTTCAAGTTAAGCTAGGATTCAAGAGGAGGATCAAACGACTTCAACGACTGTTTTTCTACGAATCTTAGCAACGCCATCTTTCTGTTCTAATCTAATCTCTGTAAGTCAATTATTTTTAGATTTGAACGTTTTCTCTATTCGTGAAATGAATTAAAGGAATAAAGGAATATGCCAGATCTTTCTATTTGAATCTATGCCTATATCTTTGGACCTAATTAAGAACTGTTATGATTCGATGACCAATTAGGCCTCGCCTATGACTATGAACATCGCCTATGACTACGAACATCGCCTATGACTATAAACATCGCCTATGACTACGAACATCGCCTATGACTATGAACATTGCCTACGGCTGTGACTGAGACTATGAGAATTATTTACTTGACTATGAACACAGGCCTATACCTTTGATTAGGAAACATAAACTATTGCCCATGACATAACAAGAACAACTGTGATTCATGACTAGGAAAGTGTTGCTTAAGTTCTATGACTGTGAAATTGGGTCTAAACCCGATTATCTATTCTGTCTATTCTTGGTTTTCTTTGGTTTTATACCTTGGGAATTTACCTATTAAGTTAGGTCTACCTATGTTCTGAACCTATTCTGTCTATTCTTGGTTTTCTTTGGTTTTAGACCTTGGGAATTTACCTATTAAGTTAGGTCTACCCACGCTCTTGAACCTACGTCGTAATCTATATGCCTGTGAACTACCATCTTATGCCAGTTGCAATGTTCGTTCTTTCATGGCATTTTGGTTCATTCCCTTTTATCGACGAATCTAGCTTTATTTATAATCTAGATTGAATCACGATTATACGAACGGTGGGAATACGATTTGGGCAAAATATGAAATTTACAAAAAACATAGTTATAAACTAGGAAATTGGCATAAGTTGGGAACATGTATTATGGCATGTTCATAGGAATGCAAATTGGATAAATTTGGCATAAATTATAGGATATATAATTTGAATCTAGTATTGACTTGTAAACCTAGCATTTACATGAATTGTGAACTAGAATAATAAGTCTAGTTTGACAGGAACTGTAATTAGAATGTTAAATCAGGATTGGATTAGCTAATTTGGCATAATAAGTATATTGGTATAAATTTGAAATTGGCCATAATTGGAAGTAATTGGCAGGTTTAGCAAAATCATGGTTAGTGATACTTAATTCGATATAGTTTACATGCCAAAAAGCATAAATATGATTTAGAGGGGAAAATGGGCTATAGAAATAAATGTAGACAAATTACATTAAAAGAATAATTGGGAAATAAGTAAATTAGGAATAATTTTCTTATAGAATTTAGCCTAAATGAGGAAATGTAAATTTAGACAAATTAAAGGTTTCTTAACGACATCTCTTCTAATAACACACCAGAAAGTTCTAGTGTGACAGGGAGGATAGTGTCTAGGCTTGAGTTTGGAAAATACAAGTTTCCTGGTCTCCCTGGCTATCTCTAACTGATCCGACGGACGAGATGGTTACTTTCAAAACCTGATTTGAAAATTAATCAAAACCCTTTTGAACTAGAAACCACGAATAGGCCTAACCCGAGGTTAGACTGAGTTGCGATGTAAATCTGTCCGGAACCAACCGGCACATCCAGTAATCGCAACAATATTTTTCTAATGTGAGTGGTAGTGGCTTTAATCTATTTAACTAAAGCTAGAACAAGAATGGCAGGGTTAATCAACTAAGGCACTTAACTGATTCAGCATGATAACCAGACCGGTGGGTGGGGTTAGGTACTTAACACATTTAAGCTAGAATGGGAGGGTTACGTCCATAAGAACACTTAACCAACACAGTTAAGCTAGGATGGGAGGGCTAAGTCCTTAGGGACACTTAACCAACTTCACTTGGTAACAAGACAAGAATTGAAGGGGTTAAGTAACTAAGGAAACACTTAGCCAAATTAACATGTTAACTAGACTAGAAGGTGGGGTTAAGTAAAGTTAGTACACTTAGCCAAATTAACATGTTAACTAGACTAGAAGGTGGGGTTAAGTAAAGTTAATACACTTAGCCAAATTAACATGTTAACTAGACTAGAGGTTGGGGTTAAGTAAATACACTTAGCCAATTTGATATGTTAGCTGGGCTAGACCATAGGGTTAAGTTAACTTGAACACTTAACCTTCAGATTGTGATAAAGGAATAGGGTTAAGTCTAAAACATGAAGGGATAATACTCAACTGTTAATAACATATTAGAACAGACGGGCAAGGTTAAGTTAAAAAGGAACACTTAACCAATATAGGGTGAATGGGTAGGGTTAAGTAATAAGAAATACTTAACCAATATAACATGATTTATGGTAGGGTTAAGTCAGCGTGAAGTACTAATAAGACTTAACCAGTTTATCAGGATGAATGAAGAGGGTTAAGTTGGCTTGAATTGACTAATGACACTTAACCAATCCAAATCTGACGGGAAAGAGAAATAAGTAGTAAACCTTAGTTAAGAAAACAACTAAGTGGTAAATCTTAGTTAGTAAAACTAAGTAGTAATTCTTAGTATAACACGGGAAGGAGCGAATGTCCGTCTAAGTAAAAAGGAGGCTCCAACGAATTGGGTTACGAAGCCCGAGGCTTCGAGGGGACGTGAGGGTACTCTTGGTATCCCTCTGTGAGGCTGCAGATGATCCTCCTGGGCTCACAGAGGTTAAGGTCTGCGTAGAAGAACCAGGGGTATGCCTTGATTGCGATATATGGCAACCTAAAGACTAGGATGGACCGGCGTGACTCGGCAAGAAAACGGTAGCCCTGTGATAGCAACTCGTCGTCTACCATCCATATTGAGTCAATCGAGATACGTGAAGCGGAAAGGCGGAGAACTCCAAGAGACCATATACTTGCTATCTAGTTATGGGTGAGGATGGCCATAGGATAGTGGGACACCGAGGGCAGGCGTATAGTTCTCATTTTACAAGGTGTGCCTTTCATTAGTTGAGGGAGGGGTCAAGTGGGACCATAGCCACTGGAATAAAAACAGACCTTAGCATCTGCATCGGTAGATATCTGAAAGCTCCCGACCGAGTTCTGTATTCCTTGATTTGCTCTGTCACAGGACTCGGACCGCACATTATAGGACATGTGTATATAGACAAGCGATAACGATTCGCGATACATGCGTGGGGAAGTATAGGAACATATACCACTCTAGGTAGTGTGTCCTAGACTTGGGTCATCGTTCGACTGGTGGCATAATCCCTAGTTGGACTAGGTAGCATAAATCCTGAATCCGAAAAGCGTTCAGTAGATAGCGTAAACTCTAGTTAAATCTAGAAAGCATTTGATAGAAAACCCTAGATTTGATCTAGGTAATAAATAAATGTATGCCGGAAGGCAATGGAAAATACAGGGATTGGGATCACGTTATCGTTACTTGTTGGGACACTAGATAGGCGGTGCAGAGATATAGAAATCAGTATAACAAGGAAATAGCGAAGCGGCGAAAGTATTAGAGCGTATCCAGTTTATCTTAGCTTAGCATATCTTGTGATTATCTTGTCTAATCTTGCTGACCCTCTCGTCATGGTATAATCTTGTATTCAGTTAATTCATGTCGTTTTGTTTTCTCCATGTTCATATGCTAGAAGTTACTGAACTTACTCAGGCTTTATGTCTGACTCTGTTTTTCTTTCGTCTTCTTTTCTTCCGTCCCCCCCCCCCCCCCAGGTAGTAAAGGAGGGGATAGTATTGCACATGATAAGTTGGACTGTCACTCCTTCCCAGCTTGAAGATTTGTCGAAGTTGGCTTGGATTCTCTTTTCAGATGTTATGGCTGGCTCTTGCTAAATTCGGGGAATATAGATGTTGTTTTTATGCTTCTTTATTTTGTAAGACAGATGATACTCTGATATTGTAAAGAAACCATTGTACAAACTATTTTATCAATAAAGCAAAGTTTTATTTTCCGCTGTTTAATTTCTGTCTATCTAGTAATTTATCTGCATCTTTTACCCAAAATGCTCCACAGAACTTAGTGCATTCCCTTTGTGAGTGACACTATCGGACGTAGGGTGTTACACATGGTATCAGAGCTGAAGGTTACCAGATCAGATAAAGGATTTGAAAAAAATTATTTTCAAAACGGTTTTTAAAGAAGCATTTCCAAAAGAAAAGATTTGTTTTAAAGGCATATTCCCCAAAGCCATACGCACTACCTTCTCTTCCTCTATTTTGAATTCTTGTCCCCTTCTTTCTTAAGTCTCTGGGGCTCCTGGCTTTCTGGGAGGTAACCTCATCGATGGGCGAAGTAGTGCCCCGGCTTCCATCCATAGCCATAGTTGTCTAACCTACGGCTAGTTTTCCTTCAAGCTTATAGGGTTTTCCGTACGATGGAAGCAGTTTTCGAGAGATTTGTCAACATACGGAAGAGGATGAGGAGTTTGGCTAAGGAGCATAACCCTAGTAGGAGGAATTCATGGATGTAGATTTAGCTCACAAAAAAGGAAGGAATTATAAAACCTAAGACAAGAGGAAGTATCTTTGCTAGGGAATGATAGGGCATATAATTAAGGACAAGGGCAAGAACAAGGAACAAGATTTTCAGAAGGACAAGCACATACCTTCACCACCAAGCGTACCTAGGAGAAAGGCAGTAAAGTTCTGTTGGAAGAGTCTAGTTTTGTTGTTCGTACTATTTCCTTTGGTTTTAGCGCTCCGCATTTGTTCATATCCACTTCCACAGTTGAGTCTCTGCACCATAGTAGAAAGATCCCACTAGAGTCTCAAATCCCATTTGGTGGTCCGACCAGTTTATTTTTGGTTAATAGGGATTTGAGGATAGCTATCGAGTTTGCTTATATCATCTCACGAGGATCGTCTAAATTCGGAGGAGATATTCCTTGGGTGTTTGTCTGATATTGGTTTAGGCCTTTGGGTCTTGTACTTGAGGAATGTCGAGTTCAACTAGGATGGTTTGCGTGAGAGATGAATAGTTGTGGCAGGTACTCTAAAAAGCATGTTGTAACCTTTCGACCCCTATAGTTATGGCATGGTGGATAAGAGGGATACCTCTAATCATCTTAGTACATATACTTGGTACCGTGATTGACATCTGTTTATTTTGGAATTGGAGGTCAGAAACTTCACAATCTTGAAGTTAAATTAGTTAAGATACAGTGGAGCTCAAGAAGGCTGGATACTAGCGTCATGCCCTTTTTCTTAAGGGTGCATCCTTGATTTCTTTGTGTAGGAGCTTTACGCATAATTGTTTCTCTCTTTCCGAAGTATATCACCTAGGTCGAATCTTCGATCCTTAGGTAGAAGCCAATGGATGTAAACATGTGTTTGAAACATGTTATGGTTGTTGGTTGCAAGTGGTTGTTAATGGTTGCTCGTGGATGCATATGCATACGTATTAGGCACTAGCTCAGTTCGGACGCTTTCATATTGCATTTACAGATATGTATTTGTTTGTAAGTTGAACCTGATATGTTATCATATGGATGTTGCATATGGATGAATGGCCATGCACGCATGTAGTATTTACATAACTAGGGACGCTTGCATACATGATTGTACTCATGGCACTGACATGATTCGCATTAAGGAGGTCAACTGAATCAGTAGACCGCCTGATTTTGCATTAGATAAAGACATATACACACACTATGCATATGAACATGAAGGCATTAGAAATCTTTTAAGGACAATGAATGCCTGTGATTGAATGGTTGAGTCGATGGGTGATTGGATGGTAGGACACATTCTTCCTAACTTGGAGATTTCGGGGACGAAATCCTTTTAAGTGGGGGAGAATGTAACACCCCGTAATTCTGTAACACTAAGATTCGCAAATCAAGGCAGAGTTAAAAGTTAAAATCAAAATCAAGGGAAACGGGCTGCGCCATTGCGTTCGCCTCGAAAAAATACGAGAAATAGAGTCTGAATTTTCGATAATCGTAGTCCATATGACCAAGATATGGCCCGTAAAAGTTTTCATAAAATTCCAAGCGTAAAACAGTTTGAACAAGAGCCAAATTCGAATTCAAACACACAGGGGGCAGGGCGGGAAAATTCCCGCCCAGGTCAAGTCGACAGGGGTGTCGACTACATAGTCAACACCCCCCCCCCCATGTCAACTGCCCAGTCGACATGGGTGTCGACCCCCCTGCTTTTTCCAGCTTGCTACACCTGGTTCGTTCTGATGTATTTGGTCACGTTTTCTAACCAGGTTCGTCTGCCTAACACTATATAAACAGCCCTGGTCTTCTTCTCTATTCACAATTCTTTTCCGCCCTTATGCTGCAAAGATTTTTGTTAGACATGGCTTCTCCTCCTCCTCTAAAATATAAATAAAATAATATATATAAAATAAACCAAGACGAGGAAATGCTGCTAAAAGATTTTCAAGAAGAGGTTCAAGTTAAGCTAGGATTCAAGAGGAGGATCAAACGACTTCAACGACTGTTTTTCTACGAATCTTAGCAACGCCATCTTTCTATTCTAGTCTAATCTCTGCAAGTCAGTTATTTTTAGATTTGAACGTTTTCTCTATTCGTGACATGAATTAAAGGAATAAAGGAATATGCCAAATCTTTCTATTTGAATCTATGCCTATATCTTTGGACCTAATTAAGAACTGTTATGATTCGATGACCAATTAGGCCTCGCCTATGACTATGAACATCGCCTATGACTATGAACATCGCCTATGACAATGAACATCGCCTATGACTACAAACATCTCCTATGACTATGAACATCGCCTATGACTATGAACATTGCCTACAGCTGTGACTGAGACAATGAGAATAATTTACTTGACTATGAACACAGGCCTATACCTTTGATTAGGAAACATAAACTATTGCTCATGACATAACAAGAACAACTGTGATTCATGACTAGGAAAGTGTTGCTTAAGTTCTGTGACTGTGAAATTGGGTCTAAACCCGATTATCTATTCTGTCTATTCTTGGTTTTATTTGGTTTTAGACCTTGGGAATTTACCTATTAAGTTAGGTCTACCCATGTTCTGAACCTATTCTGTCTATTCTTGGTTTTCTTTGATTTTAGACCTTGGGAATTTACCTATTAAGTTAGGTCTACCCACGCTCTTGAACCTACGTCGTAATCTATATGCCTGTGAACTACCATCTTATGCCAGTTGCTATGTCCGTTCTTTCATGGCATTTTGGTTCATTCCCTTTTATCGACGAATCTAGCTTTATTTATAATCTAGATTGAATCACGATTATACGAACAGTGGGAATACGATTTGGGCAAAATATGAAATTTACCAAAAACATAGTTATAAACTAGGAAATTGGCATAAATTGGGAACATGTATTATGGCATGTTCATAGGAATGCAAATTGGATAAATTTGGCATAAATTATAGGATATATAATTTGAATCTAGTATTGACTTGTAAACCTAGCATTTACATGAATTGTGAACTAGAATAATAAGTCTAGTTTGACAGGAACTGTAATTAGAATGTTAAATCCGGATTGGATTAGCTAATTTGGCATAATAAGTATATTGGTATAAACTTGAAATTGGCCATAACTGGGAGTAATTGGCAGGTTTAGCAAAATCATGGTTAGTGATACTTAATTCGGTATAGTTTACATGCCAAAAAGCATAAATATGATTTAGAGGGGAAAATGGGCTATAGAAATAAATGTAGACAAATTACATTAAAAGAATAATTGGGAAATAAGTAAATTAGGAATAATTTACTTATAGAATTTAGCCTAAATGAGGAAATGTAAATTTAGACAAATTAAAGGTTTCTTAACGACATCTCTTTTAATAACACACCATAAAGTTCTAGGGTGACAGGGAGGATAGTGTCTAGGCTTGAGTTTGGAAAATACAAGTTTTCTGCTCTCCCTGGCTATCCCTAACTGATCCGACGGACGAGATGGTTACTTTCAAAACCTGATTAGAAAATTAATCAAAACCCTTTTGAACTAGAAACCACGAATAGGCCTAACCCGAGGTTAGACTGAGTTGCGATGTAAATCTGCCCGGAACCAACCGGCACATCCAGTAATCGCAACAATATTGGTCTAATGTGAGTGGTCGTTGCTTTAATCTATTTAACTAAATCTAGAACAAGAATGGCAGGGTTAAGTCAACTAAGGCACTTAACTGATTCAACATGATAACCAGACCGGTGGGTGGGGTTAGGTACTTAACACAGTTAAGCTAGAATGGGAGGGTTAAGTCGATAAGAACACTTAACCAACACAGTTAAGCTAGGATGGGAGGGCTAAGTCCATAGGGACACTTAACCAACTTCACTTGGTAACAAGACAAGAATTGTAGGGGTTAAGTAACTAAGGAAACACTTAGCCAAATTAACATGTTAACTAGACTAGAAGGTGGGGTTAAGTAAAGTTAGTACACTTAGCCAAATTAACATGTTAACTAGACTAGAAGGTGGGGTTAAGTAAAGTTAATACACTTAGCCAAATTAATATGTTAACTCGACTAGAGGTTGGGGTTAAGTAAATACACTTAGCCAATTTGATATGTTAGATGGGCTAGACCATAAGGTTAAGTTAACTTGAACACTTAACCATCAGATTGTGATAAAGGAATAGGGTTAAGTCTAAAACATGAAGGAATAATACTCAACTGTTAATAACATATTAGAACAGACAGGCAAGGTTAAGTTAAAAAGGAACACTTAACCAATACACGGTGAATGGGTAGGGTTAAGTAATAAGAAATACTTAACCAATATAACATGATTTTTGGTAGGGTTAAGTCAACGTGAAGTACTAATAACACTTAACCAGTTTATCTGGATGAATGAAGAGGGTTATGTTGGCTTGAATTGACTAATGACACTTAACCAATCCAAATCTGACGGGAAAGAGAACTAAGTAGTAAACCTTAGTTAAGAAAACAACTAAGTGGTAAAACTTAGTTAGTAAAACTAAGTAGTAATTCTTAGTATAACACGGGAAGGAGCGAATGTCCGTCTAAGTAAAAAGGAGGCTCCACCGAATTAGGTTACGAAGCCCGAGGCTTCGAGGGGATGTGAGGGTACTCTTGGTATCCCTCTGTGAGGCTGCAGATGATCCTCCTGGGCTCACAGAGGTTAAGGTCTGCGTAGAAGAACTAGGGGTATGCCTTGGTTGCGATATATGGCAACCTAAAGACTAGGATGGACCGGCGTGACTCGGCGAGAAAACGGTAGCCCTGTGATAGCAACTCATCGTATACCATCCATCTTGAGTCAATCGAGATACGTGAAGCGGAAAGGCGGAGAACGCCAAGAGACCATATACTTGCTATCTAGTTATGGGTGAGGATGGCCATAGGATAGTGGGGCACAGGGGGCCGGCATATGGTTCTCATTTTACAAGGTGTGCCTTTCATTAGTTGAGGGAGGTGTCAAGTTGGACCATAGCCACTGGAATTAAAACAGACCTTAGCATCTGCATCGGCAAATATCTGAAAGTTCCCGACCGAGTTCTGTATTCCTTGATTTGCTCTGTCACAGGACTCGGACCGCACATTACAGGACATGTGTATATAGACAAGCGATAACGATTCGCGATACATGCGTGGGGAAGTATAGGAACATATACCACTCTAGGTAGTGTATCCTAGACTTAGGGCATCGTTCGACAGGTGGCATAATCCCTAGGTGGACTAGGTGGCATAAATCCTGAATCCGAAAAGCGTTCAGTAGATAGCGTAAACTCTAGTTAAATCTAGAAAGCACTTGATAGAAAACCCTAGATTTGATCTAGGTAATAAATAAATGTATGACGGAAGGCAATGGAAAATACAGGGATTGGGATCACGTTATCGTTACTAGTTGGGACACTAGATAGGCGGTGCAGAGATATAGAAATCAGTATAACAAGGAAATAGCGAAGCGGCGAAAGTATTAGAGCGTATCCAGTTTATCTTAGCTTAGCATATCTTGTGATTATCTTGTCTAATCTTGCTGACCCTCTCGTCATGGTATAATCTTGTATTCAGTTAATTCATGTCGTTTTGTTTTCTCCATGTTCATATGCTAGAAGTTACTGAACTTACTCAGGCTTTATGTCTGACTCTGTTTTTCTTTCGTCTTCTTTTCTTCCATTCCCCCCCCCCCCCAAGATAGTAAAGGAGGGAATAGTATAGCACAGGATAAGTTGGACTGTCACTCCTTCCCAGCTTGAAGATTTGTCGAAGTTGGCTTGGATTCTCTTTTCAGATGCTATGGCTGGCTCTTGCTGAATTTGGGGAATATAGATGTTGTTTTTATGCTTCTTTATTTTGTAAGACAGATGATACTCTGATATTGTAAAGAAACCATTGTACAAACTATTTTATCAATAAAGCAAAGTTTTATTTTCCGATGTTTAATTTCAGTCTGTCTAGTAATTTATCTGCATCTTTTACCCAAAATGCTCCACAGAACTTAGTGCATTCCCTTTGTGAGTGACACTAACGAACGTGGGGTGTTACAATTGGGTTGTACACCCAAGATGAGGGAATCAGTCGGTGGTCGTCCAGACGTACTTGGAGATCGATGGATATGCGAGGAAAGTGCCTCCGGTTTCGTTCAAACCCAGAACGGACTTGTATGGACTGTGTGTCTTACATCGGATTTCATTCTGTTTGATTGATATCGGTTGCATAGCGTGAATTGCCTGTGTGGCATGCTAAGATGCAAATGATCAAGGCTTCTGTTGAAAAGCAGAGTCTTGTGGTTGATGTTCAAAGCACGGCCTTTGTGGCGTAGCTTTATCTAATGTGAATTCGCGAGCCTCACACCCCGGTTGTGAACCAGAAATGGGAGAGGACATCAGGGAGGGCATGCGTTTCTTTCTAGCTAGGGTGGTGTCAGTGACCTACCAGCCCTAACATTTATATTATTTTCACATGTGTGGTTGTTGCTGTTGCGAGGCGCCTCGGTTATATCGGACGATCCGGGTCCGATATAGTCATTCGTTGGCTCATTTGCGCCCCAAAGGGCGGGGAAACGCAGTGTTCAGGATTTTTAATCCACATCGGTGGACCGGCCCTGACGATCCAAGGGGCAGTTGCGGCTGTTCCTGAGACATGGTAGGCTAGATTGTCTCGAATCGGTAGAGGACGATCCCTAGCCTCGGTTCGCAGATGGAAATCCAATTTCCAAATACGTGATATTGCGGTTTTAATTATAGAACTAGTATGGCGACATGATATATGGTACCCATGCCGTCTATGATTGATACTTATGATTGAAATTGTTTTAAACACTATACACTTATTATAGTATCAAATGATTTATATTAAACGTATCAAGCATGCTTTGGCTATTATAAGGGAAAACCCTATCCTATGGTTTGTGTTGCATTGTGTGATGGGACCTAGGTCTTATAATAGCTTGATTTCTCTTTATTTAGCATTGCGCTGTTGTTTCATGCACTGGTATTCTTGGGAGGAAACCCGTTCCGTGTTATACGGCGTGGTCCCTTGATTTACCTAACTTTAAAACAAAGATTAATAACTGTTTTAGTTCTCACACCAGTCACATGACTGACCTGGAGTTTATTGTTTTAACCTAAATTCTGGGTGCCCTTATTTTCGACACGGACAGCTAGTAGTTTTAGTTTTGCAGATTTATATTCACAGGATCCTGGTTTACAGCTGGAATGATATCCGGAAAGCTTTGTAATCATATATCTCCTTCAGTTGTGTTTTGTATTATTTTCCGCTGCTATGTAATGTATTGTAATCTCTGATATTTTATAATGTGTAATATTTATTTATTACTCTGTATACTCTTGTATTCTGATGGAATTGTTGTAATATACAATGAAATGTTCTTCCGTTTGTGTTATGATGTGGTTTGTTCTCGAATTATCCGGCCTTTCCTTACCGGGGAAGTTCGGGTCTTTTCATCGAGAATGGAATTTGATTAGTGTACAAACAAGTTAACATATTTTTGAACAAGTTATATTCAAATAAAAAGGGTGAAATAGGAAAAACGGTTAATTAGCAACTAGTTAATGGAAATTTTGAATTGAAGTTAAAGCTTGAAAAGTGAACTGGATTTGTGGATTCATATTCGAAATCGAATATGAAACTTAAATTAAAAATCGAATCCAAAGAGTTTATAAGTGAATTAGAATTTTTTTGGAACATGTTATGTTCACATATAAAAATAAAACAGGAAAAGGAGTAAACTAGCAAGTTAATTAACGAGTTGAGTAAAAACAAGTGTATTAAGTTGAAATGAATTAGGAATGTATGGACATACATGAGATTGGTTGGAATGACGTTAACGAAGAGATATCAATAGAATGCTTGACAAAAAGGTATGTAATTAATTCGTATATGAGATTTTATGCGCCGTATCGGCTAGCCGATTGGCTTTTTGATTTTTCTTTTTGAATAGAGAGGCCTATGTGGCGGTTTGGGGATTTTCCCGATGCTCTCGGTACAAAGGAGGTTATGGAGAATTTTTCTCGAAATTTAAGGAGTTAGAATATTTTTAAGATAATTTGATAGTTAGAAATCAACGTATCGATATATATAGAATTCGATAAGGAAATGAACTTGAAAATAGATTATTATAACCAAAAAGGAAATCGACAATCTAGAAATAGAAAGGGAATTGTATATACGTTTTAAAAATGGAGAATTGGTTTTATATGATGTTAGTTATTCGAGGTAAGTGGTCTTGTCTGATTTGAAGTTAAGGATGTTTTCAGTCTAGGTCTGAGAGGTAGTTATACCCCCAACTTGATTAATTTCGTTGTTAACCGATAAATAGCAAGATCCAGTCTCGAAGAGGAATGTCTGAATAAGAGTTAGTTGAATGTAGTGTTTTGGGTTGTCGTAACGATGTTTTACACAACATTCGTTTTAACCCAAGAAAGTGAAATTTTGGAAATATGATTATAAATATTTCCTAAGTATAGAAATAAACAAGTTCAGGAAAGAGATAAGTAATTGGAATATTTTCCAATTATAAATAGAAGATATTTTCTAAGTACAGAAAATAAAGGAAGACGATATATGGAAATGTTTTCCAATTAACGTAAAAGGCCAAGATGATTATCGAAAATATTTGGTTAACAAATATTGATAAGCTAATGGAGAAGAGATTTAATTAATGAAATATTAATTAAAGAGTCCAATGATTTGTCTAATATGTTGAATGAACACTTGTTTTTATTCGATAGTTAAATCACAGACTATCGAAGTTTTGACCATCGTTGTTAATATGGAGAGACCGGTTGGATTGTTATCCAAAGAACCACTCCATATTTGCAGTAGCATTGCGAATCAGATTATATGAAGATAATTGAAGACGGAGTAGAGTGCAAGGACTTTTTCTATTAATAGAAATTGTGCCTTCGGTTTCGTTCAGTCCAAGAACGAACGTATATGGACGAATGTCTGACAGAATATTTCCAATGATCGAATGGGTTGGTCTGTATAAATATATATGGTTGCAACGGATTTATTCCCTTAGCATAACATCCATAATATTTGTGTAAACCAATTAATGATTAACGGATTTGATAATGTGGCATTCAAAGTAATTGTGTTATCAATGGAAAGTAATCGTAGCCTCTGGCCTCAACAACCGGGAAATGACAAATCGGGCAGGTAGCATGGCTATGTGGGTAGCTTCCATTAGGGTGTATCATCACCTATCTAGAGATTCATTTAATTCCTTATTCTATTCGATGATGTTCCATTCGGAAACGGTTGCTGATCCCAACCATTGGTGATATACATTCGATACACTCAAGCGAAATGAATGGTAGGTCATGTATGGCTGAGTTGCAAAATGTTCTTGTTGAACTCGATGTATTCTCCTCTAGAGATACACCAGCGGTAGGTGGTTCCATACCTTGTCATAGTCAGAACCCAATATCCAATAAGTGCCCGCGGTTTATGATTGTATATTATGTATGTGGAACGTGAGATGCAAACGTTCCACTAGATTGTTATTTACTTGATTTAGACATTATTATAATATCAAAAGAGTTTTGATATAATGATTACCGTTTCCTTCAAAGAGGATTTGAAAGTTAAGTCAAGTGTTTGGATTCTCATAAGGGAAAAACCCGTTCCATGTTATACGGTGTAGTCTGATGAGATATCATTTAGTTTTTTGAAACTGTTTACTCATACTAGTCCCATGACTGACCCAGAGTTTATTTTGTTTTGTTCTAACTAAACTCTTGGGTGCCTAAATTTGTACGGCAGTCAAGTAGTTCAGGATTTTACAGATCTATCTAAAGGAGCTTGGAGCAGGAGGCTTCAGCGTTAGTTATATAGAGTTTTGTTCCGCTGTGTTGTAAGTGTTGTACTCTGATAAGTGTAAGTTATACAGTTGAAATTTTGTATTTCAAAAGTTATGATATATTATATTTTGTTCCACTGCGATGTGAGATTCTGTGTTGTTATTTCTGTTCTTCTTCTACCTTTTTCTTCTAAAAAAAATGATTAGTTTTTTCGTGATATTTGGGTTGGATGTATGGTGTATGTAGTCAACTCTGATATTATGGATTTGCGGGTTGTTACATATATGATGTGTAATAAGAGTGAAAACCAAGAGTTTTGGTAGAACTAAAATTGTTAAAGTATGAAGAGTTGTGTTTCAGCATAAGTGAGTTTTTGAAAAGTAAATGGGTGTGTAGCATTATTCCTACCTTAGTATTTTCGGGGATGAAATTCTTTTAAGGGGGGAAAATGTAACGACCCGGATTCTTGATCGATTAATTTTTAAATATTTAATATTCTTTTAAATATTGAATTGATAATATAAAGGAATTTTATATTAAGTTATCAATTTAAAATTCTATTTCGATTTAATATCGAATATATTAAATTATCGTAGTACGAAATGTAATTAAAATCGAAGTTAGAAACTGAATCAAAATGATTTAGATGATCAGTATAAAATTCTATGAGAAATAAAACGATAACAAAAATTTATTATCGAAGAAATTAATTGTTTTAGATTTAATTTATATTGATTTAAATTAATATCCTCTCCATACGATCGAATGAGGCTGTGAAACCTATCCCAGTGTGTTCGAAATAGCGGTTTAACCCCAGAAGTGTCAGTTGTTGTGATTCGGTTGGAATTCAGAACCCTGAAATATATTATTATAAAATCTAAATGGATAAGAACAAAACCAAATCAGATTTAATCAAAGATCAAATCGTATTTAATTAAATGTACTATACATACTTAATGGTGAAGTATTCTCTACTTATATAAACGGACTACCCTCCCTCATTTCCTTTCTTCTGGAAAATCGAAATAGAAATTGTTGTGACATTTCCTTTTCATTTCAGCATAATCGACTTCAATAAACAAAATGGCCGCTCCTCTCCCTAAAATTAAAATTGCGATCTCCTCTTCTGAAACAAATCGAAATCATTCCCATGAATAAAAAAAAAAATACAAATCGAAATCATTCGATTTGAGGACCGGAAAGAAGCAAATCGCGAATCAAGGGGGTGATAGCTCGATCGATCGTCGCGAACTAAAAGGGGGTCAGGCCAAAGTCGTGGGCTCGGCTTATGCTCCAGATTGACGTCGACGCGAGTAGAGTTCAAATCGCAAGGTCATGATATGGGCGAAGGTTGACAGTTGGGAGGATTTGGTGTGTGCGAAGATCTAAATCTCGGCCTAGTGTTAAACGTAAGGGGAACAGTCGCAGTTTCGGGTTTAGGATCGGTTTGCGTGAGTTGAAATAAGGTCCCAATGCCTACTGTTGTTGTAACGGTAAGGAATTTCGCTCGATCCGAATCGATCGCTAAACCGATCAAGACCGTTTGAAACCCCTGATCGTATGAGAACAGGACAAATCAGAACACAAACAGAAAAACATTTCATTGCTATTACAACAATTCATCATAATACAAGAATATACAGAGTATGAATGAATAAAATACATTCGATAAATATCAGAGATTACAATAATTTACATAGCAGCGGAAAATAATACAAAACACAACTGAAAGAGATATACGGATACAAAGCTTTCCGGACATCATTTCAGCTGTAAATCAGGATCCTGTGAATATAAATATGCAAAACCAAAACTACTAGCTGCCCGTGTCGAAAATAGGGGCACCCAGAGTTTAGGTTAAAACAATAAACTCCAGGTCAGTCATGTGACTGGCGTGAGAAATAAAACAGTTATTAATTCTTATTTTAAAGTTCGGTAAATCAAGGGACCACGCCGTATAACACGGAACGGGTTTCATCCCAAGAATACCAGTGCATATAAATAAACAGCGCAATGCTTTTCGAAAAATGAAGCTATTATAAGACCCAGGTCCCATCACACAACGCAACGCAAGCCGGAGGATAAGGTTTTCCCTTATAATAGCCAAACATGCTTGGTACGTATAAAATAAAAGTGTTTGATATTATTACTAGTGCATATATGTTTCAAAAGCAAATTCAATCATAAATATCAATCCTAGGCGGCATAGCTACCATCTACTATGTCGCCATACTAGTAATACAATCACATCCGCAATTTCGTATTGGAAATTGGATTCCATCATGAGTCGAGGCAAGGGGCAAGCTCCTCTCCGTTCGAGACATTCTAGCAAATGTTTCAGGACCCCACTTTGATCCTTGGAATCAGTTGGGCCGGTACTCTCTTACTTTTGAGGATTAGTTATTCCTGAACACACGTTTCCCGGTCCCAACAGACCTAATATCGAGGCGCCTCATCCAACAACCACACAGGTAAAAAGTATATAAATGTAAGGGCTGGTAGGTCTGTATCCCGTTTTTGACTCATACCGAGGTGTGAGGCTCGCGAATTCACATTATACACAAAGCTATGCCACACAGGCTGTGCTTTGATCATCAACCACAAGACTTTGCTTTTCAACAGAAGCCTTGATCAATTGCCACTTACGCGTGCCACACTGGCAATTCACTCCATGCGACTGATGTCCATCGATATACAACCTCTGAGCTCGTACGTCTTAGAGAAGGGTGTTAAGCAAGAGAATAAATTCTCCGCGGCCAAACAGATGTATATTTAATAGAGATCAATCAACACAGAATAAAATCCAATGTCAGACACACAATCCATTTACAAGTTCGTTCTGGGTCTGAACGAAACCGGAGGCACTTTCCTCGCATATCTATCGATCTCCAAGTACGTCTGGATGATCACCAACTGATTCCCTCATCTTAGGTGTACAGCCCAATCAAGATCATCAGTAATCACCCTAACGATGTGAAGACTTCCGGTCTTCAACCACTGTCTTCATCTTCGACTTATCGTCGAATCGGTTATTCAGAATGGGTATAAACCCGGCCTTTCCGAATTACCCACGTATATAATAAACAAATGTTACACAAACACAACAAACTCCTCATTCCAATTCAGAATATTCTTTTATTCACAAAATCACATTCTTTGGGAAAGGTTCCCATTAATTTTATCAAAGATAAATTCTTCTAAATTTATTCTTTAATCTTCCTTTGGATATCATTTCAAACTAGTCGGGATTAGCGAACCACACCGAAGTAATTATTTATTTTATTTCCCAATCCCAACCTATTAATCCCATGGAGAAAACTGGTAATACTCCATATCTAAACCATGGTGTTATCGGTAAAATTAACTACCATTTCACGTTCAAATCTAATTAAAGATTTAACTATCGCTTTGGAGAAAAACTGGTGGTACTCCATTCTCGATCACCTTTCAGATTTGATAATTTAAATTATTAATTCACATCAATATAATTAAAGATTTATTAAAACTCCACTTAGTTTTAATATTTTCAAAAATCAATCCTGTCTTTAACTGGGTTAAAGAACCAATGTCATCTAAAACACGATTCACGATAAACCCAAAATCACACTCTAGTGTTAATCGGGTTAAAGAACAGGTGTTGTTCAAAACACCGCTCACGATAAACCCAAAAACCAATTCAAATTCAATTCCAATTAAATATTATTTAATTGATACACTTCATTAAATCTAAATAAAAAGATTCAATCTTTTTCTCAACTGGGCTTAAGAACAGTGTTAATGAAGACACCATTCACGACAAACCCAAATCACATTTGATATTAAATATAAGGCTCTGAATAGAAAATATACCGGCTTATATTCAATATCAAATTCTGAAACAAACAAATATCGTATTGGAAATAACGATATGAATATATCTTTCAAATTCCCATAACCATATTTGTATAATCACAAAATCCAACATCGAAATCTTCCAAAGATAATTTCGATTCAAATCCATTCCAATTCACGTATTGGAAATACCTGGTTATTTTTAAAACCACTTTCAAATTCAATTTATTTATTTCAAAAATAAATTGATTTTAATTCTAGTTCAAAACTAGTTCATTTTGATAAAAATCTATTTTTATCTTTAAAAATATGGAATTTTTCAGCCTAGTTCTTTCCAATTCACATATTATGATTTTACACAAATTATTAATATTTTTTATAATTTTATCAAGGCCCGTACAGTCGATTTCCAATAACGGTCGTTGAACTGCACTTACAACGACCTTTTTTAAATTTTATTTGGACGTATCTCCAAATCCAACCGTTAGATTTCAAATTTCAAATATTCATTGGAAAGCTATTTTCGATATGAACCCAACGGTTCCGGTTTCATGAGAATCCGACGGTCGGATCTCCCGCAACGTCAATTCGAAGTCAATGGTTGAAATTCACGAACTGTCGCGGCGCGACGCGTTCTATTCAGGCCATTTAATATATATATAATATATATATTATATATTTCATCGATTTCAATTAAAAACGTATTTTATAATTCGTTTTAAATTCGTTTTCAAAACAATTTCAACTTCATATTCAATTTCAAATCAAAATTCAATATTCTATATCATCAATGATAATATTTCCAAACGTTATATTTTGAAATCACTTCCTTTTCGATATTCGAATAAAATTGATATAAATATCGTTCGTGTCAAAATGGCGCATCACTAATCAACACGGCTTTATATATTCCAATCACTTCGTTATTCTATTCAACAAATGAATATTTATTCTATTCAACACATGAATATATATATTTCTTTCAACACTTGACTAATCTCAACACATGAGTACTGTCAACACATGAATCTATATTGTACAACACTCTTCATTTTCTCAATTGGAATGAGGCCCAATCAATTACCATATAGTGTTAATTATATGGATTCCATACAACACATGTATATCACAACAACGATAAATAATCAACCATCATCCAAAGTGCACAACACAACTGTCTGTCAACCTATCGATCGACACACAACTAATTATTGGGACTAGTCTACTTCAAATATCATCCCAATACCCATGTGGGGTTTCACATCAACAAACACTGAATATTATTTGTGCAGTTGGGCGATGTGTAAAATTTATCATCCCAATCAATATCAGTCAAATATGTGTATATAAACAAATCATCCGATTTGTTTATAACTATTTATTTCATTTTATATACACGTTAAAAATTCTATTTTTAACTATAAAAATATTTATTTTCTATATAAATATTTTATTTCACATCATATCACACAATCAACTACACATCAAAATCAAACAACAAGCATACAAGCCGTCCATGGTCTGTGGACGACGGGTGTCGGGTGCTGCTAAACACCGTCTGCATCCTAGTATATATAATAATATAACTAGAAAAAGAAAATTAAAGGTGAGAATTTCTCACAGAGGGTTCCACTCCGCTGTGCTTTGCTTTTGAATTGCTGAACCGTCTGGATCAGTTGAAATTCCAATTCAGTCCTTTTCACGCTGTTCATATATAAAAATATTATTTTTATTACTTCTTTTCAATAAATAAAATCATATTTTTATCTCTGCTTCATATATATTTTACAACGCTTCTTATATAAAGATCGAATTTTTTTATTTCATCGCTATAAAAATCACATTTTTGCTTCAACATATATATAATAAAAATCATATTTTTATTTCGCTACATATATAAAGATAATATTTTTATATTCTCTATTATATAGAAATTCTATTTTCAATACACTACTTCATAAAAATAGTATTTTTATATCTTCTATTATATAAAGATCATATTTTTAATACTCTACCTATATAAAAATAGTATTTTTGTATCTTCTATTATATAAAGATCATATTTTTAACCTTCTACTAATAAAAAATCAAATCTTTAACACCTTACAAAATCATATCTTTTTGCATCTCAAAATCTCGTCTTTCTTTCTATAGCTATTCTATATTATAAAAATTATATTTTTAACCTTTCTATATTATAAAAATTATATTTTTATCATTAAAAATCCTGTTTTTATACCATACTATATAAATAAAGATCATTTACTTCCTTATCATTTTCATATTACACGAAAACTAATTTATAATAAGACTAAAATTAAATTAAAAACTGACTATTCGAAAGAAATTAAAATAAAAAAAAATACTTATAGCGTAATAAGGGGGAAGGGGTCAGTGGCATCGAAGGTGGATGGAGGAGGAGGTGCAGGCATGCTCCGGGGGTGGCAGGTGAGTGGTGGCACCGTGGGTGAAGGGGGCGTTGGATTTCAAGGGGGAGGTAGGAGGAAAAGGGGAAGAGAGGAGCGAGAAGCAGGGAGGGGCTACTGGTAAGGTGCGGTCGAGGTGGGGTTTGGCTGAGGCGGCGGTGGCGACTGGATTGTAGGCTAGGGCTTGGGTTTCGGGTTACAGAAGGAAGGGAGGATGGAGGTGAGAGGATCGAAGGAGGGAGAAGTAGAGAGGGAGGAGAGAGAGATCATCGGAGTGGGGGAGCCTCCTCGTCGACGGCGGCAGCCAGCGCTGGCGCCAGGAGCGGCGGTCTCCGTCGCTCTTCCCTTCTTCTTTTTTTCGATCTGGTGAAGTGAGGGAAGAGGGAAAAGTGTAGGGGATATATATAATTTATAATGTTTAATTAATTTAATTTCCTACTAGGTTGACTTTTGATTCCAACTCCAAACGAGACTTACCGACTGTCGTCCATAGCTAATTACCCCCATTCCGAATACAATGGGATATGTATCATAAGCTGATTCGACTGTTTCGATCAGTTTTCGTCAAAATCAACATATAACTCTATATATTGAATTTGAACGCGCATTTCAATTTATCGGGGTCACATACTAACTAGAAAAATTCCCAAAAAATATTTTCTAGCTTCGTATTGACGATACAGTCCTAACAAAACTAGATTCGTCGAATTCTGAGATCGTTTGAAAAATGGCCATTTTCCAGTCGATTAAAATCAACTAAAATTGGTCAAATGCGTTTTCGTTTGCCACGCTCACATATTGATTCAAAAAAATTACGAAAATTGGAATCTAGCAATAAATTGACATCCCGGTTCCAACGAAAGTGGTTTCGTCGAAATTCGAAGTCGTTTGCAAAATGGCTATTTTTAAAGGCCAGAATTCCATAGCGACTATTCTGAAAATTCATTTGGCCATATCTTTTGATTCCCGCTATGAAATTTTGATTTTTCGGATTCGTTGGAAAGATATTCTCAATTAGATTCTATTATTTTTGGTTTCACTTAATTCCGGTTTATTTTGAATCCTGTACATTCAATTGAAATTAGAAATCAAATTATCGAACTACCGCGCCATTTTCAATTCCTTTTATAATTTAAAATAATATTTATATTCTAACGACAACGTATATAAATATATACGTTCTAATTCTATTCAAAATAAATTTCTCATTGTTTTATTTAAAATAATTCATTTTTAATATTCTAAATTCATTAAAATTGCCAAAATAAAAAAATTTAAACTGGCTCAGATTTTCGGGTTGTTACAATCTCCTCCACTTAAAACTTTTCGTCCCCGAAAAGGAACGAAGCCGAAAGTTGTTTTAAAAACCAACTCAACTTTCATTGTTTTCGCTACGGCTTAAATTCTTCAACTTTTCAGTTTCTAAGAACTTTTCAAATTTCTCAAAAATTTGGCTAACACCCTAAATTTTCGAAAAATTTCGCCATAACCTCCCCTGCACCGGGGACTTCTGGATATTTTATATAGCCTCCCATGGCCTTGTTCAATCCAAAAGAAAAAGAAAAAGCCAAGCGGCTAGCCAATCGGCTCACAAAATCACCCAAAACTGAAGAAATACAATAAACTTGTGCCAATTTGTCGGGCAAATAATTTTATTCCTCTGCTCTAGCCTCCTTGCTATGACCTGTTCAAGGTATATATATGCATATGCATGCAATTGCAAATAATTTTCAATAAAGTTCAATATTTGGTTCAATTAGGCGTAATGGTTCAAAATATCAAACAAATAAACAAACAACACAACCATCAATCAATTAGTGGATTAATGTTTCAAATTCATAATTTGATATATATACAAAAAAATCATGTTTTTGGTGCCAAATCACAACAATGTATTCTAGCTATATTTTGGTACTCATGCCAGTCTAATGGAAATATATAGATATCACACCTTCGTCACTCGAACATAAATTCTGATGATGTAGCTACAATCATCAGAATCATCTCTAGGCGACTAGAGCATGATTCTATATCTATCCAATATATTAAAACTTCGAATATACGTTCATGACGCGTATATGCAAAATCCTTATATACTCGATTGTCCAAATTCAAAATAAATAAATATTCATATACGTATAAAACGATTTAAATTTCAAAACAAAGTTGGTTTTTATTTGAAAAATATACCCGTCACACTCGTTCTAGGATACTACTGATCCTATCTCTAACGAGTCATTCTAATTGGATATTACTAATCCAATATCTGATGAATTCTTTCATATGGTTCTAATGTGTCTTGTTCTCGAGCTTTGTAAACCAAAGCTCTGATACCAACTGTAACGGTAAGGAATTTCGCTCGATCCGAATCGATCGCTAAACCGATCAAGACCGTTCGAAACCCCTGATCGTATGAGAACAGGACAAATCAGAACACAAACAGAAGAACATTTCATTGCTATTACAACAATTCATCAGAATACAAGAATATACAGAGTATGAATGAATAAAATACATTCGATAAATATCAGAGATTACAATAATTTACATAGCAGCCGAAAATAATACAAAACACAACTGAAAGAGATATATGGATACAAAGCTTTACGAACATCATTCCAGTTGTAAATAAGGATCCTGTGAATATAAATCTGCAAAACCAAAACTACTAGCTGCCCATGTCGAAAATAGGGGCACCCAGAGTTTAGGTTAAAAAAATAAACTCCAGGTCAGTCATGTGACTGGTGTGAGAACTAAAACAGTTATTAATTCTTATTTTAAAGTTCGGTAAATCAAAGGACCACGTCGTATAACACGGAACGGGTTACCTCCCAAGAATACCAGTGCATATAAATAAACAACGCAATGCTTTTCGAAAAATGAAGCTATTATAAGACCCAGGTCCCATCACACAATGCAACGTAAGCCGGAGGATAGTGTTTTCCCTTATAATAGCCAAACATGCTTGGTACGTATAAAACAAAAGTGTTTGACATTATTACTAGTGCATATATGTTTCAAAAGAAAATTTAATCATAAATATCAATCCTAGGCGGCATAGCTACCATCTACTATGTCGCCATACTATTAATACAATCACATCCGCAATTTGGTATTTGAAATTGGATTCCATCATGAGTCGAGGCAAGGGGCAAGCTCCTCTCCGTTCGAGACACTCTAGCAAATGTCTCAGGACCCCACTTTGATCCTTGGAATCGGTTGGGCCGGTCCTCTCTTACTTTTGAGGATTAGTTATTCCTAAACACACGTTTCCCGATCCTAACAGACCTAATATCGAGGCGCCTCATCCAACATCCACACAGGTAAAAAGTACATAAATGTCAGGGCTAGTAGGTCACTGACATCACCCATAGCTAGAAAGAAACGTCGTGTTCTCCCAACGGTCAGTATCCTGTTTTTGACTCATACCGAGGTGTGAGGCTCGCGAATTCACGTTATACACAAAGCTATGCCACACAGGCTGTGCTTTGATCATCAACCACAAGACTTTGCTTTTCAATAGAAGCCTTGATCAATTGCCACTTACGCGTGCCACACTGGCAATTCACTTCATGCGACTGATGTCCATCGATATACAACCTCTGAGCTCGTACGTCTCAGAGAAGGGCGTTAAGCAAGAGAATAAATTCTCCGCCGCCAAACAGATGTATATTTAATAGAGATCATTCAACACAGAATAAAATCCAATGTCAGACACACAATCCATTTACAAGTTCGTTCTGGGTCTGAACGAAACCGGAGGCACTTTCCTCGCATATCCATCGATCTCCAAGTACGTCTGGACGATCACCAACTGATTCCCTCATCTTGGGTGTACAGCCCAATCAAGATCATCAGTAATCACCCAAACAATGTGAAGACTTCCGGTCTTCAACCACCGTCTTCATCTTCGACTTATCGTCGAATCGGTTATTCAGAATGGGTATAAACCCGGCCTTTCCGAATAACCCACGTATATAATAAACAAATGTTACACAAACACAACAAATGCCTCATTCCAATTCAGAATATTCTTTTATTCACAAAATCACATTCTTTGGGAAAGGTGCCCATTAATTTTATCAAAGATAAATTCTTCTAAATTTATTCTTTAATCTTCCTTTGGATATCATTTCAAACTAGTCGGGATTAGCGAACCACACCGAAGTAATTATTTATTTTATTTCCCAATCCCAACCTATTTATCCCATGGAGAAAACTGGTAATACTCCATATCTAACACCACGGTGTTATCGGTAAAATTAATTACCATTTCACGTTCAAATCTAATTAAAGATTTAACTATCGCTTTGGAGCAAAACTGGTGGTACTCCATTCTCGATCACCTTTCAGATTTGATAATTTAAATTATCAATTCACATTTCAATCTAATTAAAGATTCATTAAAACTCCACTTAGTTTTAATCTGTTCAAAAATCAATCCTGTCTTTAACTGGGTTAAAGAACCAATGTTATCTAAAACACGATTCACGATAAACCCAAAATCACACTCTAGTGTTAATCGGGTTAAAGAACAGGTGTTGTTCAAAACACCGCTCACGATTTCCAATAACGATATGAATATATCTTTCAAATTTAATTTCGATTAAATATTATTTAATTGATACACTCCATTAAATCTAAATAGAAAGATTCAATCTTTTTCTCAACTGGGCTTAAGAACAGTGTTAATGAAGACACCATTCACGACAAACCCAAATCACATTTGATACTAAATATAAGGCTCTGAATAGAAAATATACCGGCTTATATTCAATATCAAATTCTGAAACCAACAAATATCGTATTGGAAATAACGATATGAATATATCTTTCAAATTCCCACAACCATATCTGTATAATCACAAAATCCAACATCGAAATCTTCCAAAGATAATTTCGATTCAAATCCATTCCAATTCACGTATTGGAAATACCTGGTTATTTTTAAGACCACTTTCAAATTCAATTTATTTATTTCAAAAATAAATTGATTTTAATTCTAGTTCAAAACTAGTTCATTTCGATAAAAATCTATTTTTATCTTAAGAAATATGGAATTTTTCATCCCAGTTCTTTCCAATTCACATATTATGATTTTACACAAATTATTAATATTTTTTATAATTTTATCAAGGTCCGTACAGTCGATTTCCAATAACGGTCGTCGAACTGCACTTACAGCGACCTTTTTTAATTTTATTTGGACGTATCTCCAAATCCAACCGTTAGATTTCAAATTTCAAATATTCATTAAAAATCTCTTTTCGATACGAACCCAACGGTTCTGGTTTCAGGAGAATCCGATAGTTGGATCTCCCGCAACGTCAATTCGAAGTCAATGGTTGAAATTCACGAACTGCCGCAGCGCGGCGCGTTCTATTCAGGCCATTTAATATATATATTAAATATTTCGTCGATTTCAATTCAAAACATATTTTATAATTCGTTTTAAATTCGTTTTCAAAACAATTTCAACTTCATATTCAATTTCAAATCAAAATTGAATATTCTATATCATCAATGATAATATTTCCAAACGTTATATTTTGAAATCACTTCCTTTTCGATATTCGAATAAAATTGATATAAATATCGTTCGCGTCAAAATGGCGCATCACTAATCAACACGGCTTTATATATTTCAATCACTTCGTTATTCTATTCAACAAATGAATATTTATTCTATTCAACACATTAATATATATATTTCTTTCAACACTTGACTAATCTCAACACATGATTACTGTCAACACATGAATCTATATTTTACAACACTCTTCGTTTTCTCAATTGGAATGAGGCCCAATCAATTACCATATAATGTTAATTATATGGATTCCATACAACACATGTATATCACAGCAACGATAAATAATCAACCATCATCCAAAGTGCACAACACAACTGTCTGTCAACCTATCGATCGACACACAACTAATTATTGGGACTAGTGTACTTCAAATATCATCCCAATACTCGTGTGGGGTTTCACATCAACAAACACTGAATATTATTTGTGCAGTTGGGCGATGTGTAAAATTTATCATCCCAGTCAATATCAGTCAAATATGTGTATATAAACAAATCGTCCGATTTGTTTATAACTATTTATTTCATTTTATATACACGTTAAAAATTCTATTTTTAACTATAAAAATATTTAATTTCTATATAAATATTTTATTTCACATCATATCACACAATCAACTACACATCAAAATAAAACAACAAGCATACAAGTCGTCCATGGTCTGTGGACGACGGGTGTCGGGTGCTACTAAACACCGTCTGCATCCTAGTATATATAATAATATAACTAGAAAAAGAAAATTAAAGGTGAGAAGTTCTCACAGAGGGTTCCACTCTGCCGTGCTTTGCTTTTGAATTGCTGAACCGTCTGGATCAGTTGAAATTCCAATTCAGTCCTTTTCACGCTGTTCATATATAAAAATATTATTTTTATTACTTCTTTTCAATAAATAAAATCATATTTTTATCTCTGCTTCATATATATTTTACAACACTTCTTATACAAAGATCGAATTTTTTTATTTCATCGCTATAAAAATCACATTTTTGCTTCAACATATATATAATAAAAATTAGATTTTTATTTCGCTACATATATAAAGATAATATTTTTATATTCTCTATTATATAGAAATTATATTTTCAATACACTACTTCATAAAAATAGTATTTTTATATCTTCTATTATATAAAGTTCATATTTTTAATACTCTACCAATATAAAAATAGTATTTTTATATCTTCTATTATATAAAGATCATATTTTTAACCTTCTACTAATACAAAAATCAAATCTTTAACACCTTTCAAAATCATATCTTTTTGCATCTCAAAATCTCGTCTTTCTTCCTATAGCTATTCTATATTATAAAAATTATATTTTTAACCTTTCTGTATTATAAAAATTATATTTTTATCATTAAAAATCCTATTTTTATACCATACTATATAAATAAAGATCATTTACTTCCTTATCATTTTCATATTACACAAAAACTAATTTATAATAAGACAAAAATTAAATTAAAAACTGAGTATTCGAAAGAAATGAAAATAAACAAAAATACTTACAGCGTAATAAGGGGTAAGGGGTCAGTGGCATCGAAGGTGGATGGAGGAGGAGGCGCAGGCGTGCTCCGACGATGGCAGGTGAGTGGTGGCACCGTGGGTGAAGGGGGCGTCGGAATTCAAGGGTGAGGAAGGAGGAAAAGGGGAAGAGAGGAGAGAGAAGCAGGGAGGGGCTACTGGGAAGGTGCGGTCGAGGTGGGGGTTTGGCTGAGGCGGCGGTGGCGACTGGATTGGGGGCTAGGGCTTGGGTTTCGGGTTACAGGAGGAAGGGAGGATGGAGGCGAGAGGATCGAAGGAGGGAGAAGTAGAGAGGGAGGAGAGAGAGATCATCGGAGCGGGGGAGCCTCCTCGTCGACGGAGGCAGCCAGCGCTGGCGCCAGGAGCGGCGGTCTCCGTCGCTCTTCCCTTCTTTTTCTTTTTCTTTTTTATTTTCGATCTGGTGAAGTGAGAGAAGAGGGAAAAGTGTCGGGGCTATATATAATTTAAAATATTTAATTAATTTAATTTTCCTACTAGGTTGACTTTTGAATCCAACTCCAAATGAGACCCACCGACTGTCGTCCACAGCTAATTACCCCCATTCTGAATAGAATGGGATATGTATCGTAAGCTGATTCGACTGTTTCGAGCAGTTTTCGTCAAAATCAACATGTAACTCTATATATTGAATTTGAACGCGCATTTCAATTTACCGAGGTCACATACTAACTAAAAAAATTCCCAAAAAATATTTTTTAGCTTCGTATTGACGATACGGTCCTAACAAAACTAGTTTCATCGAATTCTGAGACCGTTCGAAAAATGGCCATTTTCCAGTCGATTAAAATCAACTTAAACTGGTCAAACGTGTTTTCCTTTGCCACGCTCACATATTGATTCAAAAAAATTAAGAAAATTGGAATCTAGCAATAAATTGACATCCCGGATCCAACGAAAGTGGTTTCGCCGAAATCCGAGGTCGTTTGCAAAATGGCTATTTTTAAAGGCCAGAATTCCATGGCGACTATTCTGAAAATTCATTTGGCCATATCTTTTGATTCCCGCTATGAAATTTTGATTTTCCGGATTCGTTGGAAAGATATTCTCATTTAGATTCTATTATTTTTGGTTTCACTAAATTCCGGTTTATTTTGAATTCTGTACATTCAATTGAAATTAGAAATTGAATTATCGAACTACCGTGCCATTTTCAATTCCTTTTATAATTTAAAATAATATTTATATTCTAACGACGGCGTATATACGTTCTAATTCTATTCAAAATAAATTTCTTGTCGTTTTATTTAAAATAATTCATTTTAAATATTCTAAATTCATTAAAATTGCCAAAATAAAAAAATTTAAACTGGCTCAGATTTTCGGGTTGTTAAAGTTGTACTCTGGAAGGATGCGATGGTTTGATCTGAGTAAGATTAGGTGTGATGGTGCATGTACTGACCGGTGCGAATTCAGCTAGGTGAGGGCAAGTTTTTGGGTTCAGTTTCATTTATTGGACAAGGGATTTGTTGGCGTTTGCGGTTGTTGATGGAAGAGGAGTTTGACAAGAGGGATGTTGGTGAAGACGATTCTGAAATTTCATGGAGGTCTGAAGTGGGAAATGGCTTGTAAAAGTTTCGGTCATGGACCAACAAGAAAGGGAGTTCAGGATTTTATATTGATGGAGAAGAAGGTTGATAATTGGACAAAGGATAAGAAATATAATTAAGGTAAATATTTTTTAATTTAGAAATAAATATTAAATTACATTTAAATTTGTTCACTGGCTTAATAATGGATATAAATTGTTAAATTTATACAAGATCCTATCGAACGGAATCAATCATGGAATCCATAGCTGCGAGATACCTAATCGGAAATTTAAATGGAATCAGAAGGGATCAAAATAAATCACGGTGAGTAAATATCACTCACAAATTATTATTTAAAATTATTTTTAATTGTTAAAAAATTGTTGGTTGTTTGGTTGCATTAAAATATTATTGTGGCTATTATTAAATATATATTAGTTATTTAGGATTGGTATTTGTGGTTATTTTATATATTGGTGATTGGATAGTTCTTGCAGTACCATTAGCGGATGCCCGTAGTATCATTAGCAGATGACCCTATACACCCTACAATATGATAGTGGATTACCTTCTATACTACGATATCCTGCCTTGAAGCAAGGTGAGTATTATTTATGTAGCTAACGTCTGTGGATGCCGGAAAACAGGTTGGAGGGTTCCAACTGGATTCCTCAAAATTTATTATTGTTTGTTTTCATATATATATATTATCATATATGATGTGTTGATTGATAATTGGGTGGTTTGATTGTTTAAATATCACTGGACCCTAAATGTTGATTTATAAAAATATTGTGAAAAGGATATTTCGAGATTTAAAATGGAAAATCTATTTTTCAAAAATAGAATTTGAATTTCGAATGGGCTAAGAAATAATTACTTGTTTTGAATAATAAATACAAGTAATGGAATTTATAAACGATGTTTGCAAATTAAATAATGCAGGAATCTAAAGTGGTGAATTTATAAATGATGTTTATAAATTAAATAATGTGGGGAATTTAAGTGAGTTTATAAATGGTGTTTATAACTGAAATGGAAAAATTATCATTTTGATAATTTGGGAAGTTTTAATTCAGATGTGAATTTAAAAAGGGAAATTCATTTTTTTAAAGTAGAAATTTAATTTCAATTGGATTTGAAATCGAGACTTGTTTAAATATATATAAACAAGTAATATAAACATTGTTTATAAATAAAGAAAAATTATCATTTGGATAATTTAAATATTTAAATTCAAATATGAATTTAAAATGAGAATTTGGGGAATGTATTAAAAAGGGAACCGTGAAATTTATTCCAAAATTCGGAAAGTAAATTGAATTAAAATAAATCCATATGGATTTATGATATGAATTCGACTATGTCGAATTTATTAAAAATATATATTATTTTCAAAAAGGATATTTAAATTGTATTAGATATAAATTGAAATTAAATATGAAAATAGATTCTACAATTATATGTATAAGTTATGATAAATAATCAAAATGGAATTTGAAATAAAAACACATTTTAATAAAACAAGGAAGTTAAATTTATGAAAGATGTTTATAAATTGAGTGAGATAAATTATCATTAGATAATTTAGAAGTTTAAATTCAGGTTTGAATTTAAAAGTGAATTGGAAAACGTGTTGAAATAAAGAACGACTGATTATATTCTGGAATTCGGAATGTAAATTGAATTCAGAAAAATCCAACGAGTTATTATTATAATTCGATTTCATTGAATTTTATAAACTAATTTATTTCTAATGGAATTAGAAAATAATAACAAAAATGGAGTTGTAATTGAAATGATAACTGAGTAATGAAAAATCGACGATTAGAGATAATCAGAAATATTAAGTTGGATTTGTAAAATGGATTTAATATGTATTAAAAATATATTAGAATGGAGTTGAAATTTATTTATAAATGAAGTTTAAGCGTTTATATATAAATATATTTAAAACAAACTTACCGTAGTGCGGCAATTTGTAAATTAGCGTATCAAACTTCAATTGAGTATATAGGACTCGATTTAAGTTAGAATTCTTTGAAATAAAAATCAACCGGACCGATCGAACGATGGTTTTCTAATGGAAGAGAAAAATCTGGATTTCGTCTTATAGATTTTGGGTTATGTCAAAATCAAATTTTCAGAAAAACAGCGCCATAACCATTATAAATCCATAACGGTTTATTTAAATTAATAAAAGGGTTTTAAACAATTAAAATTTGAATTTCCATTTGAAAAACCCAGATTTGAGTTATAAAATATATCTGAACTCAAGTGGAGTTAGTGAACTGATTTTCGAAACATAAAATCAGAATTTTTTAATACTGAATAGAATTAACTAATTTGAAGAATAATTAGTTAATGGAACTTTGAATTGAAATTGTGCTTTGGATGAGTGAATTGGATTTGTAAATCCATATTCAAAATCGAATATGAAACTCGAGTTGAAACAATGGAATTTGATTGGTTAGTAAGAAAATTAAAATTTGTATATTAATGTGATATGTTCGATTAAAAAGTAAAATAGGCAAAAGAGCTAATTAAAGAATAAATTAGTAAATTGAGTTAAAAATGATTGGATTTAGTTGGGATAAATTGGGAATAGACGTATATGGGTTAGACAGGTATGGAATAAGGTGTGTGAAGATTATAATACGAGAGTGCCCGACACAAAGGTACACATTTAAATTTCATATGAGATTTTATGTGCTGAATCGGCAAGTTTCTTGGCTTTTTAATTTTTCTTTTCGAATGGAAAGGACCTAGAGAGGCGAGTTGGAGTTTGAGCTTTTTACCGGTACAAAGGAGGTGCTGGCGAAATTTTCCGAAAATTTGAGGAGTTAGAATACTTTAAGAAAATCTGATAGTTAGAAATCAATGTATCGATATATATATATAGAATTCGATAAGGAAACGAACTTAAAAATAGAATATTATAAATGAAAAGAAAATGTATATTAAATCTGGTAAAACTAGAAAGAGCAACGTATACGGTTTTAAAATGAGTAATTGATTTTTATGGTGTTAATTATTTGAGGCAAGTGGTCTTGTCTGTTTTGAAGTTAATGATGTTTTCAGTCAAGGTCAGAGAGGTAATTATACCCCAACTTGATTGAGTTAATTATTAACCGATAAATAGGTGGATTTAGTCTCGAAGATAAATATTTAAAGAAATTTAGTTGAATGAAATAATGGTGTTTTATACAACATTCGTTTTAACCTAAGTAAGTTGAATTTTGGAAATATAATAAATAAATATTTCCTGAGTGTAGAAATGAACGGTCGTGGAAGAGATAAATAATTGGAATGTTTCCAATTATAAATAAAAGATATTTTCTAAATATAGAAAATAAAGGAAGTTGATAGATGGAAATGTTTTCCAAATAGTGTAAGAGGCCAAGATGATTGTTGAAAATATTTGGTTAACAAATACTGATAAGGAAATGGAGAAGTAATTTAATTAATGAAATATTAATTAAGGGGGCCCTGTGATTGCTTGTTGCTTTGAATGAATGTTGTTTTTCTTCAATAGTTAAATAACCGACTATCGAAGTATTTTCCAATATCGTTGTCAATATGGAGAGACCGGTTGGATTATTATCTGAGAACCACTCTGTATTGGCAGTAGCGTTGCAAAGCAGATTATATGAAGATAACCGAAAACGGAGTAAAGTGCAAGGGTTTTTTGTTAATCGTAGGTAGAAGTTTCCTAAGATGGATTAATGGAAATTATGCCTTCGGTTTCGTTCAGTCCTACACCGAACGTGTATAGACTAGTGTCTGACAGAGTATTTACAATGATCAAATATGTTGGGCTGCATAGATATATATGGTGGAAGAGAATTTATTCTCTTAGCATAATATCCAAAATATATTTGTGCAAATCAATTAGTGATTAATGGATCTGACAATGTGGCATTCAAAGTGATTGTGCTATCGATGAAAAGTAAGTAAGTGTAGCCTCAGGCCTCAACAACCGAGAAATGACAAAAAACGGGCAGGCAACATGGCTAAGTTGGTAGCTTACAATTAGGTTGTATTATAACCAATCTAGAGAAAATTTATTTCCTTCTTTATTCTATTCGATGTTGTCCCATTCGGGAAAACGGTTGTTGATCCCAACCGTTGGTGATATACATTTGATACATTCAAGCAAAAGGAGTGGTCGGTCATGTGTGGCCGGGTTATAAGATGTTGTTGTTGAACCCAGTGTATTCCTCTCTAGAGATACACTATCAGAAGGTGGTTCCATACCTTGTCATAGTTGTAAATTCATTACCCAATAAGTATATGTGGTTTTGATGGTATATTATGTATGTGGAGCGTGAGATGAAAGCGTTCCACTAGATTTCTATTCATTAGATTTAGACACTATTATAATATCAAAAGAGTTTTGATATAAACATTATCATTTTCTTTCAAAAGGAATTGAAAGTTAAATCAAGTGTTTTAGATTCTCATAAGGGAAAAACCCGTTCCGTGTTATACAACGTGGTCTTATGAGATATCATTTATTTTCTCAAACGGTTTTAAATTTTTTACTCATACCAGTCCCATGACTGACCCAGAGTTTATTTTTCTATGCTTTCTTTAAACTCTTGGGTACCCAAATTTGTACGGGCAGTCAAGTAGTTCAGGATTTTACATATTTATCCAAAGGAGCTTGGAGCAGGAGTCTTAAGCGTTATCTGGTTATTGTTTTTCCGCTGTGTTGTAAGTGTTGTACTCTGATGACGATATGTATATACAGAAAAATAATTTGTACTCCAAAAGATGATATATATATATATAATATATTTTGTTCTGTTGCGATGTGAGATTCTGTATTGTTATTTTTTTCTTCTTCTACCTTTTTCTTCTTTATTAATAATCATTCGTATTTCTGCGATATTTAGGTTGGACGTATTGTGTATTTAGTCAACTCATATAATACGGATTTGCTGGCCATCACATACATGTAGACAGCTATGCATATAACATTCAGCATGGAAACTAAACAAGTGGCCAAGTGCAGGCACTGGTCACTTTGTTTAAACCAAGTGAAAAGTAAGTCGTGGGTGTGTTAGACTGGCGAGAGCAAGTGCAAATACAAGCATGCTTACAGCATGTATGGCCACAAGAAGCAAAGGAAAGCTCACAGCAAAATGGATAATAATAGGCGAGGTGTTAGCAGCACCTTAACATATTCGCAGTAGCGAAATTCTCATGCTAGCATGGAAACAAAAGTAGCAAGGCAATGCAAACCTGGTTCGAGTCGCATGAACCAGGATTCGTGTACTTATACATACACACACACAAACATATAAATATATATATATATATATATATGAGCGTAAGGGTGCAAGTATACGGTCATGGCAAATCTGGCCGAGTTACAGCGGGTCTGGGTAAGCAAAATTCGAAAATGTAGTAGCAAAAACAGCCCACAACAAATTATATCCAGTGAATGCGAAGTAGAGATCTTGTACTAAATTTAATCGTAAGGTAAACTTACCATCATGCGATGACGGACGGGCGGAGAGCTTTATGGCCGGTGCAGACAGCGGTGACGAGCTAGAAGTTGCGCAAGACTGGGAGGATCAGTGGCGATGGGTGACATGCCGAGAAGAAAGATGGGTTCAGGTGCGAAGGATGGTCGGTCGTCATCAGTGAAGGAGGCGCGACTTTGATTTTTGGGAAGGAGGATTTCGGTCATATGGCACACGACCGACAATGGCTCGTGATGGGGTTCTGGCCTCGAGGGTGGCTGCGGTGCTTCAGGCGACATCGATGAGGAGGGGAGAGGTAGAAGGCGAATTTCTTGGTGGCTATAATCAGTGATTTTGGGGAAAATTAATTTGGGGGAAAAAATGGAAAGACAAACGACTATTAAAAATTAAGAGGGGAGAAAGTTGTGTTGCATGAAAAGAGAAAAAGGGGTATGAGTTATATAATACGAACTAAGGGAACCATTGACAGAACAGATAGCAACGTGGAACAATTTCAGACATAAGTGGACTATTCGTTTAAACTATAACAATGTGAAAACAAGTGGCAAATAATATCAGCAACTAAATCTTTGAGTTAAAATTCTTAGATATGGTTAGAGGTAAACGCTGGGATGAACGATGAAAGTGGTTTGAATGAAATATACCAATAGGATTCTATAACTCCACATATTTTATTTCTTTGTTTGAACAAAGCGTTAGGCAAGCACAACTAATATAAATGGACAACGTAGTTTTCTTGTTTTAAACACGTTATAAATTAACCAAGTATAATGTTTAAATTTAATTTCAAGTTCAAAGATAATTAAATAAATTCTTAAGAAAAATTACAACTTATATTCCACAAATCAATTTAAAAATGAATAGTTTCGGGTACGGAAAGAATGCAAGAGGATTGGACAGAGCGTTCTCCTGTTAGTGACGTGACCACTTCATTGACTAGGAGGGGGAGGCACAAGAGAGGAACTCCCAGTACTGGATTGGTCCATCGCAGCGCGAGGATTAGATCTAACACATCTTCTTATCATGGTAGGTTCCCAAATTCGGATGCTAATAGTAGCAATTCGAATTTGGGCTCAAGTATGGTTCCTGTTTATGGTAGCGATTATACACCTTTTGCTTTGGTAGCCTTACTACTAACCAGCTATGTCAACTTGCCGATGATACAGCTTTTATTTCTTTTGACATTGAGTTAGATGCGGATTAAATTAGAAGTAGGGAACTAGAGAGAGTTAATTCGTCGAGATGTTGAGAATTGTTGGCTGTAATATTAGGGGTCTTAATGAGCCTAAAAAATGTGATAAATTGGATCATTTTTAAATACTTTCATATTGATATTGCTTTACTTCAGGAAACTAAAATTGAAAACCCTGATTATAGCTTTTATATGAGGTTAGGGGGGACTCACTTTTGTAATTGGGCGTGTCTTCCAGTGTCGGGGGACTTATGATTGGTTGGAAGGATAATCAATTTAGGCTCATTCAGGAAATTCCTAAATTGTTTTCTTTGCACATTATATTAGCCTCCCTTACAGACAATACAATCTTAGGTAATTCTAATGTGCATGGACCTCATACTAAGATAGAGAGGAGGCTGTTGTAGGAAGAATGTACTGATTTTAGGAATCTTATCCCCAATCAATGGATTATGGATGGAGATTTCAATGTTACTAGATTTTTAGGGGAGAGATCACTTCGTGAAGGGGATTTCTCTGATATGGAGGAATTTAATGATTTCATTTTAGAAAATAATTTGATCGAGATTCCACTAAATAATAGATCTTTTACATGGTCTAATGTGAGAGATATTCCTTCTTTTGCCCTTTTAGATAGATTTTTTTTATTAGTAATGAGGTGGAAGATAGGTTTTCTATTTGTAGAGTTAAAGGTTTGCCTTTTTTGATCATTGACCCATCATTCTTTCTTGTGATTCGAATTTAGCCATTAGTAATTGTTTCAAATTTGAAAAAATGTGGCTGTTAGATTCTAATTTTTCTAATTTAGTTGATGTTAAATGGAATTCATTGTTTTATTTTAATAATTTGTATATTGGTAATTCAGCTAAGATTTTTTTGCGAATTTAGGAAAGTCGAGATATTTTTCTCAAGCGTTGGAATAAGTATGTTTTTAGTAGTGTTAGAATTAGGAATGACAAGATTATGTGTGAGATGTTGGACTTAGAAAAGATTAGTGAGTCCAGGATTCTTAATTCCAATGCGAGGGATAAACTTTGCAACCTTAAGCGGGATCTTAAGTTGTTATTGGAGAAAGAAGAGGTCATGTATAAGCATAGAGCTCGAGTTCATTGGATTAAGGAAGGGGATAATAACACGAAATTCTTCCAAAGTGTGGCTAATGAGAGAAGACGTAATAATTTGATTCATTCAATTTTTGTTAATGATGTGGAATTGCCTGTTCAAAGGGATTTAAATGAGGATTTTACTGGTTATTATAAGCAAATTTTTTATTCTAAGATTAAGAGAAGGATCAATGTTAGATGGAATGACATTTATTTTGCTTATTCTAAGATTGATATAGTAGATTTAGATAAGCCTTTCTCAGAACATGAGATTTGGAAGGCTATTAATGATATGCCGAGTGACATGGCTCATGGTCAAGATGGTTTTCCTATTTTTTTTATAAGCAATTTTGGGATGTTTTGAAATTTGATATTATTAACTTATTTAATGATTTTCATAATGGGAATTTGTGGTTAGGTAGTTTTAATTTTGCTAGTGTTATCGTTATTCATAAGAAATTAGGTGCTAATTCTTTAAAGGATTTTAAGCCTATATCCTTAATCAACTGTTCTATTTAAATTATTACTAAAGTCTTGGTGAATAGGCTTAGTATTAAGATGAACGATCTTATTGATTGGTCACAAACTGCCTTTATAAAAGGTAGGAACATAGTTGATGGGGTGGCCGCTGTTCAAGAATATATCAATGTTTGCTGTAAAAATAATTTTTCTTGTGCTATTTTGAAAATTGATTTTAAGAAGGCCTTCGATTCAGTTGATTGGGGTTTTACTTGCGAGTTATATTTAGCTGGAGGTATTAGTTTTAGATGGACCAGCTGGATCATGCTTTTGCTCAAATCCGGGTGTTCCAGTATTGTGGTTAATGGGGTTATTGGTAAGAAAATTCAATCTAAAAGAGGCCTTAGGCAAGGTGATCCCTTATCGCCTCTTCTATTTAATCTCGCTGTCGATGTTTTCGCTGAAATTATTAAGAGAGCTTTGAGGTTAGGTGTTTTAGATTTTTTTGGTAATGAGGATTTTAATAATAATTATCTATACTTCATTTTGCAGATGATACATTATTATTTTCCTCTCAATTACCCAAGCATATTATTGCTTTGAAGTTTATTCTGTATTGTTTTGAGATGTTATCTGGTCTTAGAATCAATTTTGATAAGAGTTCGATTATGATTCTCAATGACTTTGACAATGTCGAGAATCAAGTGGCTAACACCTTATATTGTTCTGCTATGAGATTTCCTTTTGATTATTTGAGTTTTAAAATTAGGCCTTCGAAACATAAGCATGAAGATTGGTTAGTTATTATAGATAAGATTAATAATAGATTATCTGGTTGGAATAGCAGATTTTTATCAAGAGCTGATAGATTAGTTCTTGTCAACTCAGTGTTGTCTGTCATTCCTACTTATTGGATGGTCGTTCATCGATTTCCTCAGTGGTAATTGAGAAAATTGAAAGAATTAGGCATAATTTTCTCTGGAGTGGAGATAACATGTGTAGAACCTATAAATGTTTAGTTAATTGGGAAGTTTGTTGTAGATCCACAAAGTAAGGGGGTCTAGGGATCATTAGTTTATATAATTTTAACTCTTCCTTATTAGCCAAATGGTTATGGAAATTTAGGAGTCCAAAAGTGAAGGCTACTTGGAAGCAAATTGTTTCCAAATTTTATTATGTTGGGGGCAAATTTATTGTTGATTCTAGCTATAGTTGGGTCAATAGATTATCTTATTTTTGGAATTCTATCTTGAAATGTTTTGATTTTTTTAATTTAGGTTGTAAACTGATGGTCCATTCGGGTAATATTACATTTTTCTAGCATGATTCTTAGATCTCTCGTGTGCCCCTTAGAATAGAATTTAGAGTGCTTTTTGGGAATTGCTCCTTTAAGAATGCTTTGATTATTGATGTTTATCGAGGTAGTTTAGATCCCCCGTGGTAATTTACTTTTGATAATATTTTAGAGGGGTCAGTGTTCAGGAAATTTGCCTTACTGCGTGCAAAGTTATCTATGCATCATTTCGATAATAGTGGTGATAACCTTTATTGGGGTCCAGATAATAGTCTTCTATATACTTCTAAATCTATGTATAAGTTTCTTAATTTTTCTGGTGTTTCTATGTTCGTTTTTAAGTTTCTTTGGAAGACTAATTCTCCGCCTAAAGCAAAATTTCTTATGTGGTTGATTATTCATAAGAAACTTAAAATGGTGGAGCAATTAAAGAAGAAGAATATTATTTTTGATGTTAAGTGTTGTTTTTGTAGTATTTTGGATGAGAATGTTGATCATTTATTTTTCTCTTGCACTAAGACCTATTATATTTTAAAAATGGTTTTAAGTATTTTTGTTTTTAACCGTGTCAATTCTTTTAGTAACTATGATTATTATTGGAACTGTTTTAGATTTGTTTTCAATTTTAAATATAGATATGTGTTGGATTATTTGGTTACTATTATTTGCTAGTTTATTTGGTTAGAGGGAAATCAGAGATTGTTTCATTTTAATTCTGATTCTATTGATAATCTAATCATTAGGATTGTATCTTTTCGCCTGGATTTGATGTCTAACTCTCACTATAAGTTATATAGAGATTCTCGATTTAAGAGATATTTGATGAAGGTTAGAATTAATTTGAGTTTGTTTATTATATAGAATAGGTATTTTAGTCGCAACAGAATTTGCATTTGTTACTGATTCATGCTCTTTTGAGTTTCTTGTTTGCCTCCTTTTTCTTTGTTTTCTTTCTTTTTTGCATATATATATATATATGGATATATTTATATATATTCTTTTGATATATATAAATATATATATGCACACACACACACACACACACACACACACACATATATATATATATATATATATATATATATATATATATGCGATGGTAGTTTATGGTTGGATAGCCTTTTTTCAGGTCTCAAGTAGTTGATATTGGTTGAGGAGCTTATTGGAGAGCTGCTTTGGTCACAGATTATGGAATTTAGCAGAGGAGCTTTTGGAGAGCTGTTTTTGGATTACAGATGATATATACTATGGAGTTTTTTAGAGTGCGGTTTTGGAGAGTTTTTTTTTTTTTTGAGATGTTATGTTCTCATGTATTTGTTGTACTTGTTTGGAGTGACTAGTGTATTGTGTAGGAGTAGATATACTTCACAATCGGGTGGTGGCAATGCCGGTACTCGATATTGAAGTTTGATGAGCGATGGTTTATCAGGAGCTCATCTATCTATCATTCTATACATTCATATAGTCATAATTAGTGTAGTTTTGTTTTTGGCCCTTTTCTGGTTTGTAGACAAATATTGTAGACTATATTTTACTTTATATATATGTGTGCTCTCTTCTTCTTAGAAGATCACACATTTTTTCTTCCAAAAAAATGAATCATTTCTTAATAAAATTGCAAAATTTATTTTTCAAAGTTGATTTTAGTTCTAACGTTAAATTTCAAATATTCAAACAACTCAAATTAGTTAATAATGTTTGCTTTGACAAATGTTCATATTGAAATTAAGTTTACGAAAAGAATTTTTATTTAAAAGTAAACTCAAATATTGTTCAAAATAGATAAAATTCCAAAATTCCAAGTATAAACATTTATTTTTAACATTAAATATTAATTTAATTCATATTTTACAAGTCGAATTTTTTGGGTCGTTACAGACCCTGTCGGTACTAAGAGGTTTTTCCTTCTCTTTTTGGTCTCACAAAACCCAAACGCTTCATATTCTTTTTTAACCGCTCATCATCAAGTGCTTTCCTCATAGATTGGACAAATAGCTTTAAGGACTGACGAGAAGAAAGAAGAAAAAGCTGAACATTATCAAGGAGGTCATCAAAACAAACTTAATATTCATGGTAAAGAAATTAAAATACATCAAATCTATTAAATAATAGTAAAGTAGAACCTTTTAGAGTTCTCTTCTTAATTCTATGAGTTTTCTCTCTTCTCCTTGATTCTCTCCAGATATTTTATTTTTAAATTAGTCTATCAGTTTACACTTATTTGCTATTTCTCTTACATTATTTGAATTCTTCTGTTATTTTACATTTTGATATAACATCTCAAAGTTTACACGATTATTTATTAACAATTAGTTGCTAACACTTTATATTTAAGTCCACTTATTTAAATCAATTACTAAATCCAAAATTTAAGTAATTTAAATAAATTTAATTAATTAATATTTCTTTTAAATACTAAAAACGAAAAATTACGTTTTTTGGCTCCAAATACTTAGAATTCAAATTTTCTATAATGATTTAAGTCCCTCTTAATTCATTTCTAACATTTTATTTAGTATCATACTTTACAATTAATTACACAATATTAAACCTATTCAAATAACTTTAGCAAACTATTTTTCAATGATTCGCCAAATAAATCACATCAGGATTAACCGTATTCATATTGACAAAAATGAAAAGAAATCAGATATATAAATACGTCAATCACATAACATAAATTATACACATAAACAACTATCACAAGTTCGAAGTTGAACTCATTTACTCAATGTATTTACTGTGTATTGTATTATAATATTAATGTACAATGCCTATATTTTAAAATTTATTTAGTTATTTACAAAACATTGCACAATATCGCTTAATATTATACATTTATGTCAATATGTTTAAATTAATTATATGATTTTGAACTTAACAAATGAGTTTAATCAATAAATTATAGTTAATTCGTTTAATTAACGTTAAATGTGATGTTTTAATTAAAATGTACACCATGTTCATGTTAACAAAAATGCTAAAGTCGGTCTTTCTTTGATATATAAACACTACGATATAGATTGCATACTGCAACACCGGAGAAGTGATGCAGGAAGTGCCAAAAGAGTGTTGCTATAGGCAAAAAATGATCTGTGGCAACACTTTCTCGGGGTTGTCTTTTGTCGCGTTGCCTTAGAGTCAAAGGCAACACCTTTGCGACTCTATGGTAATATCAGTACAGGTGTTGCTACAGGTACCACTACAACAACAAAAATACCCTTTCACAACTGCCAAAAACAGTTGTAATATGTTCAGTACAGCTGGCAATCGTAATAAAGTCAATCTTTTTTACTACTGTTTCTAGCATTTGTTAAAATTTGTTTTACAACTGCTAAAAGTAATTAGACCTCAACTGCTATTTATCAAAGATTTCATAATATTATAATAAATATTTTTATAACATAGTATTTTATTCAAATAAATATTTTATTTCAATATTTCAAATGGTACAAAATTTTTAACTCCACTATTGTACATTCACTCGTATATTACATAATCATTCATATTTACATACATTCCTCGCTACATTGTCACTAGACTCACTCATATGCAGACTCACACATACAACCATAAGAAAAAAATACATGAAAATGATTATATAAACAACTATCTTTAACTTTTTCCCCTTCTGATGATTCTCTCGCAAATGCAACTTCCCTAGTTCAATCTTGAATGGTCTGTGTGGCCTGCAAAAGCAAATGGGATACATCAAATGTCATGGAGTCAGAATAAGCTAGTATGTAGCATGAAAGGGAGAATGACATGGCCAATAAATGCAAGCTTGGTGAAATGTGTTAACCATTGGCAGATATTCTTCATATTAAAGCTTCAATTTTCTATGGAACTGAGAGAATTTTGACTGCATAATCTACTCACAATGTTATTTAACTATAGCTTCCTATAAAAACTGTTATCGACTAGTTCAGCATAAAAAACACAACCTAAAATCTTATATGCATTTAGTTTTCTAATAAAGATTTAGTTCGACTAGGAATTTGTTCCCCAAACGTACCATATATAAAATAAGAGTGTCCATAAGGCAAACACTTCAAAATATTAAAAGTCTGCAAATGGAATTATGATAGCCTCTATAAGAAAACAAAGGCGTAAGCATTTGTTTATACAAAAATATTGAACTGTTTTATTTCTGCTTATGCTATGAAGTTATGGACAATGAAGAGAAAGAGGTCAAAATTATATTACCCTTCTTTATTTAATTTGCAATGTTATAACAAAATACAGTTACACTATTGTATTAAAGATTACTTTAAAGCATTATATTTTTCAAGCAAAAAACAATAACTTCAAGCAGATGTCATGGTTGAGGGTGAAAAATCATGTTTGTTTGCATAAATTCAGGTAATGTAATTCAATAATTCTTACCTTAGCTGTATTTGGAGCCACTCAATCCACAATACCATATGTGCCAATGTCCTTCCAAATCCGGTCCAATGCATACATGCAGCATACCAACTTCAACACCTTCCATGTATCATTGTCAGCGCAACTAAAAAATGACAGTACTAATTAAAATTAAACATAAATGAAATGGTAAAATGATCCCATGTCTCAAGAAATTTGGGGCTCTGATACTTCACCTCATGAGCAACTTTAAATCTCTCATGGTCCAAACTCTGGTTTCATATAGTTCTTGCCCTGTAAAAAATGTAATATAATAACGAAAGAAGAACAGAGTTCTTAAACAATCGATTTTTTTGTATATTACTTGTAAAGAAGAACATGGTTCTTAAAACCCAAACCATTTGAACTGGTAACAGTAGACAACAAGACATTGATAACTAAATCATTCTCAAATATATACATAGTAAAATAAATGTTCTATGGTTAATGACCTGTACCATGTAACTCTATACGCATGCAGATATAGAATATAGTGTCTCTATGAAAAGAATTACAACTACTATAACCAGTCATTCTGGTTGATACCACCAATCACAATAATTTTAAGGTTAGTGACCCTGATCTTTTTACTCTATACTCTTTCTGGGTTGTAATGCATTGTACAATAAACAAGATAATCTATTAGTCTCTAACTAGGTTTCTTTGCAAGATTGTAGTTTAGTTTCCATATAGAAAATTGCCTCATTCTTTCTGCTGATATTTATCATTGAAACTATATATATATATATATATATATATAAACAATCTTTAATTGCCAATCATACTGTCATCAGAGTATCTTAATATAGAAAATGACTACATTTTTATGAAGGATGTTTTATCAATCTGTCAGCTATTTATCCGCTTTTCTTAGCATATCAGCATTGTGTGTTGCTAAAACTACCATAACTCGGCTAGCAACCTATAAGACCAAAGAAACAATTCTTTAAAATAAAATAAAAATATTAAAATGCAATTTCTGCAACTCACTCATGTTCATTCAACACACCAACCATCCATAGTCCTAGTTCTAAACCGTTACACTTGACCTGTCCCCTTCTGTTCTAAAGATGGTGGATACCAGAAATTTCTTTCATTTAATTGTGTAATCTTATATGCACATAGCATATCAAGAACACAAGAAGATAGATTCAACCCCATTGACTCAAATCATTATCTAGTACCAGGAAGTCCTTGCTATTTTTATTTTATTTTAAAGGTAATTCAATTGGCTAGAACTTCCGGTTTTGCACATCAAAACAAATTTGACATTAAACAATCATATAATAAGTGTATTTCACCTTTCAACTTCTCCTTGACCGCATCATGAAACTCCACCTCCTTCTTCTCTGCAATGCTCAAAGCTGCTGCCATCTCATTCGAAAACTTGACCACAATGACTGGACAAACATAGTGATGCATGCAGTAGTCACTCACACTACACAGCCTTTCCTCTTTGCTATTACTCCATCTAGAAGCCCCAAATACTCTACTCCCCATAATCACCATGCTCAACCCCAACCGCTCCACCTCCAAACATAGAGCCTCCTTCATGTCGTGATCCTGGTCGAAGGTAGTTCAGGATGGCCCATCTCACGGCGTATGCCGATTCGTCAGAGAGATCAACATCGATCGCGATGCGATGGTGGGAGGCGTTGGATGGAGAGGAAGCGGTAGCGTTCGAGAAAAAGAATCACGGTGATTGCGAGGTTAGGTCTTGCATCTGCTTGTTTTAGTAAGTTAAGGCTGAAGTTTGGGAATTACTAATTTGATTTTGACTGGGAGTTGCGAAATATTGATAGAGGAGTATTCACCATCGCTGATAGAGGAGTATTTACCATCACTGATAAATCCACGAGAAATCTGATTAAGGGTTTTCAAAAATTGGTTTTTCTTACTTGGGGTTTTCTGTAGATCCACGAGAAGTTGAGAAAGAAATCTGGAAAGTTTAGAAAGAGAAATGAAATGGCTTGATTTCCTATTGGTGGTGTGTAATTTTAATGGATTAGTGATGTATCAACTACAAATGTTGATTTTAAAAGGTAAACTGACGGATAGATATGCCTGTTTTTATAGGTGTGGACTGATGACGTGGAAAATTAAACCTATAAGTTTATATCTATAATTACTGCAACACAATTTGATATCTATGCTAACACATTAAAACGTGTGTTGCAATAGATAAAAATTAGCATAGCTGTGGCAACATTTTAGCTGGCAGCACCTTGGATTTTCGTTGCAGTAAGCCATCTATGGCGTAATGAAAGTTAAATAAATTACACAGTGTAAATAATATATGTAAAACAATAATAAAAATTTAATATATTATATACTTATTTCAATACAAATTGAAGAAAATTTACGCTTTAAATAGCTGCATTTATATATTTTCACAATTATTTGTTGAACTTTTTAAATTCTTTCAAGATATTTTATATTCCAATCCATATGTTTAAACTACTCATGAAATGATAATTCATAATTACTTAAACAATCTTAGAGAGTATTAGTCAATTTTACTAATAGCCCTAAAATATATACGTTAATTTTAAATGTCAATAACTCCACAAAAAGTCTATATATTTTTTTCTCAAATTTCTTTTCACTTCTTCCTGTTATGCTATATAGTTAAACTAACTTTGTAATTTTACATTTTACATTTAACTTATTTAAACAAATTCTATTAAATAATATTAGCTAATTCATCAAATAAATTACTAACATACATCAGTTTCAACATATATCTGTATAAACAAAAAACTTTAAAAAAATTCTCAAATACACACACACACACACACACACACACATATATATATATATATATATATATATATATATTGTTTTCATAAGCTATAGAACATAAATTACACACCAATAATAATAATAATTTTAATTAATAGTTTATGTATTTCACATCAATGTTTATCATATATTGCATTGTAAAAAAATTTGTTGCCCCCCCTCCCTCCCTCTCTTCCTAAATTTGCTCCCCTCTAGTCCAAATCCTGGCTTCGTCCCTGAGCAAGACTACCTACAGCCCTACACTGAGAGATCTCCGGGTACCAAGATGTTTATTTTACACGTGGGTCAACGTGCTCACTTGTACCTCATTGGGCCTTCTCACGCACTTCGACTTGAGTGGGCTTCTAAATTTGTACAGTTATTTCTCCATAAATATCAACTTTAAAGCAAATAAAGAATGAACTTTTGAACTGATCTTCTCCACTTTGATTTTTGCTGGACTTTTTTCATCTCCCGTCTCTCTTACAATATTCATATATAAAAACATCGTTGGAAGTTCTAAACCTAAAAGCATGTCAATCCCTGTGTATCAGTGACTCTAAATCTCTTAAACTCTCAAGTAATAAACACACAAGGTGGATGTTAGATAGAGACTGCAAACCACTACAAAAAATGTAATGCATTTCTTTGTTCTTTTTCTACTATTTACTGCTTCTATATCTCTATGCTAGATTTAAATTAACCACAGGTTCAGTACATATAGCCTTGGGTGTTGATTCAATTTTGATGTGTGTGTGTATGTATGTAAGGTTATGTCTACTGTCCTATAATGAAGAAACGAGGATAAAGTTATGTCTACTGTCCTATAATTATTTGGGTTATGGCTCTCCTAACCTTTTCACCCATTTGTTCATCAGCTTTTTCTTACTTTATTGGTTCATCACCATTTTCCCAACTAGTTTCTCATTTAGGAATTACTCTTTAACTAGCTAATTACAAATTATGGGGTATTACATCTTCACTTTTCTTTTAGTTAGTTAGACCATATCCAACAATGTAGCTTGTTCAGTTCACTCTCTCTCACACTTTTAACTGGGTGAACGAGTTTTGCAACCAGATATGTATAAACCAGTCATGAACCAGTTCACCCTCTCACATAATTTTATCAAACAAACCGCGATTTGTACTGTATTATATATTATTTTATGCTCAAAAGTTTATAATGGCAAACTCTTTGCCGTTATAAACATAAAACGGAAAAGACTTTGCCATTATAAACTTATAACGGCTAAATCTTCGCCGTTTTACCAACTAGCCTCTTTTCAGTCAACCAACCTCAAATTTGGTCCAAACTAGGCACGGGGAAGTAAACAAGCCACATCTGATTGCTACATGGCTTGTTTAGTAACTAAACAAGCCATTGTTGGTTGTGCTCTTACAGTCTCTGCACTATATTCCGATATTTGTACATGACGATTTCAATTTATGATGTTGTGATAACATGTCATAAGCATGCACGAACAAGTAGAAATGTATCTTAACGTTATATTATATAACGTACTGTTGGTTAAACAGATTATTAGCCACAGTTCTCTATTTTAAATCACACCCACATACATGGAATATTAAATGTGCAAGAGGTGTAAAACAAAATTGAAAGAAAACATACCACAAATTATTAGTGCTCAGTATCTTTTGTTGTTTGATTTTTAACATTTGAGACTTTAGATCGATAAATTTGGCGTTTAATCAACCCTAACCCTTTCGCATCACCCACCCCCTCAAATAATAATAATAATAACACACCACCATTACAAATGTGATTTTTTCTTTTTCAAATACTTCGCATTGTAATTTTTCATTGTTCTACTTTAAAAAAATTCCAACTTCGGTCGTTCGATAGATAAAGGTTGTTGGAATAGTTCAAAAAAATGTGACTGATATTAATAATATAAATATCGTTGCTTTAAAATTGAGTGGAACTGTGATTGAAATAAAATAAAATGATGCTTTGTGTATTAACATCAAAATTGGTAAACGTTTTAGACTGTTATGTGAAAGACATAGAGAGCATTAAAGTAATTCGTTGAACTACGTGAAATTGAGGTGAGTGGTGTGCTTATATAGGAATATAGTATTGTAGAATTTTTTTGATTCAAATATCGAAGAGTATGTAATCAATTAAATGATTGATAGTCTTCCTAAATTGAATTGAGAAAGTATCATATTGAATGAATCTACGAATTACTTTTGCAAGAAGTAAAACATCATAAAAAAGCTTTCTGTCCTCTACAGCCATGGCTGCCAACAAACCCTACTTTAATCCTATTTTCGACAATAACCCTAATCAAAAAGGGTTCTCCTCTTCTCCTCCCCCATCCTTCTCCATCCCTAATAGAAATCTTCCTCAATCTCCTCCTCACTTTATTGTTGATGAAGAGGGTTTCACCACAGTTAATAACCGCAAGAAAGGGCTAAAATCTAAGCAGAATTCTAACGATTCTGCTCACTTTTGGCAGGGCGCTGGAAGATCCAATGAAATCCCTACCAGAAATAATTACAAACCATTTACTGCTTCAAATGGTAAAAGGTTTCAGCCTAGAAATTGGGTCAGCACTACCCAAGAAAACAAACAACGTATCAAGAACAGGTTGCCAACAGAGGGAAAGGCCTCGTCTTGGGCAGACATGGTCAAGAACGGTGGCCTGAGCACCGATTTTGATTTGAGTTATATTGAGCGAACAGAAACTCTAGGTGAGGAGAAAATTGTTATTATCAGCGAGGAAACTAGTGCACAAACAGAAGGGAAATGGGAGATTTATATTGTGGCTTATGTGTTTGGTAAACGCCCCCCTTATTACCATTTTAGAGCTTTTGTGATTAGAATATGGAATCCGACAGGGTCATTTGAAATATTCACTAGAGAAAACGGATTCTTTATTATTCGATTCACTAATCACGAAGATTGTGCCAAATTACTAATGGGAGGACCCTATTTCATCAACGGGATACTTAATATTCTTAAGAAGTAGACCAAGAAATCAATTCTTGATCGCGACTTACTCAGTACCATGCCCGTTTGGGTAAGGCTACCTGAGTTAAATTTGAGATTATGGGATAAGGAAGTTTTCAGCGCCATCGCGAGTTTAATTGGAACTCTACTTAAAATGGATGAACAAACAGCGAAAGAATCACATTTGAGTTATGATATAATCCTTGTTGAAATTAGCGCTGACGCTAAATTACCTAATGAAGCGTCGATCTACATGCACGACGGAGAGATTATCTCTCAGCCGATAACCTATGAGTTAATTCCTGATAGATGCAAGGTATGCAAGTGCTTTGGACACTCATTCGAAAAATGTTCTCATAACAAAGATTCGAACGAATCATCAAAGGTACAAACAAATCTTGATAAAGAACCAGATGAAGGAATTAACCCTAAAGATTTATCTCAAAATGTGCACATAGTTTAGAGCTTCATCAAGAAGAAGACATGAATATTGATGCTTCCAACCCTAATATGGGTAATTCAGAATCACCTGAAACCCATCATTTGCAGAGAGCCGCAAGCTTTTTTCAAAACAAACAACAAGATAATGATCAAAACAAAACTAAGGATGATAGTTTCACCGCATCCTTAGATCTGAATGATCAAACCTCTGCATTAACTGAAAATTAAAAAAACAAAAGGGGGATTTCAACATCTCAGGTCATTGAATCCTTACCCCCAAAGGAGGATCCAAGTTTAATTACAAATCTGAAAATCAATAAAATGAAAGAAAAAGATTTGGAGTGTGCAGATTTTCTTTCGGCTGATCGAATCTTCACTGACGAATCAGTGTTGGCTAAGAGCCTTGCTCCTTCTAAATCTGTAACTGAGGACATCATTCAAAAGGAAGTCAACCATGCTTTGGTTGGTTCCAAGTCCTCAAAACCTGCATCACCAAAAAAGAAAAAGAAAAGCAGGACAAAAAGACTAACAGACATAATTTCAGTTAAAGAAATAGAGGATAAAAAGGATCATGATTTCAGGCAGAAATATATTAATAAGAACTCTAAATGGGAAAAGCAACTAAAGGCTGCAGAAAACATAAGCTTTAAAAGGAGTAGCAAATAGCCAGAGGGGAGAGTGGATAGCAGCAAAAGCTCTGGTCCATCTTAAATAGGTGATATCCATCTTTTTTCTTATTTTATTTTTATTTATGGATATCATAGTTTGGAACATTAGGGGTCTAAATTCCCCTGCTAGACAACTTGACCTTGCCAACATTGTGAACAAGTTCAAGTCTAGTATTCTAGGTTTAGTTGAGCATAAGCTGAATGATATTAGGATTAATGATCTGCAAAACAGATTTTTTTTTCCAAATTGGAACATGATCAATAATAATCTGATGGGTGGAAATGGTAGGATTATGGTTTTTTTCAATCCGATCATTTGGACACTCATCAATTATTTCATTGATAAGCAGTACATACGCTGCACTTTTAAAAACAAAGGTGGTCTGGAAATAATTGTCACCTTTATATATGCTTCCATTTTTGAAAATGACAGAAATATGTTATGGAGCTGCATTGAGCAGTTCAGCAATATTATTAAAACGCCTTGGGTATTTTTAGGGGATTTTAACACTGTTTTTCACAATTATGAAAAAAGGGGAGGAAATTTTATTCCTTTTTCTAAATTAAAAAAAGTTGCTAATTTTATGATGAAATCTGGATTAATAGAACCTATCATCTCTGGCAATAAGTATACCTGGAAGTCTGGTAAATACAGGAATATTCATTGCAAATTGGACAGCGTCATATTTAATCAAAATTTCATAAACCTCTTCTCTAACATAAAGTGTTGTACCCAGCCTCAAAACACTAGTGATCATACACCTATTCTAGTCTCTTTTAATTCAGATATGGATATGCATAATAATGCCCCATTTAGATTTGTGAATGGATGGGTGTATGATCAAAATCGCAAAGAGGTGGTTTCCAAATGCTTTAATAATAATGTTTTTGGAACTGCTCAATACAAATTTAATAAAACTTTCCAGTTGGTTAAAACTAATCTCAAAAGTTGGAACTCTACTAGAAACAGTAATGACATTAAAGCTATTAGGGATGAATGTGAGAGGTTTCAAAATGATCTTGACAAAGATAGCTCAGACAAGTCCAAAGCTGAGAATTTTTTTAATTCTCAGGCCAAATTGGTTAATGCTCTTCATATTAATTTTGTTAATCTTAAACAGAAAGCCAAGGTGAATTGGTTAACTGCTGGTGATGAAGCCAGTAAATTTTTTTACACTAAAATGCCTTGTAGGAAGAACAGGAACAGTATAGGTAAATTAATGGATGCCAATGGTGAAATAATTAACAAAGCCTCTAATATTGAATTAGAGGCTATTAGTTATTTCAATTCATTATATAATACCAATGATTATCCTACAGTTTTTCCTGATTTAGAATTTAAATATACTGTGAACAGCAATAGTGATGATATTCTTATGGCTCCTATTAGGCAGGAAGAGATTAAAAATATTATCTTTAATGCTAAGTTGATAAAAGTCCAGGTCCAGATGGGTTTGGGGCCAAATTTTATAAAACACATTGGATTGATATTCAGTCTATTTTGTGTGATTCCATAAATGAATTTTTTAGTTCAGGAAAATTATTGAAGAACACAAATCACACTTTTTTGTCCTTAATTCCTAAAGTGGAGAACCCTTCTGGACTAGAGGATTACAGACCCACAGCCTGTTGTAACTTTGTTTATAAAATTATCTCATCTCTTCTTTGCAACAGATTAAAATGTTTTTTAAAATTTACTATTTCAGATTATCAGAGTGCCTTTATACCAGGCAGATTGATTTCAGAAAATTCCTTATTAGCTCATGAGCTAATAAGGAATTTTAACATGAGTAATAAAAACCTTATGTGTATTAAAATTGATCTGCATAAGGCCTTTGATAAAGTTAACAGGAGTTTTATTATTTTTATTTTGCAAAAAATGGGGTTTAACAATAGGTTTTTGTGATCTGATTAAGGAATGTATCAGCATTGTAACACACTCAGTTATGGTCAATGGTTCCCCTAAAGGTTTTATTCATAGCAATAGGGGGATAAGGCTAGGTGATCCTTTGTCACCTTACCTTTTCTCCATAATCATGGAATACTTCTCTATCCAAATGGATATTGAAGTGTTAAGGGGAAACATTAAACCTATTAATAGAGTTAAGCCACACATCACTCACTTATTATATGTTGATGACATGCTCCTATTTGTAAAAGCTGACAAAGACAGTGCTATTGCTGTTCACAGTATTTAAAAAAAATATGGATAAATATGCTGGGTTAGCTGTCAATGATAGTAAAAGCAAAATTTATTTCAACAAATATGCTAGTAATAAGTTTGAAATTCTGCAGCTTTTGAATTTTAAAGAGGGTAATCTTCCTGTTAAGTACCTTGGCCTCCCTTTAAGCATTAACATAATTAATGATAGGGACTGTTCCAGATTAATAGACATGATTCAAGGAAAGATAGATGGTTGGTCTAGCAAACACTTATCTATAGCTGGTAGACTTGAACTCACTCATATTGTCATCACTGCTATGATCATGTATTGGGTCCAAACACACAACATCCCAGCTAACGTCATTCATAAAATTGACAAAATTTGCTCTAATTTTATTTGGAGAGGTAAATACCATAAGGTTGCCTGGGAAACAGTTTGTAAGCCTAGAAAGTTTGGTGGGCTTGGGCTTAGGAACTTAAAAGACATAGCTGAAGTTAGCAAATTTAAACTATTTTGGAATTTTTTGAATTGTAATTCTCTTTGGGCTAGATGGATGAGAGCCAAATATTTAAAAAACAAAAATTTCTGATTGGCAAAAAAAGAGAATCACCATTCATACATTTGGAAAAACATTTTAGATTGCAGAAATATGGGCAGGAATCTCATTCATAGAAAGTTTAAAGATGGAACTCAAACCAGTTTATGATTTGATCCATGGTTAAATGGAAATTCATTAATAAACCTTCTTGGATGGGATAACTTGCACATATTGGGAGGGGTTAATGACAGAGTTAATAGCATTATTATAAATAACTGTTGGAGCCTTCACAATAATCCTGCAGCTTTGATCTTCAAAAATGCTATTTTAGATTATCGCATTGATCAAAATAGATACAAAGATCATTGGTGTTGGAACCTTTGTTCTAAAGATAAGTTTTTTTCAAAAAGTTTTTGGAATTCTTACAGGGTGGTGATGTAGAAGTGGATTGGCATAAAGTTATTTGGAGTAAATCTAACTGCCCCAAAATGGCTCACTGTGCCTATTTTGCTATTTTAAATAAGCTTCCCACTAGGGATAAATGTTGCAATTGGAACAAAGGGTCTGAAAAAAAATGTTTACTTTGCAAAAATGAGGATAAAAGCTCGACACATTTATTTTTTGATTGTAAATACTCCCAGTACATTTGGTTTAATGCGAAAAGCACTTTGGGTTTCAATCAAAATTATGCTACTTTAAACATTAGAGATAGTGTTGATTACATTTTAAAGTTTTTTAAGCCCAAGACCATTAAATTCAAAAAAGCCTGTGTCTTACTGACTACTACCATATATTTTATATGGAGGGAGAGAAATCAAAGGTTACACACAGGCAAAGAGATTAGCTGTACTCAGCTTTGGCATACTATTTTATATGATAGTAACATCGTTTTGCAAAAAGCTAACAGACATTTGCAGGACAAAGTGCATAGCCATGGTCATTATAATAACAACAATGACTATGATAAAATAGTGGAAGATTTCTTACTTAATGGCAAGCAGAACACCAGCAGTATGTTCTCTAAATCCCCTCCTGGTGATACTAATCCCCAATCTGCTACCAGTGGTCCTAGAAACAAAGGGAGTTATCATGCTAATGCTAACTACAACTTTATTAGGACTAATAGTAAGAATTTTAATACTTCTCACTTGCCTGATGCAGATTTTAGAGACCAGATCACTCGCAGAGAAGAATTAGAGGTCAGATACAGTGATTTCGAAAGACCTGACTTCCTTTCTAAAGCATCCATCAACACCGATATCAATTCTTATAACTGTGAGGGAAGTAAACATAAATCAACATCTTTTGTGCATGATTTTAGTGCTAAACCGAATAGTAAATGCATACTTTTACCTGATACAGGGGGAGGTATCTTCAGTAGTGATCCAGATCCTCACAATCACTTGGAAACAAAGAAGACAGAAGGAAAAATTAGACTTTTACAGAAAATTTGTGATAATCACTACAAAAGCTTACTTAATCACCAGATCTATCATCTTTCCAACTGGTTAGAAGGTGAAAGTAGCAGTGGAGGACCCTCAGACGTTATCAGGGATCCTATAAGGAGGAAGAGAGACTTTGACAGCTCAAAAAGCTCAGATCCGATAGGTGTTATCCCTCAAAGTACCAGCGATAGAAATTGGTGTACGAGAGACAAAGGAGACGTTAACAAGCTTGGAACTAAAGACAAGAGAAGCGAAGTCATTGAGAATTTTGTCTGGAATCCGCTGTGAAGATGAGGGAGCTGATTTCTCAAGCAGTCCGCCATTTCCAGTGTTTATTGTGACGACCGCCCATAACCCTCGCACTAAACAAGAGGAATAATGCGCTGAAAGGCGTGCCAGGCTGCTATGGACGATCATCATAGTAAGTGAACACATCGAAACCTGTCGTAGAACTCACAGCGCAAGGATAAAATATAATAGAACATATACAACAGGTGATAGTAATGAGGTATCATATAGAAAACTTTTGAAACTCTTTCAACATCCAGATAGATTATCCAACTGATATTCAAGTTTGTACATAAGGCCTCACTACAACTCTCAAGCAACTCAAACAGCGGAAACAGAAATAATAGATAGAATAAAACTGGTACGCTAGCCTCTTGCTCGTCATCGCTCAGCTTCCTCGTATCACTAAGCTCCATTACCTGTAACCTGCTACTTAGTCTGCCCATCCACAACCGGATGAACAGCCCAAGGTAATAAGAGGAGACATAAAACCTTGAGTCAGACAATAGTCTTAGTGAGCGATAAAACAGCTAACAAACTTCAACAAGAAAGTATATGAGAATGGGTAAATGAAAAACTTATCTACCCACAATCCCAGAGAAGAACTCATCCTTATCTTCCCCACATCGAACAGTGATAGCCTTTACGACAAGCATTTCAACCATTCATCCATAGAAATCAGAACACCCATTCAATCATAGAAAACACACATGACATCCAGATAAGTCTCACACAGACAACCCTAATCGAGTTTAACATTCCTCAAGTACTCTCGCCAGAGGCCTAGACCAATATCACTTAAGCACTCAAAGAATGTAACAACCCGTATTTCGATAACATGATTAAAGAAGAGAATCAAGGCAGAATTTAATTCTAAATTCTGAATCAGGTGAAACGGGCAATGCCTTTGCGTTCGTCCCGGAAAAATACGCGAAATAGAGTCCGAGTTTTCGAAAATCGGAGTCCGTATGACCAAGATATGGCCTCGCGAAATTTCACGAAAAATTCCCAAATTAAAGTATACTCAATTAAGTGAAATGGGTTGCTCAGAGAAATATATATATATTGATATATATATATATATATATATATATAACTGAAAATTAAATAAATAAATATGCAAAAATGTTCAAAACAGCGAATTGGGAGAGGGGAATAACCGAATCGGCCGATTTTTGAGGTCGACCCGAGCTCGCTGGGTCGACTAGGGGTTAATCCAGGGTGTTTGGCTGTCAACCCGTGGGCCGATTCGCTCAAATGCAGATTTTGCATTTGGATGGTTCTCATGGTTCATCTTTAATCTAAAGGCCCTAGATGGTTCCTACACTTGACTTCTTCCCCAAGACATGCTTTGATGGCTTGGATTGAATCTAGGTTTAATCCTATGGCCTAAAACACTTGCCTAATCTATAAATAAGACCCTAACCTATCCTAAATCCTCATTATTCATTCATGCAACTAAACTATGGCAAAATTTCTACTCTCATGGCCTCCGCTCAACTATCCTAGCCTCCACTTCATTTCTATGAAAGGTTTCATGATCATGAGAGTGTTAGAGAGTCCCTATGTTAGTATGAGAGCCTCTCAAGTTGATTTCAAGGCAAAAGCTTTGATCTTTGTTCATAAAGATGGTGTTTTTGTTGATTTGGGGCATCCATCTTTGGGTTTTTGGGTGATGGCATGCATAGGCTTCCTCACAAGCTTTAGTTTAATCGATTTAGGCCTTCAAAGCAATGTAAGCCTTTTTCCTACTCTTAGATATTAACAATGAAGTTAAATGTTCATGTTGCAAGTTTGGGTTTGATCATTGAGAATGATACATGCTATCATGTCATGCAAGTTTATGAAGTCATTATCTTGATCTTATGAGCTAAAAGCTACAACCTTTATGTTGAAATGTTGCATTATGCAACATGAGAACCTTCATACCCTTTTTTTGTCAACTTGCATATGAAGTCATAACCCTTATATGATGATATATGCGAGTTTCTAGTCATCATTCCATGTCTTTTGTCACCATGATTCGCTTATGTGCCAAGTTTGGGTTTATGCATGTTTTTGAGGCTTAAGAATGTAACATGCAAGCTAATGAACACATTTGTGCCTCATTTGCCACCATGATTAACTTGTGGCTTAGTATCCATTTTTGTCATGCCTTTGCCAAGTCTCTTCTTTTAATCCATTACGTTGTTGCGAACGTATATGCGAGTTTAAAAAGCGTTGGGGTCACATTATGGGAAAACATAATGATATGAACATGATTTGGGTAAATGGGTATAAACATGACAACGTGTAACGTTAAATATGACATGTGTTTATACTTGAAAACATGACTTGAAATATAACATGGAAGTGACATGTAAGTATGCATAAAAACATAAGCTTGGGAATTTACCTATTAAGTTAGGTCTACCCATTGGGAATTTACCTATTAAGTTAGGTCTACCCAATTGCTTGAAAACTTGAATATGAACATGACACTAGACTAAACATGAAAGTGGCCAACTCGAGGTTGGGTTGAGTTTGCAACATAAAGCTACCCGGAACCGACCGGCCTAACTAATAGTTGCAAACAATAGGACCCAATGTGAGAAGTTGGTCATGTTGTGCTTGAACCCGAGGTTAGACCAAGTTGTGGTGTAAAGCTACCCGGAACCGACCGGCTTAACTAGTAACCACAACAAAGTCTAATGTGAGAGGTTGGGGTGCATTAAGAAATTAATGCCACATGATAGGGTTAAGTTAATTTGATTAATGACTCTTAACCAAATATGACATGGACAAATGGGTTAAGTAATTGGATTAGGCTAATGATACTTAACAAAACATGACAAGGTTGGGTAGGTTAAGTAACTTGATTTGCCTAATGACACTTAACCATTTTTATACGACTAGTGGACGGGGATTAAGTTAACCAACACTTAATTAATCCAACACGATAATTTGGTAAGGTTAAGTAAGTTTTCTTAATGACACTTAACCAAAAGATACTGTTAATGGATGGGGTCAAGATTAGACTCAACTAGTCTAAACATGATAATCAGATGGGGTTAAGTTAGCCTAGACTTAATTAATCCCACTTGGTAGTTTAATGGGGTTAAGTTAAATACTTAACTAATCTAACACGATGATTTGAAGTGGTTAAGTGACCTATACTTAACCAATCTCACCCGTTAATTTGAAGAGGTTAAGTGACCTAAACTTAACCAATCTAACTCGTTAATTTGATGTGGTTAAGTGATCTATGCTTAACCAATCTAACTCGTGAATTTATTGAGGTTAAGTTAACCCATACTTAACAAATATAACGTGAAAACATGATAAGGCTAAGTCATGAATCGCTTGAATACACTTGACCGGTTTGACTAAGTAATTTCATAGGGTCAAGTTAATATATACTTAACCAACTTGAGCATGGTTTGTAGGGTTAAGTCTTGGACTTGGATACTTAGCCAATTTTGACATGATTTGTAGATGGGTTAAGCCTTGAACTTGGATACTTAGCCAATTTTGACATGATTTGTAGACGGGATTAAGTCATGAACTTAAGTGACACTTAATCTATTATGTAAACCCTAATTCGGAGAATTAGGTGGGTAACCGTAATTAACAAGGATAACGGGAATAAGGCTAAGTCGTAAACCTTGGTTGAAGGATAACTAAGTAATGATTCTTAGTCAAGGAAATTTAGACCAGTTCATAGATAGAGGAGTAACCTGATACGGTAGGTCATCATTTAAGTATACGAGTAGGAGCAAGTATCTGATTTAGATAAAGGCTCCAGCGAACTGGGTAACGAAGCAGCGGCTTCGGGGAACGTGAGGATATTCTTGGGATCCCTCTGTGGGCTGCCAGGTAATTATACTAGGCTCATGAGAGGTTAAGGTCTGCGTTAGAAGAACCAAGAGTATGCCTTGGTTGCTATACAAGCGACCTAAAAACGGGGATGGATAGGGTATAGTCGACGAAACACGGTCGTACCCTAGATAGCATTTTTTGTCAGGCTACCTTCCATCTTTGGTCAAGCGTGTACGTACGGAAAGGCAGAGAACACCCAATAGACCATAATTGCTATCTAATTATGGGTGCGGTAAGGCTCGGATTGGGGGTTGGCCAGTAGTGTGTTCTCGTACAGGATTTATCCTGTCTTGTCTTTCGCTAGTTGAGGGAGGGGTCGCGTGGGATCATAGCCACGTATAGAAAAAACAGACCTTAGCATCTGCATCGGCAGATAAATCGTAAGCTCCCGACCGAGTCCTGTATTTCCTGGTCTGCCCTGTGACAGGACTCGGATGGCACGATGTGATACATGTGCATACAGTCATGGAAAAACGATTCACGATGAATGCGTGGGAAAAAGGGCGCGGTTGGCGGTTAGCGTAATCCCTAGTGGCCCTAGGTGGTTGAACCCAAACCGAGATACGAAAACGTGCAATAGGTAAGCGTAATCCCTAGTAGCCCTAGGTAGCATAAGTCCTAGTTGTACAGACGCTAATTCATGTTGGAAGACCCTAGCTAGGATTAGGGTAACAGTCCAAACCGATCTTAAGGACCATGGAACTATGTAAAGTAATATAGAATCTCATGGGAAAGCCCGTATGGCCTACGGCAAGGGACTGGACATTTACATGGAATAAAACATACGAGTTGAGTAACCTATATATGCGATATATTAGGTTGACATGGGCCACTACACGACTTTTGAGTAAGGGTCATTCACGGATAACACGTGATACAGTTGGGATACTAGTACGGTAGGTGCATAGCAGATGTACAGGATAGATACCATGGGACGTTATACGTGATATATATCTTGGGATATTATACTTGATAGAAACCTGACGATGTGATACCTTGTTTTATCTTGACATCGTAATTTATCATGACACCTTAGTTCACCTGAGTTCAGTAGTTCATCCTGTTATTTTGATTATCTATCTTGTTATCATGCTTATGTTCATCTCAGCTTCTCATGTCAGTTAACTTTACTAGTTTTTATACTAATAGTAGATAGGGCTTACTCAGTCTTTTTGACTGACCCGTTTTGTTTCGCCTCTTTTCTTCCGTTTCCCCCCCCCCCAGGTTACAGGGAGGAGATACTGCTGTTTAGTTTGGACTTCTTCTGCTTGAAGGTCATCATGGATGGCTTGGACTTTTCTTGGCTATGGCTACTTTACTGTCTTTATTTGGGGAATAATTTATGAAAAAGTCTTTATGCTTCTTTACTATTGCAAGACAGGTTTTGATGTACTCTGATGTAAAAGGCTTTAGACCTTAATTATAAATGTTTATGAAAGTTCGATTTTACTTCCGCTATTTTATATGTTCTGTCTTGTGATATTTCTGTGCATGTTTACCAATAATGCCCCTCTAAAGCTAGTGCATTCCTTTGTGAGTGACCCTAGCGGAGGCGTGGTGTTACAAAGAACGTCTCCCTCGACTTTGGATAATCTATGTGAGATAGTACAAACATAACAACAAATCATCCATGACTGCCTCTGGCTATCACTGCCAATCCTGCTTCGAAACCATCATTATCGTATGACGGCCAACCTTGCCATATGTCAAGGGCTAATGATAACCCCAGTTCTAGCACGAACTCCATATGCCCAACCTTTGCAATGTCCAACCTTGACACTAGGCCTTTCCCCAACCAGAAAGACCCAGGGTACTCGACCAACAACCGGTCTTTTGGGCCTTTCAACGATACCCAACGTACCCCTGCTTTGAGCCTGCTAGAACTTACGACAACGATGACTTCTCGGCCTTCGCATCTCTAATCGTCCAACCTTGACGATGTTTCATAGCTCAAGCAACCTTCTCGAGCAGCCATTATCCACCAACTCACGACCTTTGAGTTGTCTCCGCATTCGTTGTTCCACCTTGATCAACGAACACATTCATCACTTCGAGTCTTCCTACTTGAATCACCTCGAAGTCACGCCATCACCGAACCAAAACACATCACTGCGCTGCGGCTAGGGTTCGGGGGGTTGCCCCCAAAAAATATTTTTTTTGACCTTTTTGGTTCGTACCCGAGTCGTACCCGAAAACGTACTTTTTCAGAAAATGACCCTGCCAAAACCGACCAGAACCTTGCTCCAGAATGACCAGCCAAAAACCGACCAGCCTTGCTCCAGAACGACCCGCCGAAAACCGACCAGCCTTGCTCCAGAACGACCCGCCTCTATGCAGCTTTGGATCGACTCGACCTCCTTGGGACCGACCAGCTTTGGATCGACCCCGTCAAGACCGACCGGATTTTGCTCCACCTGACCGACCAGCTCCTTCAGAGCGACCAGGATTTGCTTCTAGTAAAACCAACCAGAATGCCACCATCTGAAACCGACCAGAATGTCACCGTCTGAAACAGACCAGAAACACTTCTGCTCCTTCTGGACCGACCAGAAACACTTCTGCTCCTTCTGGACTGACCAGCTTAAACCGACCAACTCCCTGACTTGCTTCCCAAGCCATACTATGACCGACCACCTCATTCCAGACCGACCCGACCAACTCCAGGACGACCAGAAACCTGCACATCTCCAATTTGACTCCGATTTCGACCAAAACTTCGCCAAACGACGAATCCGACGAAACCAGCTTATCCGATTCATCCAAACGCAATCACAAACATGTTATGCAACCAACAATATCCTCAATCTAACAATTTCCATTAAAACACATAAATTTCCCAAAACATGATAAGTGAATCACATGAACATAAAAACGGATCTAACTTGCATAATCTTGAGAAAATCATAAAATTAACCATTTAAATTATCTAGATCAGATCCTAAGGTGATTCATATATAAAATGGACTTAGCATGGTGTGGATCTAAGGAAAATAACATGGAAACGATGAAATTAACATCCTAAAACCCAAATACTTGCATGAATCTGAATGAGAGATGTAAATCACTCACCAATTATCCAAATCTAAGCAAAAGCAATGAAAACGCAATCCGGACAGCGAACACTTAGAATCAAACTCTTTAATCCGATGAATTCGCCCTTGAGACGATGTAGAGCTAGCCTCTTATGGTGTAGATCTTCGATTTCCCTCCTTGGATTTTGGAATTTTAATGGTGGAAAGATGTTAGAGGAAGAAGGAGATCAAAGCCTCCCCATAAGAGAATGGAAAATGCCAACCTTTCTCCATACCCCTTACCCCCTATTTATAGTCTCCACCCACCCTCTAATGGGCCTTCTCCAAATCAGCCCATTAGCCTTCCAAAACCTGAACAGCCAACTGAAAAACCTTAAAACAGCGATTTCTCCCAAACCGCCGAACCGAATCCTTAATGTAACCACTCTACGGAAAGGGAATCATCAATTCCTTTCCAATGGCACAGGTCTCACCCTCTGATTCGACCTGAGTCAAAAGCTATGCCCTGTACAAGACTGACAGGGGCAAAATGGTCACAAACAAAATCGGTAAAATTTATGGACATGTCTCACATCCCCATAAGCAACATACTAAAAGATGAGAATGATCCAACCCTCAGGGAATAAAATAAAATTATTTTATGATCTTCCGATATATAAAATGCGGGCTGTTACATTTATTCACTAGGGTTTGCCATGTGTTGATGTTGTATTAGTTGTTCGGGCTTGTTCTGATTCCTGGGCTTTGGGCCTTTTTTAATCTTTTCAAAAAAAAAAATTAAATGATTGATTGATTGTATTGATTGATTGATTGGAATGATTAATTAATTGACTAATTAGTTGATTGATTAATTTATTTATTGGTTAATTAATCGATTTGATCATAGAAGGAAGAAATGAATGGTTATATTTTGGAGATATCTTGAAGGGGCAACTTGGATATTTGCATAGGCTTTCTATTCTCCCATATATATGCAGCCTTCTTGGTTAGATTGTGACAATTAATAAAGAACAAGAAAGCATGTTAGAATATCTGATGAGGTTGTGTGCCTCCATGGGCTTGCGCCCTGGGGAGGAAGATATAGGAATTTGGGCTGAGCGTAGTTGTTCCTATTTACTGCTGAAAGACGCAATTGGTGCCTCTAGATTGTCCAAGAGTTTGTCGTCGTTCTTTATCGCATTTCTGCTTCAACAATATTGGTAGTCTTCTAGATATTCTTTGCTTATCTCAATAAGGTTATTGATTTATTGTATTTTGTTTATTTTTGGATGTAATCCATTGAGTATAAACAAAATTTGTTCTTTGTGAATCAATAAAGAGGGTGGTTGAATGGAATATTAGTGTACTTTTATTATTTCCGATTTGTTATGTTGTTATTTTCAATTAAATTCATCTTCAAATGACGTTTTGTCAAACTTCCACTGCGCACAAAATCCCAACAGTTTGTTACCAGAGCAATTTTTGCATAACAGTTTGGTATCAGAGCTCAGTTTATCGTATAGCTTGGAGTGATTTTGGAATTGAAGATTGTAAGCCATCTCTTGACCCGCTGCCAACTTGCTATCTTAACCCCCCAACCCCAACAAAGCTGTTGCCACCTCCTCGATTCTCTTAAAATCATGCGATGCCACATCGTGGCATCGTCAATCTAGCCACCATAATTTTAGTCTCCTCCTAAGTTTGGCAATTCATTGTACATTGGTGGCAACTTTGTCCACGGAAAAGATACGTTTGAATTTTTCTTCATGTTTGTCCTATCCCTATTAAGCAATTGCTGGAAGCGTTGTTGGGTTGTAAGAGCATCTCCAACAGTGTTACGGGCCGTAACGTTACGGCCCGTAACATTACGGGAGATATCTTTGATATCTCCCAACAGGCACGAGCTGATTTTATCAGCTCGCAGCCTGCGAGCTGATTTTATCAGCTCGCGAGCTGATAAAATCAGCTCGCGCCTGTTCCCGAGCCTATATATGGCTCGGGAGGGGGGGGTGGTTTGGTTATATTCATTTAATTTTAATTTCTTTTTTAATCGTTCCAACGTCGGGATGCCGCCACGCGTGACGAAGAGCGGGAGACGCACAGTTAGAGTTATGCCAGACGACATGTCTGGTCCAGTACACCTTCCTCCACCAGAGGGGACGACGATTGAGGACTTACGTATCCTCCACGAGATGCCACAGGGATTCACCCATCGATCAGTTACCGCGCTGGACACCATTCAGGTATTAGTTTTACTTTATAGTTTTACGTTATAGTTTAGTGCATGTACATTCTATGGTCTAGTAGTTTGAACGTCAATAGTCATTTAAATAGTATACATTATTGCACGTACTAGTTAAATATTGATTTAGCTGTTAAATAGTCTTTTAACTGTTAAAACTTTATCATGTAGTAGTTTGTTATACGTTAGTAGTACGAACTTTAATACTCATTTAACTGTTAAATAGTCATTTAGTGCATGCACGTTATCGTTTAGTGCATAGGCGTGCTTGGTTTTATAGTCGTTTAACTGGTATTATTTTAATAGACTCGGTATGTAAACGTTCGCGGGAGTTGGGCGAAGTTTGTAGCATCAGCCTTAGACATATTACCTCTGGATATTCGAGAGAGACTATTTGGTAGTCCATTTGGACGTTTTTTACGTATATACCTCCCCAGTCCTTCGATCGACCTTTGGTCGAAGCCTTATCAGAGAGATGGTGGCCTACGACACACACCTTTCACTTCCCGGATTTTGAGCTAGGTATCACCCCAGCCGATTTTTACATGCTTTCGGGGATTGAGATAGGCCTTCCAGATAGAGTCATACCTCCATTTGATTCCCAGTTTGAGTCACCCGAGTCGTACATACAGTATTTGCCAGGTTTGGATGCGGCTCGTGTAGCTAATGGTGCCGTTCCCTGCAAATATTTACTTGATTATATTACAGCGCATGTAGATGCGGTAGATTTCCACGACATACTGTACATGGCTACCATTTTATACCTCCTTGGTTCGACGTTCTTTACGAACCAACAGAGTTCGATTAGGCTTGGCTACCTTGCAGCACTAGTCGATTTAGATCAGCTGCATATGTTTGATTGGGGCTCTGCCATACTGGGTTATCTATACACCGCTCTTGACTCCTATGCTTTTAGAGAGGTTCAGCAGATGTATGGTTTTTGGTACATGTTGCCGTGCTGGTTCTACGAGTACACGGCCAACATGCACCCACACATACAGCCCACCGCCAGTCATGCCGCTGAGGCCTTTTTCCCACGGATGCGTAGATGGGAGAGTTTGCACGTAGTTCAGCGTTCTCCTTCTGGTGTGAGACACGACTTGATGGAGGCTCGTACCCAGTTGGATATGAGGGAGAGGGGGAACATATTACGAGCACCTTGGGCTTCTTATTGGATGTTACTTGCAGCCGGTGGCCCAGTACCTGATGCCCATCCATTAGTCATTGCATGCAGCTTATCTACTCGACGTGTCCTCTTCTTCCCACCGGCCCACCTTCCTGTTTGGTACTTGGGAGACCGATGCTATTACCAGAGTACCGGTGAGTTGCGCGTACCCGTAGATCCACCTTTGCCACTTGATATGTTCGGGCCGCAGCGTGTTATAGGGAGACAGTATGTGGCTGGATTGAGACAGGCAGGATGGGTAGATACGACCGACTTTCACTTACCCGACGCAGAGTTTGGTCCTTACTGGGTTCGGGTAGCTCCTAGACGGTACTTGCTGCCGGATTATGTGCGGGGTGTGAACTCCGATCACATTGGACCCCGATTGGTCAGTGGTAGAGTTCACCCTCCGCCGTTTACTTTCGACCCGACCCCTTCACAGATATCCGACCCTCCGCAGGATTTTGCTCTCGCCGATAGATTCCAGACATATGATCTTAGCGGGACACAGATATCCCTGCCTATTGTTTACCCACCTGCATACATGGTGTATGGTGTCCCTACTGCTGGATTATATCCGTCACATGAGGTAACATTTGTACTTGTGAATTTACGTTGTATGTTATATGCTGTAGAAACTGATTTTATATGTTCTATATATGCAGTATGCACCCAGGTTGGACCAGCATAGGATACATATCGCGGCTATTCAGGAGATGGCGTTGCAGTATACTCAGTCCATGTATCAGGAGCACCAGGCGATTGTGCAGGGATTGCAGGAGCAGATATATGACTTACAGGCCAGATTAGCTGCAGCAGAGGGTGGGGGGACAGCAACATCAGGTACCATTGTAGGGTCGTGTACTGGTGGTTTAGGAGGAGGTGGTTCTGGAGCAGGTGGTTCTGGAGCAGGTGGAGGAGGAGGAGGTGGTTCTGGTTCTGGAGGAGGAGGAAGTGGTGGAGGAGGAGGAGGTGGAGCAGGTGGTTCTGGTTCTGGAGGAGGAGGTGGAGCAGGTGGAGGTAGTGATGACGATTTTACGTATTATGACCCGCCTGATAGCGGAGACGACATGTCTTTGGATGGTGGTGATGATGATGCCGCAGATTTATCATGATTTATATTTCTGTATGTCGCGGTGTATATATGTATGGCTCGATGTATATATGTATATATGTATGTCTCGATGTTTTGGACTGTATGCGATATGTTTTGGACTGTATGTTTTGGTACTTTGCCAAGCGCCAAACCTGGTACTTAAATGTTTACATGTTTAAATAACGACGGTAGTGGACGACCCATAGTTTTTAACTCCTTTTTTAACTCCTTTTTAACTCCTTCGGGTGCGTAAATGTTTAAATCCTTCAATAAACATACACTTAAACCAATAAAGAGACACACAAACCAATAAACATACACTTAAACCAATAAAGAGACACACAAACCAATAAAGAGACACTCAGACCAATAAAGAGACACACAAACCAATAAAGAGACACTCAGACCAATAAAGAGACACACAAACCAATAAAGAGACACTCAGACCAATAAAGAGACACACAAACCAATAAAGAGACACTCAGACCAATAAAGAGACACACAAACCAATAAACATACACTCAAACCAATAAAGAGACACACAAACCAATAAAGAGACACTCAGTCCAATAAAGGAATCTAATAAAGAGACACTCAAATCAAACCTTATATATAACAGCAACATTGTCATACATATCTCAAATCAAAACTTACTAACAAATATAAATGGATTCCAGTTTTACAAAATGCTTGCTGGCTTTTGCTAGCGATTCAGAGGAAGATGAAATCCTTCAAGAGGAAGCAGAAGAAATACAAGAAATACGGGACCTATACCGTGAAGCGTACGGTTCATCGTCCACAACTAGAGGGGGATCGGTTCCTGGAAGGAGGTTTATACACCGAAATCATGCTAAATACCACAAGTCTTTGATGCAAGATTACTTCGATGATGATTGCACTTACGGGCCTGATATGTTTCGTCGAAGATTCAGGATGCGGAGAAACCTATTTCTTCGGATATTGGCTGGTATTCAAGGTAACAATGTTTACTTTAAGTACAAACATAATGCATCGAAGACACAGGGATTGTCCGATGAACAAAAAATGACGGCAGCTATGAGAATGTTAGCTTATGCCACTCCAACCGATGCTTTGGACGATGCATACCGCATAGCAGAGAGCACGGCACTAGAAACACTTGAAACTTTCTGTCAAGCAATTGTGGACGTCTACGGAGAAGAATACTTACGGTCTCCAAACGAAGCAGATGTAGTGCGAATCAGAGAGATGCACGAAAGCAGGGGTTGGCCGGGAATGTTAGGAAGTCTGGACTGTATGCACTGGGAATGGAAGAACTGTTCTAAGGGATTACAAGGTGCGTACAACGGCAAGGAAAGACGACCAACCATCATTTTGTAAGCTGTGGCATCGTACGATCTGTGGATATGGCACGCTTTCTTCGGAATGCCCGGGTCTAATAACGACTTAAATGTTGTGGAAAGATCTCATTTGTTCAATGATCTTGCTAAAGGCCAGGTACCTCCTTTAACATTTACCCTAGGCCAAAATACTTACAACCATGGCTATTACCTAGGTGACGGCATTTACCCGAAATGGAGCACCATTGTTAAAACATGTCCAAATCCATTAACTCCTAAACAAGTCATGTTTGCGGCGATGCAAGAGGGACAAAGGAAAGATGTGGAACGTGCTTTCGGTGTTTTACAATCTAGATTTGCAATGATAAGTAATCCATGTCGGCTATGGCGTAGGAGTAAGATGTCTACAATCATGTTTGCTTGCATCGTTCTTCACAACATGATTATAGAAGATGAAAGAGATATGGATGAAGATCAACGTCACTGCGATTACGAGGGTGCTTCGCTACCACCTCCAGTATTCCGACAAAACCAACCACTAACAGAGGAGGACTTCAACGTTCATTTGAGCCGTCAAGTTATCTACAGAGATGCAGAACTCCATAACCGGCTACAGAAGGATCTTATGACTCATTTATGGAACCACCACGGCGATACCTAGTTATGAAGAACCATTACCTGAATGTGTTTTATTTTATGTTTGTCTGAACTTATCGATTATGTATGCAGTAAAGATGTTCCTAAGTTATTAATCATCTATTGTACGAACTCCTTTTCTACTATTACTTCTCTTGTACGAACTCCTAAGTTATTAATCATCGATTATGTTTCATTTCCTAAGATGTTCCTAAGTTATTAATCATCGATTGTGTTTCATTTTCTATTATACAAACTCCTTTTCTTGTATTCGTACGAGTTATTAATCATCTATTATTATGTTCCTAAGTTTATTTTACAAATTACATATCGGTTATGTTTTTGTATACGACAAACTAGGGTAAAACGTAAAAAAAAAAAAAAATTGGTTTTGCTCTTAGTAATCAAATATTATTATTATGTTTCGAAGTTTATTTTACAAAAAAATTAATGCATTTGGTATTGTATATGGTAAAAATAGTTGGGAAAAAAAAAAGGCCACGAGCTGATTTTATCAGCTCCTGAAGTCGCGAGTTGATAAAATCAGCTCGCGACATCACGAGCTGATAAAATCAGCTCGCGCGCCCTATTACGAACTCTGAATCCAGCCCGTAACATTTGCCTTCATATTACACCGTGTAACAACTGTTGGGTGCAAAAATAAGGGATATTACACCCCTTAACATGAATATCCTCCACTGTTGGAGATGCTCTAACCATGTGATCTTAGTTCTCATGTTCAGTGGAGATGTTCCTGGAACTACTGAATAGAAAGCTGGACTAATGGAAGCTTTGACAAACGGATTTCTAGATTCCAATTTATCTGAAAGAACATTAGGTAGTGTTTGGTTTACCATTTTAAGTTTTGGGTTTTCGTCCATGCAAAAATGTACACAACGCATGTAAATCATGGAAAACAACAATTTTAGAAAACAAAGTTAACACACAAAATAAAAAACAACTTTTATCCATTTTTCATGTTTTGAGAAATGAGAGAAATATGGAGACCAAATCCTCATTTCATGATTGCTACATCCCCTCCGCGGTCCCCTCCATCTTGCTTTCATTTTACCATTCCTCCTTCTACACCTTTAAAGTTTTGTAATTGATTTTAAAAACTAAAAACTCAAAACTCATTTTTAACCAAACACACCCTTAGCTTCTTAAAAGGAAACTTGGTGGCGTTTTCATCAAGCACCCAATTTTGACTGCAAAGCTGGGTGATTGTACCATCACCTACGAATTCAATAAAAATTTATTTGATTAAAATAAACAGCTCCATTGTAGTCTAGTTGGTCAGGATATTGGGCTCTCACCAGAAAGACCCGCACTACCAAATTTTTAACTATTAGGGGCACTGACGTAGGGGCAAAATAAGTGAAGTGCCTCCAAAAATTTGTAATTCGAGGCAGATATAAAATTAGCCATTAATACCAGTAATCAAGGCCCATTTATCTGTCCCTACTTTACCCATCTTTACACGTCATTTCTACTTATCTGCACAATTATCACGATCTGTGTAGTTTTCCCTTTTCATTCTTAATCACCAAACCCTAACTCATAAAATCAAACACCTAAAATCGGTTCATGGAGATTTCAATAAATGGATTAGATTGACGCTGCTTTTATTCTTATGTTTGCAGCAATTAACGATGGTCGTTGAATGCTTATCGTTGGAAAGATGCCGCTGTTGTGGATCCAGATCTCAAACGCTAAAGTAAGTAAAAGAAGTTCGAAATCAAGGTCTATTACTTTTCCTGTCCCCATATTTCGATTTTACTTTAGTGTTTTAGTTAGTTTAGATTGAGTTTTGCTGTACTGGATTTTTTTTTCCAATTTGTTTTGCTGCAGTATTGTTAAAGAGAATAATAGATATATAATCCATGTTATTTTCTAATTCACGTTTATTCAATGGTAAATTTTATCTAAATCCACGATATTGGTTAGTTAATCCACGATTTGATTTTAATAAGTTAACCCATGCTGGATTAACTAATAAATATGTTATTATAAATATTAGAGCATACCTTTCCAGCAATATCCATGTGAGGCCTGCGGAAATTTGATTCAAAATTTGAGCTCTGTTTCTACACAGATCCATTTCCATCATCCCAGGCAAACAAGGGTGCCCTTTCCTGAGCGGAGCTCGCATTCTTCAGCATCTCATAGCTTCATCAAGTCATATATTATTGTAATGTCAGCTCACTCTGTAAAGGTGCATTTTCCCCCACTACACAGTGAAACAGTATTGAGTACTATTATTATTTAATATATATTTTCTTCAGATACCATAGAAGCTGCGGTTACTGGATCATTGGAAGAACATTATAATTTGGGCATGAATGCACAATCTGTTGACGGTAAGAGTCAAAAACATAAGGAGGTTATTGTTTTTATGGTATCAGAGCCAGTAAGCCTGCATTATTATGCACGACTTTGTTGTACTATTTTTTTTTTCTGGATAATTATAAGTTATGAATAAATTGAATTTTACTGTAGGTGGAGTCAAAAGCAAAGGATCACATGAATGCTCCTTTGGTGATCTCTCCTGAACATATATAGGTTGAGAAGCTGGAATTAACTGAAGAAGGAGCTGTTCATGCTAGTCCTGTATCTGTTCTTGAACCAAACTTTTTGAATGATGCTACCAGTCCGAAAAACCAGAGACCAGACAATGGTAATTATTTTAAGGCTATCATGGCAACAATAAGTTTTTCATTATCATACCAACATCAAGTAACCAATAATCAATGTCGAGTTACATTGTTATATCAGCACCATCAGTTTGGTAAAATTAAATTATCATGATTCACGGTAGATGTTGCTATTGAAAAGAAGTCAAAACCAACAGTAATGATAAACTTATCACACACATTTTTTGAAATTATGTACTTTATATACAAGTTTAAGTGGTATATGACATACTACATGACAAATGCGTTAGATTCCGCAAAACAGGATTCAAACCCATCACATCTCGCACTATATCGGAGCGTCTTAACCACTTGGACATTAATATTAGTACCTATCCCTTATCACACATATTAATGTATCATTCATTTTTTTAACCATTTAGTTAACCCTCATTACAAATATTTTCAAAGGTTTACCAAATTTTAAGGAGATGCTTGTAATATTATCCGTGATGATTTTTTTGTATTAACTCTAGATTTTAAGATCAGCAAATTAATTATTTCACGTTGCTATGCATAATTAATTTGTGAATGATCAAATTTTCTGTAGTGACCGTTAAAATAATTCGAAATGCTTATGTAAACCTTAATTGCACTAGAAACGGTATCAATTTCTTTAATAATTGCAAAAATTTTAATTTAACAAAGTATGTCTCAAAGAAGCAAGGGAAAGCTACATGAATAGTACAACTATTTATTTGGCAAATAATACGAAAGATGTTTTTGTGTAAAAAACTTGTAAAAGAAATTCATTCAACTTAGCTAGCATGATTTTCAGTTAAACACTGGTGTATGACACACATGAACAGTGGTGTGTGCTTGATGCATATAATTAAAATATGCAGCATAATACGAAATTCTAAATGTGGACTTTTTGTAGCTTTGATGATGGTTGAAATGAAAAATCACTCAAATCCGATATTGGACTTTGATGATGGTGGATTAACTAATTAATTTTTGAATACTGAAGAGACTATATAAATAGGTAATAATTCAAAAAAATTTAAGGTGGACTAACAAATAGTTAAGGTGGATGTAAATAAAATTTACCTGATTCAATAACCACTTTGACTGTGTAGGTGTTGATTATTGCCAATTCACTTGAATAGATATCAATAATATATAATTTCATAACATCTTTTTATGCATGTTTTAATTCTAGTTTGCTCTTTATGCAGGAAAATTGTTTTCTTATAAACTTAGAAACACAAGACAACTTGCATAAACCGGTAATGCATAGTTGCGAATAACTTCGGAAGGGTGTTGGTGCTGATTTTCTATGGAGGGTACTGCAAAATTGGCAGACCCATTTTTTGAGGAACCAAGGTCGTGGTAAGTTAAGTTCCTCATATAAGATGAGTTATTATTCAGTAACACTAATTCACCCAAAAAACACATAAAAACACCTGAATAACACTAGGCAATTGAATACCACCCTCCTCCCCCAAAACCCAACCCAACTCTAAAAAAAACACCAAATCCACCGTTAATTTTAATTTTCCTTCATTGGCGTGCCTCTATTTTTGGGTGTCGCAGTATCTTCTATTATTACTGAAAGTATATGTCACATAGCATTGTATAATCTACATAATACGGTATTGGCGGGTGTAAGAGGTCGCCGAACCATATATGGTTGTTAGTGCATTAGATAAGAGAAGTTTATAGTAGATATGGAAAAATAAAAAATGTATCATGTCAACGAACATATTTAGCAGGAAAGAACAACCTAAACCACTTCAAAAGTGTAAATTTTGAGATGACATAGATATGATAACAAAGAGACATGACCTACTTAAAGGGCCAAAATGTTACAAAGGGGAAGGAAAGCCTATTTAATGCTCAAGATTTGCTTTACTATATCTTTTTCTGTCTATATGATATAGCATTATACTCTATTTAACCCTCCTAGATGTACATGAAATTCTATTATTATTAGACTCTTTAACCGACAACTTTGCTTTAAAACCTGCAAGGATGAACATAAAATAGATATATGCATATACTAAAAAGAAAATCTTATTTTATAATATTTTAAGTGTACAAGGTTTCTTATTGCACTTAGTATTTTAATTATGTTTGAGTATTGGGTACGATTACACTTCATCGATGTTAAGACATCTATAGAAAAATACTTGGATGATGTTGGTTTGTTTTTCTTGCCTATTTTCATGATCAATATTGCTAAAGTTAATATGGAAATAATCCATTTTGTGTAATTCCCGTTTGGGTCAAGATTACTAATGATGATTGTTGTGTGAAGAGTTATAATAGATGAGTAACGTGGAAAAAGCTGATGATCAAAAAAGCCAAATAAACAAAATTTCAAACCTACATTATTGTACGTCTATGAGTATGCTATACAAAAATGATAGTAATAGCCACGTCCGATGGATTGCAATGATACTTTTGAAAAAAAACATAAAAAGGCTGAATGACAAATTGAAAAAGTACCGATTGGCATGCAAAAGTTTGTCAAACTGTGCGGAACTTCGTTCAATATATCTAAGTTAGTCTTATTATCTAAATTTTAGTTAAATATTATTTATAGTTTATATCTTATGGCAATGAATAATAATTTCTCTATTTTTCTCTTTACAGTTGGGAATTAATGCAAATAAAAGAAGAATGGAGTTAAATAGGTGATGCACATTGCACACGTTTCGTTACTTGTATGTAAGGGGGGCAGGCGAGCAAAGTGATGCGAACCACTGCACTAGGTAAATGACCATCTACCTCCTATGTAAGAGATATGTGCTGCCCTGGAAGACTAGGCTGATAGAGACTTTTTAATGAAAATTTTATGGTGTTGTATAGTTGGATATTTGATATGTAATTCTGGTTTGGTTTAGTTTTTTGATGTTTAGATTATAATACGTTTATGTGAAGATTTTTTTAATGAAAACAGATGTGATTTATTTTTAATTATTTTACTTTTGCTTATCCGGATTGTTGCATGCTTAGATGAAATTACTGTTATATTCATGTTTTTCTTTTTAATACGCAAGTGGTCTATATTTCTGTGTTTTACCTGCTTATGTCTGAAACCCAAGCTGGAAAAAAAGTGGCTGACATATAAAAAATGTATATTGATGATTAATTTAAATGTATTGATTAATAGTATTAATTTAATATGACTAATACTGGTAGGGGCGCATTGGTTTGCCATCAATAAGTAGTTAAAAAGACAGTAAAAACTGCCCCTATTGTTGATTATTATGTCATTTGCTTAGGTGGCGTTGGGTATATCAGGGGCAATTGAATGGTTCCTTCTGCCCTCAAATATTATTAGCGACTTGACTATTAGAGGCTGCTGTTAATTTGCCTCCCATTCTTGTAGGGGCTGTTTACTTGAATTTTTTGACCCTATTTGAATTAACAAAGGCAATTTAAAATGCCTCTATTGTCTCTAAATTCAGTAGTGCCGGTTACAAGTCCCGGCAACGGAACTTCCTATTTTGCGGCTTCTGTACCCAAAAAGATACTTAATAATGAATAATGAAAGCACGATATGTTAATCAATACACACTGACATACAAACAAGCAACTCAAATTCAAACCATCCTGTTTATCTATGACATAAACAAGCAAAACACAAAATCATATATATTTTTTAATTATCCCTGTGTGACAGTCACCATGTTCGCTATGGTACAGAACCCTTCAGTGGCCAACGTGAATCAACAACAATACATACGAATATAGTCGTGAACATGCTAAAGAGCCACAGCCATTCTTAAAAATTACAATATCAGATACCCATAGCAGTCATTTTTTGCGAATCCCAGTACTCTCTAGATTGCTTCACCATCTCAGTCCTCTCCTCCCTTTGTCTCTCCTTCTAGTACTCCTTGCAGCTACGTAAGTTATAGTGGCAATAGTAAAAGTCCAAATATTTTATGTCTATTTCTTATAAATTAATAAGTAAGTTGACATTCTTGGATGTTTCGGGTACCTGTTTTTCAGAAGTAGATCGAGTTCCAGCATATGTATGGCATCATTGTACACACCGGCCTAAATGAAATGCAGGAAATATTTATCAAATCATATGTTGTTTTATAACTGTGTTTTGTTGGCATACAATCAAAATATAAAATTACGAGGTAAAATAGTTGCCTAAGTCAATTCAGTGTATACAGGATAATATACATATTACAATATAGGCAAATTCCATTCTTTTAAAACCATTGTGTATTTATTAATTCTAATTTATATAACGTTAGAAGATGTTACTTATAACATATTATTTTATACATTCTATACGCTATGAGCATTTGAATAGAATATTTTCACAGCCTAGATAAATATGAGTTTGTTCAGGCAAGGTACAATAGCTAGCTGTGAACAAGTTTGTGAGCAAAATTGTTCGTTGTTCTAATATGTGGAAGAACTGAAAAAAATGTAAGATAGAAGTAGTTATTAAGTTGATTCATACAGATCTGCAAACAGGGCACTTGGCTGCTTTAGTCGCTGTTCTAAGGCCTTCAAATAGTAATACAGATGCTGAAGAACAAGCACAGCTTTTACAAAAAAGGTGCCCACACCTTAATGCGTATGGGTTGAATACAGTATCCTGCATAAAAAAAGTTCACACTGATTAAACCTAATACTTTCTGATTAAAACACCAAGGGAACAAGGCCATGGTTCAATATATTGATCTGTGTTTCTTTGGAATAACATGCCATCTTGAGCGAAATCGTAGTAGATGTGGAAAGAAGTACTACTTATAAGCTATTCAAACTTCAAAGTTTTCAGCATATATGCTGCAGTTATTGGACACAAGGTCTTCATTTATATAATAAACTTGTTAAATTTTAAGATCTTCTTTAAGAACTACCTATGTGTTTAACATGGGGAAAAAAGATTCATACTTTTAACACTGCAAAATAGGTAATGAGCATTGTTTACATGTATCCACTTATCAGCCACAATGGACTTATGATTATATTAATGCAGTATATTAAACATATTTGAATGCTTAGGTTTTCCAACCGACAACAAAAAGTATGATGACTGACTTTTATAATAACCGAACATATCAGCATTTCAAAAAAAGGAATATAAAGTTATAACATTTTGTTACTGTAATCGAGTAAAAATGCATAGCAAATTTAAAAAAAATGGAAATATATAAATGAATGAGCGAAGAAGATATCTTACTAACCATACGGCACATGTAAGGCTGTACTCATATTTAATGGAGTCATAAAGAGTATTAGTTATCACAGGTTGATCGCCGCTCAAGTCACACGATAACCGTCTGAAGAATTCACCAGGCTCACCCATATCTGACCCGCTACAGTTTACATAAAATGCACCCAATTCTATTAACCATGGTGACTGTAAGAGTTCGATATGTTCTGCACGCAGTTTAATCTTAAAGTTTCTGCCAGTAACGGAACCATGTACCTGCAGCATAAAATATCTGGATTTGACAACTTGATTCGCACATGAGTCTTTAAGCAATATACAAGTTAAGATACTAAAAATCCTACTTATTTTTGGTTTGCCAGAAAAAGAGAGAGGCCATTTTAAGTTCAACATGGAACAAACATTCGAGTTGAACAATTAAGAGATGCAAGAAACCTTTCTCGATTTATAGCTAAGTTTGGGAACAAAATCTAAGTTCAATTTTTTCTACAAACTATGTATTTGACTGACTACAGAATATTCCTATTTTGCACTCAACTTCAATTCTTTATGGCTTGGATAATCTGTTAATGCAATCAACAATTTCTTTTCAACCCATAACCAACGATACTTGGATAAGCTAATGTTAGATCGAAATTTGGACCTAACACCCAAATTGTTGTAAACTGTAGAGAATTCTAAATGAGGAACAAGTAAAAAGAAAATAACACTCAGAATTTATAGTGGTTCGGCGTTAACGAGCCTACGTCCACTTTATATCTTATTGATTATGCTTTAAAAGCTAGTACAACAGTGATTTCTCTCAATATTTCAGTGGTTTGACAACAATGGCGGATTCAGTACTCGCTATTGCCAAAAAGCTCCCGAAAAATGCCAAGCTCTGGGCTATTTATAGCTGATTTTGCCAGGCGGATCGTGGACACGTGGCACGAATCCCGAGATTATCGGATCGCATCGCCACCATTGAAGAAAAAGTCAAACTAGCCGTTATGAACAGGTGTCGCCAGATCCGTGCGATTCGGATCGCTGAAGACCAGCTCGTGGTTGAACGGGTCAGAGGGTTCGGTCCGTACCAAGGGATCGGTTCGGATCGTTCTGGGCAACGGTATATAAGTTTGGATCGGATCGCCAGGAGGTGCCGTTCGCTGACGAGATGGGATCGATCCGTTCCTAGGCGAGTCGATAGAGTGCGATCCATCCCTGGGCGAGACGATGGCGTGCGATCCATTCCCCGGCGAGACGATGGAGTGCGATCCATTTCTCCAGCTTCTTGGGGGACTTGGCTTCCTGTTTTCCTTTTACGAATGATCCTGGATGGCTTGGTCAAAAAGCGAGCCAACATTTTGCCCCCTCGAAGTATGTTTTATTGATGATGAAACATGCTTCGAAGATTCAAATTTACCCTTTCCTGAAGGGATGTAAGTCAACAGTCGCATTGGTTCAAATCGACACTTGTATGAGTCGGATCGCCATAGGACGACACGGTCCGATTTGATCATTTGCTCGTCTCGTGCCGAGTTCCTAGGCTCTTGTGCGAAACGGGGCGTATCTTCCTTTGAGTCGTGTCGGGCTTTGAGTTTTGTGGGCCATCATTTCAAAGCGGTCCGTGGGCTTCTTTGCGATTCTATCTCTGGATCGTGGCCTGCATGGTGCTTCGTGGACCGAATAAGACAAAGGAGGGGAGACAAACGGTCACCTTCTTTGCCTATATAAGCCGACGCTCCCCTCTTCATTCTTCTTCTTTTTCCTCTCTGCTGAATCGTCTCTCGCGAGCCGTTGAAAAACGAATCCAGCCTTTTAAAACTTTCGAAAATCCAAGTTTTCTCTTAGTTTTTAGAAAGGTAACTTTATAGAAAGCACTCTCATATTACTTTCCTGAATTTCTACGGCCGATTCAAGGGAGAAACAATATGAATCCGCTACCCTCTGAATAAATCACCAAGTCTCCATGGCCATTGAGCGTGGAGCTCAGAACTTGAGGATGGGAAGGAGATGAGGAAGAAGAAGGATGCAGAAGGGGAAGGAAGACCGACTCGGATCGTGGCCAATGATTGAAGACGAAAGCAAGTGGCAAGACGAAAGATTGAGATGGCAACCAAGGGTCGTATCGCAGCAGTCGCAACGGTTCGTGAGGGAGCCTTCCCTTCGTCCGGCGATTCGATGAGGGGCGATCTCTTTGCTCTACGATCCGGAAAGGGGCGATCCCTCTGCCATGCGAGTCGAAGGGGGCGATCCCTCTGCCATGCGAGTCGAAGGGGGCGATCCCTCTGCTATGCGAATCGAAGGGGGCGATCCCTCTGCTATGCGATCCGTCTCACGGCTGGTGATACGAAGAAATTTCAGTCTTTAATCAACGCCTTGCCGTTACAAAACTCTGGATAGTTAGGATAGAGCCTTGATGTTGATCTTTCTGGACTAAATGACCTCATGATGTGACTGCATATGACGACTAACGACCTCTAATAACCTTGACTGCTTTCATGCTTTATTATTGTTTTTAATAACGCGCACACACAAGCACACACACCAGCACTTGCACACACGGGGGATGGGTAGTGTTGATCTCATCGTTCATATTTTCTCGTCCTAGCAGCAATGTCGAACGATCACTCTTCCTCAAGGTCCGTAGCCGAAACGGAATCCGAGACTCCTGAACAGTATAATCCCCAAATTCCTCCAACCAATCCAGGAGGTGAAGATTCTGGTTCCGAGTATGAAGCTACAAAGTCGGATCCGACTGAAAGTACTTCATCCAGTAACAACTCCGAGTCTGACGAGCGAGCTCCTGACGAAATTCCAGGCGCAGTCGGGATAGATAAATTCTCTGACTCTTTAGCGTCCAAGCTTGACGAGATAAAACTCAAAAGAATCTTCTTAAGACACGGCATTCCTTGGGGCGATGTCTTGACACCTGGAAGCGAAGATAGACCCCATCTAGCTCCGGAAGGGTACATGTCGATCAGCCGAACAATGTGTCTAGTAGGAGCTGTTCCTCCGTTGTCTCCAATTGTCATTGAAACTCTGAGACGATTAGGCATTGCCCCGATGCAGCTTCATCCAAACGCCTACGCATCTCTATACTCTTTATATGTTGCTTATGCGGAGATCTTGCATGCCGAGCTCAAATTCAGAGATCTGGTGTTCTTCTTTCTCTTCAAGCACCGTTCTTCTGCAACTCCCAACTTTTCCTTTTTTGAATCAGTGGCGAACAGGAAAGTTCTGTACGGCGGATACAGTAACATTGGGGATCCTAAGTCTGACTGGTTTTACATAAGAAGACAGGCTGGATGCTCACGGAGATGGCTCAAATCAAGTAAACTTTGATCGCCTAGTTGAATATCTTGCTTGAGGAGTCTAAGAAATAACATTCTTCCGCTTTTTCCTTTGTCTTAAACAGATCACGTCTTCCCGAAAACAGAAGGTGCATTATACAACAATCGGTTGTCCATTCTTTTGCAAAGCAGATCCGACTTTTTAAGGATTAAAAAATGCATTACTGACGACAACCTTCATAAGCATCGCCTCTTGGATAGGAAATTTGGACTTGGAACTGGCGGTAAAGCTTATAAATACGTGCCCCCAACGGAAGGAGAGGGAACTTCACAAGCGGTGGAAACCACTAAACTTCGCAAAAGTCCTTCTCCGATAGTCATCCAAGACGACGAAGACTTGAATATATATAGAGGGGATGAGCTCCGCGGTGATGCGTCCAAGGAAATCCCCACCTCTGCTCCAGTGGAAACTGTTGGTGATGACGATTTGACAGAAGAACAACTATTCGCCGAGCTGAACAAAATCCCTCTGCCCGACATTGAATACACGGAAAAAGACTTCGGCGAGGAGCCTTTCTTTTCTGCTCCCGAAGAGGCGACTGATTCAACAATGGGACGAGAAACGGGCCAGATGAGCTTGTCTCCAGGCCCGGGTCTGTTAGGGCGGAATTATATGGGATGCACATCTTACACACACCGCCTGACTGTGCACTATTATATCGCGGATATTCAAAGTCATAATATGCTCTTCTTTTCTTTTTACAGGAACGATGTCGCACAGGAAATCTTATTCGTATCGTTCTCTTCGCGAAGGCACCCCCAGCCTTCGTTCGGGTACTGAGCGCCCTCGCGGTCCCCCTCATAGGCCGAGCTCTTCGCAACCCCAATCTCCACCCAAATCAACCTCTACTAGGCCTTCGAGTCATCCGACAATTCCGACCGGGGGAAAAACACTTCCCAAAGAGTTGACTCCTCCAAAGAGTGCACCTTCCCACAGTCGGTCGTCCAAAAGGCGCCACGAATCTAAAGATAGGGACAGAGATTCATCCAAAGAAACCGAGCGAGAGAGAAGTAACATTGTCCCCACCAGCCAACCAGAGTTAGCTGCCTCCGGTTCACGGGATTACGTCCACGGTCCTGAAATCCAAGGTAGGCTGGAAAAGCTACGGGAACAATTTCCGGGAATGTTCTTTGATAGGATGGTCTTTGTTCCTGCCTTGGAACCGGTCCCTAAAAACTGGGATAAAGAAGTTATCGGGCATATCCGTCACGTGGCCAAGCAGTACGAGACGATGAAAAAGCATGCACTCAATCTTTCGGAGGTCATCCGAACACTCGAGATAAAAGCTCACAGGTCTAAAGCAAAACTCGAAAATAATGAAAGGGCTAGGACAAAATTAGAGAAGAACTTGGAAGACGCTCAAGCCCAGCTCGCTTTGGCACAGAGAGACGCCGCGAACTATAAAACTGAGTTAGAAAATGCCAAGCAGCGCTTTCATTCAGAATTGGATTCCAATAGCCAGGAAAAAATGGCCTTAAAAAAGGAGGTTGAAGACCTCAGAATGGCCAACATCGAATTGGTAACGGCGCAAGGCCATTTTTTGACGGAGAAGGCTGCTTGGGAGGCGGAAAAAGCGAGCCTAAAAGAAAGGTTGGCGCTGGCAGAGGCGGAAAAAGTGATCTTGAATGATCAAGTGGCAGACGCGGAAAGACGGGCAGCTCTTGCCGAAAAGAACGTTGATAGCGCCATTGAAATGGCCACTGCCTCCAACAACAAACTCCTTGAAAGAGAGAAAGAAATCGAGGGGTTTGAGGAGATGATCTTTGATTTCCTTGGCCAGGTTCTCAAAACTCGCAATATCTCATGGATCCCGGATTATCATGTTACTTTAGCCAACTTATGGGATGCCATTGTGGAGGGCGAAAAACATAGACTGGGGGTTGAAGAGATCAATGAAGATGAATTGATGAAGAGCATCCTGAGAGACAATGAGCCTGAGGATCTGGCGGAGGGTCGTCGCTTAATCCTAGCGGAAATGGAGAAGGAGAGGACCATGGCTAAAGGTAAAAGCAAAATTTACAAAGGTTCCTGCTCCGCCGCGAAGTCTAAAACCTCCGAAGTTGAGGAGTACCATCCTGACGATCCGCTAATCCCCTTAGGTCTAACTCCCGTGGTTGTTGAAGCATCCGGATCTACTCAAGAGGGAGTATCTGCTAAAGGTATCTCTCTCTTTTCCCCGCAATTTGCTAAAGCGATTGCGAATTGTCGTTGTCTAGCAGAACAACCCATTGAATTAGTAATGTGTGTCTCTCGTAATGCAGGTGGCAAGCCCGTCGACATGGGCGCTGGAAAAGAGAAAGTAGTGGAGGAGGAGACCGCCCTGCCGGGAACTGATATCGATGTTCTCAAGGATGCAGAGACCATCAAAGCTTTAAAAGACATGGATGGTCGCCATGTGGATGACGAAGAGGACATCACTGGCTCCAAAAAGGTCGATGATGATGATGATGATGATGATGAGGAACCCCTGGCCAGCCGAAAAGCCAGACAAGAGAAAGAGTTGGCTTCAGAAAAGGTGGGAGATGAGGCTTTGGACGTGGTCCCTCTTGCAGAGTTCGATCCCAAAACTGGGATGATTATGAAAATCCAGTCCAAGTCCATCAGCCGGCAACTTCACTTCACAAATCCCGATGACTTCCCGGCTTCTCTCTCCAGTAAAAGCAAGGGAAAAGAAGGGGAAGAGGAGACCTCAGAGGAGTCAGACGCTTCCCTTGTGGACAAGCGGAAAAGGAAGAAAGAGGATCCATCTAAAGCCGACAAGGAGAGGCTGGAGAGGCAGAAGCGAGAGAAGAAATCAAAGCACAAATAGGACGTTTGTTGATATTTTGTCTTTCGGTTTCCCGTTGGCCAGAAAGTGTAATTGTGAGACTGGCCCTCACTTTTGTTTCTAGCTTGTTTTCCATTTTGCTGACTCGTGGTACATAAACAAGGATTTGTTTCTTCTTACATCATTGTGTACCTGTATCCATAGAAACTTTCCACATTTAGTCGTTAGCCAACTATTAATAATTATAAGTCAGTCTATCAACAGGAAGAAGAATGTTCATGCTACGTTACACTGTTATATCAAAGCTTAGTGTTTGCATAGGAGTGCCTGGTGCCCCCCAATCAGTTGTTACCGTAGCATCTGACTGGGGTTTACTAGGGATTGATTAGTACTGACGGCAAGTTGCCCCCTATTTCTGAATACGGGGGTATAAGAGATTTCATGGGATAACTGTAATTCAGTCAGCCCTTGTTCCATTAGCAGGGAATAAGTTCTTTTTTAGCGCTCAATCGGAGACGCTTTCATACTCTCTCTCTCTGGAGAGTTAGAGTTCGAGTTCAGCGATTCACTCGCTCCCCGATCCTTCAGCGGGAAAGAAGCTCTTTCTCAGCGCTCAAGCGGAGACGCTTTTATACTCTCTCTCTCTCTATGGAGAGTTAGAGTTCGAGCTCAGCGATTCATTCGCTCCCCGATCCTTCAGCGGGAAAGAAGCTCTTTCTCAGCGCTCAAGCGGAGACGCTTTTATACTCTCTCTCTCTCTCTGGAGAGTTAGAGTTCGAGCTCAGCGATTCATTCGCTCCCCGATCCTTCAGCGGGAAAGGAGCTCTTTCTCAGCGCTCTAGCGGAGACGCTTTTATACTCTCTCTCTCTCTGGAGAGTTATAGTTCGAGCTCAGCGATTCATTCGCTCCCCGATCCTTCAGCCGGAAAGAAGCTCTTTCTCAGCGCTTAAGCGGAGACGCTTTTATACTCTCTCTCTCTCTCTGGAGAGTTAGAGTTCGAGCTCAGCGATTCATTCGCTCCCCGATCCTTCAGCGGGAAAGGAGCTCTTTCTCAGCGCTCAAGTGGAGACGCTTTTATACTCTCTCTCTCTTTGGAGAGTTAGAGTTCATGCTTAGGCAGCTCCGATCATGGTACACCGCCGTTATTCGTGGATGTCCCCTCTTTTTTTTTTTTTTTTTTTTTTTGCATTTATACTCTCTCTCTACTCTGGAGAGTTAGAGTCACGGATCACGCAGTCTGCAATCATGCATTCCCATCAAACTTATCCTTGATGTGTACTTTAGCTCATGCTCCGTGGATTGAAGCTAGTCGGACAAGCAGTCGGAGCCTTTGCCCAAGTCTTGGGTTCCTCTGATTAGTTTACGGGAGGAACCGTTGGCACCGGACTTCGGGTACCTGCATTATTCACATTGATTTTTATAGGCAAATAAATTAAGATGCAACAAAGGTAAATAACACACAGTATTTTTATAGTGGTTCGGTCGAATCATGACCTACGTCCACTTTATAATCTCTTGCTTTAAGGAATTAGACTGTTCTAGGCAAGTCATGCCCTGTACATAATTTTTTAACAAAACAAAAGAATAGATTTGAAACTTCTCATGTTAGATATGGCCGTAGATGTTGGGCATTCCACACTCTGGGGATTTCCTTTCCATCTACGGTTGCCAGCTTGAAGGTTCCGTTATCAAGCTTGCTGAGAATAGAGTACGGTCCTTCCCACTTCGCTCCCATTTGAGTTGGGGGCGGAAAGACACGTTTCAGAACCAAGTCTCCGGGTTCCCAGGTCCGGGCTCGGACCTTTTTGTTATAATATCTGGCGACCTGTTGTTTGCATCTCAGAGCACGCATGTCGGCTTCATCCCTCTTTTCTTCGATCATATCCAGAGACTCAAGGAGCAATTCATTATTGGTCATTGGATCATAATAAGTCACCCGATGAGAAGGTACCTTTATCTCAATCGGGATGACTGCTTCCGCTCCAAAAGCAAGGGAGAACGGGGTGTGTCCTATCGCTGATTTGTATGTCGTTCTGTGAGCCCATAGCGCCAAGGGAAATTCATCAGCCCACATGGCTCTGGCCCGCTTCATTCTTCTTTTCAGAATGGACTTAATTACTTTATTTGCAGCTTCGACTTGCCCGTTCGATTGTGGGTGTGCCACGGAGGTGTATCGATTCTCGATGTGATATTTTTGGCAGAAGTCTCTGAATTCAGCACTATCAAATTGAGTTCCGTTGTCTGTTATCACAATCTTTGGAATTCCGAACCGACAGATGATGTTTCTCACGATGAAGTTGATCACCCGTTTAGTCGTGATTGTAGCTAGTGGTTCTGCCTCGACCCACTTAGTGAAATAATCTATGGCCACAATAGCGAACTTTGCACCGCCCCTTGCTATGGGGAGACTTCCTATGATATCAATTCCCCACATAGCAAAGGGCATGGGCTCATCATTGTTTTTAACTGACTCGGAGGCGCTCTAGGTATTTTTGAAAATCTCTGACACGCATCACACCGTCGTGCGTATCCTACTGCATCCTTGCTTATGGTAGGCCAGAAGTAACCATGCCGCAATATCTTTTTCGCCAAAGTTTGCCCTCCAGTGTGGTCGCCACATTCGCCTTCGTGGACTTCTTGCAGCACACGTTTGATGTCATCGTGGGCTATACACCGAAGGAGGGGCATTGAAAACCCTTGTCTATAAAGGACTCCACCTTGCAGTACGTATCGGGCGGCTTTACGAATCACCTTACGCCTCTCGCTTCTCTTGGTCGGAAGCGCTCCACCCATTAGGAAATTCTTTATAGGGGTCATCCACGACTCCCTTTCCGGTTCCGTCTCTAGCACTAGATCAATTTCCATCTGGTCAATGCTGGGAGACCGAAACACTTCGACGGGGGCTAGCCCTGTCGCTTCAGGATCGTTAGAACTAGCCATCTTTTCCAACTTGTCTGCTTGCTGATTTTCTGACCGCGGAATATGAGATATGCTGTAGTGATCAAACTCATTCAGTAGTTCTTTCACTTTCTTTAAGTATAGAATCAATCTTGCACTTTTAGCTTGGAATCTTCCTGTAACTTGATTCACAACCAACTGGGAGTCGCAGAAGATGTTCAGCTTTGTGACTTCTAGTTCCTTTGCAATCTTTAATCCGGCTATCAAAGCTTCATATTCGGAATCGTTGTTAGTGGCCTGAAACTCCATTCGTATGGCATAGGTTATCAATCGTTTTTCGGGAGTTTCAAGCACTATTCCAGCGCCGGATCGTTCGTTGTTCCTAGCGCCATCAGTATATAATCTCCAGACATTAGGGTCGAAAAGTAACTTTGAGGGTTCCACTTCTTCGTTTGCTATGTCTTCTCCAGGAACAGTGAATTCTGCTATGAAGTCAGCTATCACTTGCCCCCGAATTGATCGTCTGGGTTGAAAGTCCAAGTCGAATTGACTTAACTCAATATTCCATTTGAGTAACCTTCCAGATGCTTCCGGTCTCTGTAAAACTTGCTTGAGTGGGTGATCAGTATATATGATAATAGGATGTGCCTGAAAGTAGTGCCGAAGTTTTCTGGAGGCAATCAGTAAACTATACGCCAGTTTTTCTATCCGTGGATAATTACGCTCAGCTGCTGTCAATTTTTTGCTCACATAATAGACAGGTCTTTGGACCTTTTCCTCTTCCCTTACCAATGCTGAGCTGATCGCATGAGATGATACTGCCAGATACACGAATAAATCCTCGTGGTCTATCGGTTTAGACAGAATCGGAGGTTTCTCCAAGTGTCTGAGCAAATTCTGAAACGCTTCTACGCAGTCAGGTGTCCATTCAAAGTGGCGTTTCCCTCGCTTTATTAATTCGAAGAATGGGATGCACTTATCCGTAGCCCTGGAGATAAATCTGCTTAGTGCGGCCACTTTTCCAGCAAGGCTTTGCACATCCCTAATTTGTCTAGGTTCTTGAATGTTTCTGATTGCCGCGATCTGATCTGGATTAATCTCGATACCGCGTGAACTGACAATGAATCCTAAGAATTTTCCGGAAGCAACACCGAATGAACATTTGGTGGGATTGAGTTTCATCCCATACTTTCGAAGAATGCCAAACATCTCTGCCAAGTCAGTAGTATGTTGAAAGGATTGCTTGGATTTAACCAACATATCATCGACGTAGACTTCCATTGTTTTCCCGATTTGGTTATAAAACATTCTGTTGACCAAACGTTGGTACGTAGCGCCTGCATTCTTCAAACCAAAGGGCATTACTACGTAACAATATAATCCCAGATCAGTGATAAAGCTAGTATGCTCTTGGTCCGGAACATGCATCGGAATTTGGTTGTATCCTGAATAAGCATCCATGAATGAGAGAAGCTCGTGACCTGCCGTCGAGTCTACCAACTGGTCGATTCGAGGTAATGGGAAACTATCCTTTGGACAAGCTTTGTTTAAATCCGAGAAGTCGATACATGTTCGCCACTTCTCGTTGGCCTTCTTTACCAGGACTGGATTCGAAATCCAGTCTGGGTAAGTTGAATCTCTAATAAACCCACTACTCTTTAGCTTTCCAACCTCTTCTTTCAGGGCTGCGGACCTCTCTGGGCCCAGCGTTCGCCTTTTTTGCTTTACTGGAGGATGTTTGGGGTTAATGCTCAAAGAATGGCTCATGATTGATGGGGATATCCCGCACATGTCTGCATGGGTCCAAGCAAATACATCCAAGTTGTTCTTTAAGAAAGTCGTCAATTCTTCGGCAAGACTTGAACTTAACTGGGATCCAATCTTAAGGACCTTCTCCGGGTCACTGTCATCGATTGGTACATCCACAGTTGCCTCGTTGGAAGTCGCCGTTCTGCCCCTGGGTTCTTGATCCTCTCTGGGATCTATATCCTCGGGTGCCACTCTAAGCCACTCTCCAACAATTATCCTCTTTGGTTGCTATAAGGTTTCCGCCCCCAAAGGGGGAGGAGTGCCTTTAGTTTCGATATCCCCACCGTTGCGAAGCAACTTTAGTTCGGCAACATAACATGCTTGCTCAGCAACTTGATCCCCTCTGACGATACCAATGCCGGCTTCTGTGGGGAACTTCAGTAGCAAGCACCAGGGGGCTATAAAGGCTCTGAATTTTGCGAGGGCCGGTCGGCCCAAGAAGGCATTGTATGGCGATTCGACATCCAGAACCACAAAGGGAAGGATTCTCACTCTCTGGCGTTCTCCTTCCCCAAGTGTGACTGGCAATTCTACATAACCCATAGGTGCAGTGGATGCTCCGTTGAATCCGCGAATCCATCCTTGGCAGGGCTTCAAGTCTTTTATCTCAAGATTCATCTGGTCGAAGGTCTTTTTGAAAAGAATATTAACGGAACTCCCGTTGTCCACCAAAACCTTATGAACAGTGGCTGGCCCAATGGGTATCGTAATTACAAGTGGATCTTCAGTTGGAGCATGGACTCCGATGCTTTCTCGTTCTCGGAAAACAATATCATCGGTCATCATCTTCTGCTGCTTCACCGGGATACTGTCCTCGGGGCTGCTACATTCCCCCACTTCGAGGTGTTGTTTAGCTGCGTTGACATATTGATCTAAAGCTTTGGAACTGTGGCCAGCAAGATAAAGTCCACCGATCACGGTATTGATAACAATATTCTTTCCCTTTTGCTGAGCAGTTGGCCTAGCAGCGAGTTGATTTTGATTCGGGGCCGGCACTGCTTGCCCCCGGTCCCTAGGCGTTACTCTGTATTCATCTAGCTTCCCTTCTCGAAGCAACCTTTCGACAATGTCCCTCAGGTGACGGCATTCATTAGTCGAATGGCCGTGGATTTGATGAAAGAGACAGAATTTCCCTGTCTCACGCTCTTTTTCTGTCGACTCTCTAGGAGGTGGCCTCTTATTCTGGAGGACTTCATACGCATCCATGAAGATATTTTCCAGGGTATCATTTATGGGTGTATAACTTTCGAAGGCCCTGGGACGAGTCCTTCTCTGGGAGTCGTTCCCTCGGCCCCTCTTCCGGCTGTTGCCGTTAGCATTGTTATTGTTGTTACCTGGTCGGCGACCACCCTGGTTCTGATTTCCGACGTTAACCTCAACTTTCCCCGAGCTGTCTCCAGTCTGTTTAATGGCGACATTGCTCTGAACTTCTTCCTTATCAGTTGCTTTAAGCTTTCGGTTTGCGTATACCTCTTCCCGGCGTAGATGCACATTAGCTTTCTCATAGAATAATTCTCTGGTGTGGGGTGGTTTGCCCGCCAAGTAACTCCCGAATTCAGTGTCCTTATCCACTCCATCGATTAGTGCTGCGACAATTGTTGGCTCATGAGGATCTTTAACCTCAGTGGCGGCCAGATTGAAACGATCCAGGTACATCTTCAGACTTTCGCCTGGTCGCTGTTTGACAAGGAATAAATCGATCACGCTTTTCGTCTTCTGTGCGTAGATGCGGAACTGCTCTACGAACATCTCGCTTAGTTCCCTGAAGCTGGAAATCGATCTCGCCGGCAGGCGAGTAAACCATAGCAAAGCCACGTCTTCCAGGAATATGGGAAACGCTTTACACTTAACCGCGTCAGAAGCGGCGGCAGCAGTCATCGACCAAGAGTATCTCATTAGGTGCTGAACAGGATCAGATCTTCCTGCATATCGGTTCATTTGTGGCATGTTGAAACGCCTTGGAAAGGTTGCATCCAAAATATCGTCAGTAAAAGGAGTATGACTGCGGTCAATCCCCCAATCTTCATTCCGCTGTCCACGGTTATCGGCCAAAATCTGGTGAAACATGGCTGCAACGTTCGCACTAGTCAGAGGAGGTTCAAGGTCTGTGCCTCTGGCCCGACGAGGTTCTCTGATCTCTCTTCGGGGAGTAGCCACAAAATCCGGGGCTTGGACGGGGCCTCGCTGCCCCCCGTTATCATGAGTATGCGTACGGCGACGGGGCTGGGGTGGTCTGTCACGCACAGGACTGTTCACACCTCGAGTCCTGTGGGTCGTTGCTTGACCATCCATATTATGGTTTGGGGGTCTTGCCCTTAGTTCTTCTTCTTCTTCTTGTGAGGGCAGGGTCCCGAACCGAAGCTGTTCTATGTTTTCGGCTCTTTCGTATGGTCGCCGCGGAGGTCTCGGCGATTCTTCAGATGAAGAAGAATATACTGGGGTGAGTGGACGAACCGGCGATGTTCTTCGTCTTGCTAGCTCATCAAGTCTTCTATCCATAGCCGTCAAATTTTGCCGCAGGATGGAACTTTCCTGTCTTTGGGCAGCCAACTCGTCAAACAACCTGTCCCACATTTCGACAAATCGAGAAAGGTCCCCCTCAGTGACAGGAGCAGCAGGATCATAATGGTCATCATCACCTTCTCTCATGGGCAAAGTGCTCGGACCGGGTCGAGCAGAGGTTCCAGGACGATAGGAGTGGGTCATAGGCTCTTTTCCAAGTCGAGTTGTGTTCTGACCATCAGTTCGGGTAGCTGCGGTTCGTGGAGGGCGGTTCGCTGCGCCCCCCTGAGATCGACTCGTGGTCGTGGTGCGCGGAGGCTGCGAGGTGTGTCCCCGGGATCGAGTAACAACCCCTTCAGTAGCACGGATCGTCTCGCTCTCATCGACTCGGAACGAGGTGTCTTCATCGGGTCGGATCGCCCCCTGCGCTCCACGATCCAAAGTCTCTTCGTTGCCCAGTTCGTGTACATTCTCCTCGATCGTTTCGTTGGTCTGTGTAACTTTAGATCTTTTTCCAGCCATGATATCCGAATCGCTGGAATCTTCAAGGAAACGAATGACGTAACTTTAAGACCGAGTTTCTCAGTGAAAGCACCAAAAATGTTAGATCGAAATTTGGACCTCACACCCAAATTGTTGTAAACTGTAGAGAATTCTAAATGAGGAACAAGTAAAAAGAAAATAACACTCAGAATTTATAGTGGTTCGGCGTTAACGAGCCTACGTCCACTTTATATCTTATTGATTATGCTTTAAAAGCTAGTACAACAGTGATTTCTCTCAATATTTCAGTGGTTTGACAACAATGGCGGATTTAGTACTCGCTATTGCCAAAAAGCTCCCGAAAAATGCCAAGCTCTGGGCTATTTATAGCTGATTTTGCCAGGCAGATCGTGGACACGTGGCACGAATCCCGAGATTATCGGATCGCATCGCCACCATTGAAGAAAAAGTCAAACTAGCCGTTATGAACAGGTGTCGCCAGATCCGTGCGATTCGGATCCCTGAAGACCAGCTCGTGGTTGAACGGGTCAGAGGGTTCGGTCCGTACCAAGGGATCGGTTCGGATCGTTCTGGGCAACGGTATATAAGTTTGGATCGGATCGCCAGGAGGTGCCGTTCGCTGACGAGATGGGATCGATCCGTTCCTAGGCGAGTCGATAGAGTGCGATCCATCCCTGGACGAGACGATGGCGTGCGATCCATTCCCCGGCGAGACGATGGAGTGCGATCCATTTCTCCAGCTTCTTGGGGGACTTGGCTTCCTGTTTTCCTTTTACGAATGATCCTGGATGGCTTGGTCAAAAAGCGAGCCAACAGCTAATTATCCAGAATTAACACTGTTAGGCCCATAAATTAGTAAATACCTCAAAATACTATAGTTATATGGAGAATGTGCTCGGAATTATGGTGAATGTGTTGGGGTCAGCAGCTTACTTTGTCATACTTTTTCAGCATTTTACGAATTGCAATAGCATTCATAGTAAGATAATCAAGTAACATTCTTCCTTCTTGAATCAAGTTTTGTTGATCATCTGTTAAACATTGGCGAAGTCTCCATATCAAATTTAACGGTCCTGAATTAGCATGAAGATTAAGGAGGCGTCTCGCTCCTGAACTGAAGCACCCCACAACCTCTAAAGCATCTTTTGTCAGTTCCGTAAAAAACTTTTGGTCGCATACTGAAAGCAACAGATACATCATCAAAAAATTCTTCAAAGAACCATATAATGCTACAAAGAAATACACACCTTAATGGTGGAATATTAAACAACACAGAGCAATATCAAGAAGAAAAATGGACACACAAACACAGAGCAATATCAACAAGGTTCTAATAATTTGTATGAAAATCAAGCTTACACAAGTAATCAGTCAGCAAGTTGAACAAAAAATATTCGTAATCTAAAGAATTTGACTGCCAATTAAATATATTATCTTCAAGGTTACATTACAATTCTTGTTGATAAACCAAAGTTCTTT